>OW203768.1:8513562-9152545 GCA_934045905.1 Leuctra nigra
AGTGACGCACTAATTCTGAAACTTGGTACACTAAATCCCAGTGCCATACACTAATTATATTGAGAATTTCAGAATTAGTGCGTTCATGGGGGGGGGGGGGGGGGGGGGCAAGTTCACGGACCTATTGTTATTGCTTACTGCATTTCTCACGAATCAGAAGTTTACGACTTTCTAGAGACTCTGCCACAATTATGTCTGACATGGCGTTGAAGTTGAGTAATACCGTTGAACTTCTGATAGCACTTTTCACATATTATAACTTTGCCACACTCATGCTTAATATGAAAATTTAAACGCCTTTTTTCTTTATATTGTTTACTACATTTTTCACATGTGTGTACTTTGCCACAATCATGTTTTACATGGCGCTGAAGATGACCCATACTATTAAACGTTTTACTGCACTTCTTACAAATTAAAACTTTGCCACACTCATGCTTGACATGAGTATTTAGATGAGTCTTATGTTTGAATGTTTTTCCACATTTGGGACATTGCAGTGGGTTGATATTATCAGGCACAATCACAGGCTCTCGGTTGCAGTTCACGATATGTTTGCGAAGTTCGCTGCGATCTCTGAATTCAGTTGAACACTCCGCACATTGGAAGAACACTCTTGGATGTCCTTCAACAGCTTCAGAAGTTGAGGCGATGGGAGAAGACAATTCATGTGACACTGAAACAAAACAAAAAATACATTAGAGCGATGGCCTGGCATTTGTATTTTGAAAATTGACAACTTTTTGTCCACGTATCATCCGGAAATCGTAAAGAATTAACACACATTTCTTGTATTATTTGAAGTTGTCGCCGGCAGCGAATATTTTTCTGGCAAAGACTTCGTAAATGGGAGAAAAAAATTATTTTTATAAAATTCCAGTTTTAACATTATTGAAGTGAAATAAATGGTCGATCCAACTAGATTATGTTTTTAAATGTCATTTACAATAGTTCTGGGATGAAATTGGGGTCGTGAAAACCCTCTAGAGTGAAAAATGTTCGATTTTTTAATTCGAAATAGAGCATATTAACTATTAATATATCCTTCATTTTACTGATGTAATAGCTGTCAGAACACAGTATGTATACTACACTTCTAAATCATAGTTCTATTTGTATAAACAAGTAAGTTATTAGAGTTTTTGTCACAGTCAATTTACTCCCATTTACGAAGTCTTTGCCAGAAAAATTCTCGCTTCCCGGCATCGGGGGGTTTAAAGCATTTTGGAGGGAAATACAAAAAAAAATATCTTTCGACGGAGCTTTTTCGTTCCAGACAAAATATGATGACCACATAGTAGAAGCTATAATATGACAGTGAGCGATGATGTTGTAGATTCAATAAAGGTTCAATAATAATAATAATAAAGGTCGTAAAGGTTCAATACAAGTCATGCGTTTTTGCCTTTTCTATATTCATAACCGTTTGACAAATATAGACATTTCTATCTTGTATTTCCCTTTAAAAATGCTCCAAACCCCCGATGCCGGCAAAAAAAATCATTCTTAAAACATAAATGTAGACTTGGCACAACCTGGACCTGGAATGTAAAACTGTGGGTCAATTTAAAATGAAAATGATTGCATACTTGAAAAAGGAAGAGTGTAACATATAAAAAGATATTGTTAAGTGTATTGTATGTAACATACATGTAATACTAAAATAGCGAAAGCTAAATAAATAATTATAAAACAAAACTAAAAAAAATTGCTCAAAATTTCCGATTGACTAAGACATGTGACATGAAGAACAAGCTATTGGATGAAGAAGTATTCAGTCTTTAATACACACTCTAAAGTGACAGAGCAAAACTAGAAACCAACTACAAAAGTGAGGAAACTCAAGAAACATCAATTTTTTTTAAGAAGTGCAAGATTAGGATTGGTGTGTAGTTTGAGTATTTTTGTTACGTCAGTGTTATTTATCAGCTGAAAGAAGAAAAGGATACAGAAATATGATCGACTAATTTTTATTATTACGAAACGTCACAGATTTATAGTGATACAATTTGAAAGAGCATGTAGAAAATGAAATACCATTACGTGGCTATTATGATAACATGAAGTATGTTGAAACAAACAGCTATTTTTCCCCCCTTTAATCAAGCATCTTAGGATTACATGTTTTAACGTGAATTTTAAATGATCCATAATTGTTATATCGTTTATTACATCTCTCACAAATCAGGATTTTGCCACATTCATGTGTAAAATGACGCTTACAATTACTTCTATCATTAAACACTCGGCCACATTTCTCACATGTGTGGACTTGGCCACAATTATGTTTGATATGACGTCGAAGTTATGCTATTCCGTTGAACTTCTGAGTACACTTCTCACAAACTAGAACTTTGTCACACTCATGCTTTACATGGGCATATAGAAGATATTTATTATTGAATATTTTTCCACATTTGGGACATTTTAGTGGGTTAATATTATCTTGCATAATTGCAGGCTCTCGGTTGCAGTTCACGATATGTTTGCGGAGTTCGTTGGGTTCATTGAATTCAGATGAGCAGGCAAAACATTGGAAGATCACTCTTGGCTGTCCTTCAACAGCATCAGAAGTTGAGGCGATGGCAGAAGACAATTCTTGAGGCTCTGAAACAAAGAAAATGTTCGTTAGAGTGATCAACGTGCATGGAACTATAGCTTCACACTACTATAGGAGAGGTGGGGACTCTTCAATGCATGACCATTGGCAATCTTGAATACGAATTATATGGGAATTACGTTTGAGCAGCTGGCGCTCTACATGTTGTGTGGCAGACATAAGAACTAATTTAAGCTTGCATTTCGTTCCAACATTCAAAATAGTTCCACTGTTCACAACCTGAGCGCCACCTGCTCAAAAGTAATCCCTATGTTAATCCATTGGTCAATTCCCCATGGAGCTGGTATCGCCAAGAATGTTCAAGTGTCCCCACCTCTCCTATAGTAGTGTGAAGCTAGTTCCATCCACTTTGGAGTGATATGCAATATGGCAGTGCGTTCTCGGAATTGTAATTGGTACCTATCTGGTATCTAAGCGACAGCTACAAGGTAGGATTCAAGTGAGACAACTCAATAAACTCTCATTAATTTAAAATGTTATGTTTAGTGATATGAAATCATGATAAGTGGGTTAGAAGGATTGGTGTGTATTAAGAGCAGGGAGACAATGTGTGGCGTTGGTGTGATTTACCAGCTGTTAGAAGAAAATTATACAGAAAAATAATCAACTATTTTTTTATTGTTTCGAATCCGAGTTACAGTTTGAAAGTGCAATGTAGAATGTGAAAATACCATAGTGTGGCAATCATGTATGTAATGAAATCTGTTGGAATACCTTCCTTTTTGTTCCTTAAATAAGATACTTAAAACTACTTATTTATTTTATTTGTTGTAATTAACCTGCAAGCAGGAATCCAGTGTAGGGCGCAACAAGAGCTCCCTCTTTAGCCTATGAGGCACAACATACATGAGTTACAACAGTACAAAATCAAAGCATGTGGACAATATGAAGAAACATAAAGTGAGGCTCAGGTGGTATGAGCGGTATTAAACAGTGAAAAACTCAGAGGCAGTCGTATGCTCGTATACACAAAGTAATAGTACGCAAAGTATGAATAAGTATACACTAATGGTACGCAAATAATAACTAAGTACACTAAGAAAAAGGTAATGAGGATATTGAAGATATGTTGGGGGAGGGGGGCACACACGCCTAAGAGGAATAAACACACTAAAGAAAGGTACTGATGATATATGTTGGGCGAGGGAGGCACACACGTAAGCAACTTAGGAATCACATGTATTAATGTGATATTTAAAATATCTGGCATTGCTATATTGTTTATTGCATTTCTCACAAATCAGGAGCTTGCCACATTCGTGTATTAAATGACGATTACATTCACTTTTATAATTAAACACTCGACCACATTTCTCACATGTGTGGACTCTGCCACAATCATGTTTTACATGCGGTTGAAGATTAGCCATGAAATTGAACTGCTTATTACACTTCTTACAAACTAGAACTTTACCACATTCATGCTTCACATGAGCAGTTAGATTACGTTTTTGTTTGTATATTCTTCCACATTTGGGACATTGCGGTGGGTTGATATTATCAGGCACAATCGCAGGCTTTCGGTTGCAGTTCACGATATGTTTGCGGAGTTCGCTGCGATCTCTGAATTCAGTTAAACATTCAAAACATTGGAAGATCACTATTGGCTGTCCTTCAACAGTATCAGAAGTTGAGGCGATGGGAGAAGACAATTCTTGAGGCTCTGAAACAAAGAACAATGTAAGTTAGAATGATGTTAATATATGGCAGTGCGTTCTCGGAATTGATTAGATTAGATTAGTTTGGTTTAATGGCGCGTCAACGACGAGGTTATATTGCGCACATTAATTGTTATATTTAACTTTGTTGAACATAATTGGAGGGCAAGGGGAGAGGGTCGACCTAACGGGCCCGATCCGGGGGAGTCCAGCACTGGTGGGAAGGACAGGCCGGAATGGGGACGGACCGGGGGGTGTGAGGATTCGGACCGGCTGAACCCGATTTCAGGGGGATCACCCTCTCGAGGGGGGAGGCCGGCCCGAGGGGACCGCAAATTCAAGGGAGGGCATGGTTAGGCCGACCCTGGCTGCTCTTGGTCTGGGCCTCACCACTGATCTGTCCGGCATGGGTAACCCTTACACATGAGCATATACTCGCCGGCGTAGCTGCAATGGATCATTGGCCAACACAAACCCCACCACCGCAATAAGATGACAGCCGTCGGGGGGTCTCGGAATTGAAATTGGTATCTATCTGGTATCTAAGTGACAGCTACAAGGTAGGATTCAAGTGAGAAAACTCAATAAACTCTCATTAATTTAAAATGTTATGTTTAGTGATATGAAATCATGATAAGTGGGTTAGAAGGATTGGTGTGTATTAAGAGCAGGGAGACAATGTGTGGCGTTGGTGTGATTTACCAGCTGTTAGAAGAAAATGATACAGAAAAATAATCAACTATTTTTTTATTGTTTTGAATCCGAGTTACAGTTTGAAAGTGCAATGTAGAATGTGAAAATACCATAGTGTGGCAATCATGTATGTAATGAAATCTGTTGGAATACCTTCCTTTTTTTCCCTTTAATAAGACACTCAAAGCAACTTAAGAATCACATGATTTAACGTGATTTTTAAACGATCTGGCGTTGTTAAATTGTTTATTGCACTTCTCACATACTAGTACTTTGCCACAATCATGCTTAACATGGGCACTTAGATTACGTTTAAGTGTGTAAATTTTTCCACATTTGCGACATTGCAGTGGGTTATTATTATCATGAGCAATCCCAGGCTTTCGGATGCAGTTCACGATATGTTTGTGGAGTTCGTTGCGATCTCTGAATTCAGCCGAACATTCAAAACATTCGAAGATCACTCTTGGCTGTCCTTCAACAGCATCAGAAGTTGAGGCGATGGAAGAAGACAATTCTTGTGACACTGAAACATAGAAAAATGTTCGTGATGTGCTAGAGTGATGTGCAATATGGCAGAGCGTTTACTTGTTGCAAAATGGCGTCTATTTGTCTACGTATCATCCAGAATCCGTATTAAAACATACATCTTTTGCTTTATTTTTTTAAACATCTTTATTGAATAATACATAGGATAATTTACAATTTCTGAAGTTATTGATAACTATTCCTGGCTTTGGCCTCCACTTGTTTAAATGAAATTTAATGCTAAAGATTAATATTGTTGATAATTTTTTTATTTATACATAAGGTTAAAACTGTCATCCATCTCACATTCTCTCATCCATCCCGTCATAAGTGAGATAGAATTAGAAGTGAACATTCGTGAATATTGCGGTAGGACAATTTGAGCTGGGATGTACAAGTCTCGTCCAGGAACAAAAAAAACATTGCAATTAGTTCTAGATTTATTCAATAAAACAATTCTTCTCCTCATTACAACACACACGCACTCGACAAATTCCACAAATTGAACTCAAACTTGAGACTCAACTTTCCTTCTGCTGTTCAGTTCTGTAAATATCAATGAACTTTTCAAGCTCAGTTTACGATTCTCGGAGTTGTTTATAATTGCTGTCACTCAAAGAGTTTCAACAATTAACGGAAATAATAGCAGTTGACTTATTTATATATATAAGCTACATGTAGCTTCGTGGGCAGTAGTCTGTATTATTTTGTACGGTGTCAATAAATGAATTCAATATCAATAGGTATACCATTCCATTACACATACATACAATATATACATTGCAGCTAAGAAAGCGTTGCTATACAGAAACTAATTAATTCATATTGTAAAACGACTATTATAAATTGTGTATGTGTTTTTTGAAAAGGTGTTTGTGTCTAGATTAATTTACATGATTAATACAGAAATATCAGTCAATAGTCTACAATATAATACAATGACAGAATAAATTATTAACTATACAATATTACCTATTCAAGCAATTATATACGATGCACTAAATATAAAAAAATCTACGAATGTTGCGAAACTATTAACATCACTAACATCGCTGGATTCCAGTCATTGTTGGGAAATAATGATTGTTGGAAATAATTTATTGCAGTAGTGTGGTTTAATTTTTAAATGATAATCGGCTCTTGAAAAGTATGCAGGTTCTCTAACGTACCAATATTTAGTACATCTTTAATAATAGCCTAGTCTAATTACCTACATTTAGTTCATCTCTTTTCCAGCGATGAAAACCCTAGGAGGAACACTCGCATGCACTGAACTCTACAGAGTATTAAAACCTCCTTGTGTCAACCCCTTCAACCCTTTTACATCACGAAACCGTTACAAAATGATTCTAAATAACTGTGTTTACTTTAGTTTATACTTTGTTTTTGGCCCGCATAGGGAGTCTTGCACTTATTTAGCTGAATACTCGATTTTTCAAATCACTTAACTACGTAGAACCGGCATTCCTGTAAAATGTCCTTTCTTTATCGGTTACAATTTGTGTAACCTATTTGTAAAGTATATTTGATTTTATGCCATCTGATAGAGTATGACTGTAAAAATAAAGACAAATTGTTTTTAAAACTGCAAACTTAACGATGGAAAATTGAATCAGTTATTCATGAAAGGGCAAAGTACACAAATGTGCGACATTTATTTTACTACACGGTGTAGAAATAAATACATTAATTTGTATATTCAAGAATGAGCATAGGTACGTCATTTATAAAATAGTAACTAATTGATTAATTCGAGTTTTAAATATTTTGTTCTGCAAAAAATTTTGTTTAAGTAAAATTATGATTAAATAATTTAATATTTTTTATTATTTTTATTATTAAAATAAATATTTTTGTTATGTACCTACTAGGTTTAATTGTTTTCAGTTGTAATTAACCTGTTCCGGCTTTTTGAGCTAAAAAATAGTATTTCTCAGTACTTTTAAAAATATTTAGTCATGCTAGATTCAGTAATATATCAAGTAATTCAATTGCCTAAGTTCATAGCACCCTAGAGGTAAGAACCTCTATGATAACACAACACTTACAAAATAGGGAAGTGAAGTGAAGTTTAGATTTAAGATTAATACATATTTTATGAAAGTTGAGATGTTGTTTAAGACAGATGTGGTATTATTTTTGTTGTGTGATGAATAGTTTTCAAGGAACGAATTTACAAAGTTTGGTATTTTGTAGCTGTCCATGAAACACAACATGACGTCACACGCCGAATCGGGCCGTATAGATAATGTTAGCCAGAACCGGTTCTTGCATCCCGTAACACAGGGAATTCGGCGTGTGACGTACAGCGTGTTTTTGCAGAGGAGAGAAATGTCGAAAACTAATAAATTAATTGTGGGAAATATGTGAAATAAAAAAATATAAAAAAAATCACATTGCTCTTTGAGGCTATTCTGTATATAAATAAAATATAATCTCAACATTCACCTATTCCCCATTAGGCTGTTGTAAGATTTAAAAGAATGAATTAACAATCTGATTTAGAAGCATAGGTTGATTGGTTAAAAAAAGGTTTTTATTCAGATATTTTCGTTTATCTCAGAACTACTTGGAACGAACTTATGACCTGAAAAACTGATTTAATTACAAACGTGTCTCTTAAACGATTTAATATTTGTATACTGCATGCCGCACTTCTCACATGTGTGTACTTTGCCACAATCATGTAGCACATGAGTTCTCATTTGACTCATGCCGTTGAACGTCAAAAAGCACTTCTGACAAGTCAGGACTTTCCCACACTCATGTCTAACATGATAATTAAGCACACCTTTATTACCAAATTGTTTCTTACATTTCTCACATGTGTGTACTTTGCCACAATCATTTTTTACATGACTTTGAAGTTGACTTATACCGTTAAACTCTTTATTACACTTCTTACAAACTAGAACTTTGCCACACTCATGCTCAACGTGAGCACTAAGATGCATTTTACGTTTGTATATTTTTCCACATTTGGGACATTGCAGTGGGTTGATTTTATCAGGCGCAGTCGCAGGCTCTCGGTTGCAGTTGGTGATATGTTTGCGAAGTTCGCTGCGATCTCTGAATTCAGTTGAGCATTCAACAAATTGGAATGGTTGTCCTTCAACAGCAGCAGAAGTTGAGGCGATGGGACAAAACCATTGTGATACTGAAACAAAGAATGTATTACTTAGACTGGAACAGAGCACTGGACTAGACTGTCAGAGGAGCTGGGTTTGAATCTCAGAGGAGGAAAATCTTTTCGTCTTGCAGTTGTTATTTATTCACATCCACCAAGGAAAAACATATTTCAAATCAATATTATATTTCCATGTAGGAGGTAGTACATTAATGTATTACACAAGTATGAATATTTTCGATTTAGACATTAGTGAGTTGTACCTGTAGCTGTAACCAAAGTACGAAAATAATATATAAATCACTATTGATGGCCGTCCATTTTAAAAAAGTTTTACCTCTTGGATCCAGCGTACTAATACAATTAAAATTATTTACATTTAACTATTAATTACAAATCTATTTTAAGCTAAAATATGAATAATGAAAATAACCTAATTAAAGTAAAAATAGAAATATAAGAAGAAATATATGTAGAAATATAATGAAAGTAACTTGGTGATATGAAAAACATATGATGCATCACATTTCCGTACAAAACACATAGGAAATATGTTGCCCATGATTTGAATAAAAGTAACTTTCTGCAATTCGAAATACAACATCGAGCGAGCGATTATATTGGTTTGAGAAAGTTTTAAGGAAGTCATTGGAAGTCTCTAGAAATATACAAGAACAAAAAAAAGCACTGCTGAAATGACCTGCGAATCAAGAAGTTTCAGTCTTCAAACCATACTCTAGAAAAATTGGAATCCTACAAGGAACTTAAAGTGATGCAAGCGCGAGCGATTTTGTCGCTTGTTACAGGCACTTTTTTGAATACGATTGGAGACGAAATGGGTAGACGAAATGATTTGAAATTTTAATCGTGATAGATCAAAGACAAGCTTAGGGTTATCACTTGGTACATTTCTAATTTTTTGCTTCGTTAATGAGTATTAATTAGTTGATTTTTTTTTAATGAAAAATGATATATTTTCTTGTCTCAATGGGTGCCGTATGGAATTTAATTTTAAAAATGTGCCAAGTGATAACCCTAAGTTTGTCTTTAATTATCTAATCATGATTCAAATTTGAGATCAATTGGTTCACGAGTTTGGTCTCCATCGTATCGGAAATTTCATATTTTGAGCGGTTTTGTAGAAAAACCGGCGCCAAATTAACAATGCAAGAAGCAAAAATGAAAAAGTGCTACTAATACACAATCAGACTGATCATGTGAACATCCTATTAAAGTTACACCCACTTATGAAACAATTTTTCTCTCTCACTTTTCTAAAACGGCCGAGCGCTTGCACCACCTTAACAAGGAGGAAAATCAAGAAGCTAAAATTAATTATAATTAATCAATTTTGTGATCTGCTGAAATCATGTGAGACGTAGATTAGAAGGATTGGTGTACTGAGAAGGGAGTCTTATTGTGATGTCAGTGGTATTACCGGCAGAAAGAAGAAAATAATACAGAAATATGATCAACTAATTTATTTATTTCGAATCTTCCGAGTTTAATAGAAATACAATTTGAAATCGAGCAATATGTCGGTAATACGTAAATTCAAACAATATAGGCAAATAGGCTGATATGTGGGAATCTTGCACATCTAATGGCATGTTGAAACAAACAACATCCATTTTCTTCCTTTGATGTATTCTCCAAGAACATGTGCATTTAGGAATCACATGTTGTAACGTGATTTTTAAATGATCTTGCATTGTTATATTTTTTATTGCATTTCTCACAAATCAGAAGTTTGCCACATTCGTGTCTAAAATGACGATTACATTCATATTTATCATTAAACACTCGACCACATTTTTCACATGTGTGGACTTGACCACAATTATTTTTCACATGGTGTTGAAGATTAGCCATGCAATTAAACTGCTTATTACACTTCTTACAAACTAGAACTTTTCCACATTCATGCTTAACATGAGTATAGAGATGACGTTTATGTTTGTATATTTTTCCACATGTGGGGCATTGCGGTGGGTTGATATTATCAGGCGCAGTCGCAGGCTCTCGGTTGCAGTTCACGATATGTTTGCAGAATTCGCTGCGGTATCTGAATTCAGCTGCACATTCAGCACATTGGAAGACCACTCTTGGCTGTCCTTCAACAGCATCAGAAGTTGAGGCGACGGGAAGAAACCATTGTGACACTGAAACAGAGAGAAAGTGTTGTTGAGGAATATGGATTGACATTTTCTTGTTAGAAACCGGTGTCTATTTGTTTAGGAAAACGATCTGTGTAAAGCGTTGATGAGCGAGCACAGATACGTGTAAAACCTCGAACAAGAATATTGTAACGCACAGAAAACATTCATGTCCATATTGAATTAAAATATGATTCACTCAGCGAAACATAAAAGTGCATGCTTTCATTGAAACTGAGACAATCTAAAAACACTAAATACACTCTACACTCTATTCATCACTTTCGGACACCTTTTTTAAAATGTGGAAGTGTCATAATGGCAGTTTTAATGGCCATGCAAAATTAAAACTTGATCTGACCATTTACTTTTTCAGCCAATAAGGATACATTTATTTTAGTTTTAACCAATTAACGGATTTCCATGAAATTTATAGAACCAATACTAATACGATTACCTCAAAAACTGTGAAAAGATTCGATTTGATACCTAGGTCAAACGGTGTGAGATACAGTAAATTTTTATTTTTTAACCAATCAGAGGGTAGTGATAGAGGGAAGGGTAACTTCTCGCGATTCATGAGAACCTTACTTGATTCTTGATTCTGTATCACTGGAGGATACATAAACAACAAGTAATGCTAATCAAGAAGTCTTCCGTCTTAAACTAAAGTCTCGAGTGACAGAGCAAAATTGGAATCCTACAATGTACTTAACAAGTGAGGAAACTCAAGGAACTAACTTTTATTTAAAATGTACGATTTTGTGATCTGAGATCATGAGAAGTGGACTAGAAGGATGGGTGTGTAATTTAAGTAAGAAGACAATAAAACAGAAATAGGTATGATCAACTTAATTATTAAGTATATTTAGAATCTTCCTAGTTTAATATAATAGAACAATTATTTGTATGGTACCGTTATGGAACCCAAATAATGTTTAATATTAATAATGGTTCCCGTTTCCACCAAAAACATTAATATGGGTTCCGATTCCGGTTCCTATAAAATAACGGTTATTTTCGGTTCCTGTTAAAGTCCCTGATTTAAAATATAAATGTTGTGATCTGCAATCATGGGGAGATGTGGATTAGACGGATTGGTATGTTCTGAGAATGTGATGTCAGTGTGATTACCGGCTGAAAGAAGAAAATAATACAAAAATATCAAGACACAATTTATTTTATTTCGAATCTTCCGAGTTTAATAGAAATACAATGTGAAATCGAGCAATGTAGAATAATGTCGGTAATTCTCACTTAAATTCAAACAATAGGTAAACAACTGATTATGTAGCAATCTTGAAGGTCTAATGTCATTTACTTCTATTTTCTTCCTTTAATTGATTCTCCAAACACATATTTTAATGTGATCTTTAAGTCCTCTGGCACTGCTATATTGTTTATTGCATTTCTCACAAATCAGGAGTTTGCCACATTCGTGTGTTAAATGACGATTACACTCAATTTTATCATTAAACACTCGACCACATTTCTCACATGTGTGAACTTGGCCACAATTATGTTTGACATGGCGTTGAAGATTAGCCATGCAATTGAACTGCTTATTACACTTCTTACAAACTAGAACTTTGCCACACTCATGCTTAACATGTGCATTAAGATTACGTTTATGCGTGTATATTTTTCCACATTTGGGACATTGCAGTGGGTTGATATAATCAGGCACAATCGCCGGTTCTCGGTTGCAGTTCACGATATGTTTGCAGAGTTCGATGCGGTCCCCGAATTCAGATGAGCAGTCAGCACATTGGAAGATCACTCTTGGCTGTCTTACAACAGCATCAGAAGTTGAGTCGGTGGGAAGAAACCATTGTGACACTGAAACATACAGACATATATCATTGAAGAATGCCATAGCGTTCACATATTTAAAATATGTATTAGGTATCTTTAAATTTTATATGTCGTACTCAATTAGAAGTGATACATTTGTATTGTGTAATATTTGTCAAACTACGAATTGATAGGTAGGTTGAAGATACGTATATAAGGCGAATGATAGGTCAAAGTGGTAGGTAGCAGTTATATTTCGATGACAACATTTTAATTGAAAACAAAATTAAGATCAACCAATTTATTTTAAAACATTTCAGAATATATTACCATGCATGTCATTAAAAATAATACAATTTGAAATAGCGGAATTAGAACAACGCCAGTGATATTATATCACTTCCATTCAACCAAACTCATTATGGCAATTCACAAAATATGAATTGGGTGAGTGGTTAACGCTCGGAACTTGTATTCCGGAGGCCCGGGTTCGATTCCCGCGGCCGTCCTTCCTGACTGGGGTTTTTTCGTGGTTTTACCTCAGACGACAGGCAACTTCACCATCATCTCCCAATCATCCTCATAATCATTCATCCGTCGCCATTAGTCTCGCTGCAGAACAGTGCAGAACCTCAGACGACACGACCGCCTCCTTCCCACCTTCCATCCTCATCTACTCTTCACCATCATCTCCCAATCATCCTCATAATCATTCATCCGTCGCCATTAGTCTCGCTGCAGAACAGTGCGACGTTAAGCCCCAGACAAAAAAAAATCTATAATCTCTGTGTAGGTATATCTATTGTTACATCTTGAAGAATGAATCCTACGGAACACATTTCTTAATGTGACTAATATATGTACTAAATTGCTTATATTGTTTCTTACATATCTGACAAATGTATGATTTCCCACACTCATGCTTAACATGTTGGTTAAGTCTAGATTTATAATTAAATTCTTTACTGCATTTCTCGCATTTATGAACTCTACCACAATCATGTTTCACATGTCGCTGAAGGTTACTGTAGAGATTGAATCTCTTAAAACACTTCGGACAAACTATAACTTTGCCACATTCATGCTGTATGTGAGTACAAAGATGCTTCTTATGTTTGAATTGTTTTCCACATGTAGGACATTTCAACAGTTCGATATTATCAAGCGAAATCGGAGGCTCTCGTTTGCAATCGTTCACGACGTGATTGCGGAATTCGGCACGGTTTCCGAATTCAGCTGAGCATTCGTAACATTCGAAGATCACTCTTGGCTGTCCTACAACAGCAGCAGAAGTTGAGGCGATGGGAGAAGACAATTCTTGTGACACTGAAACATAAATACGGAATATTAGACTAATACTTTATTAGAATGATAACCTGTGTTGAAGAATATACTTGTGTGGACATTAGTGACAGAAAGCGAAGACATAGTCCATATAATCCATCCCAAAATCCATATAATGTTATGAGCGTAACAGTTCAATGCATAACTTCTGTATAAAAACTAAATCGTTGATTGGAATTGATCTGCATATAAACTTCACATTCGACATTTGAAATACAATATCATATGCTCATTATGGATTGATAAATATTTTATTGATGTGATAATAGACAATAAAGAGTAAACTGATAGGCAAGTAACAAATAAACTGGAACACCATGCGTGTCAGATGCCCTATTGCCTTTAGTAACAAATGCAATCGACAATGAAAAGATTTTGAGTCGATCACTCTTCAAATCTGATGAAATATTCCTCGAATGAAGAAGTATGCATAGACGCAATTCAAACTCTAACTTGGCAGGGAATTGCATTGGAATTCCTAAACAAATGAGGAAACGGTATTGCACTGAATCTTGTGGAGAAAATAATCTAGTTGATGTGTGGCGACAGTAATAATGTGATGTTATCGTACCAGCTGGCTGTTAGAGAAAATAAAAACGATATAAGAACAATTAATTTATTTTATTTCGAATCTCATGAGTGAAATATTAACACAATTTGAAATCGAAAGATGAAAGAAACGACTACTGATTCACCAACAGTCTAAATAGAACTGTCCATCATCTGTCCCACTATTTGTGAGAACTTGTGTTAACAAATACTACTGCGATATGCGTACGTTCATTCCCTTTCTTTAATTAAAACTATCCTGATAGAACTAGTCTCTTTCGTCTCTCTGTGTATGTGTGTAAAATAAAGATTTAAACAAAAACTACAGTTTTTGACCATTAATGTGTTTCAAACATCTATCTATGACACTTCTGGAAGTATACTTATGGAATACATTTCTTAAGATGACTTTTATATGTACTAACATGCTTATATTGTCTCTTGCAAAACTGACATTTGTATACTTTACCACAATCATGCTTAACATGGTGGTTAAGTCTAGATTTATGATTAAATTCTTTACTGCATTTCTCACATGTGTGCACTTTGCCACAATCATGTTTCACATGGCGCCAAAGTTGACTCCTTCCATTAAACTGCTTATCACACTTCTTACAAGTCAGAACTTTACCACACTCGTGCTTAACATGCGCACTTAGGTCATATTTACGCTTGAATGTTTTTCCACATTTAGAACACTGCAATGGATTGATAATATCAGGCACAATCGCAGGCTCTCGTTTACAATTGTTCATGATATGTTTGCGAAGTTTGCTGCGGTCTTTGAATTCAGATGAACATTCAGCACATTGGAAGAGCACTCTTGGCTGTCCTTCAACAGCATCAGAAGCTGAAGCGATGGGAGAAATCAATTCTTGTGATACTGAAACATAAAGACACATTTATTAGAATTATACAATGATGTTGAAGTATTGTGATGTCAGTGTAATTTAGCCAGCTATGGGTGACAGAAGAAAATAAAACAGTTACTAGATCAAGGAAATAATTTTATTTCGAATCTAAGGATAATATTAATACAATTTAAAATCGAACAATGTGGGACGATGCCACTTATGTGTCATCACTATTTCAACAAACAGTCGAATAAGAACTGTAGGTATCATTCTGACTCAAGCTATTTACGATAACGTTTTTACACAAAATACTAACTGATACGTTAATTCTAATGACATTCAATTTAAAAATTTATTTTACTCGTTCCTTCTCTGTGTGTGTAATTATAGATTTAAACAGAGACTTATACACCACTCCTAATGTATTCCAAACATCTTTCTACGCATATTTTTCATGCTACTTATGGAAGAAAACTTATGGCATACATTTCTTAACATGACTTTTATATAAACTAAAATGATAATATTGTTTCTTGCAAATCTGGCATGTGTATAATTTCCCCTAATTATGCTCAACATGTTGTGTTAATATTATCAAGCACAATCGCAGGCTCTCGGTTGCAGTTCACGATATAATAACAGAATTCGCTGCGGTCTCTGAATTCAGATGAGCATTCAGCACATTTCAATCATTTTATTATGAACCTTAGGAATACAATTTAAAATCGAACAAATCTATAATCTATATGATAATCTATCTAGTGTAATCTATATGTAATAATATAATAATACACACATTACCGACTATCATTACTGGCTCTATAGTGCCCATACACAAGTGAGGACCCACCCTCACTTATATGGGTATCCCCCCTACCATATAACATACAAAAACTATTTTACAAATAAAGAAATCATCTATTATCTTTTTTTTGTCATCACTATTTCAACAAACAGTCGAAAATAACTTTACATCATTCTGTCCATGCAATTTCTAAAAACGATTTTAAAACAAAATACCTACTAATTGATACGTTAATTCCATTTCTTTAATTAAGCGAGCGACTCATTTTGGCTCCTATGGACCTCTTTTCTTTTTTCATTCTTTTGTTGCAGAGGCTATACAGGTCACAGTATTTATTCGATCGAGCTGGAATGTTGCACACATGTACGCATTTCTAGGCGTTGCAGACCCTAACCCCATTAAAAAAAATAAAAAATCCGCTGACAATTGGTTCAAATTTTTACAAAATTAATTTTCCGATCAATTTGAAATTTTGTCAAGTCATTGCAAGCAACATTGTCTCTAATCTAACAAAGTTTCAGCCAAATCCTCTCATTGGTTAAAATTTAAATAATAATTTCCTGTGATTTTTTAAATTTAAACTAGAACTTTTTAACCGATCAACTTAAAACTTTGAATGGTCATTAGTACCAATACTTTAGGTATTTTTGCCAATTTTCAGACTAATTTGTAGTTATATTCAAAAGTTATTGTCATTATAAGCACAATCTATTCTATAATCTTGAAATATTTGCAAATGTATGCCAATAATTTCAATAATTTTATTAGTGCTATCTTGATGCTTCCGTTCCAAGGCCTGTAGAGCAGAGACCATCAACGCGTTTTATAGAGCGTTTTCCTAAAGTTAATGTATTCCAAACATCTATCTATACATACTTTTCTTGACCCTTCTAGAGGAAGAAACCTTAAGGCTTACATTTGTTAACATGACTTATATATGTATTAAAATGCTTATATTGTCTCTTGCAAATCTGGCATGTGTATAATTTTCCACACTCATGCTTAACATGTCGGGTAAGTCCAGATTTAAGACTAAATTCTTTACTGCATTTCTCGCATGTGTGAATTATACCACAATCATGTTTCACATGTCGCTGAAGGTTACTGTAGAGATTGAATTTCTTAAAACACTTCGGACAAACTATAACTTTGCCACATTCATGCTTCACATGAGTACATAGATGATGTTTATATTTGAATATTTTTCTACATTTCGGACATTGCAGTGGGTTGATATTATCAGGCGCAGTCGCAGGCGCTCGGTTGCAGTTCGTGATATGTTTGCGGAGTTCGCTGCGGTCTCTGAATTCAGCTGAGCATTCAAAACATTCGAAGATCACTCTTGGCTGTCTTTCAATAGCATCAGAATTCGAGGCGATGGGAGAAGACAATTCTTGGGACACTGAAACAAAAATACATATATTTAGAATAATAAAATTGTGTTGGGGATTATTCTGGTTTTAGAAAAGTGTGTAGCTGTATATCCAGTGTGTGTTTATCCAGTTGTGACAGAAAAGGAAGAAAAATACCAAGTGACCGTATAATGTAGAGGCCCCAATTCTATACTGAGTTGCTAAAATAACCATGACTTAAATGTTACCTTATTGTCATGCCACAACAAATTATATTTCGTTTTAAAGAGCTTTAGGCGCGCTTTAAAACATAAATGAGATAAACAATTATGGGATGTTGTATTTTTCGAGATGTCTCGGAGAACACTCGGGGCATCGATCTGATAACCATGAGTTAAATGAATCGCAATCGTGTTTAAAAGAAAAATGGAAATAAGTTAAACGATATTAATGTACACGAAACGGATCGGCTGCTGTTGAGGTTCCTTGAAATCAATCCTTGTTATTATCAATGAAATCAGAGCTCACCTACTATAGTTAGATGACGCATAGACTTCATCAGAAGATTCCATCAACTTTTATTCAGCCAATCAGTTTCTTTCGAATGCCGTTTTTACTGTGGCCAAGTGTATATGCCGTTTTTATTGTGGCCAAGTGTATATTACACCTGAAAATTCGAATTTCGAAATACAACGCCGTGCGATCACTTTGGTTTTAAAACGATTTAAAAGGGTACAGTAACAGCCCGAGCGCATTTTTCGATTTGTTTTACACACGAGAATTTAAAAAAAATTGGATAAAATAGGTACATAAAAGCAATAAACTGGAGGAGAACCTCATGAACATTTGAAAATAATTACGGACATGAAGAATAGGATATTTATATTGTATTATTTATTATTCCATTGACAATACATAGTACATGTATAAATGTTGTCATGTTTTACATACTATATTATAACATAGCTACAAGTGCACAGCATATTAAATTAAGTTCTACGAGGGGAGGTAAAATAAAATCAAACATGATGACAGATTGAAGCAAATTTCAATTGACAAAATTGGGCGTCGCGCCGTAATACGTCCTTTTAAACAAAAATTTTGAACAACATTGGAAAAGATATTTCAACGGAAAACCACACAACAGCTCTAAAATCTCTTTCAATATTGTTTGATGGCGGCACAATACTCAATTTTCTTTGTCCATCGAAATTTGATTCGAAGGTTTTGAGTTGCATTTTCGTCTGAAAAACGTCACACAATCGAGCTAAGTGCACTAGAAACAGTGCATTGTGTGCTTCCAGTACGCAAACGTTTTGATCTCCCCCTTCCAAACATCTATTTGTGCATACATTTCATGACCCTTCTAGAGGAAGAAATCTTATGGTCTACATTTATTAACATGACTTAAATATGTACTAAAATACTTATATGGTCTCTTGCAAATCTGGCATATGTATAATTTCCCACAATCAATCTTAACATGTTGGTTAAGTTGAGATTTATTATTGAATTTTTTACTGCATTTCCCGCATGTATGAATTACCCCACAATCATGATTTACATGGCGCTGAAGTTGACTTATTCCGTTAAACTCTTTATTGCACTTCTTACAAACATGAACTTTGCCACACTCATGATTAACATGAGTATTTAGATGCATCTTATGTTGGAATGTTTTTCCACATTTGGGACATTGCAGTGGGTTGACATTATCAGTCGCAGGCTCTCGGTTGCAGTTCACGATATGTTCGCGAAGTTCGCTGCGGTCTCTGAATTCAGCTGAACATTCAGCACATTGGAAGATCACTCTTGGCTGTCTTTCAACAGCATCAGAAGTTGAGGTGCTGGGAGAAGACAATTCTTGAGACACTGAAACAAAAATAAAATGTCTTATGTCCGGTCTTACACAATAAGTCATTGGTCTTTCAATATTCTGCTAAAGTCTCAATTAGCTATTAACAGTTAGTTAGTACAAAACTCTGTCTTAATTGGTTGTTGCCATGCAAATACAGTCCTAATCAACCGTTTAAAAGTAAGCAGAGCTTTAAAAGACTGGCCCTTAGAATGATATAATGATGTTTAAGAGGGCTTGGTAGTGAGCGTGGCCTTGAAGAGTATTTTAATCGATTTTTATCAATATCTTTTTCCAGTGTAATTGTTAACAAAATAGGGCTATGGACGTGAATTCAGAACAGTTCAATGAAAATAATTTCATAGTTTGGAATAAGCTATTAGTTTTATTTTGTCCAACAGGTGTTTAGAACCCGAAAATTACTAAATTTTCGGGTCAATTATGTGTGAAAATAATTTCATAGTTTGGAATAAGGAATAGGAATTGGAATAGGGTTTGGAATACCCGAAAATTTAGTAATTTTCGGGTTCTAAACACCTGTTGGACACAATAAAACTAATAGCTTATTCCAAACTATGAAATTATTTTCATTGAACTGCTCTGAATTCACGTCCATAGCCCTATTTTGTTAACAATTACACTGGAAAAAGATATTGATAAAAATCGATTAAAAAACTCTTCAAGGTCAAACTCACTACCCAGCCGTCTTAAGTATATTGTGATGTCAGTGTAATTTAGCCAGCTGGGTGACAGAAGAAAATAAAACAGTTACGAGATCAATTAATTTATTTTATTTTAAACCTTAGGATAATGTTAATACAATTTAAAATCGAACTATGTAGGACGAGGTCAATTATGTGTTATCTCACTATTACAACAATCAGTCGAATACAACTTCTGTCCCAAGCTATTATTGAGAAAGATTTTAAAACAAAATACTAACTGATACGTTAATTCCATTTCTTTAATGAGCGAGCGAAGCAAGCGACTTTTTTCGGCTCGTTTGGCTCTTTCTCACGACCCTTCTAGAGGAAGAAACCTTAAGGCTTACATTTGTTAACATGTCTTATATATGTATTAAAATGTTTATATTGTCTCTTGCAAATCTGGCATGTGTATAATTTCCCACAATCATGCTTAACATGTTGGGTAAGTCCAGATTTATGACTAAATTCTTTACTGCATTTCTCGCATGTGTGAATTATACCACAATCATGTTTCACATGTCGTTGAAGGTTACTGTAGAGATTGAATTTCTTAAAGCACTTCGGACAAGCTATGGCTTTGCCACACTCATGCTTGACATGAGTATTTAGATGCTTCTTATGTTTGTATATTTTTCCACATTTAGGACATTGCAGTGGGTTGATATTATCAGGCGCAGTCGCAGGCTCTCGGTTGCAGTTCACGATATGTTTGCGAAGTTCGCTGCGATCTCTGAATTCAGTTGAGCATTCGAAACATTCGAAGATCACTCTTGGCTGTCCTTCAACAGCATCAGAAGTTGAGGCGATGGGAGAAGACAATTCTTGAGACACTGAAACAAAAAGACATATATTTAGAATGATAAAATTGCGTTGGAGAATATTCTAGTTTTAGAAAAGTGTGTACTGTATATCCAGTGTGTGTATATCCAGTGGTAACAGAACATGAAGAAAAATACCAAGTGACCGTAAATGTAGAGGCCCCAGTTCTATACTGAGTTTCTAAAATAACCAGGCCTTAAATGTTACCTTATTGTCATGCCACAACAAATTATATATTTCGTTTTAAAGAGTTTAAAAGAAAAATGGAAATAAGTTAAACGATATTAATGTACACGAAACGGATCGGCTGCTGTTGAGGTTCCTTGAAATCAATCCTTGTTATTATCAATGAAACTAGGAAAACGCTCAGTGTAACGCGTTGATGAGCGAGCACGGGTACGTGCAAATTCTCGAACCGGAAATGCGTACATAACGCACAGAAAACATATACAACCATATTGAATTGATTATGATTAGTGCTCGAAGTAGGAATTAAATAGCATGGCGGTATGGTAACATAAGAATACCACGTGCGGGGTGGGGGGGGGTACGATATTAGATGAGGGTCCAGATTCCAGAATTACACTGACGTTAGTTAGATTAGTCTTTTACCTTGATGAAACAACTAAATTCAATAATGAATTTTACTTTGTCTTGTAGTGGATGTTCATAGTTCATAGTTATGCTTGAAATATGCAGTCAAAAGATAACCATGAAATACTAGTAAATTAGAATCTAAAATTACGTAAATTTCCAAGAATATCTGATTTTAAGCATTCCGTTTTTTCTGAGAAGTAACGATATGAAATCAAATGTTTAAAGAAGTACTGGTATACCATACCGTCCCATACCGGCCCACTTCGAGCACTGATTATGATATCAACTTAAAAGTAGGTATATGCTTTTCATTGAAACTTTAAAATAGCATCTAAGCACCTGGTTCATAAAGCAAATCAGAATCAATTCAATTGGCACTGGAAAACATTCATTTCGATACTTCATTACTGACAGATATTAAAAATGTCAATTAGTTCATACGTTCTTAACTGATTGGGATGAAATTTTGTAAAATAAGAGACAATATTGGTCTTAATGATCATGCAAAATATGAGTTTGATCAGAATTATCGAAGACCGTTTTCATTTTTCAGCCTATCAGGAGATATTTATTTAAATTTTAACCAATGAATGGATTTCAAAAAAAATATGGTGTGCAAACAGAGAAGGTTGGTTTTACATGTGTGCAAAATTTCAGCTCGATCAAAGAAAAACTCTGACCTGTATAGCCAAAATATGATTTTGATCAGATTTATCGAAGACCATTTTCATTTTTCAACCTACCATCAGGAGATGTTTATTTAAATTTTAGCCAATTAATAAATTTCAAAAAAAATTAGGGTCTGCAAACAGAAAAGTTTGTCTCTACATGTGTGCAAAGTTTCAGCTCGATCGAGGAAAAACTCTAGACATGTATAGCCAAAATATGAGTTTGATCGGATTTGTCGAAGACCATTTTCACTTTTCAACCTATCAGGAGATGTTTATTTAAATTTTAACCAGTCAGTAGATTTCAAAAAAATTAGGGTCTGCAACGCCCAGAGAATGTCCAAACACGTGTGCAAAATTTCAGCTCGATCGAAGAAAAACTCTGACCTGTATATCGTCAGTAACAGAAAAAAACAAAAACAAAAACAAAAACAAAAAAAAAACAGAGGTCCGTGCCAAATGAGCCAAAAGGAGACGCTCGCTTCGCTCGCTCAACAATGAAATCAGAGCTCACCTACGAGTTAGATGACGCATAGACTTCATCAGAAGATTCCATCAACTTTTATTCAGCCAATCAGTTTCTTTCGAATGCCGTTTTTACTGTGGCCAAGTGTATATTACACCTGAAAATTCGAATTTCGAAATACAACGCCGTGCGATCACTTTGGTTTTAAAAAGATTTAAAAGGGTACAGTAACAGCCCGAGCGTATTTTTCGATTTGTTTTACACACGAGAATTTAAAAAAATTTGATAAAATAGGTACATAAAAGCAATAAACTGGAGGAGAACCTCATGAACATTTGAAATTAATTACGGACATGAAGAATAGGATATTTATATTGTATAATTTATTATTCCATTGACAATACATAGTTCATATATAAATGTTGTCATGTTTTACATACTATATTATAACATAGCTACAAGTGCACAGCATATTAAATTAAGTTCTACGAGGGGAGGTAAAATAAAATCAAACATGATGACAGATTGAAGCAAATTTCAATTGACAAAATTGGGCGTCGCGCCGTAATACGTCCTTTTAAACAAAAATTTTGAACAACATTGGAAAAGATATTTCAACGGAAAACCACACAACAGCTGTAAAGTCTCTTTCAATATTGTTTGATGGCGGTACGATACTCAATTTTCTTTGTCCATCGAAATTTGATTCGAAGGTTTTGAGTTGCATTTTCGTTTGAAAAACGTCACACAATCGAGCTAAGTGCACTAGAAACAGTGCATTGTGTGCTTCCAGTTCGCAAACGTTTTGATCTCCCCCTTCCAAACATCTATTTATGCATACATTTCATGACCCTTCTAGAGGAAGAAATCTTATGGTCTACATTTATTAACATGACTTAAATATGTACTAAAATACTTATATGGTCTCTTGCAAATCTGGCATATGTATAATTTCCCACAATCAATCTTAACATGTTGGTTAAGTTGAGATTTATTATTGAATTTTTTACTGCATTTCCCGCACGTATGAATTACCCTACAATCATGATTTACATGGCGCTGAAGTTGACTTATTCCGTTAAACTCTTTATTGCACTTCTTACAAACATGAACTTTGCCACACTCATGATTAACATGAGTATTTAGATGCATCTTATGTTGGAATGTTTTTCCACATTTGGGACATTGCAGTGTGTTGACATTATCAGTCGCAGGCTCTCGGTTGCAGTTCACGGTAAGTTCGCGAAGTTCGCTGCGGTCTCTGAATTCAGCTAAACATTCAGCACATTGGAAGATCACTCTTGGCTGTCCTTCAACAGCATCAGAAGTTGAGGCGATGGGAGAAGACAATTCTGTGACACTGAAACATAAATACATATTTCTTAGAATTATACAATTATGTTGAAGAATATTCCGGTGTTAGAAACAGTGTGTAGTTATATCCAGTTGAGACAGAAAAGGAATACATTTACCAACAGTCCGTATAATGTCGATGCCCCAGTGACATCATAATTGATTAGGTTTATTTTGCAATAATCAGGCATTAAATGTTGCCTCATTTCATCTCTCTCTTCTAAATAATGCAACACAGTGGAGGACATTACGATCTCTGGTACGAAGTAATAATTAGATTAGTGAACCTCATGAACATTTGAAATGAATTACGGACAAGAAGAATTGGATATTTATGTTGAATTCTTTATTAATCCATTGACCATAATAGTACATAGTATGAATGTTGTCATGTTTGCATACTATATTTCATAGCTACAAGAGCACAAGCATATTAAATTAAGTTCTACGAGGGTAGGTAAAAAAGATCGAACATCAACAGATTAAATAGAGCGTCGCACCGTCATACCAAGTCATACCTACGTCCTTCAAAACCATATTTCAACGGATAACCACATGTATACAGTTTCTGCAAACCTCTAAAATCTCTTAAAATATTGTTTGAGGTGTATTTCTTTGATTTTGAACGAACACGAAGGGCTCGACACTCAATTTCCTTTGTATCAAAACTTTCTTCTTGACTTGCATTAACATCTGAAAAAAAGAAGTTACACAATCGAGCAATCGAGCACTAGAAACAACCACCCCTTCGACAATCCTTCCAGTACGCAAACTTTTTGACCTCCCCTATAATTATATTATTTTTTATATTTGAATTTTGAATTATATTTAAGCAAAGTGGAACACACAAATCAAAATTTTATTTCTATTTGTTCACAAATATACGTAGGTACACTTAAATCAATAAAAATTGGTACTCGAAGAGAAAAGGATTGGCTGCTGGTAAGGTTCCTTGACAATCAATCCTTGTTATTATCAAGGAAATAAGAGCTCGCCTACTAAAGGTAGATGATGCGTTAACACAGCCTTCATGGGATGATGCCATCAAACCTTAATCAGCCAATCCTTTTCTTTTCGAGTACCGATTTTTATTGGTTTGAGTGTACGTTGGTGGATACTTAAATTATAATGACAATATTAAAATGTGTGATTTATGTTCAGGAAGAATCATTACAATAAATATTTTAGTTTAATTACTAATCATGTTGATAATTATTCGAATTATAAGCATTATTGGGGTGAACATTCAGATATATACAATTAATCCAAATTAAGACGGCTTGGTAGTGAGTTTGACCTTGAAGAGTTTTTTAATCGATTATTATCAATATCTTTTTCCAGTGTAATTGTTAACAAAATAGGGCTATGGACGTGAATTCAGAACAGTTCGATGAAAATAATTTCATAGTTTGGAATAAGTTATTAGTTTTATTTTGTCCAACAGGTGTTTAGAACCCGAAAATTTAGTAATTTTCGGGTTCTAAACACCTGATGGACACAATAAAACTAATAACTTATTCCAAACTATGAAATTATTTTCATTGAACTGTTCTGAATTCACGTCCATAGCCCTATTTTGTTAACAATTACACTGGAAAAAGATATTAATAAAAATCGATTAAAAAACTCGTCAAGGCCACGCTCACTACCAAGCCCTCTTAATATACCTATAGGTAATTATCGTCTGTGGACAATGTCGGTAATATAAACTACATCTAGACATCAACACAAGACAAAGTGAGCACAGCAAAAAGCACAAAATCACAAGTTACATACGTTTTTCCACAAACATGTAAAAACGGAAAATAATTCAAATTAGTGTTCTTCTTAGAAATATTGTGCAAGTTTAAGGGAATCAAAATTCCCGCGTTTCTCGCTCAACATTTATAAAGTAACTTCTCTAACATTTCGCCTTACAATATTCATATTTCTATCATCTAACATATAATTCCTTTTGTTTTAGCTAATAATATGCCTTCTATATATCTGTAGTAGAGTAGACATTCCCTGTAATTTGCTTGGTTAGCTGATAAGCAACTAAGCTTGGTGGCATTCTATAGGCAAATACTATAGTAGGTAATATTGTTGATAACTAATAAAATAATGATTGATTGATGAATGATTGAATCATCTCAAGTATAATATTACCTATATACAAAAAAAAACACAATTGCTGAAATTAACACTATAAGCGATGATTGTTTGAATTATTTCTCTAGTTCTGTCGTTGATTATTTCAGACTACCTGAGTGCACTCCGTCTGGTGCACACCGCATAAAATATTAACAGCATTATTAAAATGCAAAAAAAAATTATACTTCTAGGGAAAGTATCTGAGATAATATCTTAGATAATTAGATACTTCGTTACGTAAACTAAACTATTGTCTGCAAAAACTAGCACTTAAAGTAGCACAACGATTGCAACAGATTAAGGACAAATTTCCAAAAAAAAGTGGGACTAACTTTGTAAATAGACCCAGCCAAGTCTTCTCAACTAAAGAGATAAATGAACTCGAAAAAACAACACTGCAAAGTAGTAATAACAAAATTTGGGCCCAAAAACACATCAATTTAAAAATAATTTAGAATAATCAAAGAATTCAATAATTTTGAAAATTCCTTTAAAAGTGGTTTTATGAACTGTCATAGTTCATAAAACCGCAAACGTTTGTGACAACATAAAAAAATCATATTTTTTGTATATGCACAAATAATTTCATTTCATTTCGTAAAGCTTACAAATCAGCCTTACAGTTCAATTTAATATGTCTCAACAGACTATTATGCGCTGTGAAACGCATATTACATTTCGGACAAATAAGTTCTTTCCCACACTCATATTTAACATGTCGAGATAGTAACTTTGTGTATTTGAACTCCTTCTTACATCGCTCACATTGCTGAACTCTACCGCACTCATTACTTATATGATGATTCAAGTCTCTCACGAATTGGTACACCTTCATACATTGCATGCATTGCAGAACTTTACCACACTCATATCTAACATGGCGAGCAAGTGCCTTAGTGAATTTGAACTCCTTCTTACATTGCTCACATTGATGTACTTTACCACACTCATGTTTAACATGATGATTTAGGTCTCTCACATATTTAAACACCTTCTTACATTGCTCACATTGAAGTACTTTACCGCACTCAAGTTTAACATGACGATTTAGGTCGTTCCTGAACTGAAAAGCCTTGTTACATTGTTCACATCGTTGTACCTGACCACACTCGTATTTAACATGACGAGTAAGGTCCCTCAAGTATTTGAACCCCTTCATACATTGCTCACATTGCAGTACCTTACCGCACTCACTTTTTACATGTGTAGTGAGCGATGCTATGTATTTGAACTCCTTCTTACATTTACCACATTGTAGAACTTTACCACATTCACAATTAACATGCCGAGTTAGATCTTTCATGTATTTGAACTCTTTCTCACATTGCCCACATCGCAGAATTTTACCACACTCATGTTTAACATGACGAGTCAGGTCACACATGTATTTGAATTCCTTCTTACATTGCTCACATTGCAGAACTTCACCATACTTATATTTAATATGATATTGCATATCAAGATTCATGGCATATTGTTCATCATAAGAGCATTGTAAGTAGTTGATAGGATGAGTCTCAACTGTAGGGTCTCGACAGCAAACGTTAATATGTTCTTGAAGTTCGCTGCGATCTCTGAATTCTGAGGAGCACTCCGCACATTGGAAGACGACTGTGGCGTCTTGATGATATTCTCCGTGCTTCGATACTGGAACATAGTCAAGATCTCTTCAGTCGTGCATTATACATCTAGCAAAGCAAGCAGAAAATCTAATTCTAATTTGGCGGAGAATGCTAACTAAATACCACTATCTATTTCCAATTATATTTTATGACAGCAACTACGTGCATTTACACTTTTATTATAATATAAGGTACGTGCGAAAAAGTATCAATCAAAAGAAACGCATCACATTGTAAGCATTCTATTCAGAAACATGTGAAAGAATATCAACACAATAAATCATTTCGTTACAAAGAATATATTTAATGATCGGTTTAAAGATTGTTTCACGTTATATCTTGTAATGGAATTGACATTTGTTGATCAAATAAGTTTTAACAATGTTTGAATTGGTACAATTGGTTGATTGGTCCAATTGGTTGAATTGGAATTGGTACTCCCAAGTACCATGCGACAAAAGAAGATCATGTCAGTTATGACTGCAAATCTAGATATCGAAATAACGAAACAAACCGAAAAATCCTATGCATTGCATTTGAAACATGGATGCAACATGTCGTAGGAAATATATATTAATATTTTAACACAAAACATATTGTGTAGTTCTTGTAAACCATTGTGGTCTACAGACTATGAGTCCGTCATGTTGAAGACTATATATTATTTTAATACTACAACTTTTCATATGTGCTAAACATAGCACATATGCTGTGCTCATCAACTAATATAGAAATATAGAAGACATATTATAAAGGATTATAGAAAATATTAATAATCTGAGGTAATTCACACTTATACTCGATGTGAAATCACTGCTATTTCAACATTAGAAAAAAGCACAACTGTTCAAGTTTAAGTAACACCGTGTAGAGAACAGCTTACTTCACAATTTAGTAGTGTGAAGTAAGCTGTTCTCTACACGGTGTAAGTAATATGACAGTTGGTCTCTTTGCTAATCCCTGCGCAATATATTAATCTTAATAATACCCCCCCCCCCCCCCTACATTGCACACATCTTGACCTACTGTCCATTCAGGGCATCTTGATAGGTTTAAAATTAAATATCCTAAATGTGTGTAACAATAAATGTGTATTTCTGTATACTAAATTCAACATACATTTCTTCTAAGAATTTAGATTTGCATAATGTGAACTTAATAAATTCTTGCACTTCCTCGACATTTACATTTAATTTTCTGTCAAAGTCTTAATGCATTTTAATTTCAAATGTCTAATAAGATTGCTATGTAGAGTGAAGCGCTTATTACATTTTGGACAAATGAGTTGTTTACCACACTCATGTTTAACATGAGTATTTAGGTGATTCAGGTATTTGAACTCCTTCTTACATTGCCCACAACGAAAAACTTTACCACACTCATGTTTAACATGAGTTGTTAGTGTCGTCATGTTCTTGAACTCCTTCTTACATTGCCCACATCGCAGAACTTTACCACACTCATGTTTAACATGATAGTTCAAAGCCTTCTTCCTAGTATAACATCTCTTGCAGTTAGAGCATTGCAATGGGTTGATCGAGTCAGTCACAACCGCAGGCTTTCGACAGCAAACGTTAGTAATATGTTGAACAAGTTCGCTGCGATCTCTGAATTCAGTTGAGCACTCAGCACATTGGAAGACAACATGTGCAATATCTTCAACCGCAGCAGAAGTTGTGGCGACGGGAGGAAACTCGTCTTGCTTCGACACTGAAACATATTGATCAAAACAATTAGTGTTTTATTATCGTGACCACTTCCGTTACAACTTTTATCTGGTAATGTTAGAAATTGTAAGAAGGCACACTTTGAAAAATTGCAGTTATTTGTGTGATCAAGTTCGAAGAATAAAGGGAAGGAAGGACCCTCTGTATAAGAGCATGAATAAATATGCCGTATGACGTCATCAGCTATTTTAAACCTGCAGTCCACGGACATCACCGAGTGAGTGGAGGCTTGTAGAAATATGAACCTCATAAAACATTCTGTTTAACAACAGCAACCAAGCTACCCTTTTAAACTAATAAAATAATTCGATACAATTCAGCACAAATATGAATTGAAATAAAACATGGGTTCTGGTCATTATAAAAAAATATATAGATATGACTAACACACTCCATACTCTACTCGTCAAATCATTTTTTTTTAAATCTGGTTTATGTTTTGATACCATCACATTTCAGTGAATCATTTTTAGATGTCATTTATTTTTAGTTGAAACTTGTGCTCATTACTATAGATGGTGATGCAATTACTCAGGGTAATATAGAAATTATTTTCAAATAAGAATACGATGACATATATATTTATTATCTAATCTTGTATATGTAAATTGCTGTTTTGGCAAGTCAAAATAAGATTATTAATAATTGATGGACAGACAATAGCAGGGCAGTTCATTTAGTCATATGACCCTTGCATAAGACATAGAAGTACCTGTGATACACAATCACAAAAAATAATCAAGAACAAGTTGAAAATCAATATAGAAAACTCAAACACAAAAATATGTGAAAGAGTCTAATATGAATGGTTGGATACTTGGTTTGGTGAAACGCGAATAGTAATATCGACATTAAGTATAATGTGTTCTGACCTGCTAGGTAGGTAGAAATAAAATAAGATGTGAAGTTCACAATTCATATATTTTATTAATCAATGTTGCGTATCCCCCTCATTATTGAAGTTATACTATTCAGACTAATATTACCAGCAGATTTACTTTATGAATTAAACTGCGTGTCTGAAATACGGCGACCAAGAAGCAAAAAGTAAAAAATATGACATGGCTTTGAAATCAAATTTGATTTCCTGTAAACAAACTCTGTACAGTTCCGATCCCCCTCAAACATGGATGCAGCATCTTGTAGGGAAGAAGTTATGATAAAGTCAAATAATATATAATAACTACCGCACGCACAAAAAAAATACAAAAATAAATGTGAATTAGCGAGTTTGATAGTGTAAGTTAGAGAACTACAAATCTAGATATTATCAAGACAGCGAACACACATCGAAAAAACAAGGAGATCTCCTGGACAAACCTATTGATCCCATTGCAATATCTAGTACATGGATACAACACGTAATAGGAAGGAAATGTTGATTAATTCATATAATAATATTTTACCGAAGGAACATGTTTAATTCTTGTAAACATTTATGGTCATCATGTTGTTGCTACAAAACATTTAAATAAGATTTTATTAGGAAGACTGATAAAGCACGCGATTCAATACTTCCCGTATCTCTCAATCAAATAACACTAACAACTCTAATATTTAACATAATATTTGTTATTGTGCTAAAAGAAATCAACTAATGTGAAGTTATTTATTAGCTACTCAATCTTACTCTCAAAGTCAAATCAAAGTCAAACGAAATTTTCAAAATATAATATAAAAAAAAATAATAAAGTTTACCAAGTGGTTTTCTTCAACATTAATGAAAATAAAGGATTTCGGCAAATAAATTGTCCGTTGATCTAACTTATGATATGATATGATATGATATGGCTTATGATATAATCACAATGCCCAAGTATCATTGAAACACATGCCATTTCTGTTCACGCTTCTAATCACCAGGTTACAGAGGATATTGGTTTGATATTGGAACAAGTTATCGCCATTTCCTCTTGAAAAACTTGTAATTTTCTTGGGTAACAATCAGCTATCTAGCTGGTTTGGTAGGCGGCAGAGTAGTGTTTCTAACGCGATTTTAAGTGGTTTACAAAATTCTCAAGAAGACCTACATAAAAAATAATAATTATTACTTAAAACATCTTCTTACATACCCTTATCCTCATAATTGCATTTCAATTTCATGTGCCTCAGAAGACAGAATTTCAAATTGAAACATTTCTTACATTTCGGACACTTGAGCTCTTTACCGCACTCATGTTTAACATGAGCAGTAAGGTGCTTAATGTATTTGAACTCCTTCCTACATTGCCCACATTGCAGAACTTTACCACACTCATGCTTAACATGAGTTTGAAGGAGGGTCATGTGTTTGAACATCTTCTTACATCGGCCACAACGCAGAATTTTACCGCACTCATGTTTAACATGAGTTTGAAGGTGGGCCAACTGTTTGAACTCCTTCTTACATCGGCCACAACGCATAACTTTACCACACTCATGTTTAACATGATAGTTCAAATCACCCTTCCTGGTATAACGCCTTTTGCAGTTAGAACACTGCAATGGGTTGGTCGAGTCCGTCACAACCGCAGGCTCTCGATAGCAAACGGTTTTAACATGTTCTCGAAGTTCGCTGCGATCTCTGAATTCAGTTGAGCACTCAGCACATTGGAAGACAACATGTGCAATATCTTCAACAGCAGCAGAAGTTGTGGCGACGGGAGGAAACTCGTCTTGCTTCGACACTGAAACATATTAATCAGAACAATTATTGTTTTATTATCGTGACCACTTCCGTTACAACTTTTATCTGGTAATGTTAGAAATTGTAAGAAAGTACACTTGGACAAATTGCAGTAATTTGTGTGATCAAGTGCGAAGAAAGAAGAGGAAGGAAGGAAGGACTCTATGTTTAAGAACATGAATAAATATACCGAATGACGACATCAGCTATTGTTAACCTGTAGTCCACGGACATCGCCGATTGAGTGGATGCTTGTTGAACTATTAACCTCATAAAACACTCTGTTTAAAAACAGCAACAAATAAAATAATTCGATAAAATTCAGCACAAATTGGGTTCTAATCATTATAAAAAAAATATAGGGTTGGCTAACACACTCTTTTCTTGATATCATATACTCTACTCATCAAATCATTTTTGTTGAAAAAAATCTGTGTTTATTTGTTGATATATTTGTTGATATTTGTTGATGTGAATCAGCTGAAGAGAAGAGATGGATGTATGGAAGATCAACGACTCGATTGTTGAATACAGACCAATTATGTACCTATTTTATGTGCTCAATAAATTACATTATTATTATTATTATTACATGACATTTCAGTGTATCATTTTTAGATATTATTTATTTTTTAGTTAAAACTTGTGCTTTTTAATATAATTGGTGATGCAATTACTCAGGGTAATATAGAAATTGTTTTCAAATAAGAATACGATGACATATATATTTATAATCTAATCTTGTATAAGTAAACTGCTGTTTTGGCAAGTCAAAATAAGAGTATTACCAATTAATAGACAGATAATAGCAGGGCAGTTCATTTAATAGTACGGACCCTTGCATAAGACATAGAAGTGCCTGTGATACAAGTCACAAAAATCAATAAACAAGAACAAGTTTAAAATCAATATAGAAAACTCAAACACAAAATTTGTGAAAGAGTTTAATATGAGTGTTGGGTAACTTGGATTGGTGAAACACGAATAGTAATACCGACATTATGTGTGTTGACCTGCTGTATAGGTATAGGTAGAAATAAATTAAGATGTGAAGTTGCCAATTTACATATTTTATTAATCAATGTTTCGTATCCCACTCATTATTGAAGTGAAACTATTCACACACATATTACAAGCAGATTTACTTTATGGATTAAACTACGTGTCTAAAATACGGTCTACTTATATGACATGACTTTGGAATCAAATTTGCTTTCCCGTAAATAAACTCTGTACAGTTCTGATCCAGCTCTAACATGGATCCTTCTTTAGGGAAGAAGTAATCATAAAGTCAAATATATCCAAGATTACTGCTCGCACAATAAAAGTGTGAATTAGAGAGTAAGAGAGTGTAAGTGCAACTCTAGATATCAAGACAGCTAACACACCGAAAAAACAAGAAGGTTGTACCTCCTGGGTACAAACCTATTGATCTTATTGCAATATCTAGTACATATACAGCATGTAATAGGAAATAGTATTACACCTATGTTGAATTCTTGTAAACATTTTTGGTCATCATGTTGTTGCTACAATACATTTAAATAGGATTTTATTAGGAAGACTGATGATAGTGCACGGATTTCAAAACTTCCCGTATCTCTCAATCAAAATGACAGTAACATCTCTAATAATTCACATTATATTTCTTATTATATTTCTTATTAAGAAATCAACTAATATGAAGTTTTTTTATTAGCTACTCAAATTTACTCTCAAAGTCATATCAAAGCTATTTGAAATTTCCAAAAAATCTTATAAAAATAACAATTGATTACAATGATCAAGTATACCTCAAACAGAAGCCATTTCTGGTTCCTTATACTTTCTAAATCACGAGGTCCTTACAGAGGATATTGGTTTGATATTGGAACAACTTATTGCCATTTCCCTTTTGAAAAACTTGCAATTTTCTTGGGTATAACAATCTGCTATCTAAACTCCGTTGCATGCAGTCTAGAGTCCTGTTTAACATGGGTAGTCCTATACCTGCCCATGCTATCTAGGACTCTAGACCCCATGAAACGGAGTTTAGCTGGTTTGCTAGGCGGCAGAGTAGAGGTTCTAACGCGATTTTAAGTGGTTTATGAAATTCTCTAGAAGACGTACACTTGGCCAAACAAAACTTGAACGTTCAATAAATCTAATAGGCTGATAAATGTAAGATCGCACCGTCATAAGTCAGTCTAAGCGATCTCATTGTCTCACTCTAGTAGGTGACCTCACATTTCAATGATAATAACAAGCTTTGATTGGTTATGGGACATGACCAGCAGTCATTCAAATTTGGTCAACGTTCAAGTTTTGTTTGGCCGAGTGTACATAAAAAATAATAGTTATCACTTACAATATCTTCTTACATACCCTAATCCAGATCATTGCATTTCAATTTAATATGCTTCATAAGACTGTTTTTCAGACTGAAACGTTTCTTACATTTTGGACACGCCAGTACTTTACCACACTCATGTTTAACATGACAAGTTAAGTCAGTCATCAACTTGAACTCCTTCTTGCATTGCCCACATCGCAGAACTTTACCACACTCATGCTTAACATGAGTTTGAAGTTGCGACAGGCTTTTGTACTCCTTCTTGCATTTCCCACATCGCAGAACATTACCACACTCATGTTTAACATGACGAGTTAGGTCGGACTTGCGTTTGAACTCCTTGCATTTCCCACATTGCAGAACTTTGCCACACTCATGTTTAACATGATAGTTCAGATCAGCCTTCTTGCTATAACACCTCTTGCAGGTAGGACATTGAAATGGTTTGATCGAGTCAGTCACAACCGCAGGCTCTCGATGGCAAACAGTTGTAATATGTTTTACAAGTTTGCTGCGATCTCTGAATTCAGTTGAGCACTCAGCACATTGGAAGACAACATGTGCAATATCTTCAACAGCAGCAGAAGTTGTGGCGACGGGAGGAAACTCGTCTTGCTTCGACACTGAAACATATTAATCAAGACAATTAGTGTTTTATTATACCGTGATCACTTCGGTTACAACTTTTATCTGGTAATGTTAGAAATTGTAAGAAAGTACACTTGGAAAATTTGCAGTAATTTTTGTGATCAAGTGCGAAGAAAAAATAGGAAGGAAGGACTCTCTGTAAAAACATGAATAAATATACCGTATGACGTCATCAGCTATTTTAAACCTGCAGTCCACGGACATCACCAAGTGAGTGGAGGCTTGTAGAAATATTAACATCATGAAACACTCCGTTTAACAACAGCAACCAAGCTACCCTTTTAAACTAATAAAATAATTCGATACAATTCAGCACAAATATGAATTGAAATAAAACATGGGTTCTGGTCATTATAAAAAAATGTATAGTTATGACTAACACACTCCATACTCGACTCATCAAATCATTTTTTTTTAAATCTGTGATGTTTTGATACCATCACATTTCAGTGAATCATTTTTAGATATCATTTATTTTTAATTGAAACTTGTGCTCTTTACTATATATGGTGATGCAATAATCATGGGGTAATATAGAAATTATTTTCAAATTAGAACATGATGACATATAATTATAATCTAATCTTATATAAGTAAATTTCAAACCAAAAAATTGGAAAAACAATTACCATGAGATCAAGTTACTGTTTTGACAACGTTTTAAAGAACTAAAAATAAGAATATTACCAATTGCAAGACAGATAATAGCAGGGCAGTTCATTTAGTCATGACCCTTGCATAAGACATAGAAGTAGCTGTGATAAAAAGTCACAAAAATAAAGAAACAAGAACAAGTTGAAAATCAATATAGAAAACTCAAACCAAAAATATGTGAAAGAGTCTAATATGAATGGTGAGTAACTTGGATTGGTGAAACGTGAATAGTAATATCGACATTATAATGTGTGTTGACCTGTTCGTTAGGTAGAAATAAAAAAGGTGTGAAGTTCACAATTTATATATTTTATTAATCAATGTTGCGTATCCCACTCATTGACACAAATCAAGTGAAGTGAAACAAATCAGACAAATATTACAAGCAGAAGATTTACATTTTTGATTAAACTGCGTGTATAAAATGCGGCGACCGAGAAGCAAAACGTCCGTAATAATATGACATGACTTTGGAATCTAATGCTTTCCTGTAAATAACTCTGTACAGTTCTGATCCACCTCAAACATGGATGCAACATTTTGTAAGGACGACATTATGATCAAGTCAAATAATATACAAGATTACCGCACGCACAAAAAAAAGAGATATACTTGAATTAGAGAATTAGAGAGTGTAAGTTAGAGCACTGCAAATCTAGAAATCAAAACAGCGAACAAACACCGAATATAAACAAGAAGGTAGAACCTTCTGGGTACAAACCTATTGATCCCATTGCAATATATATAGGGTGCATACCGATTTATGATCAGGTCGCCCAGTTTCCCTATCCTTTTAACATTGTGACGTAACACCTGGGCGTGACCTTGAGTCGAATCGTGGTCGAATGAATGAAAATAGAGTAATCACAACGCCCGACCTCTTGAGCTTGGGCATTATGGGTACTGGTTTCAGCTCGTTTGTTGACGCGGCAAGTTTGATTTAACCCGTAAATCCTATGGTGACGTCATCGCCCAACCAGCTCCTATTTTGGACCTCACCCCTAGTACATCAATACAGCATGTAAACGGAAAGAATTGTTGATTAATTCACAAAATAATATTACACCTATGTTTAATACTTTGTAAATATTTATGGTCATCATGTTGTTGCTACAATGAACTCAATACTTCCAGGATCTCTCAATCAACTTGACAGTAACATCTCTAATAATTCACATTATATTTCTTAGTATGCCAAAAGAAATCAACAAATGTGAGGTTATTTATTAGCTACTCAAACTAACTCTCAAAGTCAAATCAAAGCTATTTGAAATTTCCAAAAATCATATAAAAATAACAATTGATTACAATGACAAAGTATCCGTGTACGCGTGTACAGTCAGGGAAACTAGATGGTTCATACTCTGCCTCTCTCTGACCCATAACATAAACATGTTTTTATATGGAGCAGAGAGAGATAGAGTATGAACCATCTAGTTTCCTTGACTATACCAAGTATGCGTTTCTGTGTACTATCCAAATAACGAGGTCCATACAGAGGATATTGGTTTGATATTGGAACAAGTTATTGCCATTTCCCCTTAAAAAAACCTTTAATTTTCTTATGTATAGCAATCTGCTATCTAGCTGGTTTGGTAGGCGGCAGAGTAGAGTTCTAACGCGATTTTAAGTGGTAATATTTGATATTCTCTAGAAGACGTACATAAAAATAATTATTATTATTAATGAAAAAATCTTCTTACATATCCTTGTCCTGATCATTGCATTTCAATTTCATGTGATTCAACAAACTGCGTTTAAGATTGAAATGTTTCTTACATTTCGGACATGCGAGTTCTTTGCCACACTCATGTTTAACATGACGAGTTAGGTCGCTCATGTATTTGAACTCCTTCTTGCATTGCTCACATCGCAGAACTTTACCACACTCATGTTTAACATGATAGTTCAAATCCCACTTCCTCTTATAAAAATTTTTGCAGTTAGAACATTGTAATGGGTTGATCGAGTCAGTCACAACCGCAGGCTCTCGATAGCAAACGTTTGTAATATGTTCTCGAAGTTCGTTGCGATCTCTGAATTCAGTTGAGCACTCAGCACATTGGAAGACAACATGTGCAATATCTTCAACAGCAGCAGAAGTTGTGGCGACGAGAGGAAACTCGTCTTGCTTCGACACTGAAACATATTGTACAGAACAATTAGTGTTTTATTATCGTGATTACTTCAGTTACAACTTTTATCTGCTAAAGTTAGTAATTGTAAAGTCTTTTTTGTAAAAATTACAGTATTTTTATAATAAAGTTGCGAAGGAAGAGGAGGAAGGAAAGACTCTCTGTAAGAATATGATTAAATATATCGTATGACGTCATCAGCTATTGTTAACCTGGGGTCCACGGACATCACTGAGTGACCCCCCCCCCCCTGGGGAGGGTGGGGGGCACTGATTATTAACCTTATAAAAACACTCTGTTTAAAACAGCAGCCAAGCCACCCACCCAAAATTCAGCACGTATATGAATTGAAATAAAAAATAGGTTCTGCGGTCAATATGAAAGAAATTATATAGGTTACACTCCTTTCTTGATAACATACTCCACTCGCCAAATCATTTTTGTTTGAAAAATACATTTTTTATACTAATTCATTTCAGAACATCATTTTTAGATATCTTTGATTTTTTGTTGGAACTCTTTGCTAAAGATGGTGATGCAATTACGTAATGGAAAATTGATTTCAAATAAGAATATAAATACATATAATTATAATCCTCAAACATTCATAATTGGAAAAACAAATTATCATTGCAACAAATTACTGTTTTGACAATGTTTAAAAGAAGTGAAAATAGGATTATAACCACATCGAGAGATAAAACCCAGGGCAGTTCTTTAGTAACATAGCCCCTTGCATTAGACATGGAAGTACCTGTGAAACAAAGTCAGAAAAGATAAATAAAACCAAATAAAAGATTATATCTCTCATTGTGTCATCCATACTTAAACTATGAAAAAAATTACACAAAGAAAAATAAGAATAAGTTAAAAATCAATATAGAAAACTCAAACACAAAATATGTGAAAGAGTCTAATATAAATGGTGGGTAACTTGGATTGGTGCAACACGAATAGTAATACCGACATTATGTGTGTTTACCTGCTGTAGGTAGGTAGAAATAAAAGACGATGTGAAGTTGACAATATATTTTATTAGTCAATGTTTCGTATCCCACTCATTATCGAAGTGAAACTATTCAGACAAATATTACATTCAGATTTACTTTATGGATTAAACTAGGTGTCTAAAATACGGCGACCAAGAAGCAAAAAGTCAGTAATATGACATGACTTTGGAATCAATTGCTTTCCTGTACATAAACTCTGTACAGTTCTGGTCTAGCTCAAACATGGATGCAACATCTTGTAGGGAAGAAGTTATGATAATGTCAAATAATATACAACTTACCGCACGCTCCAAAAAATTAAAAATATATGTGAATTAGAGAGCGAATCTAGATATCAAGACAGCGAACACGCACCGAATAAACAAGAAGGTAGTACCTCCTGGGTACAAACCTATTGATCCCATTGCAATATATCTAGTCAAAACAGTATGTAAACGGAAAGAAATGCTAATTAATTCACAAAATAGTATTACACCTATGTTGAATTCTTGTAAACATTTATGGTCATCATGTTGTTGCTACAATACATTAAAATAATCAATGTTGGTGAAACTATTCAGACAAATATAACAAGCACTAGATTTACATTATTGATTAGACTACTTTTCTAAAATAAGACAATGTCAGTAAGAACTGCAAATCTGGATATCAAGACATCGAAACGCACCGAAAAAGCCAAGGAGGTAGTAAGATTTAAACCTCCTTGGTACAAACCTTTACCTTTGATCCCTTTGGAATATCTTGAACATGGATACACCATGTCGTTGAAGAGAAATGTTGATATTAAGTCACAAAATACTATTTTACCAATGGATCATGTTTAATTCTTGTATGGTCATCATGTTGTACACTAAACATTTAATTAAGATTTTACTAGGAAGACTGATCACGGAATTTAATACTTCCCGTATTTCTCAACCAACATAACAGTAACGACTCTAATATTTCAAATTATATTTGCTATTACGTATGCTATACCGCAGAATCAGATAATATGATGAATTAACTAATGTGATTATTTATAAGCTACGCACTTAATCAAAGTTAAATCAAAGCTATGGGAATCATCCAAAACTCATACAAATTTACAATAATAAATGCAAAGATAGTTGATAAAGGATTTCAGCAAAGTAAATGTCAGTTGATCTAGCTAAATACTTGTGATATATAATCACAATGACCAAGTATCATTCATACACATAACGTTTCTGGTTACTTCTAAATCACGAGGTCCTTACAGAGGATATTGGTTTGATATTGGAACAAGTTATTGCCATTTCATTCTTGAAAGACTTGTAATTTTCTTGGGTAGCAATCTGCTATCTAGCTGGTTTGGTAGGCGGCAGAGTAGAGGTTCTAACGCGATTTTAAGTGGTTTATATGATATTCTCTTGAAGACGTACATAAAAAAATAGTTATTAATGAATACATCTTTTTACATATTATCCTTATCCTTTATCATTGCATTTCAATTTCATGTGCGTCATAAGACTACGTTTCACACTGAAACGTTTCTTACATTTCGGACACGCGACTTCTTTACCACACTCATGTTTAACATGACGAGTTAGGTCGCGCTTGTATTTATACTCCTTCTTAAATTGCCCACATTTCAGAACTTTGCCACACTCATGTTTAACATGAGTAGATAAGTCTGCCATGTACTTGAACTCCTTCTTACATTGCCCACATTTCAGAACTTTGCCACACTCATGTTCAACATGAGTACTTAGTGTCTTCATGTGTTTGAACTCCTTCTTACATTGCCCACATCGAAAAACTTTACCACACTCATGTTTAACATGAGTATTTAAGAGATTTATGTATTTAAACTCCTTCTTACATTGCCCACATCGCAGAACTTTACCACACTCATGTTTAACATGAGTTCTAAGGTGCGACATGTATTTGAATTGTTTCTTACATTGCCCACATTGCAGAACTTTACCACACTCATGTTTAATATGATAGTTCAAATCCTTCTTCCTGTTAAAAATCTTCTTGCAAGTAGAACATTGTAATGGGTTGATCGAGTCAGTCACAACCGCAGGCTTTCGATAGCACACGTTTGTAATATGTTTTAGAAGTTCGCTGCGATCACTGAATTCAGTTGAGCACTTAGCACATTGGAAGACAACATGTGCAATATCTTCAACAGCAGCAGAAGTTGTGGCGACGGGAGGAAACTCGTCTTGCTTCGACACTGAAACATATTAATCAAGACAATTAGTGATGAATTATCGTAATTACTTCAGTCAGTCAATACCTTTATCTGCTAAAGTTAGTAATTTTAAGAAAGTACATTGAAAAATTACAGTAATTTTTACGATAAAGTGAGAAGGAAAAGGAGGAAGAAAATGTATTAGGGAAATGCTGGATGTAACGCGATGATAAGCGAGCACCAAAAGCGCAACATCTTCAACTTGAAGTTCGTAACGCACAGAAAACATAATATACGCCCATATTTAATTGAAATACGATCCATTCAATCAAAATAAATGTGCCTCTTTTTAATGAAACTGAGAATAGCAATCAATACACACTGGGTGCATAAAGGAAATCATTTTCGATAAAATCTCTTCTGATCACATTATTTTTCAAAACCGATAAAAATTCCAATAAAAACATTAATTTTAGCGCATATTGCAATTAACTATGGAAACCTGCTTACCTGGAAACTAAAAAAACATATAATGTTACTGGGAAGATTGACGAAGTGTAAAGAAACCAAAAACATTTCGCATTATCTCAATCAATATGAGAGTAACTACTCTAATATAACAATCTCTCATTACTTTTGTGATTATAGTACGTGTTAAACAGTATACATACACAATAAAGTCACATGTAAGCTCGCAGATTTTTTTTAAAAATCAAATCAATTTTATTTGAATCATAATTATATAAAAAAGCAGAATTGATACAGTTTAATTCACTCATTTCTTCTAGATTGATTTAAATACAGCACTACAACAAGGTTACATACGCTCGCAGACTTTCTCAAAATAAATTAATCTATGTTATTTGAACCATGACAAACATTATTATATAAAAAAGCAGAATTGATACAGTTTAATTCACTCAATTTAAATAGAGCACTACAACAATATAAATGTCAGTTGATCTCTTGCTTTCAGCCTTGCACAATCTTAATAACAAAGTAACCATTTTGTTCATACATATCTTGCCACTCTCTGAGTGAACCAAGAATACCATAAAGAGAATAATAATTTAAATATTCACTGCAATTACAAAAAGAATATTCCTATTATAAGTTCGTTATGTAATATGTGTGGGGTTTATGAAATGAATATATTGTAACTGCATGAAATACAAATACATGTATAATTAATAAATTCTCTTGAATTTTCTTATTATCTTCGTATACCATTTTTATACAAAATCTAGTTAGGTACACTTCAATTTCATGTGTGTCCTAAGACTTCTCTGCATAGTGAAACGCTGCTTACATTTTGGGCAAATTAATTCTTTACCACAATCATGTTTAACATGAGTATTTAGGTTCCTCCTCTGTTTGAACTCCTTCTTACATTGACCACATCTCAGAACTTTACCACAGTCATGTTTAACATGAGCAGTTAGGTTCCTCCTCTGTTTGAACTCCTTCTTACATTGCCCACATCGCAGAACTTTACCGCACTCATGTTTAACATGATAGTTCAGATCGTTCTTCCTGTTATAACTCCTCTTGCAGTTAGAACATTGCAATGGGTTGATCGAGTCAGTCACAACCGCAGGCTTTCGATAGCAAACGTTTGTAATATGTTTTAGAAGTTCGCTGCGAACTCTGAATTCAGTTGAGCACTTAGCACATTGGAAGACAACATGTGCAATATCTTCAACAGCAGCAGAAGTTGTGGCGACGGGAGGAAACTCTGAAACAAAGAGAAATATTGACGCCGACTCAGACAAGCAACTTTTGGTTGATCAACTTACTTCTGCTCGTGTCATCATCTGACTCTGCACATGCGCACAAGTTCATCAACCAAAAATTAAGAGTGTGGATTGAGCTTTTGATTAGTTAATATATGAAGAATATGGTTTAACATTCTCTTATTGTAAGACAAAGCTCTCTATTGCATAGTTTACAGACCAACCAGAAACAAAATAAAAACACAAATAAACAAATGTGCCCGCACTCTAATTGCCAATGAGATAACCGATCACCATTCAGTTTAGACAAATTAACATTAAAAAACATGAACATGAAATCAACATGCGTGTAGGTATACAAGGTAAATTGACACTCGTAACCGTAACACAATACAAACTTAAAATATCAAATTTCATGTACTACATGTATGGATTAGAATGAGGTGTGGAATATTCCTCTATTTCACCCCCGTGACAGCCAACTGAAGAAGAGTTTGTTCAATTCTGGAAAATTGAATGACCCCAAGAACAGTTGAAATGCACCACAGGACAATAACACTGCAATGTGTCAACCATCTCTGCAATTTAAACTAAAATGTGTTTCTTGTGACACTGAAACAAAGAGATATATTAAGAGTATCTGACTCTGCACATGTGCAACACAAAGTTGATCAGCCAAAAGTTGCACGTGTGTATTATTGTGTTTATTTCATAATTTAATATTTACCGATCAACCCAGAGAGAAACAAGAAAAAAAACAATATGTCCGTACCTACTCTAATTGCCAATATGACAAAATAGAAATTACTTTCCAACAATGTAACACAGTTCTTGTATGGAACCCCAAAAAAGTTGATTTTACAAAATAAAATATAACTTGAAGAATACAGCATACACATTTAGAGATCGTAACATAGCAACTTGAACATTAAATAAACATGTGCATGTTTATACAAGGCAAATTAACGCCCATAATCGTAACACATTGCAAAATTTTAACATTCAATCACATTTACAACATTGATGTACTAGATTGTGGTATGTTGTGACATATATGAGAAGTATTCCACAATGTGGAATGTGTATGTGGATCCGGTGCGGTTCTTGCTCTGTTGGTTGCTTGTGCTGGCCCTGAAAAGGGCCGTTCGCAGCGACGTTTCGAGGCACTTGCTGTCCTCATCCTCAGGCAGGCTGGGGTGGAATGTGGTAAAAATATGAAATCTGACCAATTGAATGTGTATTTGTTCAATTCTGGAAAGTTCATTGAACCTCAAGAACAACTGATGAACCACCAACGATAATAACACTGGAATGTGTCAACTAGCCATAGCTAGATGCAATGAAAACTAACATGTGGCCGAGCAAACTGGAATAAAATGTATGATATTTTGTATTAGTATTTTTAAACACTAAGTTCAGTCCATTTTCTGGGAGCAGGAATGGGGTAATCCCGTAACACTGTGCCCTTCAAGTACTATTAAAGAAGAACAGCTCAACCTACAAGAAATAACATTTAATGCCCCCCCCCCCCAACCCTCCACACCAACAACCATTACCGTGGGACCTCACACTTGGCGGAGGAGCTCTTTAAATCATTTCATTTTGTGATACCATTGAAAGGAATCTCTTCCCTAAAACAAAATTACTAGGAAAACGCTCTGAGTAACGCGTTGATGAGCGAGCACTGATACGCGCAATACCTCGAACCGAAATTCTGTTTGTCGAAAATGTCTTTAAAAGCCAATAATTCTTGAATTTCGTCACAGACTTGTATGAAAATCTCCAACAATTCCTAAAATATTGGTCCCAATAACCACGCAAAGTTTTAAATTGATCGATTGAACCTTTATGATTGAACGATTCCTTGTTAATTTACAAAAATCACAGGATCTCGTTCAAAAAATATTTAAACGGTCATATTATCAGTTTCATAATAATATACGTTTGAAAGTTTCTGCTCTAACAACCTTGAAGTGAAGATTCGAAAATGCCGTGAAATGTGAAGTTCGAGAAATATGACAGCCAACACGCAAAATATCCGTAAACTGTCAATAACTGTTGAATTCAAACACAGTTTAGTCTAAAAATTGTCAAAAATACAAATATTTTTAAGTTGATCGGTCAAACGGTTCTGGTTTAAATTTCAAAAAGCAAATGAAATATTTTTTTAAATTTTAACCAATTTGGCTGAAAATTTGTAAAATAAGAGACAATGTTGGTCTTAATGACTATGCAAAATATAAGGTTGATCACATTTGTCGAAGACCATTTTCATTTTTCAGCCTATCAGGAGATGTTTATTTAAATTTTAACCAATTGATAGATTTCAAAAAAAATTGGGGTCAGCAAACAGAGAAGGTTGTCTCTACATGAGTGCAAAATTTCAGGTCGATCGGTGAAACGGTGCGATTTCTATTGCTCCATTTAGCAGCCAAAAAAAAAAAGAGGTCCGTGTCAAAAGAGTCAAAAGGAGACGCTCGCAATTCGCTCGCTCAATCAGTTTACGTATTATTCTCGCACTCTTTTCGAAAGCATACCAAAAACTGTCCATGCCTTGAAATGTGAAATCAAGAGGGGAACAGAGAAAGGCTTACAATATGTAAGGTAAGGAGATGGCAGTATAACTACATCTAGGTGTCATATACCTATAGAAATAAATAGAATCCGAATAAGATAGCAATTGTCTAATATTGTAATTAATATCACAAATTATCGCATCAATAATTTTGAGTTTAATATAATATAATTAGGAATAGAACAAATGTAATGATAATAGTTGCAATACATTTGCACTCAAATTCGTCCAACAGTCAAACTAGATTCTCTCCCAATCCGTTTAATGTGATGTAACATGTTAAACAAAAACAATTTAATTATTATATGTTAATTTATATTTTTTCAAGTACTCAAAAGGCTCTTGCCTTTACCATGTGTAAAATTACATACAAAAACAAATATTAAATAATATTTTTAATCGACTTCATTCATTTAATTTATTTCTTATAGACGCCATATTACCATTAGTTAAGCTCCACTTCGGGAAATGTGGTGTATTACCTTTATGTACTGCGGCATATAGCTTTAATAAATACAGTCAATGTAGCCTGAGGATAATCTAAACTGAGGAAACAAGCTCCAGAATTAAATTGCAGTATAAAATGGTGATACACTGAGTTTTCTGAATTGGAGTTTAAGCTTTGGAGTTTAAGTTTAGGCTAAGCTTTAAGCTAAGTTTAACTTAAACTAATGGCAGTACCGACCGGCGCTGAGAATCTTCTAATACATAGATGTTAAGAAATTCCACAGAGCTTGAAACTTATTATAAGTCACATGTTTTAACATGCTTCTTATATGTACTAATCATCTCAAATTGCTTTTTGCATTTCTCACATGTGTGGACTTTGCCACAATCATGTTTTACATGAGTTTGAAGGACCCTAATTGTATTGAACTTCTTAGCACACTTCTGACAAATTAGAATTTAAAGCGTCTTTATAATTAAACTGTTTACTACATTTTTCACATGTGTGTACTTTTCCACAATCATGTTTTACATGCCTTTTAAGTTGACTGATTCCGTTAAACTCTTTATTACACTTCTTACAAACCAAAACTTTGCCACATTCATGCTTGACATGAGTATTTAGATGATTTTTTTGTTTGTATATTTTTTCACATGTGGGATATTGCAGTGGGTTGATATTATCAGGCAAAATCGCAGGCTCTCGGTTGCAGTTCACGATATGTTTGCGAAGTTCGCTGCGATCTCTGAATTGAGCTGAGCATTCAAAACATTGGAAGAGCACTCTTGGCTGTCCTTCAACAGCATCAGCAGCTGAGGCGATGGGAGAAGACAATTCTTGAGGCTCTGAAACAAAGAGAAATATTAAGGCCGATTCAGACTAGACTTCTTGTTGATCAACTTGGTTCTGCTCATGCGCAGTGTCACGTGACAATGTGACATGTGTGACATGTGCCGTGTGGCAAGTGTCACATTTGCATCACAAAGTTGATCCACCAAAAGTTGCACATGTGTATTGAGCATTAGTTAGGTGATGAAGAATATGGTTTTACATTCTCTTATTAAACAACTCTTTATTTCAGTATTTACTGACCAACCCAGAGAGAAAGCAGAAACAATAAAAAAAACACAAATAAACTAATGTGAAGGTAAAATACAGGTTTGATCTATACATGCATTCCGCCTACAACTTGAAATGCTGTGTAATCTTAGCTTGGATTATTTTTGGGTGGGCAGATGTTGGGAAGTGGACAATTTTGGTGACAATTTTAGCGGGTTGGTGTCAATTTCCAGAACAAACAAAAATACGAATAGATATATATAACAAAAACGAAAGAAGTATACCAGTAGGTACTGTAATCATGCTGTAATATAGGTACCTAGCAATTGCTGTTTAAATAAGGAGATTACATTCAAAATGCAACTTTATTTATTTATTTATGAACAGTTTGTTAAAATCTGGAAAGTTCAATGAACCACAGACAGCAGGAATGTGTCAGTATTCAGTATTCAGTATTCAGTATTTTTTATTGTCATTTGTGAATTACATTGTAATTATAAAAGACAGTCATTGATAAACATTGTTCCTTATAAAACTTATTAAACTACATCCACAACACTATTTAATACACAGCATATTAATTGCTCTCACTTTTGACATGTTTAGTTATAGCCAACTTAAACTCGTGAACATCTTTGCTATCTTTGATTACTCTAGGGATTTTGTTAAAATCCCTAAACCCTTTATAAAATATACTGTTATTTAACCCACTGTAGTTACAATGCGTAAGAAAAGCATCATCTGCATGACGAGTCATGTGTTCATGCAGAGATTTGTCAATGATAAAATACTTTGGCATATACCCTTTATAAATTTTAAAAACAAATATATACACAGCTATGTCTATCATTTCTCTGATAGTACACCATTTAAGTTTTTCTCTCATGCCACTCGTTGGGGTCATCCTCCTTTCTCTAAGAATACATCGCATTACTTTGTTCTGCATGATCTGCAACCTATTAATATCTTCTTGTGTGTTATTATAAAACAAAGTATTGCAGTATGTAAAATGCGGTTTTATAATACAGTTATATATCATAACTTTAGTCCATGTTGATAGATTACCTCCAACTCTATACATATATCCGATTTTCTTTCCTAATTTACTTATAACATCTTGAATATGTTTCTTAAAACATAGTCTATTATCAATTAAAACTCCCAAATATTTATAAAATTCCACACACTCAATATTAATTCCACTTATAGTTACATTATCATGCGGCTGAGTGTTTTTCATTACATTTTTTCTACCAATTACCATCATTTTTGATTTACTTTCGTTGAGTTTAAGTTTATTTACATGAAGCCAATTTACTACGTTTATAAGTTCATGGTTTATTGTACATATGGCTTCATTTACATTTTCAGAAGCTACAGAAATCACCATGTCATCCGCATACAAATTTAAAAAACATTTTTCAACAACACTCGGAATATCATTAATATACATAATAAAAAGTAATGGTCCCAATGTAGAGCCTTGTGGAACACCATGAATACACAATTTCTTCTCGGACAAACACTTCCCATATTTGACCTTTTGGTACCTTCCAACTAAATAGCTTTGTAGCCACTTGAGAACAGTTCCTTCTATACCATATTTATACCTGATTTTGTAGAGTAATCTATCCAAATTAACGGTCTCAAACGCTCTTTTAAGATCCAGAAAAACTGCTACCGTAACTTTATTATCATCTACATCTTTCATCCATTTAGCTAGGAGACCCTGAACTGCTGTCTCACATGAGTGTTTCTCTCGGAATCCAGATTGATTAATGTACAAAAGTTTATTTACATCCAGGTACTCGCTTAATTGACTGTGTACCACACTCTCAAGTATTTTATCCATGATTGCCAACATGTTTATAGGTCTAAATTCACACATTTGAATCGTATTTTTCACCTTAGGAATAGGAATGATGGTAGATTCCTTTAAATCAGTAGGAAAACAGCCCTGCGATAATGACATATTTATAAAATCAAGAACAAAGTATTTGGACACTTTATGGGAATCCATGAAAAGTTTATACGGTATACCATCTACATCACCTTTTATGCTTTTCAAACTTTTCATTTCATGTTCTAGAGTCACAAGAGATATACTTTTAAAAGATTCAAAAGTATTTACATTTTCTTCCTCTACTGTATAATGATCCAAATTTGGAATACTTTCAACTATCTTAGTGATACTGTCAAGAAAATAATTGTTAAAAGCATTAGCAATATCCTTTTCCTCCGTCAACAAGATATCTTCATTATTTACAATTTCATTCTGAATATCACATTTCATTTCTGTATTACAAATTCCTTTAAGTGTACGCCATAACTTATTACTATCCCCTTTAACATCATCAATTTTTCTTTCATAGTAATTTCTTTGAGCAGACTTGAGACTTCTGGTAACCACATTTCTACTCTTTTTATACTGTATCCAGTCATCATGATTACCCGACACTTTAGCCCTCTTATACAATAAGTTTCTGCTAGATATATTTTCTTTAATTTCCCTACCTAGCCACGGAATATTCTTTCTATTTTTTCTTGTTACTTCAACTTTTTGTAAACACTCATTCCTAGACTCTAATATGTTTGTCTTCCACACCTTGTACTTGGAATCCAAATCCAAATCATTATAACTCCAATCTCTCGTATAAAGGTCATTCCTAAAAGCATCACTATTGTAATTATTCCAGTCATCGACCCATCTTGTCACATCCTTGGCTTCTTTTTTATTTATCTGAGCGTTTCTAATAGTGACACCAATCACCTCGTGATCAGATATACTAACATTAGGCATGATATCTGCAGTTACCAGTGCACCATAATTTGTAATTACAATATCGATGAGAGTTTTTGTGTCTTTCGTCACTCTAGTAGGGACCTTTATAATCTGTTTGTGACCATATTCAGCAAGTAGCTCTTTCAGTCTCTTAACATACCCAACATTTACCAACCAATTAAAGTTTAGATCCCCTATCATAATAAATATACCTTTAACTTTCTTAACATCTTCAAAAATCTTCTCAATAAAATTAACTGCTTCTTTTTTCTTAGCATTAGGAGATATGTACCCTGTGTATATAACACATGTGGATCCTCTAATACAGACCTGCACCCCAATAAACCAGTATCCTAATTTCTTTTCACTTATGTTAACAATGACATTTGCACTGATGTTATTTTTAACATACATAATAACTCCCCCCGTAAATCTCGAATGAGAATTACATCTGATCATTCTATAACCAGGTATGTCAATTTCTTTGTCATATATCTTATCATTTACATGAGTTTCCCCAATGCCTATTAAAATCGGATTTATTTTCTTAATGTAAGTTAGAATATCATAATAGTTCTTTGTTAAACTTTGAGCATTTAAATGTATGATATCTGTATCTGCATGCTCTGCATTATCTATTAATGTAATAGCTTCTATACTACTGCTCGGCAAGCCATCCTTTAGTTGCTACATTTTTTGTTTGGACAGGTCATTTTTTATTTTTACGTAATAAGAGCAGTTAAGGTCACTGGCTTCATGCACCGTGCTAATATCTAGCTTGCATCTACCTTTATATCTAATACAATTTATACAGTTCATGATTTCCTCTTCGCAGACACGAATGTTATGCGGTCCTGCGCAAAACTCGCACACCATTTCACCTCGACACTCTCTAGCGATGTGTCCATAACGTTGGCACTGAAAACAGCGCTTAATACGCACATACTTGGGAGCTACTGCACTACTCACTTCATTTTGCACTTTACCGACGTTTTTCCACTTATCACGCTGCATTTGTTGATAGTTGTTGATGTTGATAGTTAGAAGTAGAAATATAACAATGTATGGCAGGGGTAGGCAACCTATTTCCAAAATATTAATAATGCAATAATAATGGGAGTCGGAGTATAGGCAATCATACATAAAACACTGATAATACAAATTGCATTCACTAGTTTATTTGATTATTTTTATGAAGCCCCCAGTTCTTGCCCCGCATGACGCTTTTTAGAATTTTTACAATTAAAAGGGCTCTAAAATTAACAAACTGAATCAAAAACCTTCCAATTGTTACCCCGCAGGTTTTTATTTCGAATGTTCGAATTTGTCAATTCCAGATCTTTTTTAAATTATGAAGAGCCATTTAAATGACAACTTAGGAGCTGCAGGCTGCAGACTTACAATAATGTAAGTAATACATTTTTCCCTCCAAATCAACAGACAGTCAAACTATAGATGACGTCATTCTCTCCCAATCAGTTTATTGTGACGTAACATGTTAAAGAAAAAACCGACAGGCTCCTTCCTTTGGTTTGTGTAAAATTACAGATCAAACAAATAATATGATTCCATCGATAGAATCTTCAATTAATACACAGATGTTAAGAAATTCAATAGATCTTGAAACGTATGTCACATATTTTAACATGCATCTGATATGTACTAAACGTCGTAAATTGCTTTTTGCATTTCTCACATGTGTGGACTTTGCCACAATCATATTTTACATGTCTTTGAAGGTCTCTCATTGCTTTGAACTTCTTACCACACTTCTGACAAGCTAGAACTTTGCCACATTCATGCGTAACATGATAGTTTAAATCGCCTTCCCATTTAAACTCTCTAATACATTTCTCACAAACGTGCACTTTGCCACAATTATGGTTAACATGATAATTTAAACTGCTTTTATATTTAAACTGTTTACTACATTTCTCACATGTGTGCACTTTGCCACAATCATGTTTAACATGTGAATATTGATTACGCTTCTGTTTGAATATTTTTCTACATGTGGGACATTGCAGTGGGTTGATATTTTCAGGCACAATCGCAGTCTCTCGGTTGCAGTTCACGATATGTTTGCGGAGTTCGCTGCGATCTCTGAATTCAGTTGAGCATTCAAAACATTCGAAGATCACTCTTGGCTGTCTTTCAACAGCATCAGAAGCTGAGGCGCTGGGAGAAGACAATTTTTGAGACACTAAAACAAAGAAAAATATTAAGGCCAATTCAGACTAGCAACTTCTGGTTGATCAACTTGGTTCTGCACAGGTGCAGTATCACAATCTGACTCTGCACATGTTCAGCACAAAGTTGATCAACCAAAATTTTCTGGTGTGGATTTGTTGTTAAAGAATATTGCTTCACATGCTCTTGTTGGAAATTACAGATCTAAGGGAACAACCAGACACCACAAAACACACACAAATGTACAAAGTCGCACTATAATAATGAACACCATTCATATTTTAAAGAATATAAATTATTTTCCAACAAATAGGTAGACACAATTCTTGTATATAGAAATCAAAACAGTTGTTTTTACAAAATAAATCTATCCTGGGGAATTAGGCAATAAAGTTAAGAGGAAATAACATAAAACATGTATATCATAAACATGTTCAGTGTTACATTCTATGCCAGATAAATTAATGTACCTGTGGTATAACTCTTATCTCATGTGAAATTTTACCAGTTAAATTTCAGTTTGTTTAACTCTGGATAATAATAGATAAAGATAACAAAATCGAACGAAAGTATACAAGTACTGTAATCTATGCCGTCATATAGGTACACTCAACAAATGATAAAACGGTATTTGAAAGAAATTGATTGGCTGAAGAAAATGTGCGGCATTATCTGATGAAGTTTATACTTACTCGTCATCTACATCTAGTAGGTTAGCTCCGATTTCATTGATAATAACACGTATTGATTGTCAAGGAACCTGACCAGCAGCCAATCCGTTTCGTTCAAATACCGTTTTATGATCTGTTGGGTACTTAGCAATTGCTTTTTTATCAGGAGCATACATTCAAAATGCATCTTTATTTATTTATTTCTGAACAGTTTGTTAAATTCTGGAAAGTTGAAATGAACCACAGACAATAACACTGGAATGTGTCAAACATAGAGTGCAATTTAAACGAACATGTGGGAGAGCAAAAGTGAAAAATATTGTATTATATTTATTAGTGTTTTCAAATACTCAGTCCAGTGCATTAGCTAGCACTGGCAGCAGGATGGGGTAATGGGACTTTTCACTAGGTTCATTAGCTCTCTCCAAATCATTTCATTTTGTGATGCACCATTGAAAGGAATGCCTTCCCTAACACACAAATAAAAAAAATCGTATTTGTCTCGCACTATTTTCATAGAATACCAAAACTTTCAATGTCTATACAGCTATCTTCCTGAGAAGCAAAATAATTGGGGAAACGAGAGGGACTGAAAATACGGAAGACGGCAATAATGGGGTGGCACTATGCATAAGTGTTTTTTACCTACCTGCTGATGGAAATAAATAGAAACAGAATAGGATTAACATAACAATCGTTTATTATTGTAAATATTGGCACAAATTATATCGAATCCTTCATTTTAAGTTAAATACTCTAGGTATTTGAAATACAAAATAGAACAATGTTGGTCAAGAAGACAATTTCCAAAAAATTAATAAATTCGATAAATGGGAGCCGCAGTACAGGCGATCAAATATAAAACACTGAAAATAATAAACTGCATGACTAGTAGCATCTAGTGGGTATATTTTGATTATTTTTATGAAGCATTGCCCCGCATGGCGTTTTTTTTAGAGTTTCAACAACTAAAAGGTGATTCATGGGATCTAAAATTAGCAAACTAAATCAGAACCCTTCCAATTGTTGCCCCGCAGGGTGTTTTCTTTTCGAATGTTTGAAATTCCCGACTCCAGGTCTTTTTTAAAATTATGAAAATCATTCCCTTCCTATCATCCTGACTCCACTGGAAGTTTTCCATAAAACCCAGTATATCATCAGTGATCTTTGGTACGAATTACAACAAATTCTCATTCGTATGACGTAACCCTGGAAACCCCTTAACTTTGGTGAGACATCAGAAAGGGTTGACCTAACGGGCTTGAATCCATGCGAGTCACAAATTGGAGGGAAATCACGTTCAGAATGGGGACAGACCGGGGGAGAGAGGCTTCGGGCCGATGGGACCCGATTTCAGGGGGATCACCATCTCGAGGGGTGACGCCGGCCTGAGGGGCCCGCAAATTTGGAGAGGGCATGGGACTTGGTCGATCCTGAACTGTACTTAGTTGGGACCAACTCGTAATGGCAGTAGGTCCCTAAAGCTGGCTTTCCATGCTCCGTATCTTCCGTCAACGTCCGTCCCCGTCCGACGAAAACGACCACGTGACCCGTCTCGACCAATCCCTCGCCGCCCGAGATTTTTGGAGATGGCTCTGATTGGTCGAGACGGGTCACGCGGTCGTTTTCGTCGGACGGTGACGGACGTTGACGGAAGATGACAGAGCATGGAAAGCCAGCATAAGCCCCACCTCCGCGTCAATGTAGCAGTCCTTTGGCAAGGGTTTAGGAGATGTAGATAACAGATAATGGATTAATAAAATAGGTAAGTATTTCATTAATACGTGCATATAATCTAAAAAATAAATAACAAAACAGAATTCAGATATAATAATTTATTTCATAATAAGGACTTGTACATGTTTCGATTCGAAGTACTACAACATACATATTTTTTTATAATATAAAATTGAACAAATTTTGTCACAAATGTCAAATGTCTGTATTCATTTCAATTCAACCAACAGCCATGATATTCCATATGATTCTGAAGCAAGTGCGTATGTTACGTATGTAAACAAGCACAAATTATATTATATGGCCAAGTTCAATCATTAATTGAGCTAGTGTCTCCTTTTGGCTCTTTTGGCACGGACCTGTTTTTTTTGTCTTTTTGTCTGTTGTTTGCTTGTATTCATAACTTGCACGAACTTCTTTTGTTTTATATCAGCAATCACCTGATTGGTTAAATTATTGAATTGTCTACCCATTACGTTGGCACGTTGAGGGGTCAGATTTATAAGTTTATTGAGGCAAACCGATGTATTTTTGTAATGTGAGTGATTTCTCTTCGTACTAAAGTAATCTCCGGAGCCTATACAATTTCCCAGGTACTCATTAACTATAAAATATCGTCAAAAAAGTAGAGAATTACCTCTATGATTACAGCTATTCTGCGTGCCATTAAGATGGCGACGGCAACAATGAGATGACATCACATGCAACCTATGAATACAGGCCACACCGTTTATTCGATCGAGCTGAAATTTTGCACACATGTCCAGACCAAATATGAGATTTGCAGACCCTAATTTTTTTGAAATCCCCTGATTGGTTCAAATTTTAAAAAATGTATCTCTCGATTGGTTGGTCCAATCATTTTGAAATTTAGCAAAGTCATTGCAACCAACATTGTACCCAATCATAATAAATTTCAGCCAAATTCTCCCATTGGTTCAAATTTGAAACCATTTTTCCGGTGATTTTTGTAATTTAAACTAGAACTGATTGACCGACCAACTTTAAATTTCCCATGGTCATTGGTGCCAACATTTAAGGTATTTTTGCCAATATTCAGTCTAATCTGTAGTTATTTTCAAAAGTTTTGTTCATTTTAGGGACATTTTATTCCATAATCTTGAAATATTTACTACATTTTCATCCCCGCCTTCTTTAAGCTTCTGCTCCAAGGCATGTAGAGCAGCCAAGCGGTCCATAATTTACAGTAAAACTAGCGCATATCAAATCGGATGCAGTACGAAGGCCGAATCCTCCAATTCGTTTAAGTATAAATAATATCTTCTGATTGGTCGACAATCAAAATGTTCCCATTAAGTTCAAATTTTGCATGGTGATCATAAGACCAACATAATCTAACATTTCACACAATATGTTAAGCCCAATCAGTCAAGTATTGATTGTCATTTTCCGAGTTAAATATGGGTTGTCAAAAGCTGGAAAAAGTATGTAGGAAAGTCACGACACAATGGATCTGATATTCATCTAGAGTATTTATATGGAGATTGGAAAGTTGAAGAGAAAATCGTCTGGTGCCGTGTCGTTTATCGTGACTGGGGATGTTGCAACATGTTCTCTCGTTAGTACTAATGTTAGCTAATTTAACAAAAGGATATCCATAACAAAGACGATAAATAGAGGTGAAGAAGTCAACAACTCTAGGGTTTGCTGATGACATCATGGTGTGGGCAGAATGTGTGCAGGACGCTCAAGAGAAGATCAAAACATGGGATGAAGTAATTCGGCTCAGGAAACAGATAAAAGAGCGAGGTCATGGGGATGAGTAGGGACAAGAAAGCCCAAAAATACAAACATCTAACTACAAGGAGAAATACTCCAAGTAAAGGAGTTCAAATATCTAGAAAGCATAGTGACCATATGAGGCCAGGATGGGAGCAGAGATATCTAGGCGGATACACCTTGCCAGTGGCTTCAATAAATCTGTCGGGAAGTCTCAGAAAAACCAAAGACATGCCAGCCAAATGCAAGCTGCTGCTCTACAAGACCTACTTGACTTGACACCATACTTCTGGAAGTTCTTTTTTAAAAAGAACTGATCAAAAGTTCACTGAAAAAAAGAACTTTTCACTACTAAAAGTTCTTTTCCAAAAAATAAATTTTAAAAGTTCAAGTTCCCCCCAAAAAAGAACTTGTTCATTTAAAAGTTAATTTTCAATAGTATGTGCTTACATACTGCCACTGCATACCTTCCTATACCTACCTTTTAACCTTTTCGATGCAATACAAGACTGACAAAGGAAAGGTAATTGGTACCAAACTAACCTTTATGATTGTGACCATTTACCAATAATAACAACATCATGCACATGAAAAGGTTCGTTGGATTCGTTTTACATCAAATTGTACGTGATTTTGTTTGCATCAATTTATAACGATTTATCATCAAGTATTTATGTGAATGAAGTATGACCATATACACTCCAACATAAGATAAAACGTGTGTAATCTCGACACCAAAAGAACTTTTCAAATATTAAAAGTTCGTGGGAAATTTGAACTGATCACTTGAAAAGTTCTTTTTCAAAAAAATGAACGAGTTCACTCAAAAGTTCACTAAAAAGTGAACGCGTTCGAACGAACTTGAACTTTTTAAAAGTTCCTTCCCCAAGTATGCTTGACACCTAACAAACTTATGTTGTAGTAACTCGGACATTGACCAAAAAGGAAGTAGGAAATGTCCAGGAGTCCGAGATGAAATTCCATAGAAGCGTCGCTGGAGTGTCGAAGATGGAGAAACAAAGAAGTACTGACATAAGGAAGAAGCTGGGTGTCGAGAATCTCAACTATAAGATAGGAAGAGATAGACTACCCTGGTATGGTCACCTTAGAAGAATGGATTTTAACAGAATACCGAAGAGAGAATTTGAAAGAGCGAGAGAGCAGGAAAGCAGAATTTGAAAGGGAAGACGGAGAGCAAAGTGGGAGGCCCAGGTGAAGTGTGGGACGTCGAGGAAAGAGGGGAGGAATGGAAAACAGTATCAGCAGGAAGATATGGGAGGATAGAGAGATGGAGAGACAGGTGGAGAGGCATCAGCCAGAAGACAGAGAGGAAGTAAGGTGTGATGTCGGGACCGGCCACCCTACATCACTGAAGTATGTATGTATGTACAATCATTATTGATTTCAGCTCTTTCACTGTGTCACAACATTTATAGTCACAATCCTCATTGCATCAAAGTGTAGGCCATGGGCACGGGAGTTTACGGAATGGCGATTCGGAACTTCAGCAAACTTGGGAAGTTTGGAACGGCCACGTGAATCCACCTTTTCACTCTTCTGTGAACAGCAATTAGTTGACTAGCATATGTGAACATAAGGAACACAATTTTTCGTATGTTTCTTAAAAGAACCAACAGACTTAAACTGAATCCTACATTTCTTACACGTGTGTACTTTGCCACAATCATGTTTCACATGGCGCTGAAGTTGGGCTATTCCGTTGAACTCTTCATTGCACATCTGACAAACTAGAACTTTGCCACACTCATGCTTAACATGAGTATTCAGATGACGCTTATGTTTGTATATTTTCCCACATTTAGGACACAGCAGAGGATTGATATTATCAGCCACAATCCCAGACTCTCGCTTGATATCGCTCAAGTTTTGTTTGTCATGTTTGCCGCAGTCTTCGAATTCTGTTGAGCAGTCAACAAAATGGAAAACCCCTCTCGGATTTCCTTCAACAGCAACAGAAGTAGAGGTGGTGGGAAGAAACCCTTTACGAGATTCTGAAACATAATAATTGTGTATTAATTCTCAAATTTATAACATATGTATTTCTCGGTCGGATTTGTTGCAGTTTCCGTATTCTGTTGTGCATTCAACAAATTGGAAGAGTTCTCTTCGATATTCTTCAACGGAACGTGAGACAACGAGAAAAACCCTTCGAGACTCTGAAATCAATCATTTGTATTTATTACTATCTAGCGAGTACAGTACATTTCATATTTTTCTGCACATTATATAGATTTTTATTGACATAAGTTCAAAATGGTAGGATTACATCACTTTTGTGTAGACAATGCACGTTTACTTCTTCCGTGTTTCAGATTATAAACAATTTGTTTGCCCTAACATTTTACATTTTACAACTTTACATGTGGTTTGGAGGATGGTTGGAAATAAGTGGAAGAATGGAAGGGAAGCTGAGAGGCAAAATGAGTAGCAATAACAAACCTTTCAAGATTAGGGCAGAGATGACCTTGCCCTAGCATAGGTCGGGCTACCTCTGGCCATGCCCGAAATGTACCGAATATGTCAATTACAGAAACATTTGTTAGAGAGTTTGTTAAAATCTTTGTTAACAAAGTAGAATGTATTAGTTAACAAATAGTTATGCCCTGTCTTATCTACATTATACAACGTTAGTGTGATCTTACAATTCAACATACACTCAAAAATAGGTCCATTCGACAATTCATAAAACGGTATTTGAAAGAAATGGATTGTCTGAAAAAATGTGATGGCATCATCCGATGAAGTATATGCTTACTCGCCATCGACCTCTAGTAGGTGAGCTCTGATTTCATTGATAATAACAAGGATTGATTGTCAATGAACCTGACCAGCAGCCAATCTGTTTCGTTCAAATACCGTTTTATAATTTCTTGGGTGAACATATGTAAAATACCACTTTGTAAATCGAACATTCCACAGGAAATAGGTATGTAGCAACAATTGTGGGAAAAAAAGGATAAGTGGATAGTGGATACAAAATGATCAACAATTTTTCAACTGCAATAGTTAATTTGTTATAAGGACAGTATATCAATATTTCAGGCTTCAATTCATATTTAACAAATAACCAAGGTACATATTAATTTGTACATGGGTACATATATGGGATCTGCGTCAAGTTTCTTTATTTTAAAATTAATGTTCCTTTCATTTACAAAATTGTAAAACTTACGATTAAGTTCTTGAGGAGTGTGAAGAGGGTATTTAACAAGAATGGATTAGGTACAAAGTAATAAAATTAGAAATGAGCTGGGGGTAGAGAGATTGTGGTATAATCAACTGGGAAGAGAGAGGCTTAGGTGGTTTGGCTACTTATAGAGCCACCTCCTACCCACACAGTCCAATACTCTTGCCTCCATGTCCGACCTGACCTGCCGCTTCCACTCCTCTCTAGGTCGTCCTCTCTTTCTTCTATCTGCAGGTGTCAACTCGTCAATCCTTTTTGGCCACCTCTCCTCCGCCCTCAAACATCATAAACAAGAGTATGTGGATCAAAAAATCGTCTCGAGGCTGAAAAGACAGAGAAAATATAGCTTAAACAGAGGACAAATCAGCAAGGTCAACCAATGCGCATCTCATCGGCTATTTTCTGGGAAACTCGTCGAAAATGTTGATGCTGATCAAAAAGCAAGTATGTTTGACACATTGGCAGCATTCTTCAAGTCAGCGCAAACATGCAGCGAAGTAGCGGAAATCAATTTACCCTTTCCTCATCCATAAGACGCCAGTATCTTGCTACATTTGCTGCATGTTTTCACTCAATTTAAGAACACAGCTCAAGCAAACACTAGTCATTCGCCACTTTCAACTAGACTGTCTTTGTAGAAATCCATCCCACAATCCAGCGGAAACTGCGTTCCCCATCATTTTTCAATTCATTAAAATTACTCGATAAAAACATTATTAATAATTATTCAACAATTATTATGTATTATTTATCATTTTACTCTTACCAAATTTTCACCATTTGTAAGCAAACCCATGTCCTTCGTTCCATGCTTGTACAATATATTCCGTCGCCTCTGAAGCTTAACGTAAATATTTGAAGTTTGATTCACTTGTTGATTTCAAGTAAAATTCACAATTGCAAGTAGAAAATCTGAAACAAGAAAAGATGTTACAATGAAGTCTATGCACACACAGAGCAAGGTCCGAAACGCAAAGACACAATATAAGAAGTTTTAAACATAAGTAGCTTAATATTGTACATTTTATTAATTATATCTTCATCCATTCATACAATAATTACATTTCTGATTAATTAAGATCACATAGGTAATTGAGATGTGAATTGTTCTACAAATATGTATTTTGTATTATTTGAAATGTTTAACTTTATAATAATATGTATAGTGTCATTTTAGTACCACTGAACACATATTTCCTGCAGTGTGTGAAAACCCTTATTAGTTCAAAAACTATTATTATATGCTAAATAAATGTACAAATTAACATTGTTAGCCACAATAATTAGTACAACTTCAAAAGCGTTAACAATTCCATAAGAATTCTACTCTGACTCCACATAAGTTCTGAAATCTATAGCATAGATCATGAACACAACTTACAGAAGTAAAAACGAATATAGTTAAAATAGCGATGTTGGAACATAAGACTCGTAATCGTGTCTGCATGTAATCGTTTACTTTACCAGCAATGTTTTAAAAGATCGAACGTCAAATAGGAACCTCCATGTAACTCAGCTACACTTTAAAACATAACACTGACTAATTAAAAAGTTCATTGACTTGATAGTACATACATTAATAATTATACATAAACAACATTTTTTAAATAACCTACTAAATGTCATCAGACATATCATCACAAATGCATTCCTAGATGAAGTATTATCCTTTCCTTTCCACTCTTGACCAATCAGGTTTTACTATATAAGGCACTGCCATCTTTACCTACAAGAAAAATAACATTCGTCAAAATAATGTGAATCAGTTCATACATTCAAACAGTTTGATAACGTCGACAACATTAAACATCGTTTAAATTCACAAAAAAAGTGATCTAAAATCAAGTTGCATTTTCTCACCATTGACAGCCACAGTTATTCCGAAGTAGCTTGCATACAACATTCTGCTAGTCAACAGTCATTCGATTCCAAAAATACCCTTTAGCAGTCATTGTAAAAATATATTATTCGTTTACCTCCGAGATTCTACCCTACTACTACACAGCTGGTAGAATGGAATGAGAGTACGAAATACTGAGTGGTAACTATCATTTTAATGAAAGCCTGATGCAATAACATTTCTCCAATAAATTAACACACTTCACAACTTTAAGTAAAAAGTAATTCCTGCCACAACTTGATCTTCGAAATGTTAACTCGGTTATATTTGTAGCATGAGTGCTATCAAAGCGAGGGAATCACTCCTTTTACAAGTAAGAAACAAATCACTTGAGGTAAATCTCTGCAATGGTAACCAACGTAAAAGTCTCAGTCCTGCATTTCGTCGACAATCTCGTGCGGGTTTAGGATGCCGGGCACCGCTCTCTGTATCGACAGTTTCTCCTCCGCCGCTTTCCTCAGCTCCGCTTCTCGTTCTTCGAGGAACAAGTCCACGTCGTCGGCTCCGAAGAACTCTCGGATCTGGACGAGGAAGTCGCGGAGGTGCGCTTTGAATGCCGGAATGTCCTTGTTCAAGTCGAACAGCCCCTTCACGGTGATGTGAATCTGACTCGCGCTGAGGTGGGAGAACTCCGACTGGAGCAGACTGGCCACGAACTCCTGTATGTACAGCTTGTTGTCCGGTATCGGACCGAGCTGGACAGTGATGCCGCCCTGCTCCACCGTGCTGAACACGTGCGCGAGGACCATCGCGTGATTGGTCAGACAGGCCGTGTGCGAAGTGTCCGTCGCGACGGCCAGCACGTGCTTCACAATCTCCGTCAGGTAGCGCTGGTAGAAGCTCTGCGCGGTGTCGCCGCTCTGCTCAATGTTCTTCATCAGCTGCAGCAGGATTTCGAGCCCCACCTCGGCCACGTTGCGCATCGTGTGCTTGAACGCCCAGAAGATGGCGTCCATCACCAGCTTGAACTGCTCGGCTTGGATCGCCAACAGCGCCGGGAAGCAGAAGTCGTTGATCGCCTGGAGGAGGACGTAGAAGTTGAGCCGATGCTCGGGGAAGACCTCCAAGTCGTTGGTGATCATCACCAGCGTGCACTCGAACACTGTCGCGAACACGCGGTCCACAGAGCTCGTCACGTGGTCCTGCAGCTTCCGGATGATGACCGCCATCGTGGACAGTACTTCCGGCTCGCGGACGACGGCCACCGGCGCCATCTGGTAGTCGAGGAGGACCGCCTCGTACAGCGGGGGCAATATGGAGTCCAGGACCGGCTTCTCGTCAACGGAACAAGCAACGTACGTCGAGATAAGCTTCAGGATCTCCTTCTTGATGCCGCGCATGCCCTTGATGAGCGGCTGTCGGATGACCGCCTCTCCGTGCACGCTCAACGCCACGTTGATGTTCTCGCTCATCACCTTGTACACCTTGAGCATGTCGAAGTAGATGTGGTTCATCTGCAGCACGTAGGGATGACCGAGAGCTTTGCACGCGTGCAGGTTGGTCTTGATCACGTTGCTCAGCGTGGACACGGTGGTCTGGGACTTGAACACGTTGACGTCGGCCGATCCGCTCTCCATGACCTCGTCCCAGGTCTGGTTCGGGAGCGCCATGTAGCGCTTGATCAGCGTCTCCTGCGTGGGGTAGTCCACCTAGGAGGAGATACAGATTACATTTTACTTCCACATCGTTATTTATGCTTCATTCATTACATTTCAGGATATTCCAAAAGGAGGTATAGGCCTGACCTAAAAGCTGTTTCATTCTTAATTTGAAATCCCTAAAAGCCTGCCTTTCACAGTTTTTGTACTGAACTGAACCAGACGAATCATGGCAATATAAAAGCTGTCCCTCACACTGGAAATTATCAGGGTGGGTAATAAATAAGGCTAGTAGCTAACTGGACTAAATTTAGACTAGTCTAAATTTAGACTAGTCTAAAATTAGTCCAGTTTTCAATTCAATTTAGACTAGTCTAAAATTAGACTAGTCTAAAAAACAAGTCATGCAGATATGATTTTGGACATGGCTGTACAAGGAGGAGCTTAGACCAGTCACTCTTTAGGCGAGTTTTTAGGCGAGTTTTTATCACGGAATAGAAGATCTAGGCCAGGTTATGTCACCCAATCAAAAGTTTAGACCAGTTTTTAATCACAAAAATCAGCTTTAAGACCAGTTTATATCGCAAAATAGAAAATTTAGGCGAGTTTTTTTTTACCAAATCAAAAGTTTAGACCAGTTTTAAAACACAGAAATCAACTTTTAGACCAGTTTATATCGCAAAATAGAAAATTTAGGCGAGTTTTTTTCACCCAAACAAAAGTTTAGACCAGTTTTTAATCACAAAATTCACTTTAAGACCAGTTTCTATATCAAAATAGCAAATTTAGGCGAGTTTTTTTTACCAAATCAAAAGCTTAGACCAGTTTTAAAACACAGAAATACGCTTTTAGACCAGTTTGTATCGCAAAATAGAAAATTTAGGCGAGTTTTTTTCACCCAAACAAAAGTTTAGACCCGTTTTTAATCACAAAAATCAGCTTTTAGACCAGTTTATATCGCAAAAAAAAATTTAGGCGAGTTTATTTTACCAAATCAAAAGTTTAGACCAGTTTTAAAACACAGAAATACACTTTTAGACCAGATTATATCGCAAAATAGAAAATTTAGGCGAGTTCTTTTTTACCAAATCAAAATTTTAGACCAGTTTTAAAACACAGAAATACACTTTTAGACCAGTTTATATCGCAAAATAGAAAATTTAGGCGAGTTTTTTTCACCCAAACAAAAGTTTAGACCAGTTTTAATCACAAAAATCAGCTTTTAGACCAGTTTATATCGCAAAATAGAGTTCTTTTCACCCAAACAAAAGTTTAGGCCAGTTTTTAATCACAAAAATCAGCTTTTAGACCAGTTTTTATCTCAAAATAGAAAATTTAGGCGAGTTTTTTTTTACCAAATCAAAAGTTTAGACCAGTTTTAAAACACAGAAATCAACTTTTGGATCAGTTTATATCGCAAAATAGAAAATTTATGCGATTTTTTTTTCACCTAAAGAAAAGTTTAGACCAGTTTTAAAACACAGAAATCAACTTTTAGACCATTTTATATTACAGAATAGAAACTTAGGTGAGTTTTTTGCACCAAAATTAAAGTTAAGACCAGTTTTTAATCACAAAAATAAACTTTTAGACCAGTTTATATCACAGAATAGAACTTAAGGCAAGTTTTTCACCCCAAAATAAAAGTTTAGACCAGTTTTTAATCACAAAAATCAACTTTTAGACCAGTTTAAATCATAGAATATAACTTTTTTCGAGTTTTTATACCAAATCATAAGTTAAGACCAGTTTTAAAACACAGAAATCAACTTTTAGACCAGTTTATATCACAGAATAGAAACTTTAGGCTAGTTTTTTTCACAAAATTAAAAGTTTAGACCAGTTTTTAAACACAATCATCAACTTTTGGACCAGCTTATATCATAGAATAGAAGTTTTAGGCGAGTTTTATTTAAAATATATATATATATATATATATATATATATATATATACAGTTTATATCACATAGAAATTTTAGGCGAGTTTTATTCACCAAAATAAAAGTCTTAACCAGTTTTTAAACACAAAAAACAACTTTTAGGCCATTAGCATGATTTTTTTAGATGTATGAAAAGTCATGGTTCCAACCTCACAACCCTAGCTGGGGGCGGGGGCGAAAGCTAAATCGACGGCTTAAAAAAAATTCTGAAAAAATTGGCACACAAAAATTGGATCATGGAATTTGAAAATAAGAAAACAAAAATACCGAAAACCGCCATCTTGGAAGAAAAAAAGGATACGATTAGAATTTTTGAGCGAGCGAAGCGAGCGTCTCCTTTTGGCTCTTTTGGCACGGACCTCTGTTTTGTTTTTGTATTTGTTTTTGTTTTTTCTGCTAATAGCCGATACACAGGTCGCACCGTTTCACCTATCGATCTAAAATTTTGCACACATGTAAAACCAACCTTCTCTTTTTGCAGACCCTAATTTTTTTGAAATCCATTTATTGGTAAAATTTTAAATAAATATCTCCTGATAGGCTGAAAAATGTAAACGGTCTTCGATTATTCTGATCAAACTCACTCATGTATTTTAAAACTGGTCTAAACTTTTGATTTGGTAAAAAAAAACTCGCCTAAATGTTCTATTTTGCGATATAAACTGGTCTAAAAGCTAATTTTTGTGATTAAAAACTGGTCTAAACTTTTGTTAGGGTGAAAAAAACTCGCCTAAATTTTCTATTTTGCGATATAATCTGGTCTAAAAGTGTATTTCTGTGTTTTAAAACTGGTCTAAACTTTTGATTTGGTAAAATAAACTCGCCTAAATTTTCTATTTTGCGATATAAACTGGTCTAAAAGCTGATTTTTGTTATTAAAAACTGGTCTAAACTTTAGTTTGGGTGAAAAAAACTCGCCTAAATTTTCTATTTTGCGCTATAAACTGGTCTAAAAGTTGATTTCTGTGTTTTAAAACTGGTCTAAAATTTTGATTTGGTAAAAAAAAACTCGCCTAAATTTTCTATTTTGCGATATAAACTGGTCTAAAAGCTGATTTTTGTGATAAAAAACTGGTCTAAACTTTTGTTAGGGTGAAAAAAACTCGCCTAAATTTTCTATTTTGCGATATAATCTGGTCTAAAAGTGTATTTCTGTGTTTTAAAACTGGTCTAAACTTTTGATTTGGTAAAATAAACTCGCCTAAATTTTCTATTTTGCGATATAAACTGGTCTAAAAGCTGATTTTTGTGATTAAAAACTGGTCTAAACTTTTGTTTGGGTGAAAAAAACTCGCCTAAATTTTCTATTTTGCGATATAAACTGGTCTAAAAGTTGATTTCTGTGTTTTAAAACTGGTCTAAAATTTTGATTTGGTAAAAAAAAACCCGCCTAAATTTTCTATTTTGCGATATAATCTGGTCTAAAAGTGTATTTCTGTGTTTTAAAACTGGTCTAAACTTTTGATTTGGTAAAATAAACTCGCCTAAATTTTCTATTTTGCGATATAAACTGGTCTAAAAGCTGATTTTTGAGATTAAAAACGGATCTAAACTTTTGTTTGGGTGAAAAAAACTCGCCTAAATTTTCTATTTTGCGATACAAACTGGTCTAAAAGCGTATTTTTGTGTTTTAAAACTGGTCTAAGCTTTTGATTTGGTAAAAAAAACTCGCCTAAATTTGCTATTTTGATATAGAAACTGGTCTAAAAGTGAATTTTGTGATTAAAAACTGGTCTAAACTTTTGTTTGGGTGAAAAAAACTCGCCTAAATTTTCTATTTTGCGATATAAACTGGTCTAATAGTTGATTTCTGTGTTTTAAAACTGGTCTAAACTTTTGATTTGGTAAAAAAAAACTCGCCTAAATTTTCTATTTTGCGATATAAACTGGTCTTAAAGCTGATTTTTGTGATTAAAAACTGGTCTAAACTTTTGATTGGGTGACATAACCTGGCCTAGATCTTCTATTCCGTGATAAAATTTCGCCTAAAAACTCGCCTAAAGAGTGACTGGTCTAAGCTCCTCCTTGTACAGCCATGTTCAAAATCATATCTGCATGACTTGTTTTTTAGACTAGTCTAATTTTAGACTAGTCTAAATTGAACTGAAAACTGGACTAATTTTAGACTAGTCTAAATTTAGACTAGTCTAAATTTAGTCCAATTAACGTCTTCCCATAAATAATATTGAAATGATGAGATATTCATGCTTTCCTAATAGGTAAGCGCTTAACTTCTGTGGATGGTGATTGCTCTTTTTTTTTAACGAAAATTTCAGTTTTAAGTTCCCTGAAAAAAACACCAGTACAAACAGTTTGGGATTTTTTAACTGAGCAGAGCACTCAGTAATGAGTGACTGACATAATTTGAAATATAATAGCATTATTTTTTCAACAAAGAAAAAAACCGAAGGGATGTGCGTTGTGAAAAATGTCCGACCGAACCGGGGCTCGAACCCGGGACCTCTCACTTGCCGGGTGAGAGCTCTACCAACTGAGCTACCCAATTGAAAGTAATTGTGGGTTGCTAATTGTATTAAAGGGCAATCTTGGAGCTAACTTTTTAACATCATTTGGCCAAATATGTATAGGGGGAGTCTGCAATATTGGCATAATTTTAAAAATTGATTTTTTTCCCTGCCACAAGCGGCCCCGCTGCGATGTGGAACAACCAATGACCAATTAAGACATAGACAAATTCAGTTGCGCGGGAAGTGAAGCCGCGCGTAAGTCACTTGTTGACTGGGCTACTGCAAAGCGAATAGCCCAGCAAAAGCAGAATTAAAATTGGCATTTGTCTTATCGGTCTTATAATAAGCTGAAAATTGACACACATATTCTAAGCACACCAAAGGTTTTTCAACAAAAAACTTTTTCCGGAAGTTGGTAAAAAAAATAAAAAGAATGACAATTTATCAAAACAATAAAATTTACGATAAACAATTGATTTACTCTAAAAGTAATTTAGGGCTGTGCAAGTCTTGAAAGTTCTCGAATCTCGATCTCGATCGTTTGTTCAAATTACCATCTCGAATTTTCAAGTCTCGAGCCTATCAACTAAGAGCCATCATGATTTCCAATTTTTTGTTATTTTTACAGGACTACGCACGCTAACTTTCTTTGTATCGTCCATAAATTTGATTTGTATTGTTTTATATATAAAGCAGACAGTTCTGCATACTTATCAAATGTTATTCTTGTGTGGCTGGACAATTTACATTAGTGTTTCTCTTCCACCAAAAAAATATTTTTAAAAAAGTATAGGTAATCTTGCTCGAATATTCTCGATCTCGAAGGTAAAATATCTCGCTCGATCTCGCTCGACTTTTATGAAATAATCTCGATCTCGCTCGACATGAAAAATTTCAATCTCGCACAGCCCTAAAAAGTATGCATCATAAAATTATAAAATAAAACATGTTAAAGGTTGTAGATGAATAAAAAGGTATAACTATAGAAAAGTGAAGTCTCAAAACCTTTCAATTTTAATTTTGTGGTCACATAAAGTAATTTATTAACAGAATATAAGTCCAAAAACGTTTCGGAGACCCTTCCAAAAATTTTAAAGCGACAAAACCCCAAATTTGTACTCACTATCAAGAATACAGTACCAGGATGTTTTACATATTTTTTTCAAGTTTATTGAAGCAAACTAAAGGTGTCAAACTGAATTGCAAAGCTATATATTACAAAGCGCGCGTCTTCTGTTAACCGCTCATCACGGGGTACAGCGCATATCTTTGTCTCTGTCTGACTCACGGCATCCGTCTCACTCACTCGCCAGCCAGCTGGCTTCACTACCTCCCGTGTATTGGTATTATATTGCGCCGTCTACTGAAAGTAATAATATGTCATTGGGAACAACACACACCTGGCAGGCGACGATGTAGCCGACGGCTTCGTAGAACGTGTGCGTCTGCTGGGGGCTGAGGTCGCTGATGGTGGTGCCGGCGTTGGCGAGGATCTCGTCGATGAAGGGTCTGGACTCGCCCGCCTGCACCAGCACCAGGCACCGCCGACACTTCAGAGCGATCTTTACGAACGTGTCGCACGCCATGTCCTGCACGCCGTCGTGCGTCTCTGTGGATCAAAACATGTGCCGTGCAATTAGAGATTTTAATTTTCCAAAAATTATAAATCTGGAAATTTTCCCAAAAATGGGAAATTTTCCCATTTTTGGGGGTTTCTACAATTGTTTTGGCAAACCATATTTTCACTTTCCACTACGTATTTGATGTTGTCGTACTTTCAATAATAAGATCAGTATTGCAGGCAGCCCTTCAATTGATGATTTTATTGTTCAATATTGGTGGGAAATTTGAAATACCTAGGTATGCAGTTTGTAACTTTTCTGCTGAGGTAAATATTCAAGTAAAGTCCTTCAAAACGACGAAAAACCTTTAGGAGGGGTCAATGCTCTCGAAAAAGACATTCGAGGGTTGGGGAGAGGATCCCACAGAAGACGCGGGTCTGGGGCATAGCCCTGGAATTTTGATAATCTTGATTGAATTTGGTGGACCTTTACTCTCGTTTTCACTTTTATTAATTTTTCTTTAGATTCTGAATTTTGTGATCTAGTGGAGCGGTCGCTCCACGCCAGCCAAGTCGTACGGCGCGCGCACACTCTCATATAAAGGCTGGAGCAAACCCACTTTTACTGTAAGCATCAAAGTGGCATTTTCGGCCTACTGGATCTTAAAATTGAGAAATCTCACATTGTTGCGAAATATCTTAATTTCGAGCTATGGCCCACCCTACAACATATACCAAATTTGGGAACAATAGGTTACGCCCTTTGCGCGCTAGAGGGCCGTGAAAACAGTGTTTTAGGACGGTTTTCATAATCAGTAATCATAGTAGTAGGCTGGAGCTAAAATCCGGTAAACAGGCCACAGCCTAAACGGCTGAACCGATTGATCTCACATTTTTACCACGTGTGCACTTTTGGCGTCTGATTTAACCTTGTCCCCATGAAATTTTTGTGCCGCCATTTTGAAACCGGAAGTGACGTCATATCTCGTCAACGGTTGGACCGATCGGAACGAAATTTGCGCCAATCGTTTCAGACGGTCATCTATATGGATTATCAATATCAAAAGACTGAACATTATTTTAAATAAACCGGAAATGACGTCATGAAATTTAATATACATCGATTTGCATTTCAGCAACAACTGTTGATCCGATTGTCTTGATATTTATGTAACGTTTGTACTTTTGATATTTCATTTGACTTGTTATAAAACCAACCGGAAGCCGCCATTTTGAAACCGGAAGTGACATCATGTCTCAAAAACGGCTAAACAGATTAGAACAAAACCAGCGCTAAACGATTTAGACGGTCAACTTTATGTTATCAGTAATATTTGATGATTCAAATATCGAAACCGGAAATGACGTCACACATTTTATGACCTATACCGGAAATGACGTCATAAATATGCTAAATGACGCTAAATTCACCACTTTATACTTTAAAATAGATATAAGTAAACGTACTTTGTAAATAATTATAAATTCAAGGTTGCAGTGTTCTCGGCGGCCATTTTTAAAACCGGAAGTGACGTCATATATCGTAAACGGTTGTACCGATTGCAACCTAAGTTTGGAAATGTGTTGGACTAATAATTATGAATTCAAGACGACATTATTTTCGGCCGCCATTGTTAAAACCGGAAGTGACGTCAAATATCGAAAATGGCTGTACCGATTGCAATCAAATTTTGGAAATGTGTTGTACTAATAATTATGAATTCAAGACGACATTATTTTCGGCCGCCATTGTTAAAACCGGAAGTGACGTCATATATCGAAAATGGCTGTACCGATTGCAACCAAATTTTGGAAATGTGTTGTACTAATAATTATGAATTCAAGACGACATTATTTTCGGCCGCCATTGTTAAAACCGGAAGTGACGTCATATATCAAAAACGGCTGTACCGATTGCAACCAAATTTTGGAAATGTGTAGGAGTAATAATTATGAATTCAAGACGACATTATTTTCGGCCGCCATTGCTAAAACCGGAAGTGACGTCATATATCGAAAACGGCTGGACCGATAGTAACGAAACTTAAAGCTATTCTTCTTGGATAATTATTTTAATCTTATATACCAAACGCAACTTTTCTAAGTATCCAAATCGGCATAGGCGTATTTTTTTAAAGAAATAAGTTCTTGCACGGACACAAGCTGTGCTACAAGCTGTATGAATAAACTAACAAAAGAAGTGATATCCCAGAAAAAAACACTCCGTGTAAAAAAGGCAGCCAAGTCTCTTTACTTTAAAAAAATTCAACACCGAAAAGGAGTGATATCAAAAAAGGAGCCAAGTCAATGACATTTCCAAATATTTAATCGTATCTTTGAAATAAAAGTATAAACACCGAGAAATACTTTACAAAAGGACTTGGCGCATCGTTTTTTTAAAGACATTTTTCTATTCATAAGCATGTGCCATTTATATACAACCGTCATTTTGAATGTTTAGAATAATAGGGAAACATCTTTCAATTAGGTACATATTATACATACCTTCTGTAAAATATTTTCTATATGATTATATACGCTATGAAACTTGTTGTCTATGCTTTCTATAAATATACACAATAGTTATCTTCGTAATATTGTTTCGTGGTGAATATAATTAAGTCTCATGCGTTATACCTTCTCATCATGTAACAATTTCTATTAATACACATTTTATAAAAATACATTTCACAAAGAAGACAGTCATATTGAATTTCTATTAAAAAATTTAACTTTATACACTTGACACTTCAAAAATATATAATTGTGTTCCATTAGTTAGTAATTATTTGACAACGTTTCATGATTTCCTTCAGTCAAGATCAAATTATGAAAAGATACCAGTCTAATATCGCCATATTAACAGTACTGCAAGAATATGTATGAGCCCACTTCCAATTGATATGAAGGGATGTGTGTTGTGAAAAATATCCGACCGAACCGGGGCACGAACTTGGGACCTCTCACTTGCCGGGCGAGAGCTCTACCAACTGAGCTACCCGATCGGACGGGCGGACATTAGACACAACACACTGATGAGGATCCTGACTCCTGACTCCATGGAAGTTTTCCAAAGAAACCTACATTCTCACCACTTCCAATTGTTATGTAATTCTTTCACCCTTATATTACTTATATATTATAGCATAAAATCATGCTTCTATCGCCATTGACAAAACTATAAAATAGTCATTACTAAAAGTAGCTTGATTCATAGATTCTGGCTCTAATAGAAAGAGGAAAATGTACCTACTTGTAAATTTCTTTCCACTTTTAGGATAGAATGATGTCTTTAAAAAAACGATGCGCCAAGTCCTTTTGTAAAGTATTTCTCGGTGTTTATACTTTTATTTCAAAGATACGATTAAATATTTGGAAATGTCATTGACTTGGCTCCTTTTTTGATATCACTCCTTTTCGGTGTTGAATTTTTTTAAAGTAAAGAGACTTGGCTGCCTTTTTTACACGGAGTGTTTTTTTCTGGGATAAAGGTTTACTAGTATAACTTGAAAAAATGCTTGTTTTATGCAGGGTTGTTGAATGTATTGATCTCAGAATAAATTTGGGGAGCAATAAATGTAGATATTTATTTTAACTACCGCCGCAAGGAAAGGGTTTGCGGGCAAAGCCCCCGAGAAAATTGTGTACTGATACTGAATAGGTACACTCGGCCAAACAAAAATTGATCGTTGATCAAATTTGATTGACTGATAAATGTTAGATTGCACCATCCGAAGTCAGTCCAAGGGATCTCCTTGTCTCACTCTAGTAGGTGACCCCACATTTCAAAGATTATAACAAGCTTTGATTGGTATGGGACATGACCAGCAGTCATTCAAATTTGATCAACGATCAATTTTTGTTTGGCCGAGTGTACATTTGTTTTGGTACAATTTTGGGAGGAAAAAATGGGAAAAATACGAGTACCTACTAAGCAACTCTTTACTGCCGAAGGAGCGACCCTGTATTTATATTAAAACTACCGATATTCAAATTCAGACAATGCTGGTGGGTTGCCTTCAAGTACGTACTTTGCCCTGGAGGGCTATTCTAAATTCCCTTGTCGTCTCGTTTCATGTGATACGGGCTCAATGCACACTGGAGTGCTATCTATTTAACATGGTAGTGACGGCGTATCAATTGATTGAGCGAGCGTCACCACGGTACTCTTACGGCACTTTCTCTGTGCTTTTTTTTTTTTTTTTTTGTGTTCACTGCCCAGGTCAAACCGCATAACCAATCGATCTGAAATTTTGCACACGTACTAACGTAATCTATGCGGTCTCTGGGATCGTTTTTGAAAGGGATCCTGTGATTGTTTTAAATTTTAAAGAAATTATCTTTCGATTGGTTGGCCCATTAAATTTGAAATTTTGATAAGTCATTACGACCAACATTTTGCCCAATCAAACAAAATTTCATTCAAAACCTCCCATTGGTTAAAATTTAAAAAAATATTTCATGTGTTTTTTTAAATTTAAACTAGAACCGTATGACCGATCAACTTAAAACTTTGCATGGCCATTGGGACCAACATTATCTGTATTTGTGACTACTTTCAGACTATTCTGTGTTTAAATCCAAACGTAATTGACATTTTCCGGACATTTTGCGTGTTGGCTGTCAAATTTCTCGAAAATGTTGATCACGGCTACTTTGACTCTTCAGTTCTAATCCAAGGTAGTTGAGCAAAAACTTTTTAACGCATATGAAACTAATAATTACCGTTCAACAGATCATAACAGATCGATCTGATATTGTGTACACACACTAATATCGTATGAGTGGTCCCAGGTATATTTTTTGAAAGAGATTATGTGATTTTTGAATATTTACTGGGAACGTAGTTCAATAAAGGTTCAATCGATCAACTCAAAACTTTACATTGTGATTGGGACTAATATTTGAGTGATATTTGGAGATTTTTAAACAAGTCTGTGAAAAATTCAAGAATTATTGGCTTTTAATGATATTTTTGATAGACGCAGAATTTCGGTTCGAGGTGTTGCGCGTATCCGTGCTCGCTCATCAACGCGTTTCACAGAGCGTTTTCCTAGTACGAGACGACAAGGGAATTTAGAATAGCCCCCCAGGCCTGCTATAGAATAGAAAAAGCAAGAAGAGCATCAAGTACTATATTGAAACTTAAGGTTGCAGGAGGGGATGAGATTTTAAGACCCAAAAGTGTCTGCAATTTGGACTTTCACAATTATTTGTTGTTGAACCTGAAGACTCACAGCAATATAAAATAGCAGGCACTCACCGGGAATTATCTGACTATTTTATGATATTTAAATGAGTTCTACCAATTTGCCCTAATTAGAATGCATGAAAATGATAATGTATAAAATGTATTTCCTGCCAATTCTAACATACGGGGCAGTGACGTGGTCAGCGGGAGGAAAGGAAATGGATCAGCTTCAGGCAGCGGAGATGAAGTTCTTGAGGAGTGTGAAGGGAGTCACAAGAATGGACAAGATTAGAAGTAAGAAGATAAGAAGTGAGCTGGGGGTAGAGAGATTGGGGTTTAAACTGGGCAGAGAGAGGCTTCGGTGGTTTGGCCACATGAAGAGGATGGGAACAGGGCGAGTGCCACGGCGGGTGTTTGAGTCGGCTACTTCGGGACCACGAAGAGTAGGAAGACCAAGAGAGAGGTGGATTGGAGTTATTAAAGAGGATGTGTTGGAGAGAGGAGGAAGGTGGAGTGTGTTGGAGGCTGAGAGACAGTGGGAGGACAGAACAAGGTGGAGGCAATTTGTGGAACAATTGGAAGTGGAGGAAGAAGAAGAAGACGAGGAGACGCCAGGCGTGGCCAGCCGGTCTCCAGTAGTCCTGCGGCCCTAGTGTTGGTGGGAACACCCACCCCCTGACCCATTTTATGGATGGAACCAGTGGAAAGATTATTATTATTAGAATGCAGGTTGTACGAGTGAGTACACTTTTATGAAAACTTCATTCGGGCCACCTGCATCAGGAAACGGCTTACTATAAAAATTTGGTATTTTTTGTGCACATCCGGAATTATTACAGTTAATGTCATTAATAGAGATCCGATTATATGGTGATCGCGAAATTTTCGAAGTGTTGTAAATGACTCATATTTCTATATATAAATGCGTTTCCATATGTTTCTGACCCAAAAACACTGGAATCTAATCGCGACAAAACGCGAAATTCACACTTTTCAGCGAAAAACACCGCCAACCAGTGTAAATCGCGAAATATTCCACGAAATATGGCATAATCATCTGATTTTACCGATTTTACTTGCCGCGTAGCTGTTTTTTCCCGATTCCGTGATATTGGGGAGCGGCCCGCCCCGCCATCAACGTGTTTGCTTTTCACTTGAATCCAATCCAAGCTAAGAATCCTGGCGGGCCGCTCCCTGAACCACCCCCCTACCCCTCTAGGCGAAGTCAGCCGATTCCGGTCGAACTTGTACGAGCTCGTGGTCTAGCTAGGCTCACTGGCTCACTCGACATTCCCATGATCTGCAGTGCACCTGCTGGGTCTGACCACTGATGAGAGTTTCGTGAGAGGTCACGTGGTGTGGTCCGCTTCGTGCCTGGTTCGTGAGTGTTTGTGTAGGTACAAAGACTGTTTATTATTCTCGAAAATGAAGAAGACGGCAGCAACTAGGGCGCTCGAATTCAAGTCTCACGGATTTTACGTCAGTGACGAGAAAATGCAGAAATCTTAACAATGGTGGCATTTGAGTAGGCCTTGTCGTTTTTTATATTTGATTTATTTTTGCATTGTTCAAATTCTATAATACCTAGATGATATAATATTCTAATAGAGGATGTTCTAATATTGTTCTATGTTCTATCTTATATTGCTCTTGTTCTAGAGTATAATATTGTTTTAACATCCTCCAATAAAAAGCAATATCAACCAAAATCCTGCTATCACTTGGTCCATTTTCTTTCATTTGTCTATTAGTTTAGCCTCTTAAAAAAATCGCGAAAAATCGCGAAATGTGCATTTTTAAAAAACACTAAATTGAGAAATTTTCCATTTTAAAAACGATTTTTTAGAAAAAAAAACACCATAAAATCTGATCTCTAGTCATTAATAATAATAATCCATCCCTGGTTCCAATTCAATGGGTCAGGGGGTGGGTGTTCCCACCAACACTAGGGCCGCAGGACTCCTGGAAACTGGCTGGCCACGCCTGGCGTTTCCTCCTCTTCTTCCTCCTCTTCTTCTTCCACTTCTAACTGTTCCACAAATTCCTTCCACCGTGTTCTGTCCTCCCACTGTCTCTCAGCCTCCAACTCACTCCACCTTCCTCCTCTCTCCAGCACATCCTCCTTGATCAGTCCAATCCACCTGTCTCTTGGTCGTCCCACTCTCCGAGTTCCCACTGTAGCCGCTTCAAACACCCGCCTTGGCACTCTATCGGTTCCCATCCTCTTCATGTGGCCGAACCACCTAAGCCTCTCTCTTCCCAGCTTGAACACCAATCTTTCAACCCCAAGCTCTTTTCTTATCTTCCTACTTCGGATCCTATCTATTCTTGTCACCCCCTTCACACTCCTCAAAAACTTCATCTCAGCTGCCTGTAGCTGATTCATTTCCTTTCCACCTGCTGACCACGTCACTGCCCCGTATGTTAGAATTGGCAGTAAATACATCTTGTACATAATGATCTTGCAGACTTGTGGAAACTTCTCATTCCACAGCAACTTCCTCACTACTTGATAAAATGCCTCTGCTTTCTTTCTTCTTTCTTGTACTTCTCTGTCTACTTTAGCCTTGTTGGTGAGCAGGCTACCCAGATACTTAAACTCTTCCACCTCCTTCAACCATCCCTCTCCAAGCTTGATCCTAGCATGACCTTGTTTAAACTTCTTTCTTTCCATGGACATTACTTCGCTCTTCAGCTTCTCTTCGCTTATTTTCAAACCCATCTTCTCCGTCTCTTCACTCCACTTATTAATCTTTAACTGAACTTCCTCCCTAGTTTCTCCCCACACCACCACATCATCCACATAAATCAACGTATGAGTATCGAACCCCTCATTTGGCTCTACTTTCTTCAACATATTAATGTCATTATTAATGTCATTAATGACATTAATAATTAATTACGAAAAAAATAAACACTGAAATTAAATTAATTGTAATTATGTTAGTGAGGCCTCAAGATATTTCAGTACTCCCCCCTAACTCTAGAGTTTCATTGTTTACAGCACGTTCCACAGTCATAAATTTCCCAGACCCTCATAAAATAAAACCTTTTTCATACAACCTTTTTGGTAATTTAATAGAAATTGACCCTCGCAATATTGAACAATTTAAGTGCCAAGACAACAATGTCAGGTAGAATGGCGGAAGGATTCGAACCCCCTTAATGTACAGCTACATTCAACCTGTACATTCTATTCATTTTGCTACATTCTATACTGGTTTCCCATATACCAACATGGGGATTTGGCTGGCTTCTTTTGACACTGACCCTATAACTTTATCACTTCTTACTGTCAAAACTTAGCTCCTACCTTGTGGTCAGCATTAACTCGTATTATTTTTTTTTTTGTCTGGGGCTTAACGTCGCACTGTTCTGCAGCGAGGCTAATGGCGACGGATGGATGATTATGATGATGATTGGGAGATGATGGTGAAGATTAGGTAAGGACGGAATGTGGGAAGGAGGCGGTCGTGGCCTATTAGTAGGGTACCTTCCCAGCATTTGCCTGAAGACTGAGGGAAAACCACGAAAAAACCCCAGTCAGGAAGGACGGCCGCGGGAATCGAACCCGGGCCTCCGGAATACAAGCTGAGAGCGTTAACCACTCACCCAACCTGCTCACTAGATGCTCTTTGCTGACAAATTGAACAATTAAAAAATCTGAGCTCTGCGCTGATCCACCATTTCCGTAAACATCCACAGTGTCTATTACAAGACAGTATTAGATTGAAACTCCGACTCACCATGCATGAACTCGAAAAGCTTGTTGACGACGGTCTTGAGGAACTTCCAGTGGGCGCGGAGGAAGCGCGGGTACTGCCCGACGACGTACATGATGTTGGAGGCGATGATGGCCTTGTTGTCCTTGCCCTTCTTCTGTTCGCACAGACAGAGCAGGTCCTTGATGACGATCACGAGGAACTTCTTCTCGTCCTCAACTTCCAGCGCCCCCGAGATGCTCCCCACCGCCCAGCACAGCTGCGGCAAGACAATCACGTCAATACACTGTCTTTTACGCTTCGGTCGGTTACAGGTCGGCGTGAGGTGTGGTTTAATATAGATTGGCCAGTGGTCGAGGTTAGTGATGGGAAAATTCCCAGAATTTATTTTTTGGGGAATATTCCCAGGGAAAATTCCCGGGAATATTCCCGAAGGCAGGGAATATTGGGAATTTATTAATTCTACAAAATGTATGCTTAAACTGAATAAATAGGAAAATAGTTCAACAAAAGTAATTATTGATAGGTAGTTGATTTGTTATTCATGATTCATAGTTCAAACGCAGTTGCAGAAAAATAAAAAATAAAGCAGATATCGAATTTTGGAAGCGTTATGACAATTTTAAGCAAGTAGGTTAAATTTTAGTTCACCAGTTCACACTGGTGCACTGAAATGACTGCACGTAAATATTTTAAAAGTACAAACCGCGCATTATAGGTCAAAATGAGCTCACATTTCTTTTGATTTTGACAAAATTATAAAGTTTAAATATTTAATTAAAAATGGCAGCCATGACAAAAAAAATATTAAAAATTAAATCGTCAGACTTCTCGGTAAGAAATTTCTACAATACAGCAAACGGGTAGATTAGGTACCAAAATATTTCTAACCTACAGAATTTCACAAGCACCTGTAATCAAAACGGAGAAAAAGTAATGGGACAGCGAATCTCTTACAGATTCTATCACTATCCTGTGGAACTGAAGTGTTATTGTGCCACATTTGAATCTATACATAAGAATCCAAGTCATGGTACCTGATGTTCATTTAAATAAAAAATTCCCAACTTTTGGGAATTTATATTTACCTTGGGAAAGTTCCTGGGAATATTCCCATGTGCGGGAATATTCCCACGGGAAAATTCCCGGCTACCCATCACTAGTCGAGGTAACTGCCCCAATCTCAGCCGTAGTGTAAAACGAAACTATTACACTGAACGTTAGCACACAAATCAATAGGGTTGGGACTTGACATTGATTTTTCGATTTGACATCGATGTCAAATGAAATATTGAGTTTCGATTCGACATCGATTTGAATTGTTTAATCAAATAATCGTTTTACATCGTTTCAAAAAAATCCGAGAATTTACGCGCAGTATTGTAGAGCTGGCAACAGTGCCGCGTGACTCTCTCTAGATCAGCTGAGTGGCCTGCTTCCGCCCTTCCTGCATACCGCGTGTGCAGTTGAGGGTGGGTTGGTCAGTTGTCTCGTGCCATTCAGCTCGTGTTGTTTTTATTCTCTCTTGAAAGAATGTTTCCATGCAAAAAAATATAATCCCGCCGTAGAGACGAAGTGAATTGTGGAAAGTGTTCGAGTTTGAAGTGAACATTACGGGCAACATTGCTAAAGGATGTTGAATGCAGACAGTGTTATGCTTCACGGGATATATTCCAGCAACAAGTCTAATAAAACCATGAATTTCCAACTGGATTTGCGACAATTTTTTTTCATTAATTGTTCCCTTTTACTATAATAAATGCTTGTAGTTTATTTTAAATGAAAAATTTTCTTTACTTCAATCATTTCCTCGTAATTTGTTGCCGCGAGGGGGGTGTGAGAGGGACATCTCTCGCGCTAGGAACATGGTCTTGGGCAGACGCAAATTCAGTGTTGCCAAATTTCGCCGCGATTATTTCGACGTGGACAATTGTTACGATGTCAAAATTATTTCGATGTCGAAATTATTTCGATTTGATGTCGAAATTTTCAGTTTGACATCGATTTAGCAATTCAAATCGAATCCCAACCCTACAAATCAACAATAATTCTGGAACCTCAAACACTTTAAACACAATCCCTTCATTGGTTGAAAATTGGCAATAGCATACCTATTTACTATATAGGTCAGTTAGGGTACCCGGGTATAAACCAGGTACCCGGGTACGCCATTACCCAAGTACCTGAAATGGCGGGTAGGTACTCGGGTATATATATATTTATTTTTTTAGGGATTAGAATTTGCATTTTTGGATCAGCTGCCACTATCACCAGATGTTGTTTATAGTTATGTAGGCAAACTGAATTTAACACTTATTTATATTTCCCAAAACTCAGCAATCCCAACCAATAATTGGTTTGTAAATTCATTGTTTGTAATTTCATCAGAATTATGTGAGTTGGGATGAATTATTGATGGGGAGGTGGGTGGAGGATTGATTGAGGAGATGCAGGCAAGATATACCTTAATAAATACCAACTGCAATATGAAAAGATTTTCCTCGAGTGGGACTCGAGTCCATTGTATTCAATAGACACAACGTACAACATAACGTCATAACATAACATAACGTAAAATAACATAACGTCCACAACGTCCATACAACGTCCATTGTATGGACTCCCCAAAGACACAGATAAGGCGGCAGGCTCAGTGCAAAAAAATTCAAAGCAATTTACAAAAAAATATAAAAAGTTAGGTATTTATTACTTGGGTAATTAAAGCGGGTACCCGGGTCCAAAACATTACCCGAATTTGACCTCTAATACTTGTACTAGGTATACTTGTCTGCAAAATGTAATTTAAGTGGGGATGGGATGATTTCGATTTCCAACTTCACACTACAGCTTGAGAAAAAGTAAAATTGAGACCAATTAGCCAGTTCAATATAAAATACGTTTTATTCTCTTTTTAATATAGAGAAAAATAGAAAAAATACTGACAGAAGTACACTAGGTAATGTGAAAATTACTCAAAAATTGTTCTAGGTTAATATAAAATACAGAACAGTTAGATAATTTTCTCTCACCAAAAATAGTAAAGAATCGGAATTGTTAAAAAATCAGAATTGAAAGAATCGGTATTGGACTCCAGAAATAGTGGATTCTTTCTACTCTGATTTAATATTTATACATGCTGAACACATTTTAATAATTTCATAGCCAACCAGCCATCATATGATTCAATGCAAGTAGGTAACCTCCGCACTCACCGTGTTGATGTTCTTCCACGACCAGTCGATGCCGTTGACCTGCCGCTCGAGCCGGTTGGTCATCACCTTCTCCGTGTCGACGTAGTCGAGGTGGGTGAGGTAGACGAGCGTCTCGCGCATGTTCTTGTACAGGCTGATGGCGTCCGTGTCCTTCATGAACTCGCGCACCACCTCGCCGTTCTCGTTCTCCACCACCAGCACCTCCTCCGGCTTCGCCATGCGGCTGATCATGATGCAGCGCACCTGGTCACAGGGTCGGAAACACACGGGCGTAAATGATTTGCCCAGTGGGTGTTGAGAAGAACTGTTGTTGAGTGTAGGGGTTTGAATTACAATTAGCAGTCATTTTCATTATACACGATGATGACGTACAAAATAAATTTAAAATTTAATTGCGAGAGAAAATCATAATTTGCTAATGCCTTCTACCTACAATGTAAATCAAGAGGTTATTAAGTCTTCGTTGTGAGATTGTTTGGAAAGGAAGAAATTTTGGATTTTACTTGAAACAGATTACTAGGTACATTTACAGGTACTTTTGACCATAAATTGACCTAAATTTGACACCTACATAGGTGGTATTATTACAATGTTTCAAAGAAAATACAAGCGTTTTCTTGTACACTATTACTACTATTTGGAGAAACACATTTTTCTTCAAAGCCCCAAATTGTTTATTTCCAGCCCCAGGGATAACCCTGCCTGTTGACACGCAAACGCAACGCTTAGTAGGTACCTACTCACATGCTACATCAGATACAATCTATACTACCTACCTAGGTACCTATTTCTCTAGTGGTGTTTGTTTATTAATAGTAACCCACTGTTCTGCAACTTAATTGTGACAGCTAAAGGATTAAAACGATTGAGAAAGAAAAGAAGAAAGATGTTGGGAACGTCATGGCCTATTAATAAAGAACCTCTAGCGTTTTCTTCTTAACAGGGAGAACATGAAAAATACTCCGTCAGGATCTTCTTTTTTACAACTTTAGCTAGGTACAACTTTACTACCTACCTAACAGGCAACAGTATCTTTGGTTTAAAAATAAAAAATAGAATAGGTAGGTACTACCTACTGTTAAAAAGTTAAAACCAGAGCCCAGTTATACCTAGTAGGAATAGTTCCTATGTTAATTATGAATCCAAGAAAGCTGTAGGTGGGTAGAGTAAGAAAGTTATAAATCTGAATGTCCAATATGAATCAACAACACTTAGCAAAACACAACTAACCTTTGTGAGAATATCTGCATAATGAAGCTTCCTCTCCAATGCAGGATTGTACGTCGTAATCGCGAAAATATTGTCCTTTCCTTCCGCTTGGTAAAGATCCGCACAGAAGACGGCCCAAAACTCGATACAAATCTTAAAGATCTCCATCTCCTCAACTTCCGATATCAGGACTAGATAACAGAGCCCAGTGTAAAATTGATTCTTATCAACTTGTTCGATGACGGTAGCGTGCTCTTTAAGCAGAGTGCAGAGGAACAGAGCGAGGTTCTGGATGAAGTTCTGCTCTTTGTCAGCGCCGGCTGCGTAGGCGTCTCTAATGTTGGTCGACAGCGGAATCATGACCTGAAGCTGCGCCATGGTTTGCGTGTACAGACTCACGAATACCTCGTTCTTCTTCAAGTCCGGATGGCTGATGCCCGCGATCTCCGTCAAACACTTCAGCGTGACGTTGCGAAACATCGGGACGTTGAGGAACTTGGTGATCAGCAGAGTGATGAGCGACGTCTCGAAGATGTAGCCCAGCGGGATCCAGTTGAGGAAGCGAAGCAGCGTCTCTAGAGTCGCCTCCACGAGAGGAGCATTCTGAGACGTCTCCAACACGAGCTGACAGAGTTCGAAGATTTGCGCAAACTCGCTGCACATCGTGTCCTTCATGTACTTGGTTTTGGCCTGCGTCATCTGACCCCGAGAGAAGTCGTACACATCCTCGCTTAACAGTTTGAATATCGCCATGTTATTCTGACAGATGCTTTCGTTCGTTTTACTCGCACCGACAATGTCCGGGATGAAAGACTTCCAATTCTTCGGCCATTCCCGCTTCAGAACTTGAACGAGAATTATGTTTAGCTTGTTTAAGAAAGTCCTTTCCTTTTCCATCGTCGCAGGATCTGAAGAAGCTTTGATGATCAAACCGACTATGAACTTCTTGATTCCTTCGCACTGAGCCCTCGGCAAAATGTTCCACCGCGTCTTGATCACTTGCTCCAAAATCTGAAGAGCGTAATATTTGGTATGCGGATTGCTCGAGTTCTCCAGCATTTCGCTGACTTTTGTGTAGGACTCAGGTTTTTCTTTCAACCTTGTGAGGGTCTCCTGGGCAATACGCTGCTGATCGCCGTAACCGGAGTACAAACATCCGATCATGGTGTCGAGTAGATTGACGTCCAGCGGCTGATTGAAGTCCAGAAGCTTAGTTGCAGCTTCGGTGATGGAGCTCATGGTGGTAAAGGCGTAACTAGCGTTGGGCTGGGCACAAAAATTGATACCTAGAACAACCAATAATTCGATTAGATTAGATTAGTTTAACCCCGTCAACGACGAGTGTATATTGCGCACATTAGTTTTAACTTTTAACTTTGTTGATTATATGGAGGACATAGGGAGGAGTCGAACTAACTGGCCCGATCCGGGGGAGTCCAGTACTGGTGAGAAGGCCAGGCCGGAATGGGGACGGACCGGGGGGGCGTGAGGGTTCGGGCTAGCGGGACCCGATTTCAGTGGGATCACCATCTCGAGGGGGAAGGCCGGCCCGAGGGGACCACAATTTCAAGGGAGCACATGGGTAGGTCGACCCTGGCTGCTCTTTGTCTGGGCCTCACCTCTGACCTATCCAGCATGGGTAGCCCTTAAAGGAGGGCAACGGGCAAAAACTAAAAATTTACCATAAGGGTCATTCCAGAGGATTTCACTCAAATAAAATACATTTTGACCTCGACCGACCCAGATTTTGATGAAACTTGGTACACTTGTTTAGATTAGTTATGTAATTAATCTAATTTTTTTTTGTTTTTTTTACTCAAAAAGTTCAAAAGTTATAGAGGGTTGAAATTTGGGGCTTTTTCACCCCCGCGCGGCTGGTCGCTATCATTTTAAGGTAGCACAACTGATATCTCATATCTTCCAAATAAGCCTATTTTTGGCAGAGGTATCAATAATCTAGTGGAGCGGTCGCTCCACGCTAGCCAAGTCGTACGGCGCGCACACTCTCATATAAAGGCTGGAGCAAACCCACTTTTACTGTAAGCATCGAAGTGGCATTTTCGGCCTACTGGATCTCAAAATTGGGAAATCTCACATTGTTGCGAAATATCTTAATTTCGAGCTATGGCCCACCCCACCACATATACCAAATTTGGGAGCAATAGGTTACGCCCTTTGCGAGCTAGAGGGCCGTGAAAACCGTGAAATTGTACGGCTTTCAGATAATAATAATAATGATGATGATTCATCTTCCAATAAATTCCGCGGTCTCCGCCACAGCCTAAACGGCTGGGCCGATTGATCTGAAATTTTCACCACGTATCCAGTTTGTCTGCCTGAAGATACCTTGCCCTTATGAATTTTTTGTGCCGCCATTTTGAAACCGGAAGTGACGTCATATCTCAAAAACGGCTTGACCGATCAGAACGAGATTTGCGCCAATCGATTCAGACTGTCCTCTATATGAAATATCAATAGTCAAAATCTAGTGGAGCGGTCGCTCCACGCCAGCCAAGTCGTACGGCGCGCACACTCTCATATAAAGGCTGGAGCAAACCCACTTTTACTGTAAGCATCAAAGTGGCATTTTCGGCCTACTGGATCTTAAAATTGGGAAATCTCACATTGTTGCGATATATCTTAATTTCGAGCTATGGCCCACCCTACAACATATGGGTCATTCTCCCAATCTTTTAATAATCAGGGTTTGAGAATTTAAAAAATTAAAGTTGATAAATGACCAAGTTTTATTGTGATACATGATCATTGTACAATTACAGTCTTATGTTTGAACATTTGCACTCAACATTTTTAAGTGCTTAAAAAATAATCGGGGTATTAGTGTATCGAAATGCGAAATAATGTAATTACCGTCCCGGTAACATGATAGAGAATTACAAATTACTGAAGCAATATATTATTGAAGTGGCAACTAGAAAGTGACACTGAGTACTAATACTAACATTAAAAAAATACAATTACCACATAAATTGCAAAGTTACAAACATTATCGTGATTTGAAGCATGTTTTCGTCCGGAAACTTAAATCGTAGGTGTTAAATTCACTCTCACACACATTAGACAACTAGCATTCAATTCAAAACAATTTTTACTGATAGTTCTTTAGAGACATAATAATAAAAAAATATATAATAACTAGCAAATTGAGCTTAGTTTTAGTGATATAAGCATAATAAGGAGTAGGACGGTAATTACGGTAATTACACCGAAGAGTAAGGAAAGATTATAACACATTCCTTAGCAAACAATCTAGTTGAAGATGGTTTGTGACTTCAAAATGTCTCAATGAAATAGGTTTTGGTGGTTCCAACAGTTACCGTCCACAAAATGTAATTACCGTCCTATTTCAATTAATAGTTATCCGGACGGTAATTACAAGGACGGTAATGACAAATTAGCAAGTTTTTTTTTTCTTTTTAAGTTTGGTTAAAGCTGACGAGCTGGCAAACTACATAAACAATATATGGTTTTGATAGGACATATCTTAAAAAATATTTCAGCTCTATAACAGTAATAGCAATTGCTTAAACCTACTGGACGGTAATTACATTCTTAAGTATTTCCAACATTTTTCAGCACATCTTTTTATGTATTTTTCGAAATATGTCACTCAGCTTTAAGAATCTGGCTTCTCTGAGATCAGTGCAGTGTGGCCAACCACTTAAAAATAAATTCCCTTTCAAATGTCACTGCTGAATAAGGAACAGCTCATGAAATATATTGTGGACGGTAATTTCACTCAATTGGACGGACAGCTATGTACATGAATTTATTGTAATTATTCTATACATCCTAAATGATTCATGTTATTAGTTTTGGAAAGCCTGTAAAAAATACTACAGAAATAGATTTTACTGAAATTTATTTGAGTGGAAATACAAATCGCAATTTGCATTCAAACGTAGAGATTTCCGAACCGGACAGCGGACGGTAATGACATTTTGACTTTCAACGGCCTAGCAGAAAACCTTCCGATCACCAATTGTACAAACATGCCATTGTCTATTGTAGGAAAAAACTTGAAGAATTTTATAAAAAATATTTGGGGCAATTTGAGCAAAAAATTTAGAAGATACAGCTTCCGGACACAGATATTAAAAGATTGGGAGAATGACCCATATACCAAATTTGGGAACAATAGGTTACGCCCTTTGCACGCTAGAGGGCCGTGAAAACAGTGTTTTAGGGCGGTTTTAATCAGTAATAATCATAGTAGTAGTAGTATAGTAGTAGTCTCCTGGAATTCAAATCCGGTCAACAGGCCACAGCCTAAACGGCTGAACCGATTGATCTCACATTTTTACCACGTGTGCACTTTTGGCATCTGATTTAACCTTCACCCCATGAATTTTTTGTGCCGCCATTTTGAAACCGGAAGTGACGTCATATCTCAACAACGGCTGGACCGATTGGAACGAAAATAGCGCCAAACGATTCGGACGGTCATCTATATGGATTATCAATAGCAACAGACTAAAATTTATGTTAACGAAACCGGAAATGACGTCATGAAATTTAATTCATCGATTGGCATTTCGGCAACAAATTTGATTCAATTATTTTGATATTTATGTAACGTATGTTCTTTTGTGATTTTATTTGACTTGATATAAAACCAACCGGAAGCCGCCATTTTGAAACCAGAAATGACATCATATCTTAATAACGTCTTAATAGATTTAAACGAAACCAACGCTAAACAATTTAGACGGTCAAATTTATGTATTATCATCAATAATATTTGCAGTTTCCCATACTGAAACCGGAAATGACGTCACACACTTTAAAAATCTCACAAATTTACATTTTGATGCAATAAATATACTATTTGAGACTGCTTATAATAAAATGTAATCATGTTTAAATTATAATTCAAGAGGTCAGTGATTTCAGCAGCCATTTTGAAATCGGAAGAAACGTAATATCTCGAAAACTGGTTGACAGATCGGTATGAAACTAGTGCCAAACGATTCGGAAGGCCATCTCTATGGAATAGGAACAGTCAAACTAGAATATTCCTATTTATGAGGCCGGAAATGACGTCATTCAAATTTATAAATCATTATAATCCCCTCCTAGATACAATAAATACATATTCAGAAAGCTAAAAATGATACACATCATTTATAGTTATAAATTCTATGTGGCAGTGCAGAAAGTTCAGCGGCCATTTTGAAAACCGACGTGTTGCCATATCTCGGAACTGGGTTGACTGATTGGAATGAAACCTTTGTTTTTTTCATGAGAATAACCAAATTGTAAAGGGTAATTTTTTTTAAAGGATTTAGTAATTGTTCATGTGATATGTGTCACACGTAAGTTGTAAGAATAAACTAAAAAAAGTAGTGATATCCCCATAAAAAACACTCCGTGTAATTCTGCACTGAAAAGTAGTGATATCAAAAAATCAGCCAAGTCAAAACTTTATTTGAAAATCAAAAAATACTTGGCGCATCGTTTTTTTTAGGGCATTATAGGTATACTATGTATGTATATTTCTGTATAATTTATAATTGGCTTATACTTCCAAGCTATTTATGTACACGATGCGCCAAATATTTTTTGATTTTCAAATAAAGTTTTGACTTGGCTAATTTTTTGATATCACTACTTTTCAGTGCAGAATTTTTAGATTTCATTATTTTTTTTAAGTTGAAGAGACTTGGCTGGTATTTTTACAAGGAGTGTTTTCTTATGGAGTCACTATTTACACGATACTGTGAAATATGAACAACTTCTCGTGTCTAGATTTTGAGATATTGCAGTTATAAATTCCTATTTTTAACATTAGTCTTATGGGGGCCATTAAAATCATGACGATTACCATGCTATTTTTGAGTTTTGAATTTTACTGAGGTTCAACATTTTTTCAAAAAACTGATTTCTAGATAGATAGTTGGACATTCTATTAGGGAAAAAATTAAAAACAATGCCAACGTGTGCTATTTTAAAAGTTATAAGCCAAAAACTAAATGATTTCCCTATACCTCCTGTGTTACAGTTTTGTTCATTCTCGAAAGGCAATAAATTGAAACCTCGCTATACGACAGGGGTTGCAAGTTAAATGAAATTTTATGATTCATTTATACTTAAATATAGTTGAAATGTAGGAAAACGTTTTCTGAACTTGTAATTTCAGGATTTTTTTTTTTTGTATATGTATAATGAAGGTACTACCTTAATTAATTTTGAGGGTTGTATGAGAGCTACAGAGCTCAAAAAAAATGCATTTGAAAGGTAAGAACATGATCTGCATGAATATGTATTTTAACTTGACACTATGTTGACTGGTATTTAATTATGATTTTTCCCATCTACATTTTCAAAAACGACCCTAGGGGAAAAACATATTTTTGGGGGGGGGTTGATTTTTTTTTTAAATTACAAAACATATGTGCATGACTATGTGTGCCAAATTTCAGGACTGGCCCTCCAGAACTTTTTATTATATATGTATATTTAGTGAGAATCATCAGTTTCGAAGCATCGTTCACCATGACTATGTGTGCCAAATTTCAGGACTGGCCCTCCAGAACTTTTTATTATATATGTATATTTAGTGAGAATCATCAGTTTCGAAGCATCGTTCACCTGCAATATGACAAACTTATAGGTTACTTTCTTCCTGTAAAATTAATCAAAATGGTTAGGTGACTTCTAGTTCTTTACCTTACTGCAGCAAATGATTTCTAAGCCCTGTAGTTGCATTGCTTGTGTCTGCAGCTGACAATACATAGGTATGTCGGCCGGTTGCAGTAGTTGCGTCAGCCAACGATAAAACTTTATCGAGATGCACTTGTAGCTGGTCTGGTTGAGTGGGGTAGAAGTAAGAAGGTGCTGGTCCATGGGGGTGGAGGAAACTAACTTTCAGTTCACTTGTGCTAGATAGTTTTTGCAAAACACATGCAAGCCACCAGTCTCCATCACAAAACTACGTACATCGTCAAAGGCAAATGTGTGGGTTTGAATGTCAATCACGCAATCTTCATCACTATCCTCACTGGCATTTACTTGATCTTCTTCCTCAGCAACATATACAGTGATTGATTCATCAGACAGAGAAAATGGTTTCACATTCGAAGATGCCAGTGACTACGGAAGAAATGCTAGTTATTTTAAGGAGTTAAACCGTTCTTTCAGTACAGCAGCATTTTCTTGTATTTCTTCATCCGATACAAATGCAAATGTAACGGTCCACATATTTTATGCTGCCCACTGGTATAAGTCAATCGGAGTCATTATCTGATCATCACATGGCTTCTGTAAGCTTGCGCTTGCCAAATTACATTTTATTGTTCCGTCACAAGGCCACTTTCCATGCGACGTAGCAAAGAAATGCCATTCTGCTGAAGAGTTGAAAGACTTTTTGATGATGACATAAGTTGACAAAGATTTTCTTGTGCTGTAGGTACTGAAAGAATGGTTTAACTCCTTGAGGTTTCCATGCATTTCTTCCACTGGCATCTTTGAATGTGAAACCATTTTCTCTGTCTGATGAATCAAACACTGTATATGTTGCTGAGGAAGAAGATCAAGTAAATGCCAACGAGGATAGTGATGATAGTGATAGTGATGATTGCGTGATTGACATTCAAACCCACACATTTGCCTTTGACGATGTACGTAGTTTTGTGACGGAGACTGGTGGCTTGCATGTGTTTTGCAAAAACTATCTAGAACAAGTGAACTGAAAGTTAGTTTCCTCCACCCCCATGAACCAGCACCTTCTTACTTCTACCCCACTAAACCAGACCAGCTACAAGTGCATCTCGATGAAGTTTTATCATTGGCTGACCCAACTACTGCAACCGGCCGAACATACCTACGTATTGTCAGCTGCAGATATAAGCAATGCAACTACAGGGCTTAGAATTCATTTGCTGCAGTAGTAAAGAACTAGAAGTCACCTAGAATCATTTTAATCTAGTGGAGCGGTCGCTCCACCCAGCCAAGTCGTACTGTACACTCACACTCACTCAACATACCGTAAATGCCTATATAAACTGAGGAGCAGACCAACTCCTTTTACTGTAAGCAACAACATGGCATTTTCGGCCTACTGGATCTCAAAATTGAAAAATCTCACATTGTTGCGAAATAACTTAATTTCGAGCTATGGCCCACCTGACAACATATACTAAATTTGGGAACAATAGGTAGGTAATGCCATTTGTGGGCTAGAGGGCCGTGAAAACAGTGAAATTACACCCCTTTTAAAACCTATCTGATGATGATAATGATAATGATATCAGGAAACACCGCTATCACCGCCACAGCCTAAACGGCTTAGCCGATCGATCTGAAATTTTTACCACATGTGCACTTTTGGCGTCTGAGGTGCCTTTTTATAAAACCAACCGGAAGGCGCCATTTTGAAACCGGAAGTGACGTCATATCTCGAAAACGACTACACTGATCGGAATAAAACTATCGCCAAATGATTCAGACGGTCATCTTTATGGAATATCAATAGTCAAAATATACATTTACTATTACCGAAACCGGAAATGACGTCATAAAAATGAAGAATCAGACTTGAATCACCTCTTACTACAATAACTACAAATTCAGAAGGCTTATAATGATACATAACATTTATAGAAATAAATTCTAGGTGGCTGTAATTTCAGCCGCCATTATGAAAACCGGAAGTGAAGCCATATCTCGAAAACGGCTGGACCTTTTGGAACAATGCTTTCGCAATTCTTCATGGAATATCAAAATAAGCTTATATTTAGCACCAAACACTTTTTTTCGTAGTAACCAATTCGAAAATGGCCTATTTTTTTAAAGGAATTAGTCATTGTTGCTCCGATATGTGTTAAAAGTTGTGTAAATAAACTAAAAAAACTAGTGATATCCCCATAAAAACACTCCGTGTAAAAATACCAGCCAAGTCTCTTCAACTACAAAAAAATAGAAGAAATCTAAAAATTCAGCACTGAAAAGTAGTGATATCAAAAAATGGGCCAAGTCAAAACTTCATTTTAAAAATAAAAATATACTTGGCGCATCGTTTTTAAGGGCATTATAGGTAGTGTTGTGAGTGGAGAAATTTCTCGAGAAGGAGAATTTTCTCCGAGAAATTCTCCGAACAAAATTCTCCGGAGATTTTTTTTTCAAACTTACATTTATGCAAAGGATATGAAATAAATTATCAAAGAAGTAACCTGAATGATATTAACCAGATGTAACTTATAAGTTACCTACCTATGTTATATAGATGATTGTACCTATACTGTTCATGATTGATTGAAACATACTTTTCAAATATTTGCCGCCTTCCATTACAACAGCCAATGGAAAGAGAACTTCACTTAGTATAGACAAATTCTCCATCAGAGAAATGTCTCTTGATATTTCATTAAAAAAAGCTCCAGAAAATTCTCTATCAAAGAAATTTGTCTTGATATTTGGTAGAAAAAAAATTCTCCGAAAATTCTCAATAGGAGAAATTTCTCAAGAAATTTCCCGAGAAATTTCTCCAAAAAAAAATTCTCGAGAAATTTACAACACTAATTATAGGTATACTATATAATTAGGTGCATTTGATTTTCGGCATACTGTTTATATACCTACTCGATGCGCCAAGTATATTTTTATTTTTAAAATGAAGTTTTGACTTGGCCCATTTTTTGATATCACTACTTTTCAGTGCTGAATTTTTAGATTTCTTCTATTTTTTTGTAGTTGAAGAGACTTGGCTGGTATTTTTACACGGAGTGTTTTTTATGGGGATTAATTTTACAGGAAGAAAGTAACCTATAAGTTTGTCATATTGCAGGTGAACGATGCTTCGAAACTGATGATTCTCACTAAATATACATAAAAAAAAGTTCTCGAGGGCCAGTACTGAAATTTGGCACACATAGTCATGCATATGTTTTGTAATTTTTAAAAAAAAATCAACCCCCCAAAAAAATAAGTTTTTCCCCTAGGGTCGTTTTTGAAAATGTATGGGAAAAATCATAATTAATACCAGTCAACAAAGTGTCAAGTTAAAATACATATTCATGCAGATCATGTTCTTACCTTTCAAATGCATTTTTTTGGAGCTCTGTAGCTCTCATACAACCCTCAAAATTAATTAAAATTATAGCCCCAAATTTCAACCCTCTATAACTTTTGAACGCTTTGAGTAAAAATTAAAAAAAAAAAATGGGTTACTTATATCACTATTTTAAGCAAGTGTACCAAGTTTCATCAAAATCTGGGTTGGTCGAGGTCAAGAGGTGAGTGAGATCCCCTGGAATGACCCATAATTCCTATTATATTATATATATCTTTAAGACATACGCGAAGGTATTAATTCTATTAATGGTAGTGAAAGCAGGAGACCGAAAGACGTAATTTTAATCGCAGTTCTATGCAAAGGATTTTAGTCCCATAAGGAATAAGCTGGGCACAAAATGTCCGTTGGGAACATAGGAGAACCAAAATAGAAAGAAAAAAACGAAGCCCTGATATATATTAAGCGGAATGTTTTCTTTATTTTACCTCTCCTCAAAATTTTTGTAGCTCTGACCATTGAGCTGTAATTAAATAATTACTAGGTTGATTAACCGAGAATGCTGCACTTTTTATGGTACAGATTCAGCGCTGAGTAATCTCCCCGCCTCCTCGATACACGATGCCTTGTTTTGACTGCGCACTCAGCGATAAGACGTCGTTGGGTCGTGGACACTTGAAACTTTAAATGTCCTAATATAAATATTTCAATGGTTGTGTTGAATGTGTCATTCGTCAGTCATTCATAACTCGACTACTGAGGAATGTGAGAGAGAGAGATGCATCTGCAAAATCCGCCTACTTGCTTGCACGCCTACTCGCTCGCTGTACAGCACCGCTCAAGAAAAGTTCATCGTATAGCGAAAATTCTCAGCGCTTTAGATGCAGTCTACTCAACAATTATTATTGTTTATTGAAATACCTTCTGCACATTTACACTTATGTATTATTACCTATTAACATGGTGTTATGGAAATGTAATCTTTTTTAAGATTCTGACCGTTGCCGCCCTTTAAGATGAGCATGCTCGCCGGCGTAGCTGCAGTGGATCATTGGCCAGCACAAACCTCACCACCGCGCTAAGGTGGCAGCCGTCAGGGGGCAATAATTCGAGATTTAAACAAAATCTATTACCTTACGTACAAAACTATTGCCTCCGAGATCGATTCTTCTACTTTATACCAACATGGTGGGCTAGCAAGCACATTAGGTAGGTACCTACTGCATTTAACAAGATAAAAAGCGGAGAGTTTTATGTTAGGTAGGTACCTAAGACTTTAGAACTGCCTCATCTGAATGGAACAGAGCTCTTTCTATGTGTGGAGGAATGCTATGGTTCTATGGCTATGGGGATGACATGGTTATTGGCTCGTCCACACACAAAATAGTCACAATCAACAAGTGGTAAATTTACGGTGATCACATTAAACCTAACAATTGAAGTGTTGCACCTCTGAACGTTGCTCAATTTTGACCTTGGTTTATGATCTTGTAGGTCCGAACGCAGACAATAGCCATGACTCGAAAGAGGTGGCACACCTTGATGGTAGTACTAGACTTAAAAGAGTATGCACAGTAAGCATCCGTTGCTTGCAACGGAAATGACCGAAAAGGATAGCACATGGAATACAAATGGGATAGCATTGTAGGGATATGAATTGCAGCAAGTGTTTTGTCTTACTCAATTGGTTTGAGGGTGAAATCCATGAAATGCTGATACCTACTTTAAAACATCATTTTTCAAATGTGCAAAATTATTAGGCTTGATTAATTCAACCCTATAAGGCAGGGGTCGGCAACCTTTTTTGGTCAAGGAGCCAATTTTTAAAGAATAATAAAATAGATAATAATGGGAGCCGCAGTAGAGACAACCATATACAAGTTAGGTAGGTACCTACCTAATATTTATAAAACACTGAAAATAATAAATTGCACAACTAGTTTATTTTGCTATTTTGACGAAAACCCTCAGTTGATGCCCCGCAGGGCGTTTCTTAGAATTTCAACAATTTAAAAGTGATTCATGGGCTCTAAAATGAACAAACCTGATCAAACAAGCTTCTAATTGTTGCCCCGTGCGCATTTTTTTTTCAAAGTTTGGAATGTTTGTTTGTCCTGTTCTTATACCTGATTTCTTTTATTAAGGTAAGTTAGAAAGAGCCATTCAAGAACCACTAAAGAGACGCATACGCTCCGTTGCCATAGGTTGCCGGCCCCTGCTATAGGGTAAGGAAGGGTTATGTGAATTAGGGTTGATGTTTCTACACGGATGAATTTGTCAAGCCCAATGCATGACCTTGGATGTGAAACCTTGGAGCTTTGAGCTGATTGGTCATTTGCTTCGGCAAGTAACGTCCATATTCTCATTTCTATCTGCGATAATGACTCGACTGTTAAATGCCCTTGAAAAATCTTGGTCTTATCCGAGTTCCATTCCCTGGTTCGTTAGCAATCTTTACATGATTCCTCCATTTATACTGGCACATGAGTCACTGTTATTGTGTTCTGATCAATCTGTTTCCCAAATTTTACATAATATGAGACAGTCGGCTATGAGCAAAAAAGCCATGAATGGCCAAACAATGTACAACATGATGCAACCACCCAATTCGTAAGCAGTTGGTAAAATATTGAATGTTGTACCTATTACAACGTGTAGCCTACTACCTACTACATACTACAAGAGAAGAAACAGGATAGCTTTCTTCCCAGATCAAAGATATATGTACAAAGAAGGAACCCTAACCTAAGAGTTTTTAAAACACATTTCGAACAAGGAGGATCTAGGTAAGCCACGATTTTGCCAAATGATATGACATCGTTTGATGACATGTGAGTGGGGAGTAATTATATCCAAACATGTCTATGTAAAGAGCGTGATAGCTACATAAATTAAGTTTTAACAGCTCAATGTTTGGAGGCAGCTAGCCTTGGGCGTAACATAAACATCGCATGTGTTGCGCTTACCTCGGCAGCTCCAAGCAGTAAAACCCGATGGTATAAATCCGATTTACGAATAATTTACATCAAGAATTGTAAACACTATAATAAATGACAAAATTCAATAAGTTTACGAAATAAACTAACAAGGATTTCAGCAACAATCCTTCGTTTACGCCACAAACGAAAACATACAAATTTCGTAAGACGAACGAAGAACGAAGAGAACACCACTCAACTCACTTCAAATCAAAGCAAGGTTTGTAAAGTTGTCACCGATGGCGCTGGTTCAGTGCTCGCAGCAAAATGGCGCGTTTTTGATCAACCAATGAAAAATAAACATCGAAATTATTCGTCCAATGGTTTTTCTTCTTTCAAACTTTATGGTAGCGGGTAATTTGAAAATATTTTCGAGACTTTCAATTTCAATTTGAATTTAAAAATTGTCTTCTGTATGCATTTGCTTTGTAGATATGTTCAAACCAGATTTATTAAAATAAGGTTACAATATTAAAAACATAATATTCTTATAATACAATAATTAATATATAATATAATAACATTAAATAATAATAATAATGCAATTTAGAATTCTCGCAAAAGGGTTCTATTATTTCGAGTTCTGTCCATTTAGCGGAAAAAGATCATCTATGCATGGAGGTATAATTTTGTGTAACTTTATTTTTAAAGTGGCCTTATAGAAATATTTTAAAATCACTCGGGACTGTGGATGAGGACACAAATGAAATAAAAGTCGAAATTAATAATAAACATTGTTTTAATATCTTGTTCTTCATTATAATAATCTCATTTAGCACGCAGGTTAGGAGAAAGGAAACACGCAAGTAACCTGGCTACACTTAATTGCCGTTTTTCCTATCTCACTAGTATAATTCACCCACTTGCCAATAATGTGCCAAGTGTAACATTTCTCTTTCCTACAGATTTATTATAGTCTCACATTGTTTTGGAATGCTGTTCAGTGATGGACGGTTTTGATGATATTTCCACAGTAGAGTAATTTCTATTACCGTCATTTCTTAAATACTGCAACAATTGATGAATTTTGTGCAGTTACATAAATAAAGGACAGCTGTGTTTCCAGACTTGAGAAAATTGTGGCCCAAGCAATTCTACTTAGGTGTGGTAAATGCAGGACAGAGATTTTCACTTAGTGATATTTTGTTCTTCTCCAGTCTGGAATCCTAGCTAATAATATCTACTTTTGTACAAGAGGAAACAATGAATAAATTCACATCTTTTCACAACAAAGGTTCGTCAAATTCACAAGGAGGTACAAATTCATGATTTCCTTATCTAAATAAAATAATACAATAATAACCTTATATTAGTTAATTTACATCTCATGTCTTTAAAAAAAATATATTTACATCAATGGAAGATATTCATAGATTCTGCATCCCTGTGGCCAATAGAAAAATATTTTCATATTTGCATTGCACTTACTTTTAGCTACCTAACATCCATTGGGGTTGTATAAAAAGTAGGGAAAGGCTTTTTTGAGTAAAGATTAGTCTTTTTTAGTCCTTTTTTTAAGAAAACCACTTTGCAACAAACTAAGCTACATTCCTATTACGCAACATTGTTAGACCAGATAAAAGTTCTTGGAAACAAACAATGTGATTTCAAATATTGCAGTTGTATCTGACATGTGATATCTAGTTACACATTAAGAAATTAACTCAGTGGACTTTGCAATAAAATTTACAGTGATAAATTAATACATGAACAACACAAACCATTCAAATTGCTTGAAAAATCTACATTGTACAGAAGAACACGACAAATATTGCTGCAATATGTAAAACACATCACATACCTCATTTAAAATCAATAAACTCAACAAATCTTGCGCTCATTATTGCCATACCTACTCAAGAATGAAGTAGCAGTAAAATCTGTCTGCATCCATGAATAGTATCGAGCTATCAACACTCGTCTATATAGTGATCACGCCTCATCGTGTTAACAGTCCGACTTGTCCTCCTCGACAAGTTTCTGCGTGTCTTTGCCCGTGTCGTTCTGCGTCGGATCGAGCTCCCGATGCTTGACGTGCGGCGACGTCCTCTGCACGATGCTCGACGGTGCGAGGACGGCCGACGCCGGCTCGATCTCGCCGTTCAGCTTGGACTTCACGACGTCCACCGGCACCTCGTAGATGCCCGACGAGTCGCCGGTCGCGGGCGATGCGACTGCGTCGTACATCGGGTTGGAGAAGTCGCGGTTCTTGCCGGTCACGTCGCTCAGGTTGTAAGCGACGTCCATCGGCTCCTGTTGAGAGGTGAACGTTTAGATTGCAATTCAACAGTTTTGTTTATTTCAGTAGTGTTTATAACAATCGACAATTCTTTAACGTGGCGCGATCACTCGATATAGGACAATTTTATTTATTTTTGAAATTACCATTTCAAAATTCATTTTACAACAGTTCAATTATATTTAAGTATTAAAGACTCATTTATAGTCCAGTAGGTAGTTGGCAACTCCCGCCAAATAATGAGTTTTCAATTTTATTTTATGTATTTTGAGAATGTACAAAACTTTAACATGGGAGGTAGAGGAAAATCATTTCGAATTTGGTTTATAACTTATAAAATAGCACACGTTGGTATCGTTTTATTTTTTTTCCTGGTAGTATGTCCGTAGGTCTACCAGAAAAAAAGTTTTTTGTTAAAATCTAACGGTACAAAAAATTAGAACTTCATTTTAGCTTAAAAATGACACGATTTTACTTGGCTGCCATAAGATAACATGGGGAAGAAAACTCAAATTATCTCAGAAACTACTAACTAGACAAGAGAAGTGTTTATTTTTTCAAGGATTATGTATGGCATGATTATCAATAGGTACACAAACATTTATGAAGATCTGAAACTATGCCTCGAGTGATCGCGCCACCTTAACTGCTAATGATTATAATGATGAAGAATAGGTGAGGCAGGATGGTGGGAAGGAGGTGGCTATGATCTATTGGGAACCGTCCCATCATTTGCCTCTCGACTGAGGAAAACTCTGAAATAACCACAGTCAGGAAGGACGGCCATAGAAATTGAACTTACACACAAATTATAATAATCTTCCTCCCGGTTCCAAAAGTTGGGTCGGGGGGTGGCGAGGCCACCATTTACTAGGGCCCAGACTCCTAAGCTAGCTGGCCAGGCTTGGCTCTTCCTCTTCGTTCTTCTTCTCTACCAGTTTTTTCCACTTCTTCCTGTCTTCCCACCACCTTCCTTCCTCCACTTCTTCCCACTTCTCCAGTCTCTCTTGTACATCTTCTGCTACCAGCTCTTTCCACTTTTCCCTCGGTCTTCCCACTCTCCTTTTATCACTACTCGCAGCTTCGAACTCCCGACGCGGTATTCTCTCCCTCTGCATTCTCTTCATGTGGCCAAACCACCGTAGCCGCTCTCTCCCCATTTTAAATGCCAACCTCTCTACCTTCAAGTCTCCTCTAATCTTTTCACTCCTGATCTTGTCCATCTTAGTTACTCCTTGTATTGCTTTGTAAAAACTTCATTTCTGCTGCCGGCAACTGGCTCTCCTCCTTTCCTCCAATCGCCCACAAATTATTAGGATAAATTTAGAAATTGTAGTATTGTAATAGTATGCAAGTGGGAAAAGTCAGCTGTTTGTTTGAATATAGAAGTAGCAAAGCCAACAGAGTACTAGGGCCCATGAATACAAAACCGGCAGACCAGGGCCGACATTTCATCCTCATCATCTACTCTGTCCACCTGTCCCATCTCAGCAGTCTCTTACTACAATACTACGCGTTGATAAATGAATAGTTTCAAACTCACCCCGCCTGGAGCGTTGTTGGCAAATGTTGGCGAACCGAACTCAACATTTGTGCCTTGCCGGAAGGAGACACTCTGCGATGTTGTCAATCCTCCCAGACCTGTGCCTTTGCCACTGAAATAATACAAGAGAAACACACTCAGTTTATTGCAAGTGACTCTTTGAATGTGAATACAAATTTAAAACTAGGAAAACGCTCAGTGTAACGCGTTGATAAGCGAGCACGGGTACGTGCAAATTCTCGAACCGGAAATGCGTACACAACGCACAGAAAACATATACATCCATATGGAATTGATTATGATATCAACTTAAAAGTGTATGCTTTTCATCGAAACTTTAAAATAGCATCTAAGCACCTGGTTCATAAAGCAAATCAGAATCAATTTTCAATTGGCACTGGAAAACATTCATTTCGATACTTCATTACTGACAGATATTAAAAATGTAAATAACTTCATACGTTCTTAACTGATTGGGATGAAATTTTGTAAAATAAGAGACAATATTGGTCTTAATGATCATGCAAAATATGAGTTTGATCAGAATTATCGAAGACCGTTTTCATTTTTCAGCCTATCAGGAGATATTTATTTAAATTTTAACCAATGAATCTGAGTAACGCGTTGATGAGCGAGCACGGATACGCGCAACACCTCGAACCGAAATTCTGTCTATCGAAAATGTCATTAAAAGCCAATAATTCTAAAATTTCGCCACAGATTTGTATAGAAATCTCAAAACATTCCTAAAATATTGGTCCAAATAACCATGCAAAGCTTTAAGTTGATCAATTGAACCTTTATGATTGAACTGTTCCGTGTTAATTTTCAAAAATCACAGGATCTCCTTCAAAAAATATACCTGAGACCACTCATATGATATAAGTGTGTCTACACAATATCAGATCGACTGTTGAACGGTCATTATCAGTTTCATTTGCGTTTGAAAGTTTCTGCTCTAACTACCTTGCCTTGAACTGAAGAGTCGAAGTCGCCGTGAATTTGACAGCCAACACGCTAATAGTCCGTAAAATGTCAATAACGTTTGGATTTAAACACAGATTAGTATGAAAATTGTCAAAAATGCAGATAATGTTGGACCCAACCATCATGCGAAGTTATAAGTTGATCGTTCAATCGGTTATAGTTTAAATTTCTAAAAACACAGGAAAGATGGTTTTAAATTTTAACCAATGGGAGGATTTGGCTGAAACTTTGTTTGATTGGGTACAATGTTGGGGGTAATGACTTGTCAAAATTTCAATTTGATCAAAACAACCAATCGAAAGTTAATTTTTTTTAAATTTGAACCAATCAATGGATTTCAAAAAAATTAGGGTCTGCAACAATCAGAAATGTTACGTACATGTGTGCAAAATTTCAGCTCGATCGAAGAAAAACTCTGACCTGTATATCGTCAGTAACAGAAAAAAAAAAAAACAAACAAAAAAAAAAACAGAGGTCCGTGCCAAAAGAGCCAAATGGAGACGCTCGCTTCGCTCGCTCAAAAACAGAGTTATTTGTGCAAATTTACCCAAAATCTGGAACTGGGAGGACATTTATACAATGTCTTGAAAAATCGAAAAATCCATTCTTGCAAAAGGTCTGATGGGGTGGATATTGTAGTTGTATAAATCAACAAAGTCATCATAAATAAATAAATATCGCGACCCTGCTTCTAACTATTGTCGGGTCCGGGGTCAACAAAGTCAAAATCAAAATAATTTTTCATTTCAGTTATCAGACAAAACGTAAGTAATAAGTTATAATAGATTTAAGATTATGTTTTATTTGTAAAAATGTTGTGAACCTCAGCACCCAAACCTAATATTGTTTTTCACCAAGACTGGGCTACTGCAGGGCTTTGGTAAGGCTAGTTGCTATGGTGACTATGTTAATTCTTATAGCTAAATCATTTTAAAACAAAATACAGATTTTATTTGGTTCGATTTCGAACCGGTTCAGAGCGCTGTTAAAGTGAAAATTCACAAATCACAATATTAGGCAAGGGTCCAGAACTCCAGAATGAACTAAGTTCCCTCAGCAAAGGCGCAGACATCAAGGTTGAACTCACAATGGCCGCTTGCGCAGTACGAAGAACACCCCGCCGGCCGCGAGCGCGATGAGCAGGATCACGACGATGGGGATCACGATGGCTGCCGTGCTGGAGCCGCCGGGCGCAGTCGTGCGGCGCACCGACGTGTCGCAGTAGCGGCCCAGGAAGTCGGGCGGACATTCGCACGCGAGCTCGCCGCCGTCGGTCTCCTTGCACAGGCCACCTGCGGCAGGACATCGGGATGTCATGAACACTGGGACAAGTTGAGCGGAGGACATTCTCAATATCTACAGTTCACAATAATATTTTTAGCCATTGTCTACAATTATGTCCAACAGTCATTGGATATTTCCTAATTTCCATAATTTTTATTTTCTCCTTGAAAGTTATTCTGTCAAGGGTGCCTTTACTCGAGTTTGTTGAAAATATTCGCCATGAGGAAAAATTAGCCACTGCACAATGAATTCAGCTACTTTATCATTGATAAAACAAAAGATTTCACTTGATTTCGCATACTTAGTCAAACATTTTCGCATGCAGTTTCGATTCAAGAACAGGCACCCAGGAAGAGAATCATGATATATCAAACTTTGCTCAATCTCTTGTTAGGTACCTATCTATTTGTCGATTTTTAGTTTACAGTTGACAGGGATATTTTCCAGAGGTGTGAAGTGAAAAATGAGAAAAGAGTTCGGAAAAAGTTATCAACAGCAGAAACTTTTACAAACTATTGCTAATTTCTGTCTTATTACCACTATAGTCACTTATCATCAATTTTACATAATAATTGTATAATTGTATTCTCAATTTTTTTTACTTTGGTTCCCGATGAGATAAATGTTAGCAACAATAGAATAGAGTAAATCCTGTTGGTTTCTGTTAACACCATAAATAAAGATCTGTGAGATGATCTCACCATTCTGACAGAGACAGATTCTGGGCGCCGGGCGAGGCCTCTCGTTGGCGGCGTCACAGACCACCTCGGTGCTGGCCCGATTGCCTGAGGTGGAGTCGGGACAGAGGCAGCGGTGGCCGCCCGGCACGAGCAGGCACAGGTGCGAGCAGCGCGACGCGTGGCACGGGTCCACCAGCGAGGTGTTGTAGCGCGCGTTGTGGTACACTGAGCAACAAGCACACACGTCAGGCATCCACATTTATTGGGAGAATAAATGAAAGAACTGGGGAGAGTTTTCAGTAATAAAACGTTTTTAACATCTCCTTTGCAATAAGAGAAAAGAATGCATAAAACACAAAAAGTTGTTTTTGTTATCAAAAGTCAACTTGAATGTTAAAAAGATCAACCAGGTGGGTTTGCCTGACTTTGACATTATTTTGACAACTTGCAAGTTGAAAAAATTTATAAGTACATATGTACTTTTTGCATTTCTTGGAGTGAATGAAGATTCGATTCACTTGAATATTTATGTTTGTAAATCAGAGAACATGTTCCCAGTATTATTTGTATTAATAATTCAAGTGTGATCATTTGTTCCCTTTCTTGGTTTATTAATTTTACAATGGTTTAATTATTAATATAAAACAGGTTCCAGCTACAATATTTTATGGCAAAAAGTACACAAGGGGGTTTTACATAAAAAAAAATGCTTAATTTAGGGAAAAGTAAGAGTATTTAAAACTCTTTTGAACCTCATTTGAATGTTCAAAAGTCAAAAGTCCACATTTATGAATTTGACGAGTGTGCAACTTCAATGAAGACTCACCCTTGACGCCCGAGGGGTTGACGAGGTCCTTGGCGAGGACGACGGGGACGCCGCGGCCGAACTTGTCCTGCTTGATGAGCTCGCCCGTGTCGCGCGTCACCCAGTACAGGTTGTTCTCGAACACGTCCAGAGAGATCGGGTGGTGCAGCATCTCTACGCAACACAAACCACTCGGCATGAAGAACTTCTTTGCGAGACATGGCATTTTGATGAGTTATGAGTGATGGATGACAATGTAATATCTTTGAAGATCATAAAAAGTGATGGAAAATATAACTTATCTATCTGTATAGTAATTTTAGGGTAACATAGGTAGTAAGAATTTTTAAAAACTTATAGTAAAAGTTCAAAGTCAAAAGTCTATTTAAAAGTTGGTAAATTAGCCTGGAACTTTGACAAAGCCGTAAGTAAAGAAATCACGAATTTCCCAAATTGAACCATACCTATTTAGTGGATCAATATTACATAGTATTTCTCTTGTGGAATGGATGTTTTGTTCAGAACTTTGTACCCATCAATATAAACATTGTACCTTTAGTGTTTTTGAACAGATTCTTAAAATGAGATCAAATATACATTTATTGCACCTACATTGCAATCAAATGAACATCAAAAAGTGTATCAATTATTAGCCAGGCAGGTAACATCATAACGTTTCTAAAATTTTAGTGCTAAAAAAAACATTTTTTTTTTATTTTTTTTTTAAACTTTAGTGCAATTTATTTTTTAAATTTTAGTTTTATAGTTTTTTTTTTATTGTTTTGGCTGCAGCATGTCAAAGCCGAGTTATAAATCATGCGAAATCGCCACGTACCTCCCATGAGAATGGTCTGCCTATGCGAGCCGTCGTGCTTCATGACTTGTATGGTGTTGAGCTTGGTGTCGACCCAGTAGAGCGAGTGGTCCATGGCGTAGTCGATGGCCAGCCCGGTGGGGTGTCGGATGCCCTCCATGAGCAGCGTGCGTCGCTTCGAGCCGTCCATCCAGCCCACCTCGATCTTGGGGGCGGAGCCGGCGTCGGACCAGTACATGCGGCCTGGACATGGGTACAAGCTCGTTATTACACACTCCAAAACTCTTGTCTGGGTGTAGTAGTGTAGGTGTAGTAATGTCACATGACTGTAAGTGTATCATGTCTGGGGCCCTATTCTATAACTTAAAAATTCCGGTTTCGGCCCGAATCCGATCCACGGCCGTTAAAAGGTAAAAGGTCTACTTTGAAGTCCAGAAACTATAAATTGTTACGCCCTGATCCTGCAAAGTTGACTTAAAGTAGTACACTCATTAGTCGGTGTTAAATAAAAATGCTTCAAACTTTCCTCAAATATGCCTCAAGCAATACCATTTGCAAATACGAAAAGAAAAACATGTGTCACGGGAATAATTTAAGAGATATCTTAAAAGGAATTCTTGAAATTTCCCATAAGATAACATGGCGATGCTTGAAAATTACACTTATATCTTCTGTAGAAATCGTAATATAAACTACAAAGTAAAATTATTGATTTCATATTAAAGGCCGATTTTTTTTCAATATTTTAGCCGCTTAAAAATGTGTGGGTACGGGATTTAATCAAGAAATAATCAAAAATTATACCCTAATTTAGCCAGTTTCTACTAGAAACTGCTTAAAATCAAACCAAGTACTTAATTCGTACTGCATGAAATTAATTAAAATAATTGTACATTCTTTATAAAATATCGTATTTCTACAAAGTAATATTATGATATTCATCAACAATGCAAAATATAGTTGTAAAATATTTATTTCATTGATTTGTAATTGAGCGAGCGTAGCGAGCGTCACCACGGTACTCTTATGGCACTTTCTCTGTGTGTTTGTTTGTTTGTTTGTTTGTTTTTTTGTTTTTTTTTTGTGGTCACAGCCCAGGTCAAACCGCTCAAGCAATCGATCTGAAATTTTGTACACATACTAACGTACTCTATGCGGTCCCTGGGATCGTTTTTGAATGGGCTCCCGTGATTGGTTCAAATTTAAAAAAAATTATCTTTCGATTGGTTGCTTCGATCTATTTGAAATTTAGCAAAAACATTGCAACCAACATTGTACCCAATCATAAAAAGTTTCAGCCAAATCCTCCTATTGGTTCAAATTTAAAACCATTTTTCATGTGATTTTTGACATTTAAACTAGAACAGATTGACCGATCAACTTAAAACTTCGCGTGGTCATTGGTACCAACATTTTAGGTATTTTTGCCAATTTTCAGTCTAATCTGTCGTTATTTTCAAAAGTTTTTGTCATTTTAAGGTCATTTTATTCCATAATCTTGAAAAATTTATACTAAATTGTCATCCCTGCCTTCTTTAAGCTTCTGTTCCAAGGCAAGGCCTGTAGAGCAGCCAAGCTATTCACAATAAATGAAAGCATTTTTGAGCTAGCGCATAAAATCGGATGCAGTACGAAGGCCAAATCCTCTAATTGGTTTAAGTTTAAATAATGTCTTCTGATTGGTCGACAATAAAAATGTTCACATTAAGTTCAAATTTTGCATGGTGATCAAGACCAACTTAATATAAAATTTTACATATTGTTAGCCGAATCAGTCAAGTATTAATTGTAATTTTACGAGTTTAGTATAGGATGTCACAAGAGATTTCTGGAGAAGGTATGTAGGTAAGACTTCACGACACAATGGATCTGTTATTCATCCAGAGTATTATGGAGATTGAAAAATTGCAGAGAAAATTGTCTTGTGCCGTGTCGTGCATCGTTACTATGGGGATGTTGCATGTTCTGTGCTCGCTCATCAACGCGTTACACTGAGCGTTTTCCTAGTTTAATTTGTGAGTCACTGACTTGAATTACGTGGACTAATGAGGGTACTACTTTAATTAATAAAACTAATATTTTATGAAGGTAGCTACATTTACTATTTTTACCTCAACATATTAAATTTCTTTGGTGAGCAAAAATTGTCGATTGACGATTATGTCACCTTCAACAGCCCAATAATTTTTTTTCCTAATTGAAATGCGGGTCAATTTAAATAAATTGTAGGGGTGTGCGAGTACTCGAAATTTCGAGTTCGAGTCGAGTTTGGGGGGTGAATCGAGTCAAAAAGGGTTAAACTCGACTTTTTCGAGTTGAAATTTTTTTTTTTTTTTTTTTTTTTTTTTTTTGATTGACAATATTTATACTGCTTACATTCTTAACAGTCCCCTACCTACCTCTTCCTATCAATAATCCACTCCTCAACTCACAAGAACACATGCATTTCTGTTAAAATGACACAATGAAATAATAACAAAGTATTGTTGGACGAAATTGTTGAGATTTGGGAAATATGATATTCCTGCTGATAAAGTATGGTGACATAACTCAACTGCAGGTCTAAGTGCTTCTGACAATACTTCTAGGAATGCAATAACCCAGAATTCTTGGCCTAAGGAAGTTCTAGGGTCTTTGGCCTTTACATTCTATGTAGTACCTACCTAGTAGTATTTCTAGTAGCAGATTGAATGATTTTTTTTCCCCCAAGATACAGCAGCTGTTAAAGCTTAGATCCTAGGAAGTTAGATCTTTACTTGTCATTCCAAGCTACAATTTTCTAGTAGCACACTTCAAACCCCTGTAGTATGAGAATCAAAATGATTTACCTAATACACATCTTATCTTATAATAAGAAATGACATGAATTAGCAGCCCTACAATGTATAGATGATGTATGATACATGTAAATATTTCAATTCATTTTGTGATGGTCGAATAATAATTTTATGACCTAATAGTACATAGGTGAACATTTGCTGAACGTGACTCGAACTCGACTCGAAAAACTCGATTCATCTCACTGACTCGACTCGAACTCGACTCGACCTTAAAATATCAAACTCGCACAGCCCTAATAAATTGTAAATGATACCCAAGATAAACAAACAAATAAGCTTCTGATACAATTTAAAAACAACTTTTGATTTGAGCATTTGATTATTTTGACTATGTGGAGCAAGTAGGTAATTCAAAAAGTTGGAAAGACAATAAATATACTTCTGAATCACCAACTATTGTAGAACAAAGTGAACCAGTTGCCTGAACTCACCGAGCTGTGGATCCACGACGATGGCGGTGGGGCTCTCGAGGTTGGAGGCGATGATGGCTCGGCGGTATCGTCCGTCAGACTTGGCGACCATGACGCGGCCGCGCGGCTTCTGTCCCGACCGGTCTGTCTCCGTCCAGTAGAGGTTCCCGCCAACCCAGTCGATGGCCAGACCCGTCGGCTTCCAGTTGCCCTTCATGTTCAGATCCTGGGCGAAGCCGGCCTGCGACAGAATACAAACAATTTCACACCAACTCTGCACAACACTAGCCGTAAAAAATGTTCTTCATTCAGGAATGATGGAAACGCTAGTGACTCCTACTTTAAGAAGGTATTCATTTTGTTTTGTCTATTTCGTATAAATCTAGCAGATAAATGATTATTTATTGCATTTAGAAACAACGAGAAAAAAAATGTTAAAAAATAAATCTCCATTAATAAAAGAAATAGGTAGATAAATAAGTAAATAAACCAGGTTTTCAAGTTTATGAAACCTTAAATTTCAATTTTCATTGAACTGAACATAATACTATCATACTAGAGAAGGGGAATAAAATCCACACAAAAAGGCTCCATTACCTGGTACATTTTAATTTATGCATTTCTACATATTTTAAGTTGACACATGTCCACTTTCAATGGGTTGACCTTTTCGCCTCCAAGTGAACTTTAAACAGCTTAAAAGTTGATTAATCACCTATATTTCCCAAGAATAAAGCTAATGTGTGGATTCGTGAATTCTATTCCAATTTCCCCATGGATCACATATGGCACGTTGACGGATCAGATTTACAACTTTATTGAGGTAAATCGATGTATTTTTGTAATGCGAGTGATTACTTTAGAGTACTTGTCATTTTTAATGAACAGTATTATGAAATGTATTTTTCTAAATTAAACCCATAGTTATATTTGTGACAAAGGATTACTGACCTTGACATCCCCGCCCTGCGCGTTGACCATGTACGACCGCTTGATCGTCTTCTCGTACGAGTCCGCCCAGAAGACGATCTCCGTCTTGACGTCGTAGTCGACCGCCTCGATCCTCTTCTCGTCTCGTATCACGTCGCCCTGCTGCTGCTTGAGCAGGTTGTAGGAGCGTATCTCGGGGCCGTTGGCGTAGATGAGCGTCACGTCGGGGTTGTCGGCGCGACACACGCCGCTCACCGCGTCGTTCAGCGTGAAGCCGGCGCGGCACGAGCAGCCGTAGGTGCCGTTCAGGTTCGAGCAGATCTGCGAGCAGCGGTGCGTGCCGGTCTCGCACTCGTCAACATCTGCGGGTGACAAGCGGGGTTAGAGGGGCGGACGAATATGAAGAATGCTTTCTAAAGTACTTCCCGTTCAAGCTTCACTCTTTCAGAAAATATGGATCAATAAATAAGTGGATATGTAGAAATATGTGTAGTGTAGAATGAAAATACACCTAGATATTTAGAATTTACATGAAAAGGAGGCTCTTGTTTGGCATTGAATGAACAAACTTCATTCAAAATACCTATTAAAAAACTAAAAAAAAAAAAAAAAAAAAAAAATGTCACTTGTCAGTCTACTTTTTTTTAAACATTTTTGGGATACGAAGTGACCTTAGTGTCATGGCTCATGAGGTTTAAGACATAGGTAGTTTTAAAGCAATTATCATACAAAATATTTGGTATAAAATTCTAGATGTTTCACTATTCCAATCTAAAAAAAAAACATAGCCTAGTTATGAATTTTTAAGGGAGACATATCTGTTGAGCTCACCTAAACATTTCTTCCTGTTCTCTGGTGATATGATGAATCCGTCATAACAGGCGCAGATGTAGCCTCCATCCGTCAAGTTGGTACAGTGATGCTCACAACCGCCCTTGTTGTCATCGGTGCAAGACTTCGAGTGATCTAAACACAGCACAGCATTACGTTAGATAGCAATTAGCAGGACAAATACTGACGTCAACATTATAATTTGGTTTTAGTATTAACCAGACGAGAAACCATAAACTTACGGCATCCAAGTTCGTCGGAAAGATCCCCGCAGTCATCTGCAAAGTCGCATATCTTCGCGCGATCGATGCACTTCTTGTTCGAGCACTGGTACTCGGCGTAGAGGTTGCACGGCTTGAGGCGCGACGCGCACAAGGTCATGTTGTTCTCGTCGGAGCCGTCGCCGCAGTTGTCCACGCCGTCGCACAGCTGGTAGCGCGGCACGCAGCGGTGGTTGTCGCATTGGTAGCGCCGCAGAGTGTCACAGTTGAAGTTGCCTGCAATGTTTAATAAGGGTTACAGGACTGAATTTATTTACTGCTTTTTAAGAAGAAGAAGAAGAAGAAATTAAGTATTGGTATAATTTCATATTGGTATGGGTATATGATATTGGTAGCATTGGTAAAATTTGTGAGTCTCTCAAAACTATTGAAAATTAACAAAGAGTTATCTTGATTTTTAAGGAGAGGTGTGCAAATATTCAATTTCATATTTGAAAATGTAAATAGAAATTTTGAAATATTCAAAACGGTTGAATGAAGTAATGTCTCAAAAATATCATGCCACATCAAAAACAATGTGTTTCCTATAGTACTTCGACCATCCTTCATTTCTGGAAAATTCTATAGTTTGGTGAATGTTTTGTTTATTCGAAATTATGTACACTGAATTTATTTAGGGCCGGTTTTTGTACCTCTTGCTAAAGTTCTTGGTATTTAGCTAACGGATATTAGCAAGCACCTAATTTTACATTGATTTCATCGTTTAGCTAACATCATCAAGAAGTTGGAAGACATTTGCTAACTCTATCAAGTACTTTATCCGGTAGCTTACTTTAGCAACTTTAGCACTTTTTGCAATTTTTTTCAAATCAAAATTACTTCAACGTTATACTGTTATTTATACTGTTATTTAACCCACTGTAGTTACAATGCGTAAGAAAAGCATCATCTGCATGACGAGTCATGTGTTCATGCAGAGATTTGTCAATGATAAAATACTTTGGCATATACCCTTTATAAATTTTAAAAACAAATATATACACAGCTATGTCTATCATTTCTCTGATAGTACACCATTTAAGTTTTTCTCTCATGCCACTCGTTGGGGTCATCCTCCTTTCTCTAAGAATACATCGCATTACTTTGTTCTGCATGATCTGCAACCTATTAATATCTTCTTGTGTGTTATTATAAAACAAAGTATTGCAGTATGTAAAATGCGGTTTTATAATACAGTTATATATCATAACTTTAGTCCATGTTGATAGATTACCTCCAACTCTATACATATATCCGATTTTCTTTCCTAATTTACTTATAACATCTTGAATATGTTTCTTAAAACATAGTCTATTATCAATTAAAACTCCCAAATATTTATAAAATTCCACACACTCAATATTAATTCCACTTATAGTTACATTATCATGCGGCTGAGTGTTTTTCATTACATTTTTTCTACCAATTACCATCATTTTTGATTTACTTTCGTTGAGTTTAAGTTTATTTACATGAAGCCAATTTACTACGTTTATAAGTTCATGGTTTATTGTACATATGGCTTCATTTACATTTTCAGAAGCTACAGAAATCACCATGTCATCCGCATACAAATTTAAAAAACATTTTTCAACAACACTCGGAATATCATTAATATACATAATAAAAAGTAATGGTCCCAATGTAGAGCCTTGTGGAACACCATGAATACACAATTTCTTCTCGGACAAACACTTCCCATATTTGACCTTTTGGTACCTTCCAACTAAATAGCTTTGTAGCCACTTGAGAACAGTTCCTTCTATACCATATTTATACCTGATTTTGTAGAGTAATCTATCCAAATTAACGGTCTCAAACGCTCTTTTAAGATCCAGAAAAACTGCTACCGTAACTTTATTATCATCTACATCTTTCATCCATTTAGCTAGGAGACCCTGAACTGCTGTCTCACATGAGTGTTTCTCTCGGAATCCAGATTGATTAATGTACAAAAGTTTATTTACATCCAGGTACTCGCTTAATTGACTGTGTACCACACTCTCAAGTATTTTATCCATGATTGCCAACATGTTTATAGGTCTAAATTCACACATTTGAATCGTATTTTTCACCTTAGGAATAGGAATGATGGTAGATTCCTTTAAATCAGTAGGAAAACAGCCCTGCGATAATGACATATTTATAAAATCAAGAACAAAGTATTTGGACACTTTATGGGAATCCATGAAAAGTTTATACGGTATACCATCTACATCACCTTTTATGCTTTTCAAACTTTTCATTTCATGTTCTAGAGTCACAAGAGATATACTTTTAAAAGATTCAAAAGTATTTACATTTTCTTCCTCTACTGTATAATGATCCAAATTTGGAATACTTTCAACTATCTTAGTGATACTGTCAAGAAAATAATTGTTAAAAGCATTAGCAATATCCTTTTCCTCCGTCAACAAGATATCTTCATTATTTACAATTTCATTCTGAATATCACATTTCATTTCTGTATTACAAATTCCTTTAAGTGTACGCCATAACTTATTACTATCCCCTTTAACATCATCAATTTTTCTTTCATAGTAATTTCTTTGAGCAGACTTGAGACTTCTGGTAACCACATTTCTACTCTTTTTATACTGTATCCAGTCATCATGATTACCCGACACTTTAGCCCTCTTATACAATAAGTTTCTGCTAGATATATTTTCTTTAATTTCCCTACCTAGCCACGGAATATTCTTTCTATTTTTTCTTGTTACTTCAACTTTTTGTAAACACTCATTCCTAGACTCTAATATGTTTGTCTTCCACACCTTGTACTTGGAATCCAAATCCAAATCATTATAACTCCAATCTCTCGTATAAAGGTCATTCCTAAAAGCATCACTATTGTAATTATTCCAGTCATCGACCCATCTTGTCACATCCTTGGCTTCTTTTTTATTTATCTGAGCGTTTCTAATAGTGACACCAATCACCTCGTGATCAGATATACTAACATTAGGCATGATATCTGCAGTTACCAGTGCACCATAATTTGTAATTACAATATCGATGAGAGTTTTTGTGTCTTTCGTCACTCTAGTAGGGACCTTTATAATCTGTTTGTGACCATATTCAGCAAGTAGCTCTTTCAGTCTCTTAACATACCCAACATTTACCAACCAATTAAAGTTTAGATCCCCTATCATAATAAATATACCTTTAACTTTCTTAACATCTTCAAAAATCTTCTCAATAAAATTAACTGCTTCTTTTTTCTTAGCATTAGGAGATATGTACCCTGTGTATATAACACATGTGGATCCTCTAATACAGACCTGCACCCCAATAAACCAGTATCCTAATTTCTTTTCACTTATGTTAACAATGACATTTGCACTGATGTTATTTTTAACATACATAATAACTCCCCCCGTAAATCTCGAATGAGAATTACATCTGATCATTCTATAACCAGGTATGTCAATTTCTTTGTCATATATCTTATCATTTACATGAGTTTCCCCAATGCCTATTAAAATCGGATTTATTTTCTTAATGTAAGTTAGAATATCATAATAGTTCTTTGTTAAACTTTGAGCATTTAAATGTATGATATCTGTATCTGCATGCTCTGCATTATCTATTAATGTAATAGCTTCTATACTACTGCTCGGCAAGCCATCCTTTAGTTGCTACATTTTTTAGTTTTTTTAGTTGCTACAAATTTAGGCGAGTTTTTTTTACCAAATCAAAAGCTTAGACCAGTTTTAAAACACAGAAATACGCTTTTAGACCAGTTTGTATCGCAAAATAGAAAATTTAGGCGAGTTTTTTTCACCCAAACAAAAGTTTAGACCCGTTTTTAATCACAAAAATCAGCTTTTAGACCAGTTTATATCGCAAAAAAAAATTTAGGCGAGTTTATTTTACCAAATCAAAAGTTTAGACCAGTTTTAAAACACAGAAATACACTTTTAGACCAGATTATATCGCAAAATAGAAAATTTAGGCGAGTTCTTTTTTACCAAATCAAAATTTTAGACCAGTTTTAAAACACAGAAATACACTTTTAGACCAGTTTATATCGCAAAATAGAAAATTTAGGCGAGTTTTTTTCACCCAAACAAAAGTTTAGACCAGTTTTAATCACAAAAATCAGCTTTTAGACCAGTTTATATCGCAAAATAGAGTTCTTTTCACCCAAACAAAAGTTTAGGCCAGTTTTTAATCACAAAAATCAGCTTTTAGACCAGTTTTTATCTCAAAATAGAAAATTTAGGCGAGTTTTTTTTTACCAAATCAAAAGTTTAGACCAGTTTTAAAACACAGAAATCAACTTTTGGATCAGTTTATATCGCAAAATAGAAAATTTATGCGATTTTTTTTTCACCTAAAGAAAAGTTTAGACCAGTTTTAAAACACAGAAATCAACTTTTAGACCATTTTATATTACAGAATAGAAACTTAGGTGAGTTTTTTGCACCAAAATTAAAGTTAAGACCAGTTTTTAATCACAAAAATAAACTTTTAGACCAGTTTATATCACAGAATAGAACTTAAGGCAAGTTTTTCACCCCAAAATAAAAGTTTAGACCAGTTTTTAATCACAAAAATCAACTTTTAGACCAGTTTAAATCATAGAATATAACTTTTTTCGAGTTTTTATACCAAATCATAAGTTAAGACCAGTTTTAAAACACAGAAATCAACTTTTAGACCAGTTTATATCACAGAATAGAAACTTTAGGCTAGTTTTTTTCACAAAATTAAAAGTTTAGACCAGTTTTTAAACACAATCATCAACTTTTGGACCAGCTTATATCATAGAATAGAAGTTTTAGGCGAGTTTTATTTAAAATATATATATATATATATATATATATATATATATATATATATATACAGTTTATATCACATAGAAATTTTAGGCGAGTTTTATTCACCAAAATAAAAGTCTTAACCAGTTTTTAAACACAAAAAACAACTTTTAGGCCATTAGCATGATTTTTTTAGATGTATGAAAAGTCATGGTTCCAACCTCACAACCCTAGCTGGGGGCGGGGGCGAAAGCTAAATCGACGGCTTAAAAAAAATTCTGAAAAAATTGGCACACAAAAATTGGATCATGGAATTTGAAAATAAGAAAACAAAAATACCGAAAACCGCCATCTTGGAAGAAAAAAAGGATACGATTAGAATTTTTGAGCGAGCGAAGCGAGCGTCTCCTTTTGGCTCTTTTGGCACGGACCTCTGTTTTGTTTTTGTATTTGTTTTTGTTTTTTCTGCTAATAGCCGATACACAGGTCGCACCGTTTCACCTATCGATCTAAAATTTTGCACACATGTAAAACCAACCTTCTCTTTTTGCAGACCCTAATTTTTTTGAAATCCATTTATTGGTAAAATTTTAAATAAATATCTCCTGATAGGCTGAAAAATGTAAACGGTCTTCGATTATTCTGATCAAACTCACTCATGTATTTTAAAACTGGTCTAAACTTTTGATTTGGTAAAAAAAAACTCGCCTAAATGTTCTATTTTGCGATATAAACTGGTCTAAAAGCTAATTTTTGTGATTAAAAACTGGTCTAAACTTTTGTTAGGGTGAAAAAAACTCGCCTAAATTTTCTATTTTGCGATATAATCTGGTCTAAAAGTGTATTTCTGTGTTTTAAAACTGGTCTAAACTTTTGATTTGGTAAAATAAACTCGCCTAAATTTTCTATTTTGCGATATAAACTGGTCTAAAAGCTGATTTTTGTTATTAAAAACTGGTCTAAACTTTAGTTTGGGTGAAAAAAACTCGCCTAAATTTTCTATTTTGCGCTATAAACTGGTCTAAAAGTTGATTTCTGTGTTTTAAAACTGGTCTAAAATTTTGATTTGGTAAAAAAAAACTCGCCTAAATTTTCTATTTTGCGATATAAACTGGTCTAAAAGCTGATTTTTGTGATAAAAAACTGGTCTAAACTTTTGTTAGGGTGAAAAAAACTCGCCTAAATTTTCTATTTTGCGATATAATCTGGTCTAAAAGTGTATTTCTGTGTTTTAAAACTGGTCTAAACTTTTGATTTGGTAAAATAAACTCGCCTAAATTTTCTATTTTGCGATATAAACTGGTCTAAAAGCTGATTTTTGTGATTAAAAACTGGTCTAAACTTTTGTTTGGGTGAAAAAAACTCGCCTAAATTTTCTATTTTGCGATATAAACTGGTCTAAAAGTTGATTTCTGTGTTTTAAAACTGGTCTAAAATTTTGATTTGGTAAAAAAAAACCCGCCTAAATTTTCTATTTTGCGATATAATCTGGTCTAAAAGTGTATTTCTGTGTTTTAAAACTGGTCTAAACTTTTGATTTGGTAAAATAAACTCGCCTAAATTTTCTATTTTGCGATATAAACTGGTCTAAAAGCTGATTTTTGAGATTAAAAACGGATCTAAACTTTTGTTTGGGTGAAAAAAACTCGCCTAAATTTTCTATTTTGCGATACAAACTGGTCTAAAAGCGTATTTTTGTGTTTTAAAACTGGTCTAAGCTTTTGATTTGGTAAAAAAAACTCGCCTAAATTTGCTATTTTGATATAGAAACTGGTCTAAAAGTGAATTTTGTGATTAAAAACTGGTCTAAACTTTTGTTTGGGTGAAAAAAACTCGCCTAAATTTTCTATTTTGCGATATAAACTGGTCTAATAGTTGATTTCTGTGTTTTAAAACTGGTCTAAACTTTTGATTTGGTAAAAAAAAACTCGCCTAAATTTTCTATTTTGCGATATAAACTGGTCTTAAAGCTGATTTTTGTGATTAAAAACTGGTCTAAACTTTTGATTGGGTGACATAACCTGGCCTAGATCTTCTATTCCGTGATAAAATTTCGCCTAAAAACTCGCCTAAAGAGTGACTGGTCTAAGCTCCTCCTTGTACAGCCATGTTCAAAATCATATCTGCATGACTTGTTTTTTAGACTAGTCTAATTTTAGACTAGTCTAAATTGAACTGAAAACTGGACTAATTTTAGACTAGTCTAAATTTAGACTAGTCTAAATTTAGTCCAATTAACGTCTTCCCATAAATAATATTGAAATGATGAGATATTCATGCTTTCCTAATAGGTAAGCGCTTAACTTCTGTGGATGGTGATTGCTCTTTTTTTTTAACGAAAATTTCAGTTTTAAGTTCCCTGAAAAAAACACCAGTACAAACAGTTTGGGATTTTTTAACTGAGCAGAGCACTCAGTAATGAGTGACTGACATAATTTGAAATATAATAGCATTATTTTTTCAACAAAGAAAAAAACCGAAGGGATGTGCGTTGTGAAAAATGTCCGACCGAACCGGGGCTCGAACCCGGGACCTCTCACTTGCCGGGTGAGAGCTCTACCAACTGAGCTACCCAATTGAAAGTAATTGTGGGTTGCTAATTGTATTAAAGGGCAATCTTGGAGCTAACTTTTTAACATCATTTGGCCAAATATGTATAGGGGGAGTCTGCAATATTGGCATAATTTTAAAAATTGATTTTTTTCCCTGCCACAAGCGGCCCCGCTGCGATGTGGAACAACCAATGACCAATTAAGACATAGACAAATTCAGTTGCGCGGGAAGTGAAGCCGCGCGTAAGTCACTTGTTGACTGGGCTACTGCAAAGCGAATAGCCCAGCAAAAGCAGAATTAAAATTGGCATTTGTCTTATCGGTCTTATAATAAGCTGAAAATTGACACACATATTCTAAGCACACCAAAGGTTTTTCAACAAAAAACTTTTTCCGGAAGTTGGTAAAAAAAATAAAAAGAATGACAATTTATCAAAACAATAAAATTTACGATAAACAATTGATTTACTCTAAAAGTAATTTAGGGCTGTGCAAGTCTTGAAAGTTCTCGAATCTCGATCTCGATCGTTTGTTCAAATTACCATCTCGAATTTTCAAGTCTCGAGCCTATCAACTAAGAGCCATCATGATTTCCAATTTTTTGTTATTTTTACAGGACTACGCACGCTAACTTTCTTTGTATCGTCCATAAATTTGATTTGTATTGTTTTATATATAAAGCAGACAGTTCTGCATACTTATCAAATGTTATTCTTGTGTGGCTGGACAATTTACATTAGTGTTTCTCTTCCACCAAAAAAATATTTTTAAAAAAGTATAGGTAATCTTGCTCGAATATTCTCGATCTCGAAGGTAAAATATCTCGCTCGATCTCGCTCGACTTTTATGAAATAATCTCGATCTCGCTCGACATGAAAAATTTCAATCTCGCACAGCCCTAAAAAGTATGCATCATAAAATTATAAAATAAAACATGTTAAAGGTTGTAGATGAATAAAAAGGTATAACTATAGAAAAGTGAAGTCTCAAAACCTTTCAATTTTAATTTTGTGGTCACATAAAGTAATTTATTAACAGAATATAAGTCCAAAAACGTTTCGGAGACCCTTCCAAAAATTTTAAAGCGACAAAACCCCAAATTTGTACTCACTATCAAGAATACAGTACCAGGATGTTTTACATATTTTTTTCAAGTTTATTGAAGCAAACTAAAGGTGTCAAACTGAATTGCAAAGCTATATATTACAAAGCGCGCGTCTTCTGTTAACCGCTCATCACGGGGTACAGCGCATATCTTTGTCTCTGTCTGACTCACGGCATCCGTCTCACTCACTCGCCAGCCAGCTGGCTTCACTACCTCCCGTGTATTGGTATTATATTGCGCCGTCTACTGAAAGTAATAATATGTCATTGGGAACAACACACACCTGGCAGGCGACGATGTAGCCGACGGCTTCGTAGAACGTGTGCGTCTGCTGGGGGCTGAGGTCGCTGATGGTGGTGCCGGCGTTGGCGAGGATCTCGTCGATGAAGGGTCTGGACTCGCCCGCCTGCACCAGCACCAGGCACCGCCGACACTTCAGAGCGATCTTTACGAACGTGTCGCACGCCATGTCCTGCACGCCGTCGTGCGTCTCTGTGGATCAAAACATGTGCCGTGCAATTAGAGATTTTAATTTTCCAAAAATTATAAATCTGGAAATTTTCCCAAAAATGGGAAATTTTCCCATTTTTGGGGGTTTCTACAATTGTTTTGGCAAACCATATTTTCACTTTCCACTACGTATTTGATGTTGTCGTACTTTCAATAATAAGATCAGTATTGCAGGCAGCCCTTCAATTGATGATTTTATTGTTCAATATTGGTGGGAAATTTGAAATACCTAGGTATGCAGTTTGTAACTTTTCTGCTGAGGTAAATATTCAAGTAAAGTCCTTCAAAACGACGAAAAACCTTTAGGAGGGGTCAATGCTCTCGAAAAAGACATTCGAGGGTTGGGGAGAGGATCCCACAGAAGACGCGGGTCTGGGGCATAGCCCTGGAATTTTGATAATCTTGATTGAATTTGGTGGACCTTTACTCTCGTTTTCACTTTTATTAATTTTTCTTTAGATTCTGAATTTTGTGATCTAGTGGAGCGGTCGCTCCACGCCAGCCAAGTCGTACGGCGCGCGCACACTCTCATATAAAGGCTGGAGCAAACCCACTTTTACTGTAAGCATCAAAGTGGCATTTTCGGCCTACTGGATCTTAAAATTGAGAAATCTCACATTGTTGCGAAATATCTTAATTTCGAGCTATGGCCCACCCTACAACATATACCAAATTTGGGAACAATAGGTTACGCCCTTTGCGCGCTAGAGGGCCGTGAAAACAGTGTTTTAGGACGGTTTTCATAATCAGTAATCATAGTAGTAGGCTGGAGCTAAAATCCGGTAAACAGGCCACAGCCTAAACGGCTGAACCGATTGATCTCACATTTTTACCACGTGTGCACTTTTGGCGTCTGATTTAACCTTGTCCCCATGAAATTTTTGTGCCGCCATTTTGAAACCGGAAGTGACGTCATATCTCGTCAACGGTTGGACCGATCGGAACGAAATTTGCGCCAATCGTTTCAGACGGTCATCTATATGGATTATCAATATCAAAAGACTGAACATTATTTTAAATAAACCGGAAATGACGTCATGAAATTTAATATACATCGATTTGCATTTCAGCAACAACTGTTGATCCGATTGTCTTGATATTTATGTAACGTTTGTACTTTTGATATTTCATTTGACTTGTTATAAAACCAACCGGAAGCCGCCATTTTGAAACCGGAAGTGACATCATGTCTCAAAAACGGCTAAACAGATTAGAACAAAACCAGCGCTAAACGATTTAGACGGTCAACTTTATGTTATCAGTAATATTTGATGATTCAAATATCGAAACCGGAAATGACGTCACACATTTTATGACCTATACCGGAAATGACGTCATAAATATGCTAAATGACGCTAAATTCACCACTTTATACTTTAAAATAGATATAAGTAAACGTACTTTGTAAATAATTATAAATTCAAGGTTGCAGTGTTCTCGGCGGCCATTTTTAAAACCGGAAGTGACGTCATATATCGTAAACGGTTGTACCGATTGCAACCTAAGTTTGGAAATGTGTTGGACTAATAATTATGAATTCAAGACGACATTATTTTCGGCCGCCATTGTTAAAACCGGAAGTGACGTCAAATATCGAAAATGGCTGTACCGATTGCAATCAAATTTTGGAAATGTGTTGTACTAATAATTATGAATTCAAGACGACATTATTTTCGGCCGCCATTGTTAAAACCGGAAGTGACGTCATATATCGAAAATGGCTGTACCGATTGCAACCAAATTTTGGAAATGTGTTGTACTAATAATTATGAATTCAAGACGACATTATTTTCGGCCGCCATTGTTAAAACCGGAAGTGACGTCATATATCAAAAACGGCTGTACCGATTGCAACCAAATTTTGGAAATGTGTAGGAGTAATAATTATGAATTCAAGACGACATTATTTTCGGCCGCCATTGCTAAAACCGGAAGTGACGTCATATATCGAAAACGGCTGGACCGATAGTAACGAAACTTAAAGCTATTCTTCTTGGATAATTATTTTAATCTTATATACCAAACGCAACTTTTCTAAGTATCCAAATCGGCATAGGCGTATTTTTTTAAAGAAATAAGTTCTTGCACGGACACAAGCTGTGCTACAAGCTGTATGAATAAACTAACAAAAGAAGTGATATCCCAGAAAAAAACACTCCGTGTAAAAAAGGCAGCCAAGTCTCTTTACTTTAAAAAAATTCAACACCGAAAAGGAGTGATATCAAAAAAGGAGCCAAGTCAATGACATTTCCAAATATTTAATCGTATCTTTGAAATAAAAGTATAAACACCGAGAAATACTTTACAAAAGGACTTGGCGCATCGTTTTTTTAAAGACATTTTTCTATTCATAAGCATGTGCCATTTATATACAACCGTCATTTTGAATGTTTAGAATAATAGGGAAACATCTTTCAATTAGGTACATATTATACATACCTTCTGTAAAATATTTTCTATATGATTATATACGCTATGAAACTTGTTGTCTATGCTTTCTATAAATATACACAATAGTTATCTTCGTAATATTGTTTCGTGGTGAATATAATTAAGTCTCATGCGTTATACCTTCTCATCATGTAACAATTTCTATTAATACACATTTTATAAAAATACATTTCACAAAGAAGACAGTCATATTGAATTTCTATTAAAAAATTTAACTTTATACACTTGACACTTCAAAAATATATAATTGTGTTCCATTAGTTAGTAATTATTTGACAACGTTTCATGATTTCCTTCAGTCAAGATCAAATTATGAAAAGATACCAGTCTAATATCGCCATATTAACAGTACTGCAAGAATATGTATGAGCCCACTTCCAATTGATATGAAGGGATGTGTGTTGTGAAAAATATCCGACCGAACCGGGGCACGAACTTGGGACCTCTCACTTGCCGGGCGAGAGCTCTACCAACTGAGCTACCCGATCGGACGGGCGGACATTAGACACAACACACTGATGAGGATCCTGACTCCTGACTCCATGGAAGTTTTCCAAAGAAACCTACATTCTCACCACTTCCAATTGTTATGTAATTCTTTCACCCTTATATTACTTATATATTACAGCATAAAATCATGCTTCTATCGCCATTGACAAAACTATAAAATAGTCATTACTAAAAGTAGCTTGATTCATAGATTCTGGCTCTAATAGAAAGAGGAAAATGTACCTACTTGTAAATTTCTTTCCACTTTTAGGATAGAATGATGTCTTTAAAAAAACGATGCGCCAAGTCCTTTTGTAAAGTATTTCTCGGTGTTTATACTTTTATTTCAAAGATACGATTAAATATTTGGAAATGTCATTGACTTGGCTCCTTTTTTGATATCACTCCTTTTCGGTGTTGAATTTTTTTAAAGTAAAGAGACTTGGCTGCCTTTTTTACACGGAGTGTTTTTTTCTGGGATAAAGGTTTACTAGTATAACTTGAAAAAATGCTTGTTTTATGCAGGGTTGTTGAATGTATTGATCTCAGAATAAATTTGGGGAGCAATAAATGTAGATATTTATTTTAACTACCGCCGCAAGGAAAGGGTTTGCGGGCAAAGCCCCCGAGAAAATTGTGTACTGATACTGAATAGGTACACTCGGCCAAACAAAAATTGATCGTTGATCAAATTTGATTGACTGATAAATGTTAGATTGCACCATCCGAAGTCAGTCCAAGGGATCTCCTTGTCTCACTCTAGTAGGTGACCCCACATTTCAAAGATTATAACAAGCTTTGATTGGTATGGGACATGACCAGCAGTCATTCAAATTTGATCAACGATCAATTTTTGTTTGGCCGAGTGTACATTTGTTTTGGTACAATTTTGGGAGGAAAAAATGGGAAAAATACGAGTACCTACTAAGCAACTCTTTACTGCCGAAGGAGCGACCCTGTATTTATATTAAAACTACCTATATTCAAATTCAGACAATGCTGGTGGGTTGCCTTCAAGTACGTACTTTGCCCTGGAGGGCTATTCTAAATTCCCTTGTCGTCTCGTTTCATGTGATACGGGCTCAATGCACACTGGAGTGCTATCTATTTAACATGGTAGTGACGGCGTATCAATTGATTGAGCGAGCGTCACCACGGTACTCTTACGGCACTTTCTCTGTGCTTTTTTTTTTTTTTTTTTGTGTTCACTGCCCAGGTCAAACCGCATAACCAATCGATCTGAAATTTTGCACACGTACTAACGTAATCTATGCGGTCTCTGGGATCGTTTTTGAAAGGGATCCTGTGATTGTTTTAAATTTTAAAGAAATTATCTTTCGATTGGTTGGCCCATTAAATTTGAAATTTTGATAAGTCATTACGACCAACATTTTGCCCAATCAAACAAAATTTCATTCAAAACCTCCCATTGGTTAAAATTTAAAAAAATATTTCATGTGTTTTTTTAAATTTAAACTAGAACCGTATGACCGATCAACTTAAAACTTTGCATGGCCATTGGGACCAACATTATCTGTATTTGTGACTACTTTCAGACTATTCTGTGTTTAAATCCAAACGTAATTGACATTTTCCGGACATTTTGCGTGTTGGCTGTCAAATTTCTCGAAAATGTTGATCACGGCTACTTTGACTCTTCAGTTCTAATCCAAGGTAGTTGAGCAAAAACTTTTTAACGCATATGAAACTAATAATTACCGTTCAACAGATCATAACAGATCGATCTGATATTGTGTACACACACTAATATCGTATGAGTGGTCCCAGGTATATTTTTTGAAAGAGATTATGTGATTTTTGAATATTTACTGGGAACGTAGTTCAATAAAGGTTCAATCGATCAACTCAAAACTTTACATTGTGATTGGGACTAATATTTGAGTGATATTTGGAGATTTTTAAACAAGTCTGTGAAAAATTCAAGAATTATTGGCTTTTAATGATATTTTTGATAGACGCAGAATTTCGGTTCGAGGTGTTGCGCGTATCCGTGCTCGCTCATCAACGCGTTTCACAGAGCGTTTTCCTAGTACGAGACGACAAGGGAATTTAGAATAGCCCCCCAGGCCTGCTATAGAATAGAAAAAGCAAGAAGAGCATCAAGTACTATATTGAAACTTAAGGTTGCAGGAGGGGATGAGATTTTAAGACCCAAAAGTGTCTGCAATTTGGACTTTCACAATTATTTGTTGTTGAACCTGAAGACTCACAGCAATATAAAATAGCAGGCACTCACCGGGCATTATCTGACTATTTTATGATATTTAAATGAGTTCTACCAATTTGCCCTAATTAGAATGCATGAAAATGATAATGTATAAAATGTATTTCCTGCCAATTCTAACATACGGGGCAGTGACGTGGTCAGCGGGAGGAAAGGAAATGGATCAGCTTCAGGCAGCGGAGATGAAGTTCTTGAGGAGTGTGAAGGGAGTCACAAGAATGGACAAGATTAGAAGTAAGAAGATAAGAAGTGAGCTGGGGGTAGAGAGATTGGGGTTTAAACTGGGCAGAGAGAGGCTTCGGTGGTTTGGCCACATGAAGAGGATGGGAACAGGGCGAGTGCCACGGCGGGTGTTTGAGTCGGCTACTTCGGGACCACGAAGAGTAGGAAGACCAAGAGAGAGGTGGATTGGAGTTATTAAAGAGGATGTGTTGGAGAGAGGAGGAAGGTGGAGTGTGTTGGAGGCTGAGAGACAGTGGGAGGACAGAACAAGGTGGAGGCAATTTGTGGAACAATTGGAAGTGGAGGAAGAAGAAGAAGACGAGGAGACGCCAGGCGTGGCCAGCCGGTCTCCAGTAGTCCTGCGGCCCTAGTGTTGGTGGGAACACCCACCCCCTGACCCATTTTATGGATGGAACCAGTGGAAAGATTATTATTATTAGAATGCAGGTTGTACGAGTGAGTACACTTTTATGAAAACTTCATTCGGGCCACCTGCATCAGGAAACGGCTTACTATAAAAATTTGGTATTTTTTGTGCACATCCGGAATTATTACAGTTAATGTCATTAATAGAGATCCGATTATATGGTGATCGCGAAATTTTCGAAGTGTTGTAAATGACTCATATTTCTATATATAAATGCGTTTCCATATGTTTCTGACCCAAAAACACTGGAATCTAATCGCGACAAAACGCGAAATTCACACTTTTCAGCGAAAAACACCGCCAACCAGTGTAAATCGCGAAATATTCCACGAAATATGGCATAATCATCTGATTTTACCGATTTTACTTGCCGCGTAGCTGTTTTTTCCCGATTCCGTGATATTGGGGAGCGGCCCGCCCCGCCATCAACGTGTTTGCTTTTCACTTGAATCCAATCCAAGCTAAGAATCCTGGCGGGCCGCTCCCTGAACCACCCCCCTACCCCTCTAGGCGAAGTCAGCCGATTCCGGTCGAACTTGTACGAGCTCGTGGTCTAGCTAGGCTCACTGGCTCACTCGACATTCCCATGATCTGCAGTGCACCTGCTGGGTCTGACCACTGATGAGAGTTTCGTGAGAGGTCACGTGGTGTGGTCCGCTTCGTGCCTGGTTCGTGAGTGTTTGTGTAGGTACAAAGACTGTTTATTATTCTCGAAAATGAAGAAGACGGCAGCAACTAGGGCGCTCGAATTCAAGTCTCACGGATTTTACGTCAGTGACGAGAAAATGCAGAAATCTTAACAATGGTGGCATTTGAGTAGGCCTTGTCGTTTTTTATATTTGATTTATTTTTGCATTGTTCAAATTCTATAATACCTAGATGATATAATATTCTAATAGAGGATGTTCTAATATTGTTCTATGTTCTATCTTATATTGCTCTTGTTCTAGAGTATAATATTGTTTTAACATCCTCCAATAAAAAGCAATATCAACCAAAATCCTGCTATCACTTGGTCCATTTTCTTTCATTTGTCTATTAGTTTAGCCTCTTAAAAAAATCGCGAAAAATCGCGAAATGTGCATTTTTAAAAAACACTAAATTGAGAAATTTTCCATTTTAAAAACGATTTTTTAGAAAAAAAAACACCATAAAATCTGATCTCTAGTCATTAATAATAATAATCCATCCCTGGTTCCAATTCAATGGGTCAGGGGGTGGGTGTTCCCACCAACACTAGGGCCGCAGGACTCCTGGAAACCGGCTGGCCACGCCTGGCGTTTCCTCCTCTTCTTCCTCCTCTTCTTCTTCCACTTCTAACTGTTCCACAAATTCCTTCCACCGTGTTCTGTCCTCCCACTGTCTCTCAGCCTCCAACTCCACTCCACCTTCCTCCTCTCTCCAGCACATCCTCCTTGATCAGTCCAATCCACCTGTCTCTTGGTCGTCCCACTCTCCGAGTTCCCACTGTAGCCGCTTCAAACACCCGCCTTGGCACTCTATCGGTTCCCATCCTCTTCATGTGGCCGAACCACCTAAGCCTCTCTCTTCCCAGCTTGAACACCAATCTTTCAACCCCAAGCTCTTTTCTTATCTTCCTACTTCGGATCCTATCTATTCTTGTCACCCCCTTCACACTCCTCAAAAACTTCATCTCAGCTGCCTGTAGCTGATTCATTTCCTTTCCACCTGCTGACCACGTCACTGCCCCGTATGTTAGAATTGGCAGTAAATACATCTTGTACATAATGATCTTGCAGACTTGTGGAAACTTCTCATTCCACAGCAACTTCCTCACTACTTGATAAAATGCCTCTGCTTTCTTTCTTCTTTCTTGTACTTCTCTGTCTACTTTAGCCTTGTTGGTGAGCAGGCTACCCAGATACTTAAACTCTTCCACCTCCTTCAACCATCCCTCTCCAAGCTTGATCCTAGCATGACCTTGTTTAAACTTCTTTCTTTCCATGGACATTACTTCGCTCTTCAGCTTCTCTTCGCTTATTTTCAAACCCATCTTCTCCGTCTCTTCACTCCACTTATTAATCTTTAACTGAACTTCCTCCCTAGTTTCTCCCCACACCACCACATCATCCACATAAATCAACGTATGAGTATCGAACCCCTCATTTGGCTCTACTTTCTTCAACATATTAATGTCATTATTAATGTCATTAATGACATTAATAATTAATTACGAAAAAAATAAACACTGAAATTAAATTAATTGTAATTATGTTAGTGAGGCCTCAAGATATTTCAGTACTCCCCCCTAACTCTAGAGTTTCATTGTTTACAGCACGTTCCACAGTCATAAATTTCCCAGACCCTCATAAAATAAAACCTTTTTCATACAACCTTTTTGGTAATTTAATAGAAATTGACCCTCGCAATATTGAACAATTTAAGTGCCAAGACAACAATGTCAGGTAGAATGGCGGAAGGATTCGAACCCCCTTAATGTACAGCTACATTCAACCTGTACATTCTATTCATTTTGCTACATTCTATACTGGTTTCCCATATACCAACATGGGGATTTGGCTGGCTTCTTTTGACACTGACCCTATAACTTTATCACTTCTTACTGTCAAAACTTAGCTCCTACCTTGTGGTCAGCATTAACTCGTATTATTTTTTTTTTTGTCTGGGGCTTAACGTCGCACTGTTCTGCAGCGAGGCTAATGGCGACGGATGGATGATTATGATGATGATTGGGAGATGATGGTGAAGATTAGGTAAGGACGGAATGTGGGAAGGAGGCGGTCGTGGCCTATTAGTAGGGTACCTTCCCAGCATTTGCCTGAAGACTGAGGGAAAACCACGAAAAAACCCCAGTCAGGAAGGACGGCCGCGGGAATCGAACCCGGGCCTCCGGAATACAAGCTGAGAGCGTTAACCACTCACCCAACCTGCTCACTAGATGCTCTTTGCTGACAAATTGAACAATTAAAAAATCTGAGCTCTGCGCTGATCCACCATTTCCGTAAACATCCACAGTGTCTATTACAAGACAGTATTAGATTGAAACTCCGACTCACCATGCATGAACTCGAAAAGCTTGTTGACGACGGTCTTGAGGAACTTCCAGTGGACGCGGAGGAAGCGCGGGTACTGCCCGACGACGTACATGATGTTGGAGGCGATGATGGCCTTGTTGTCCTTGCCCTTCTTCTGTTCGCACAGACAGAGCAGGTCCTTGATGACGATCACGAGGAACTTCTTCTCGTCCTCAACTTCCAGCGCCCCCGAGATGCTCCCCACCGCCCAGCACAGCTGCGGCAAGACAATCACGTCAATACACTGTCTTTTACGCTTCGGTCGGTTACAGGTCGGCGTGAGGTGTGGTTTAATATAGATTGGCCAGTGGTCGAGGTTAGTGATGGGAAAATTCCCAGAATTTATTTTTTGGGGAATATTCCCAGGGAAAATTCCCGGGAATATTCCCGAAGGCAGGGAATATTGGGAATTTATTAATTCTACAAAATGTATGCTTAAACTGAATAAATAGGAAAATAGTTCAACAAAAGTAATTATTGATAGGTAGTTGATTTGTTATTCATGATTCATAGTTCAAACGCAGTTGCAGAAAAATAAAAAATAAAGCAGATATCGAATTTTGGAAGCGTTATGACAATTTTAAGCAAGTAGGTTAAATTTTAGTTCACCAGTTCACACTGGTGCACTGAAATGACTGCACGTAAATATTTTAAAAGTACAAACCGCGCATTATAGGTCAAAATGAGCTCACATTTCTTTTGATTTTGACAAAATTATAAAGTTTAAATATTTAATTAAAAATGGCAGCCATGACAAAAAAAATATTAAAAATTAAATCGTCAGACTTCTCGGTAAGAAATTTCTACAATACAGCAAACGGGTAGATTAGGTACCAAAATATTTCTAACCTACAGAATTTCACAAGCACCTGTAATCAAAACGGAGAAAAAGTAATGGGACAGCGAATCTCTTACAGATTCTATCACTATCCTGTGGAACTGAAGTGTTATTGTGCCACATTTGAATCTATACATAAGAATCCAAGTCATGGTACCTGATGTTCATTTAAATAAAAAATTCCCAACTTTTGGGAATTTATATTTACCTTGGGAAAGTTCCTGGGAATATTCCCATGTGCGGGAATATTCCCACGGGAAAATTCCCGGCTACCCATCACTAGTCGAGGTAACTGCCCCAATCTCAGCCGTAGTGTAAAACGAAACTATTACACTGAACGTTAGCACACAAATCAATAGGGTTGGGACTTGACATTGATTTTTCGATTTGACATCGATGTCAAATGAAATATTGAGTTTCGATTCGACATCGATTTGAATTGTTTAATCAAATAATCGTTTTACATCGTTTCAAAAAAATCCGAGAATTTACGCGCAGTATTGTAGAGCTGGCAACAGTGCCGCGTGACTCTCTCTAGATCAGCTGAGTGGCCTGCTTCCGCCCTTCCTGCATACCGCGTGTGCAGTTGAGGGTGGGTTGGTCAGTTGTCTCGTGCCATTCAGCTCGTGTTGTTTTTATTCTCTCTTGAAAGAATGTTTCCATGCAAAAAAATATAATCCCGCCGTAGAGACGAAGTGAATTGTGGAAAGTGTTCGAGTTTGAAGTGAACATTACGGGCAACATTGCTAAAGGATGTTGAATGCAGACAGTGTTATGCTTCACGGGATATATTCCAGCAACAAGTCTAATAAAACCATGAATTTCCAACTGGATTTGCGACAATTTTTTTTCATTAATTGTTCCCTTTTACTATAATAAATGCTTGTAGTTTATTTTAAATGAAAAATTTTCTTTACTTCAATCATTTCCTCGTAATTTGTTGCCGCGAGGGGGGTGTGAGAGGGACATCTCTCGCGCTAGGAACATGGTCTTGGGCAGACGCAAATTCAGTGTTGCCAAATTTCGCCGCGATTATTTCGACGTGGACAATTGTTACGATGTCAAAATTATTTCGATGTCGAAATTATTTCGATTTGATGTCGAAATTTTCAGTTTGACATCGATTTAGCAATTCAAATCGAATCCCAACCCTACAAATCAACAATAATTCTGGAACCTCAAACACTTTAAACACAATCCCTTCATTGGTTGAAAATTGGCAATAGCATACCTATTTACTATATAGGTCAGTTAGGGTACCCGGGTATAAACCAGGTACCCGGGTACGCCATTACCCAAGTACCTGAAATGGCGGGTAGGTACTCGGGTATATATATATTTATTTTTTTAGGGATTAGAATTTGCATTTTTGGATCAGCTGCCACTATCACCAGATGTTGTTTATAGTTATGTAGGCAAACTGAATTTAACACTTATTTATATTTCCCAAAACTCAGCAATCCCAACCAATAATTGGTTTGTAAATTCATTGTTTGTAATTTCATCAGAATTATGTGAGTTGGGATGAATTATTGATGGGGAGGTGGGTGGAGGATTGATTGAGGAGATGCAGGCAAGATATACCTTAATAAATACCAACTGCAATATGAAAAGATTTTCCTCGAGTGGGACTCGAGTCCATTGTATTCAATAGACACAACGTACAACATAACGTCATAACATAACATAACGTAAAATAACATAACGTCCACAACGTCCATACAACGTCCATTGTATGGACTCCCCAAAGACACAGATAAGGCGGCAGGCTCAGTGCAAAAAAATTCAAAGCAATTTACAAAAAAATATAAAAAGTTAGGTATTTATTACTTGGGTAATTAAAGCGGGTACCCGGGTCCAAAACATTACCCGAATTTGACCTCTAATACTTGTACTAGGTATACTTGTCTGCAAAATGTAATTTAAGTGGGGATGGGATGATTTCGATTTCCAACTTCACACTACAGCTTGAGAAAAAGTAAAATTGAGACCAATTAGCCAGTTCAATATAAAATACGTTTTATTCTCTTTTTAATATAGAGAAAAATAGAAAAAATACTGACAGAAGTACACTAGGTAATGTGAAAATTACTCAAAAATTGTTCTAGGTTAATATAAAATACAGAACAGTTAGATAATTTTCTCTCACCAAAAATAGTAAAGAATCGGAATTGTTAAAAAATCAGAATTGAAAGAATCGGTATTGGACTCCAGAAATAGTGGATTCTTTCTACTCTGATTTAATATTTATACATGCTGAACACATTTTAATAATTTCATAGCCAACCAGCCATCATATGATTCAATGCAAGTAGGTAACCTCCGCACTCACCGTGTTGATGTTCTTCCACGACCAGTCGATGCCGTTGACCTGCCGCTCGAGCCGGTTGGTCATCACCTTCTCCGTGTCGACGTAGTCGAGGTGGGTGAGGTAGACGAGCGTCTCGCGCATGTTCTTGTACAGGCTGATGGCGTCCGTGTCCTTCATGAACTCGCGCACCACCTCGCCGTTCTCGTTCTCCACCACCAGCACCTCCTCCGGCTTCGCCATGCGGCTGATCATGATGCAGCGCACCTGGTCACAGGGTCGGAAACACACGGGCGTAAATGATTTGCCCAGTGGGTGTTGAGAAGAACTGTTGTTGAGTGTAGGGGTTTGAATTACAATTAGCAGTCATTTTCATTATACACGATGATGACGTACAAAATAAATTTAAAATTTAATTGCGAGAGAAAATCATAATTTGCTAATGCCTTCTACCTACAATGTAAATCAAGAGGTTATTAAGTCTTCGTTGTGAGATTGTTTGGAAAGGAAGAAATTTTGGATTTTACTTGAAACAGATTACTAGGTACATTTACAGGTACTTTTGACCATAAATTGACCTAAATTTGACACCTACATAGGTGGTATTATTACAATGTTTCAAAGAAAATACAAGCGTTTTCTTGTACACTATTACTACTATTTGGAGAAACACATTTTTCTTCAAAGCCCCAAATTGTTTATTTCCAGCCCCAGGGATAACCCTGCCTGTTGACACGCAAACGCAACGCTTAGTAGGTACCTACTCACATGCTACATCAGATACAATCTATACTACCTACCTAGGTACCTATTTCTCTAGTGGTGTTTGTTTATTAATAGTAACCCACTGTTCTGCAACTTAATTGTGACAGCTAAAGGATTAAAACGATTGAGAAAGAAAAGAAGAAAGATGTTGGGAACGTCATGGCCTATTAATAAAGAACCTCTAGCGTTTTCTTCTTAACAGGGAGAACATGAAAAATACTCCGTCAGGATCTTCTTTTTTACAACTTTAGCTAGGTACAACTTTACTACCTACCTAACAGGCAACAGTATCTTTGGTTTAAAAATAAAAAATAGAATAGGTAGGTACTACCTACTGTTAAAAAGTTAAAACCAGAGCCCAGTTATACCTAGTAGGAATAGTTCCTATGTTAATTATGAATCCAAGAAAGCTGTAGGTGGGTAGAGTAAGAAAGTTATAAATCTGAATGTCCAATATGAATCAACAACACTTAGCAAAACACAACTAACCTTTGTGAGAATATCTGCATAATGAAGCTTCCTCTCCAATGCAGGATTGTACGTCGTAATCGCGAAAATATTGTCCTTTCCTTCCGCTTGGTAAAGATCCGCACAGAAGACGGCCCAAAACTCGATACAAATCTTAAAGATCTCCATCTCCTCAACTTCCGATATCAGGACTAGATAACAGAGCCCAGTGTAAAATTGATTCTTATCAACTTGTTCGATGACGGTAGCGTGCTCTTTAAGCAGAGTGCAGAGGAACAGAGCGAGGTTCTGGATGAAGTTCTGCTCTTTGTCAGCGCCGGCTGCGTAGGCGTCTCTAATGTTGGTCGACAGCGGAATCATGACCTGAAGCTGCGCCATGGTTTGCGTGTACAGACTCACGAATACCTCGTTCTTCTTCAAGTCCGGATGGCTGATGCCCGCGATCTCCGTCAAACACTTCAGCGTGACGTTGCGAAACATCGGGACGTTGAGGAACTTGGTGATCAGCAGAGTGATGAGCGACGTCTCGAAGATGTAGCCCAGCGGGATCCAGTTGAGGAAGCGAAGCAGCGTCTCTAGAGTCGCCTCCACGAGAGGAGCATTCTGAGACGTCTCCAACACGAGCTGACAGAGTTCGAAGATTTGCGCAAACTCGCTGCACATCGTGTCCTTCATGTACTTGGTTTTGGCCTGCGTCATCTGACCCCGAGAGAAGTCGTACACATCCTCGCTTAACAGTTTGAATATCGCCATGTTATTCTGACAGATGCTTTCGTTCGTTTTACTCGCACCGACAATGTCCGGGATGAAAGACTTCCAATTCTTCGGCCATTCCCGCTTCAGAACTTGAACGAGAATTATGTTTAGCTTGTTTAAGAAAGTCCTTTCCTTTTCCATCGTCGCAGGATCTGAAGAAGCTTTGATGATCAAACCGACTATGAACTTCTTGATTCCTTCGCACTGAGCCCTCGGCAAAATGTTCCACCGCGTCTTGATCACTTGCTCCAAAATCTGAAGAGCGTAATATTTGGTATGCGGATTGCTCGAGTTCTCCAGCATTTCGCTGACTTTTGTGTAGGACTCAGGTTTTTCTTTCAACCTTGTGAGGGTCTCCTGGGCAATACGCTGCTGATCGCCGTAACCGGAGTACAAACATCCGATCATGGTGTCGAGTAGATTGACGTCCAGCGGCTGATTGAAGTCCAGAAGCTTAGTTGCAGCTTCGGTGATGGAGCTCATGGTGGTAAAGGCGTAACTAGCGTTGGGCTGGGCACAAAAATTGATACCTAGAACAACCAATAATTCGATTAGATTAGATTAGTTTAACCCCGTCAACGACGAGTGTATATTGCGCACATTAGTTTTAACTTTTAACTTTGTTGATTATATGGAGGACATAGGGAGGAGTCGAACTAACTGGCCCGATCCGGGGGAGTCCAGTACTGGTGAGAAGGCCAGGCCGGAATGGGGACGGACCGGGGGGGCGTGAGGGTTCGGGCTAGCGGGACCCGATTTCAGTGGGATCACCATCTCGAGGGGGAAGGCCGGCCCGAGGGGACCACAATTTCAAGGGAGCACATGGGTAGGTCGACCCTGGCTGCTCTTTGTCTGGGCCTCACCTCTGACCTATCCAGCATGGGTAGCCCTTAAAGGAGGGCAACGGGCAAAAACTAAAAATTTACCATAAGGGTCATTCCAGAGGATTTCACTCAAATAAAATACATTTTGACCTCGACCGACCCAGATTTTGATGAAACTTGGTACACTTGTTTAGATTAGTTATGTAATTAATCTAATTTTTTTTTGTTTTTTTTACTCAAAAAGTTCAAAAGTTATAGAGGGTTGAAATTTGGGGCTTTTTCACCCCCGCGCGGCTGGTCGCTATCATTTTAAGGTAGCACAACTGATATCTCATATCTTCCAAATAAGCCTATTTTTGGCAGAGGTATCAATAATCTAGTGGAGCGGTCGCTCCACGCTAGCCAAGTCGTACGGCGCGCACACTCTCATATAAAGGCTGGAGCAAACCCACTTTTACTGTAAGCATCGAAGTGGCATTTTCGGCCTACTGGATCTCAAAATTGGGAAATCTCACATTGTTGCGAAATATCTTAATTTCGAGCTATGGCCCACCCCACCACATATACCAAATTTGGGAGCAATAGGTTACGCCCTTTGCGAGCTAGAGGGCCGTGAAAACCGTGAAATTGTACGGCTTTCAGATAATAATAATAATGATGATGATTCATCTTCCAATAAATTCCGCGGTCTCCGCCACAGCCTAAACGGCTGGGCCGATTGATCTGAAATTTTCACCACGTATCCAGTTTGTCTGCCTGAAGATACCTTGCCCTTATGAATTTTTTGTGCCGCCATTTTGAAACCGGAAGTGACGTCATATCTCAAAAACGGCTTGACCGATCAGAACGAGATTTGCGCCAATCGATTCAGACTGTCCTCTATATGAAATATCAATAGTCAAAATCTAGTGGAGCGGTCGCTCCACGCCAGCCAAGTCGTACGGCGCGCACACTCTCATATAAAGGCTGGAGCAAACCCACTTTTACTGTAAGCATCAAAGTGGCATTTTCGGCCTACTGGATCTTAAAATTGGGAAATCTCACATTGTTGCGATATATCTTAATTTCGAGCTATGGCCCACCCTACAACATATGGGTCATTCTCCCAATCTTTTAATAATCAGGGTTTGAGAATTTAAAAAATTAAAGTTGATAAATGACCAAGTTTTATTGTGATACATGATCATTGTACAATTACAGTCTTATGTTTGAACATTTGCACTCAACATTTTTAAGTGCTTAAAAAATAATCGGGGTATTAGTGTATCGAAATGCGAAATAATGTAATTACCGTCCCGGTAACATGATAGAGAATTACAAATTACTGAAGCAATATATTATTGAAGTGGCAACTAGAAAGTGACACTGAGTACTAATACTAACATTAAAAAAATACAATTACCACATAAATTGCAAAGTTACAAACATTATCGTGATTTGAAGCATGTTTTCGTCCGGAAACTTAAATCGTAGGTGTTAAATTCACTCTCACACACATTAGACAACTAGCATTCAATTCAAAACAATTTTTACTGATAGTTCTTTAGAGACATAATAATAAAAAAATATATAATAACTAGCAAATTGAGCTTAGTTTTAGTGATATAAGCATAATAAGGAGTAGGACGGTAATTACGGTAATTACACCGAAGAGTAAGGAAAGATTATAACACATTCCTTAGCAAACAATCTAGTTGAAGATGGTTTGTGACTTCAAAATGTCTCAATGAAATAGGTTTTGGTGGTTCCAACAGTTACCGTCCACAAAATGTAATTACCGTCCTATTTCAATTAATAGTTATCCGGACGGTAATTACAAGGACGGTAATGACAAATTAGCAAGTTTTTTTTTTCTTTTTAAGTTTGGTTAAAGCTGACGAGCTGGCAAACTACATAAACAATATATGGTTTTGATAGGACATATCTTAAAAAATATTTCAGCTCTATAACAGTAATAGCAATTGCTTAAACCTACTGGACGGTAATTACATTCTTAAGTATTTCCAACATTTTTCAGCACATCTTTTTATGTATTTTTCGAAATATGTCACTCAGCTTTAAGAATCTGGCTTCTCTGAGATCAGTGCAGTGTGGCCAACCACTTAAAAATAAATTCCCTTTCAAATGTCACTGCTGAATAAGGAACAGCTCATGAAATATATTGTGGACGGTAATTTCACTCAATTGGACGGACAGCTATGTACATGAATTTATTGTAATTATTCTATACATCCTAAATGATTCATGTTATTAGTTTTGGAAAGCCTGTAAAAAATACTACAGAAATAGATTTTACTGAAATTTATTTGAGTGGAAATACAAATCGCAATTTGCATTCAAACGTAGAGATTTCCGAACCGGACAGCGGACGGTAATGACATTTTGACTTTCAACGGCCTAGCAGAAAACCTTCCGATCACCAATTGTACAAACATGCCATTGTCTATTGTAGGAAAAAACTTGAAGAATTTTATAAAAAATATTTGGGGCAATTTGAGCAAAAAATTTAGAAGATACAGCTTCCGGACACAGATATTAAAAGATTGGGAGAATGACCCATATACCAAATTTGGGAACAATAGGTTACGCCCTTTGCACGCTAGAGGGCCGTGAAAACAGTGTTTTAGGGCGGTTTTAATCAGTAATAATCATAGTAGTAGTAGTATAGTAGTAGTCTCCTGGAATTCAAATCCGGTCAACAGGCCACAGCCTAAACGGCTGAACCGATTGATCTCACATTTTTACCACGTGTGCACTTTTGGCATCTGATTTAACCTTCACCCCATGAATTTTTTGTGCCGCCATTTTGAAACCGGAAGTGACGTCATATCTCAACAACGGCTGGACCGATTGGAACGAAAATAGCGCCAAACGATTCGGACGGTCATCTATATGGATTATCAATAGCAACAGACTAAAATTTATGTTAACGAAACCGGAAATGACGTCATGAAATTTAATTCATCGATTGGCATTTCGGCAACAAATTTGATTCAATTATTTTGATATTTATGTAACGTATGTTCTTTTGTGATTTTATTTGACTTGATATAAAACCAACCGGAAGCCGCCATTTTGAAACCAGAAATGACATCATATCTTAATAACGTCTTAATAGATTTAAACGAAACCAACGCTAAACAATTTAGACGGTCAAATTTATGTATTATCATCAATAATATTTGCAGTTTCCCATACTGAAACCGGAAATGACGTCACACACTTTAAAAATCTCACAAATTTACATTTTGATGCAATAAATATACTATTTGAGACTGCTTATAATAAAATGTAATCATGTTTAAATTATAATTCAAGAGGTCAGTGATTTCAGCAGCCATTTTGAAATCGGAAGAAACGTAATATCTCGAAAACTGGTTGACAGATCGGTATGAAACTAGTGCCAAACGATTCGGAAGGCCATCTCTATGGAATAGGAACAGTCAAACTAGAATATTCCTATTTATGAGGCCGGAAATGACGTCATTCAAATTTATAAATCATTATAATCCCCTCCTAGATACAATAAATACATATTCAGAAAGCTAAAAATGATACACATCATTTATAGTTATAAATTCTATGTGGCAGTGCAGAAAGTTCAGCGGCCATTTTGAAAACCGACGTGTTGCCATATCTCGGAACTGGGTTGACTGATTGGAATGAAACCTTTGTTTTTTTCATGAGAATAACCAAATTGTAAAGGGTAATTTTTTTTAAAGGATTTAGTAATTGTTCATGTGATATGTGTCACACGTAAGTTGTAAGAATAAACTAAAAAAAGTAGTGATATCCCCATAAAAAACACTCCGTGTAATTCTGCACTGAAAAGTAGTGATATCAAAAAATCAGCCAAGTCAAAACTTTATTTGAAAATCAAAAAATACTTGGCGCATCGTTTTTTTTAGGGCATTATAGGTATACTATGTATGTATATTTCTGTATAATTTATAATTGGCTTATACTTCCAAGCTATTTATGTACACGATGCGCCAAATATTTTTTGATTTTCAAATAAAGTTTTGACTTGGCTAATTTTTTGATATCACTACTTTTCAGTGCAGAATTTTTAGATTTCATTATTTTTTTTAAGTTGAAGAGACTTGGCTGGTATTTTTACAAGGAGTGTTTTCTTATGGAGTCACTATTTACACGATACTGTGAAATATGAACAACTTCTCGTGTCTAGATTTTGAGATATTGCAGTTATAAATTCCTATTTTTAACATTAGTCTTATGGGGGCCATTAAAATCATGACGATTACCATGCTATTTTTGAGTTTTGAATTTTACTGAGGTTCAACATTTTTTCAAAAAACTGATTTCTAGATAGATAGTTGGACATTCTATTAGGGAAAAAATTAAAAACAATGCCAACGTGTGCTATTTTAAAAGTTATAAGCCAAAAACTAAATGATTTCCCTATACCTCCTGTGTTACAGTTTTGTTCATTCTCGAAAGGCAATAAATTGAAACCTCGCTATACGACAGGGGTTGCAAGTTAAATGAAATTTTATGATTCATTTATACTTAAATATAGTTGAAATGTAGGAAAACGTTTTCTGAACTTGTAATTTCAGGATTTTTTTTTTTTGTATATGTATAATGAAGGTACTACCTTAATTAATTTTGAGGGTTGTATGAGAGCTACAGAGCTCAAAAAAAATGCATTTGAAAGGTAAGAACATGATCTGCATGAATATGTATTTTAACTTGACACTATGTTGACTGGTATTTAATTATGATTTTTCCCATCTACATTTTCAAAAACGACCCTAGGGGAAAAACATATTTTTGGGGGGGGGTTGATTTTTTTTTTAAATTACAAAACATATGTGCATGACTATGTGTGCCAAATTTCAGGACTGGCCCTCCAGAACTTTTTATTATATATGTATATTTAGTGAGAATCATCAGTTTCGAAGCATCGTTCACCATGACTATGTGTGCCAAATTTCAGGACTGGCCCTCCAGAACTTTTTATTATATATGTATATTTAGTGAGAATCATCAGTTTCGAAGCATCGTTCACCTGCAATATGACAAACTTATAGGTTACTTTCTTCCTGTAAAATTAATCAAAATGGTTAGGTGACTTCTAGTTCTTTACCTTACTGCAGCAAATGATTTCTAAGCCCTGTAGTTGCATTGCTTGTGTCTGCAGCTGACAATACATAGGTATGTCGGCCGGTTGCAGTAGTTGCGTCAGCCAACGATAAAACTTTATCGAGATGCACTTGTAGCTGGTCTGGTTGAGTGGGGTAGAAGTAAGAAGGTGCTGGTCCATGGGGGTGGAGGAAACTAACTTTCAGTTCACTTGTGCTAGATAGTTTTTGCAAAACACATGCAAGCCACCAGTCTCCATCACAAAACTACGTACATCGTCAAAGGCAAATGTGTGGGTTTGAATGTCAATCACGCAATCTTCATCACTATCCTCACTGGCATTTACTTGATCTTCTTCCTCAGCAACATATACAGTGATTGATTCATCAGACAGAGAAAATGGTTTCACATTCGAAGATGCCAGTGACTACGGAAGAAATGCTAGTTATTTTAAGGAGTTAAACCGTTCTTTCAGTACAGCAGCATTTTCTTGTATTTCTTCATCCGATACAAATGCAAATGTAACGGTCCACATATTTTATGCTGCCCACTGGTATAAGTCAATCGGAGTCATTATCTGATCATCACATGGCTTCTGTAAGCTTGCGCTTGCCAAATTACATTTTATTGTTCCGTCACAAGGCCACTTTCCATGCGACGTAGCAAAGAAATGCCATTCTGCTGAAGAGTTGAAAGACTTTTTGATGATGACATAAGTTGACAAAGATTTTCTTGTGCTGTAGGTACTGAAAGAATGGTTTAACTCCTTGAGGTTTCCATGCATTTCTTCCACTGGCATCTTTGAATGTGAAACCATTTTCTCTGTCTGATGAATCAAACACTGTATATGTTGCTGAGGAAGAAGATCAAGTAAATGCCAACGAGGATAGTGATGATAGTGATAGTGATGATTGCGTGATTGACATTCAAACCCACACATTTGCCTTTGACGATGTACGTAGTTTTGTGACGGAGACTGGTGGCTTGCATGTGTTTTGCAAAAACTATCTAGAACAAGTGAACTGAAAGTTAGTTTCCTCCACCCCCATGAACCAGCACCTTCTTACTTCTACCCCACTAAACCAGACCAGCTACAAGTGCATCTCGATGAAGTTTTATCATTGGCTGACCCAACTACTGCAACCGGCCGAACATACCTACGTATTGTCAGCTGCAGATATAAGCAATGCAACTACAGGGCTTAGAATTCATTTGCTGCAGTAGTAAAGAACTAGAAGTCACCTAGAATCATTTTAATCTAGTGGAGCGGTCGCTCCACCCAGCCAAGTCGTACTGTACACTCACACTCACTCAACATACCGTAAATGCCTATATAAACTGAGGAGCAGACCAACTCCTTTTACTGTAAGCAACAACATGGCATTTTCGGCCTACTGGATCTCAAAATTGAAAAATCTCACATTGTTGCGAAATAACTTAATTTCGAGCTATGGCCCACCTGACAACATATACTAAATTTGGGAACAATAGGTAGGTAATGCCATTTGTGGGCTAGAGGGCCGTGAAAACAGTGAAATTACACCCCTTTTAAAACCTATCTGATGATGATAATGATAATGATATCAGGAAACACCGCTATCACCGCCACAGCCTAAACGGCTTAGCCGATCGATCTGAAATTTTTACCACATGTGCACTTTTGGCGTCTGAGGTGCCTTTTTATAAAACCAACCGGAAGGCGCCATTTTGAAACCGGAAGTGACGTCATATCTCGAAAACGACTACACTGATCGGAATAAAACTATCGCCAAATGATTCAGACGGTCATCTTTATGGAATATCAATAGTCAAAATATACATTTACTATTACCGAAACCGGAAATGACGTCATAAAAATGAAGAATCAGACTTGAATCACCTCTTACTACAATAACTACAAATTCAGAAGGCTTATAATGATACATAACATTTATAGAAATAAATTCTAGGTGGCTGTAATTTCAGCCGCCATTATGAAAACCGGAAGTGAAGCCATATCTCGAAAACGGCTGGACCTTTTGGAACAATGCTTTCGCAATTCTTCATGGAATATCAAAATAAGCTTATATTTAGCACCAAACACTTTTTTTCGTAGTAACCAATTCGAAAATGGCCTATTTTTTTAAAGGAATTAGTCATTGTTGCTCCGATATGTGTTAAAAGTTGTGTAAATAAACTAAAAAAACTAGTGATATCCCCATAAAAACACTCCGTGTAAAAATACCAGCCAAGTCTCTTCAACTACAAAAAAATAGAAGAAATCTAAAAATTCAGCACTGAAAAGTAGTGATATCAAAAAATGGGCCAAGTCAAAACTTCATTTTAAAAATAAAAATATACTTGGCGCATCGTTTTTAAGGGCATTATAGGTAGTGTTGTGAGTGGAGAAATTTCTCGAGAAGGAGAATTTTCTCCGAGAAATTCTCCGAACAAAATTCTCCGGAGATTTTTTTTTCAAACTTACATTTATGCAAAGGATATGAAATAAATTATCAAAGAAGTAACCTGAATGATATTAACCAGATGTAACTTATAAGTTACCTACCTATGTTATATAGATGATTGTACCTATACTGTTCATGATTGATTGAAACATACTTTTCAAATATTTGCCGCCTTCCATTACAACAGCCAATGGAAAGAGAACTTCACTTAGTATAGACAAATTCTCCATCAGAGAAATGTCTCTTGATATTTCATTAAAAAAAGCTCCAGAAAATTCTCTATCAAAGAAATTTGTCTTGATATTTGGTAGAAAAAAAATTCTCCGAAAATTCTCAATAGGAGAAATTTCTCAAGAAATTTCCCGAGAAATTTCTCCAAAAAAAAATTCTCGAGAAATTTACAACACTAATTATAGGTATACTATATAATTAGGTGCATTTGATTTTCGGCATACTGTTTATATACCTACTCGATGCGCCAAGTATATTTTTATTTTTAAAATGAAGTTTTGACTTGGCCCATTTTTTGATATCACTACTTTTCAGTGCTGAATTTTTAGATTTCTTCTATTTTTTTGTAGTTGAAGAGACTTGGCTGGTATTTTTACACGGAGTGTTTTTTATGGGGATTAATTTTACAGGAAGAAAGTAACCTATAAGTTTGTCATATTGCAGGTGAACGATGCTTCGAAACTGATGATTCTCACTAAATATACATAAAAAAAAGTTCTCGAGGGCCAGTACTGAAATTTGGCACACATAGTCATGCATATGTTTTGTAATTTTTAAAAAAAAATCAACCCCCCAAAAAAATAAGTTTTTCCCCTAGGGTCGTTTTTGAAAATGTATGGGAAAAATCATAATTAATACCAGTCAACAAAGTGTCAAGTTAAAATACATATTCATGCAGATCATGTTCTTACCTTTCAAATGCATTTTTTTGGAGCTCTGTAGCTCTCATACAACCCTCAAAATTAATTAAAATTATAGCCCCAAATTTCAACCCTCTATAACTTTTGAACGCTTTGAGTAAAAATTAAAAAAAAAAAATGGGTTACTTATATCACTATTTTAAGCAAGTGTACCAAGTTTCATCAAAATCTGGGTTGGTCGAGGTCAAGAGGTGAGTGAGATCCCCTGGAATGACCCATAATTCCTATTATATTATATATATCTTTAAGACATACGCGAAGGTATTAATTCTATTAATGGTAGTGAAAGCAGGAGACCGAAAGACGTAATTTTAATCGCAGTTCTATGCAAAGGATTTTAGTCCCATAAGGAATAAGCTGGGCACAAAATGTCCGTTGGGAACATAGGAGAACCAAAATAGAAAGAAAAAAACGAAGCCCTGATATATATTAAGCGGAATGTTTTCTTTATTTTACCTCTCCTCAAAATTTTTGTAGCTCTGACCATTGAGCTGTAATTAAATAATTACTAGGTTGATTAACCGAGAATGCTGCACTTTTTATGGTACAGATTCAGCGCTGAGTAATCTCCCCGCCTCCTCGATACACGATGCCTTGTTTTGACTGCGCACTCAGCGATAAGACGTCGTTGGGTCGTGGACACTTGAAACTTTAAATGTCCTAATATAAATATTTCAATGGTTGTGTTGAATGTGTCATTCGTCAGTCATTCATAACTCGACTACTGAGGAATGTGAGAGAGAGAGATGCATCTGCAAAATCCGCCTACTTGCTTGCACGCCTACTCGCTCGCTGTACAGCACCGCTCAAGAAAAGTTCATCGTATAGCGAAAATTCTCAGCGCTTTAGATGCAGTCTACTCAACAATTATTATTGTTTATTGAAATACCTTCTGCACATTTACACTTATGTATTATTACCTATTAACATGGTGTTATGGAAATGTAATCTTTTTTAAGATTCTGACCGTTGCCGCCCTTTAAGATGAGCATGCTCGCCGGCGTAGCTGCAGTGGATCATTGGCCAGCACAAACCTCACCACCGCGCTAAGGTGGCAGCCGTCAGGGGGCAATAATTCGAGATTTAAACAAAATCTATTACCTTACGTACAAAACTATTGCCTCCGAGATCGATTCTTCTACTTTATACCAACATGGTGGGCTAGCAAGCACATTAGGTAGGTACCTACTGCATTTAACAAGATAAAAAGCGGAGAGTTTTATGTTAGGTAGGTACCTAAGACTTTAGAACTGCCTCATCTGAATGGAACAGAGCTCTTTCTATGTGTGGAGGAATGCTATGGTTCTATGGCTATGGGGATGACATGGTTATTGGCTCGTCCACACACAAAATAGTCACAATCAACAAGTGGTAAATTTACGGTGATCACATTAAACCTAACAATTGAAGTGTTGCACCTCTGAACGTTGCTCAATTTTGACCTTGGTTTATGATCTTGTAGGTCCGAACGCAGACAATAGCCATGACTCGAAAGAGGTGGCACACCTTGATGGTAGTACTAGACTTAAAAGAGTATGCACAGTAAGCATCCGTTGCTTGCAACGGAAATGACCGAAAAGGATAGCACATGGAATACAAATGGGATAGCATTGTAGGGATATGAATTGCAGCAAGTGTTTTGTCTTACTCAATTGGTTTGAGGGTGAAATCCATGAAATGCTGATACCTACTTTAAAACATCATTTTTCAAATGTGCAAAATTATTAGGCTTGATTAATTCAACCCTATAAGGCAGGGGTCGGCAACCTTTTTTGGTCAAGGAGCCAATTTTTAAAGAATAATAAAATAGATAATAATGGGAGCCGCAGTAGAGACAACCATATACAAGTTAGGTAGGTACCTACCTAATATTTATAAAACACTGAAAATAATAAATTGCACAACTAGTTTATTTTGCTATTTTGACGAAAACCCTCAGTTGATGCCCCGCAGGGCGTTTCTTAGAATTTCAACAATTTAAAAGTGATTCATGGGCTCTAAAATGAACAAACCTGATCAAACAAGCTTCTAATTGTTGCCCCGTGCGCATTTTTTTTTCAAAGTTTGGAATGTTTGTTTGTCCTGTTCTTATACCTGATTTCTTTTATTAAGGTAAGTTAGAAAGAGCCATTCAAGAACCACTAAAGAGACGCATACGCTCCGTTGCCATAGGTTGCCGGCCCCTGCTATAGGGTAAGGAAGGGTTATGTGAATTAGGGTTGATGTTTCTACACGGATGAATTTGTCAAGCCCAATGCATGACCTTGGATGTGAAACCTTGGAGCTTTGAGCTGATTGGTCATTTGCTTCGGCAAGTAACGTCCATATTCTCATTTCTATCTGCGATAATGACTCGACTGTTAAATGCCCTTGAAAAATCTTGGTCTTATCCGAGTTCCATTCCCTGGTTCGTTAGCAATCTTTACATGATTCCTCCATTTATACTGGCACATGAGTCACTGTTATTGTGTTCTGATCAATCTGTTTCCCAAATTTTACATAATATGAGACAGTCGGCTATGAGCAAAAAAGCCATGAATGGCCAAACAATGTACAACATGATGCAACCACCCAATTCGTAAGCAGTTGGTAAAATATTGAATGTTGTACCTATTACAACGTGTAGCCTACTACCTACTACATACTACAAGAGAAGAAACAGGATAGCTTTCTTCCCAGATCAAAGATATATGTACAAAGAAGGAACCCTAACCTAAGAGTTTTTAAAACACATTTCGAACAAGGAGGATCTAGGTAAGCCACGATTTTGCCAAATGATATGACATCGTTTGATGACATGTGAGTGGGGAGTAATTATATCCAAACATGTCTATGTAAAGAGCGTGATAGCTACATAAATTAAGTTTTAACAGCTCAATGTTTGGAGGCAGCTAGCCTTGGGCGTAACATAAACATCGCATGTGTTGCGCTTACCTCGGCAGCTCCAAGCAGTAAAACCCGATGGTATAAATCCGATTTACGAATAATTTACATCAAGAATTGTAAACACTATAATAAATGACAAAATTCAATAAGTTTACGAAATAAACTAACAAGGATTTCAGCAACAATCCTTCGTTTACGCCACAAACGAAAACATACAAATTTCGTAAGACGAACGAAGAACGAAGAGAACACCACTCAACTCACTTCAAATCAAAGCAAGGTTTGTAAAGTTGTCACCGATGGCGCTGGTTCAGTGCTCGCAGCAAAATGGCGCGTTTTTGATCAACCAATGAAAAATAAACATCGAAATTATTCGTCCAATGGTTTTTCTTCTTTCAAACTTTATGGTAGCGGGTAATTTGAAAATATTTTCGAGACTTTCAATTTCAATTTGAATTTAAAAATTGTCTTCTGTATGCATTTGCTTTGTAGATATGTTCAAACCAGATTTATTAAAATAAGGTTACAATATTAAAAACATAATATTCTTATAATACAATAATTAATATATAATATAATAACATTAAATAATAATAATAATGCAATTTAGAATTCTCGCAAAAGGGTTCTATTATTTCGAGTTCTGTCCATTTAGCGGAAAAAGATCATCTATGCATGGAGGTATAATTTTGTGTAACTTTATTTTTAAAGTGGCCTTATAGAAATATTTTAAAATCACTCGGGACTGTGGATGAGGACACAAATGAAATAAAAGTCGAAATTAATAATAAACATTGTTTTAATATCTTGTTCTTCATTATAATAATCTCATTTAGCACGCAGGTTAGGAGAAAGGAAACACGCAAGTAACCTGGCTACACTTAATTGCCGTTTTTCCTATCTCACTAGTATAATTCACCCACTTGCCAATAATGTGCCAAGTGTAACATTTCTCTTTCCTACAGATTTATTATAGTCTCACATTGTTTTGGAATGCTGTTCAGTGATGGACGGTTTTGATGATATTTCCACAGTAGAGTAATTTCTATTACCGTCATTTCTTAAATACTGCAACAATTGATGAATTTTGTGCAGTTACATAAATAAAGGACAGCTGTGTTTCCAGACTTGAGAAAATTGTGGCCCAAGCAATTCTACTTAGGTGTGGTAAATGCAGGACAGAGATTTTCACTTAGTGATATTTTGTTCTTCTCCAGTCTGGAATCCTAGCTAATAATATCTACTTTTGTACAAGAGGAAACAATGAATAAATTCACATCTTTTCACAACAAAGGTTCGTCAAATTCACAAGGAGGTACAAATTCATGATTTCCTTATCTAAATAAAATAATACAATAATAACCTTATATTAGTTAATTTACATCTCATGTCTTTAAAAAAAATATATTTACATCAATGGAAGATATTCATAGATTCTGCATCCCTGTGGCCAATAGAAAAATATTTTCATATTTGCATTGCACTTACTTTTAGCTACCTAACATCCATTGGGGTTGTATAAAAAGTAGGGAAAGGCTTTTTTGAGTAAAGATTAGTCTTTTTTAGTCCTTTTTTTAAGAAAACCACTTTGCAACAAACTAAGCTACATTCCTATTACGCAACATTGTTAGACCAGATAAAAGTTCTTGGAAACAAACAATGTGATTTCAAATATTGCAGTTGTATCTGACATGTGATATCTAGTTACACATTAAGAAATTAACTCAGTGGACTTTGCAATAAAATTTACAGTGATAAATTAATACATGAACAACACAAACCATTCAAATTGCTTGAAAAATCTACATTGTACAGAAGAACACGACAAATATTGCTGCAATATGTAAAACACATCACATACCTCATTTAAAATCAATAAACTCAACAAATCTTGCGCTCATTATTGCCATACCTACTCAAGAATGAAGTAGCAGTAAAATCTGTCTGCATCCATGAATAGTATCGAGCTATCAACACTCGTCTATATAGTGATCACGCCTCATCGTGTTAACAGTCCGACTTGTCCTCCTCGACAAGTTTCTGCGTGTCTTTGCCCGTGTCGTTCTGCGTCGGATCGAGCTCCCGATGCTTGACGTGCGGCGACGTCCTCTGCACGATGCTCGACGGTGCGAGGACGGCCGACGCCGGCTCGATCTCGCCGTTCAGCTTGGACTTCACGACGTCCACCGGCACCTCGTAGATGCCCGACGAGTCGCCGGTCGCGGGCGATGCGACTGCGTCGTACATCGGGTTGGAGAAGTCGCGGTTCTTGCCGGTCACGTCGCTCAGGTTGTAAGCGACGTCCATCGGCTCCTGTTGAGAGGTGAACGTTTAGATTGCAATTCAACAGTTTTGTTTATTTCAGTAGTGTTTATAACAATCGACAATTCTTTAACGTGGCGCGATCACTCGATATAGGACAATTTTATTTATTTTTGAAATTACCATTTCAAAATTCATTTTACAACAGTTCAATTATATTTAAGTATTAAAGACTCATTTATAGTCCAGTAGGTAGTTGGCAACTCCCGCCAAATAATGAGTTTTCAATTTTATTTTATGTATTTTGAGAATGTACAAAACTTTAACATGGGAGGTAGAGGAAAATCATTTCGAATTTGGTTTATAACTTATAAAATAGCACACGTTGGTATCGTTTTATTTTTTTTCCTGGTAGTATGTCCGTAGGTCTACCAGAAAAAAAGTTTTTTGTTAAAATCTAACGGTACAAAAAATTAGAACTTCATTTTAGCTTAAAAATGACACGATTTTACTTGGCTGCCATAAGATAACATGGGGAAGAAAACTCAAATTATCTCAGAAACTACTAACTAGACAAGAGAAGTGTTTATTTTTTCAAGGATTATGTATGGCATGATTATCAATAGGTACACAAACATTTATGAAGATCTGAAACTATGCCTCGAGTGATCGCGCCACCTTAACTGCTAATGATTATAATGATGAAGAATAGGTGAGGCAGGATGGTGGGAAGGAGGTGGCTATGATCTATTGGGAACCGTCCCATCATTTGCCTCTCGACTGAGGAAAACTCTGAAATAACCACAGTCAGGAAGGACGGCCATAGAAATTGAACTTACACACAAATTATAATAATCTTCCTCCCGGTTCCAAAAGTTGGGTCGGGGGGTGGCGAGGCCACCATTTACTAGGGCCCAGACTCCTAAGCTAGCTGGCCAGGCTTGGCTCTTCCTCTTCGTTCTTCTTCTCTACCAGTTTTTTCCACTTCTTCCTGTCTTCCCACCACCTTCCTTCCTCCACTTCTTCCCACTTCTCCAGTCTCTCTTGTACATCTTCTGCTACCAGCTCTTTCCACTTTTCCCTCGGTCTTCCCACTCTCCTTTTATCACTACTCGCAGCTTCGAACTCCCGACGCGGTATTCTCTCCCTCTGCATTCTCTTCATGTGGCCAAACCACCGTAGCCGCTCTCTCCCCATTTTAAATGCCAACCTCTCTACCTTCAAGTCTCCTCTAATCTTTTCACTCCTGATCTTGTCCATCTTAGTTACTCCTTGTATTGCTTTGTAAAAACTTCATTTCTGCTGCCGGCAACTGGCTCTCCTCCTTTCCTCCAATCGCCCACAAATTATTAGGATAAATTTAGAAATTGTAGTATTGTAATAGTATGCAAGTGGGAAAAGTCAGCTGTTTGTTTGAATATAGAAGTAGCAAAGCCAACAGAGTACTAGGGCCCATGAATACAAAACCGGCAGACCAGGGCCGACATTTCATCCTCATCATCTACTCTGTCCACCTGTCCCATCTCAGCAGTCTCTTACTACAATACTACGCGTTGATAAATGAATAGTTTCAAACTCACCCCGCCTGGAGCGTTGTTGGCAAATGTTGGCGAACCGAACTCAACATTTGTGCCTTGCCGGAAGGAGACACTCTGCGATGTTGTCAATCCTCCCAGACCTGTGCCTTTGCCACTGAAATAATACAAGAGAAACACACTCAGTTTATTGCAAGTGACTCTTTGAATGTGAATACAAATTTAAAACTAGGAAAACGCTCAGTGTAACGCGTTGATAAGCGAGCACGGGTACGTGCAAATTCTCGAACCGGAAATGCGTACACAACGCACAGAAAACATATACATCCATATGGAATTGATTATGATATCAACTTAAAAGTGTATGCTTTTCATCGAAACTTTAAAATAGCATCTAAGCACCTGGTTCATAAAGCAAATCAGAATCAATTTTCAATTGGCACTGGAAAACATTCATTTCGATACTTCATTACTGACAGATATTAAAAATGTAAATAACTTCATACGTTCTTAACTGATTGGGATGAAATTTTGTAAAATAAGAGACAATATTGGTCTTAATGATCATGCAAAATATGAGTTTGATCAGAATTATCGAAGACCGTTTTCATTTTTCAGCCTATCAGGAGATATTTATTTAAATTTTAACCAATGAATCTGAGTAACGCGTTGATGAGCGAGCACGGATACGCGCAACACCTCGAACCGAAATTCTGTCTATCGAAAATGTCATTAAAAGCCAATAATTCTAAAATTTCGCCACAGATTTGTATAGAAATCTCAAAACATTCCTAAAATATTGGTCCAAATAACCATGCAAAGCTTTAAGTTGATCAATTGAACCTTTATGATTGAACTGTTCCGTGTTAATTTTCAAAAATCACAGGATCTCCTTCAAAAAATATACCTGAGACCACTCATATGATATAAGTGTGTCTACACAATATCAGATCGACTGTTGAACGGTCATTATCAGTTTCATTTGCGTTTGAAAGTTTCTGCTCTAACTACCTTGCCTTGAACTGAAGAGTCGAAGTCGCCGTGAATTTGACAGCCAACACGCTAATAGTCCGTAAAATGTCAATAACGTTTGGATTTAAACACAGATTAGTATGAAAATTGTCAAAAATGCAGATAATGTTGGACCCAACCATCATGCGAAGTTATAAGTTGATCGTTCAATCGGTTATAGTTTAAATTTCTAAAAACACAGGAAAGATGGTTTTAAATTTTAACCAATGGGAGGATTTGGCTGAAACTTTGTTTGATTGGGTACAATGTTGGGGGTAATGACTTGTCAAAATTTCAATTTGATCAAAACAACCAATCGAAAGTTAATTTTTTTTAAATTTGAACCAATCAATGGATTTCAAAAAAATTAGGGTCTGCAACAATCAGAAATGTTACGTACATGTGTGCAAAATTTCAGCTCGATCGAAGAAAAACTCTGACCTGTATATCGTCAGTAACAGAAAAAAAAAAAAACAAACAAAAAAAAAAACAGAGGTCCGTGCCAAAAGAGCCAAATGGAGACGCTCGCTTCGCTCGCTCAAAAACAGAGTTATTTGTGCAAATTTACCCAAAATCTGGAACTGGGAGGACATTTATACAATGTCTTGAAAAATCGAAAAATCCATTCTTGCAAAAGGTCTGATGGGGTGGATATTGTAGTTGTATAAATCAACAAAGTCATCATAAATAAATAAATATCGCGACCCTGCTTCTAACTATTGTCGGGTCCGGGGTCAACAAAGTCAAAATCAAAATAATTTTTCATTTCAGTTATCAGACAAAACGTAAGTAATAAGTTATAATAGATTTAAGATTATGTTTTATTTGTAAAAATGTTGTGAACCTCAGCACCCAAACCTAATATTGTTTTTCACCAAGACTGGGCTACTGCAGGGCTTTGGTAAGGCTAGTTGCTATGGTGACTATGTTAATTCTTATAGCTAAATCATTTTAAAACAAAATACAGATTTTATTTGGTTCGATTTCGAACCGGTTCAGAGCGCTGTTAAAGTGAAAATTCACAAATCACAATATTAGGCAAGGGTCCAGAACTCCAGAATGAACTAAGTTCCCTCAGCAAAGGCGCAGACATCAAGGTTGAACTCACAATGGCCGCTTGCGCAGTACGAAGAACACCCCGCCGGCCGCGAGCGCGATGAGCAGGATCACGACGATGGGGATCACGATGGCTGCCGTGCTGGAGCCGCCGGGCGCAGTCGTGCGGCGCACCGACGTGTCGCAGTAGCGGCCCAGGAAGTCGGGCGGACATTCGCACGCGAGCTCGCCGCCGTCGGTCTCCTTGCACAGGCCACCTGCGGCAGGACATCGGGATGTCATGAACACTGGGACAAGTTGAGCGGAGGACATTCTCAATATCTACAGTTCACAATAATATTTTTAGCCATTGTCTACAATTATGTCCAACAGTCATTGGATATTTCCTAATTTCCATAATTTTTATTTTCTCCTTGAAAGTTATTCTGTCAAGGGTGCCTTTACTCGAGTTTGTTGAAAATATTCGCCATGAGGAAAAATTAGCCACTGCACAATGAATTCAGCTACTTTATCATTGATAAAACAAAAGATTTCACTTGATTTCGCATACTTAGTCAAACATTTTCGCATGCAGTTTCGATTCAAGAACAGGCACCCAGGAAGAGAATCATGATATATCAAACTTTGCTCAATCTCTTGTTAGGTACCTATCTATTTGTCGATTTTTAGTTTACAGTTGACAGGGATATTTTCCAGAGGTGTGAAGTGAAAAATGAGAAAAGAGTTCGGAAAAAGTTATCAACAGCAGAAACTTTTACAAACTATTGCTAATTTCTGTCTTATTACCACTATAGTCACTTATCATCAATTTTACATAATAATTGTATAATTGTATTCTCAATTTTTTTTACTTTGGTTCCCGATGAGATAAATGTTAGCAACAATAGAATAGAGTAAATCCTGTTGGTTTCTGTTAACACCATAAATAAAGATCTGTGAGATGATCTCACCATTCTGACAGAGACAGATTCTGGGCGCCGGGCGAGGCCTCTCGTTGGCGGCGTCACAGACCACCTCGGTGCTGGCCCGATTGCCTGAGGTGGAGTCGGGACAGAGGCAGCGGTGGCCGCCCGGCACGAGCAGGCACAGGTGCGAGCAGCGCGACGCGTGGCACGGGTCCACCAGCGAGGTGTTGTAGCGCGCGTTGTGGTACACTGAGCAACAAGCACACACGTCAGGCATCCACATTTATTGGGAGAATAAATGAAAGAACTGGGGAGAGTTTTCAGTAATAAAACGTTTTTAACATCTCCTTTGCAATAAGAGAAAAGAATGCATAAAACACAAAAAGTTGTTTTTGTTATCAAAAGTCAACTTGAATGTTAAAAAGATCAACCAGGTGGGTTTGCCTGACTTTGACATTATTTTGACAACTTGCAAGTTGAAAAAATTTATAAGTACATATGTACTTTTTGCATTTCTTGGAGTGAATGAAGATTCGATTCACTTGAATATTTATGTTTGTAAATCAGAGAACATGTTCCCAGTATTATTTGTATTAATAATTCAAGTGTGATCATTTGTTCCCTTTCTTGGTTTATTAATTTTACAATGGTTTAATTATTAATATAAAACAGGTTCCAGCTACAATATTTTATGGCAAAAAGTACACAAGGGGGTTTTACATAAAAAAAAATGCTTAATTTAGGGAAAAGTAAGAGTATTTAAAACTCTTTTGAACCTCATTTGAATGTTCAAAAGTCAAAAGTCCACATTTATGAATTTGACGAGTGTGCAACTTCAATGAAGACTCACCCTTGACGCCCGAGGGGTTGACGAGGTCCTTGGCGAGGACGACGGGGACGCCGCGGCCGAACTTGTCCTGCTTGATGAGCTCGCCCGTGTCGCGCGTCACCCAGTACAGGTTGTTCTCGAACACGTCCAGAGAGATCGGGTGGTGCAGCATCTCTACGCAACACAAACCACTCGGCATGAAGAACTTCTTTGCGAGACATGGCATTTTGATGAGTTATGAGTGATGGATGACAATGTAATATCTTTGAAGATCATAAAAAGTGATGGAAAATATAACTTATCTATCTGTATAGTAATTTTAGGGTAACATAGGTAGTAAGAATTTTTAAAAACTTATAGTAAAAGTTCAAAGTCAAAAGTCTATTTAAAAGTTGGTAAATTAGCCTGGAACTTTGACAAAGCCGTAAGTAAAGAAATCACGAATTTCCCAAATTGAACCATACCTATTTAGTGGATCAATATTACATAGTATTTCTCTTGTGGAATGGATGTTTTGTTCAGAACTTTGTACCCATCAATATAAACATTGTACCTTTAGTGTTTTTGAACAGATTCTTAAAATGAGATCAAATATACATTTATTGCACCTACATTGCAATCAAATGAACATCAAAAAGTGTATCAATTATTAGCCAGGCAGGTAACATCATAACGTTTCTAAAATTTTAGTGCTAAAAAAAACATTTTTTTTTTATTTTTTTTTTAAACTTTAGTGCAATTTATTTTTTAAATTTTAGTTTTATAGTTTTTTTTTTATTGTTTTGGCTGCAGCATGTCAAAGCCGAGTTATAAATCATGCGAAATCGCCACGTACCTCCCATGAGAATGGTCTGCCTATGCGAGCCGTCGTGCTTCATGACTTGTATGGTGTTGAGCTTGGTGTCGACCCAGTAGAGCGAGTGGTCCATGGCGTAGTCGATGGCCAGCCCGGTGGGGTGTCGGATGCCCTCCATGAGCAGCGTGCGTCGCTTCGAGCCGTCCATCCAGCCCACCTCGATCTTGGGGGCGGAGCCGGCGTCGGACCAGTACATGCGGCCTGGACATGGGTACAAGCTCGTTATTACACACTCCAAAACTCTTGTCTGGGTGTAGTAGTGTAGGTGTAGTAATGTCACATGACTGTAAGTGTATCATGTCTGGGGCCCTATTCTATAACTTAAAAATTCCGGTTTCGGCCCGAATCCGATCCACGGCCGTTAAAAGGTAAAAGGTCTACTTTGAAGTCCAGAAACTATAAATTGTTACGCCCTGATCCTGCAAAGTTGACTTAAAGTAGTACACTCATTAGTCGGTGTTAAATAAAAATGCTTCAAACTTTCCTCAAATATGCCTCAAGCAATACCATTTGCAAATACGAAAAGAAAAACATGTGTCACGGGAATAATTTAAGAGATATCTTAAAAGGAATTCTTGAAATTTCCCATAAGATAACATGGCGATGCTTGAAAATTACACTTATATCTTCTGTAGAAATCGTAATATAAACTACAAAGTAAAATTATTGATTTCATATTAAAGGCCGATTTTTTTTCAATATTTTAGCCGCTTAAAAATGTGTGGGTACGGGATTTAATCAAGAAATAATCAAAAATTATACCCTAATTTAGCCAGTTTCTACTAGAAACTGCTTAAAATCAAACCAAGTACTTAATTCGTACTGCATGAAATTAATTAAAATAATTGTACATTCTTTATAAAATATCGTATTTCTACAAAGTAATATTATGATATTCATCAACAATGCAAAATATAGTTGTAAAATATTTATTTCATTGATTTGTAATTGAGCGAGCGTAGCGAGCGTCACCACGGTACTCTTATGGCACTTTCTCTGTGTGTTTGTTTGTTTGTTTGTTTGTTTGTTTTTTTGTTTTTTTTTTGTGGTCACAGCCCAGGTCAAACCGCTCAAGCAATCGATCTGAAATTTTGTACACATACTAACGTACTCTATGCGGTCCCTGGGATCGTTTTTGAATGGGCTCCCGTGATTGGTTCAAATTTAAAAAAAATTATCTTTCGATTGGTTGCTTCGATCTATTTGAAATTTAGCAAAAACATTGCAACCAACATTGTACCCAATCATAAAAAGTTTCAGCCAAATCCTCCTATTGGTTCAAATTTAAAACCATTTTTCATGTGATTTTTGACATTTAAACTAGAACAGATTGACCGATCAACTTAAAACTTCGCGTGGTCATTGGTACCAACATTTTAGGTATTTTTGCCAATTTTCAGTCTAATCTGTCGTTATTTTCAAAAGTTTTTGTCATTTTAAGGTCATTTTATTCCATAATCTTGAAAAATTTATACTAAATTGTCATCCCTGCCTTCTTTAAGCTTCTGTTCCAAGGCAAGGCCTGTAGAGCAGCCAAGCTATTCACAATAAATGAAAGCATTTTTGAGCTAGCGCATAAAATCGGATGCAGTACGAAGGCCAAATCCTCTAATTGGTTTAAGTTTAAATAATGTCTTCTGATTGGTCGACAATAAAAATGTTCACATTAAGTTCAAATTTTGCATGGTGATCAAGACCAACTTAATATAAAATTTTACATATTGTTAGCCGAATCAGTCAAGTATTAATTGTAATTTTACGAGTTTAGTATAGGATGTCACAAGAGATTTCTGGAGAAGGTATGTAGGTAAGACTTCACGACACAATGGATCTGTTATTCATCCAGAGTATTATGGAGATTGAAAAATTGCAGAGAAAATTGTCTTGTGCCGTGTCGTGCATCGTTACTATGGGGATGTTGCATGTTCTGTGCTCGCTCATCAACGCGTTACACTGAGCGTTTTCCTAGTTTAATTTGTGAGTCACTGACTTGAATAGTTTGGGGGGTGAATCGAGTCAAAAAGGGTTAAACTCGACTTTTTCGAGTTGAAATTTTTTTTTTTTTTTTTTTTTTTTTTTTTTTGATTGACAATATTTATACTGCTTACATTCTTAACAGTCCCCTACCTACCTCTTCCTATCAATAATCCACTCCTCAACTCACAAGAACACATGCATTTCTGTTAAAATGACACAATGAAATAATAACAAAGTATTGTTGGACGAAATTGTTGAGATTTGGGAAATATGATATTCCTGCTGATAAAGTATGGTGACATAACTCAACTGCAGGTCTAAGTGCTTCTGACAATACTTCTAGGAATGCAATAACCCAGAATTCTTGGCCTAAGGAAGTTCTAGGGTCTTTGGCCTTTACATTCTATGTAGTACCTACCTAGTAGTATTTCTAGTAGCAGATTGAATGATTTTTTTTCCCCCAAGATACAGCAGCTGTTAAAGCTTAGATCCTAGGAAGTTAGATCTTTACTTGTCATTCCAAGCTACAATTTTCTAGTAGCACACTTCAAACCCCTGTAGTATGAGAATCAAAATGATTTACCTAATACACATCTTATCTTATAATAAGAAATGACATGAATTAGCAGCCCTACAATGTATAGATGATGTATGATACATGTAAATATTTCAATTCATTTTGTGATGGTCGAATAATAATTTTATGACCTAATAGTACATAGGTGAACATTTGCTGAACGTGACTCGAACTCGACTCGAAAAACTCGATTCATCTCACTGACTCGACTCGAACTCGACTCGACCTTAAAATATCAAACTCGCACAGCCCTAATAAATTGTAAATGATACCCAAGATAAACAAACAAATAAGCTTCTGATACAATTTAAAAACAACTTTTGATTTGAGCATTTGATTATTTTGACTATGTGGAGCAAGTAGGTAATTCAAAAAGTTGGAAAGACAATAAATATACTTCTGAATCACCAACTATTGTAGAACAAAGTGAACCAGTTGCCTGAACTCACCGAGCTGTGGATCCACGACGATGGCGGTGGGGCTCTCGAGGTTGGAGGCGATGATGGCTCGGCGGTATCGTCCGTCAGACTTGGCGACCATGACGCGGCCGCGCGGCTTCTGTCCCGACCGGTCTGTCTCCGTCCAGTAGAGGTTCCCGCCAACCCAGTCGATGGCCAGACCCGTCGGCTTCCAGTTGCCCTTCATGTTCAGATCCTGGGCGAAGCCGGCCTGCGACAGAATACAAACAATTTCACACCAACTCTGCACAACACTAGCCGTAAAAAATGTTCTTCATTCAGGAATGATGGAAACGCTAGTGACTCCTACTTTAAGAAGGTATTCATTTTGTTTTGTCTATTTCGTATAAATCTAGCAGATAAATGATTATTTATTGCATTTAGAAACAACGAGAAAAAAAATGTTAAAAAATAAATCTCCATTAATAAAAGAAATAGGTAGATAAATAAGTAAATAAACCAGGTTTTCAAGTTTATGAAACCTTAAATTTCAATTTTCATTGAACTGAACATAATACTATCATACTAGAGAAGGGGAATAAAATCCACACAAAAAGGCTCCATTACCTGGTACATTTTAATTTATGCATTTCTACATATTTTAAGTTGACACATGTCCACTTTCAATGGGTTGACCTTTTCGCCTCCAAGTGAACTTTAAACAGCTTAAAAGTTGATTAATCACCTATATTTCCCAAGAATAAAGCTAATGTGTGGATTCGTGAATTCTATTCCAATTTCCCCATGGATCACATATGGCACGTTGACGGATCAGATTTACAACTTTATTGAGGTAAATCGATGTATTTTTGTAATGCGAGTGATTACTTTAGAGTACTTGTCATTTTTAATGAACAGTATTATGAAATGTATTTTTCTAAATTAAACCCATAGTTATATTTGTGACAAAGGATTACTGACCTTGACATCCCCGCCCTGCGCGTTGACCATGTACGACCGCTTGATCGTCTTCTCGTACGAGTCCGCCCAGAAGACGATCTCCGTCTTGACGTCGTAGTCGACCGCCTCGATCCTCTTCTCGTCTCGTATCACGTCGCCCTGCTGCTGCTTGAGCAGGTTGTAGGAGCGTATCTCGGGGCCGTTGGCGTAGATGAGCGTCACGTCGGGGTTGTCGGCGCGACACACGCCGCTCACCGCGTCGTTCAGCGTGAAGCCGGCGCGGCACGAGCAGCCGTAGGTGCCGTTCAGGTTCGAGCAGATCTGCGAGCAGCGGTGCGTGCCGGTCTCGCACTCGTCAACATCTGCGGGTGACAAGCGGGGTTAGAGGGGCGGACGAATATGAAGAATGCTTTCTAAAGTACTTCCCGTTCAAGCTTCACTCTTTCAGAAAATATGGATCAATAAATAAGTGGATATGTAGAAATATGTGTAGTGTAGAATGAAAATACACCTAGATATTTAGAATTTACATGAAAAGGAGGCTCTTGTTTGGCATTGAATGAACAAACTTCATTCAAAATACCTATTAAAAAACTAAAAAAAAAAAAAAAAAAAAAAAATGTCACTTGTCAGTCTACTTTTTTTTAAACATTTTTGGGATACGAAGTGACCTTAGTGTCATGGCTCATGAGGTTTAAGACATAGGTAGTTTTAAAGCAATTATCATACAAAATATTTGGTATAAAATTCTAGATGTTTCACTATTCCAATCTAAAAAAAAAACATAGCCTAGTTATGAATTTTTAAGGGAGACATATCTGTTGAGCTCACCTAAACATTTCTTCCTGTTCTCTGGTGATATGATGAATCCGTCATAACAGGCGCAGATGTAGCCTCCATCCGTCAAGTTGGTACAGTGATGCTCACAACCGCCCTTGTTGTCATCGGTGCAAGACTTCGAGTGATCTAAACACAGCACAGCATTACGTTAGATAGCAATTAGCAGGACAAATACTGACGTCAACATTATAATTTGGTTTTAGTATTAACCAGACGAGAAACCATAAACTTACGGCATCCAAGTTCGTCGGAAAGATCCCCGCAGTCATCTGCAAAGTCGCATATCTTCGCGCGATCGATGCACTTCTTGTTCGAGCACTGGTACTCGGCGTAGAGGTTGCACGGCTTGAGGCGCGACGCGCACAAGGTCATGTTGTTCTCGTCGGAGCCGTCGCCGCAGTTGTCCACGCCGTCGCACAGCTGGTAGCGCGGCACGCAGCGGTGGTTGTCGCATTGGTAGCGCCGCAGAGTGTCACAGTTGAAGTTGCCTGCAATGTTTAATAAGGGTTACAGGACTGAATTTATTTACTGCTTTTTAAGAAGAAGAAGAAGAAGAAATTAAGTATTGGTATAATTTCATATTGGTATGGGTATATGATATTGGTAGCATTGGTAAAATTTGTGAGTCTCTCAAAACTATTGAAAATTAACAAAGAGTTATCTTGATTTTTAAGGAGAGGTGTGCAAATATTCAATTTCATATTTGAAAATGTAAATAGAAATTTTGAAATATTCAAAACGGTTGAATGAAGTAATGTCTCAAAAATATCATGCCACATCAAAAACAATGTGTTTCCTATAGTACTTCGACCATCCTTCATTTCTGGAAAATTCTATAGTTTGGTGAATGTTTTGTTTATTCGAAATTATGTACACTGAATTTATTTAGGGCCGGTTTTTGTACCTCTTGCTAAAGTTCTTGGTATTTAGCTAACGGATATTAGCAAGCACCTAATTTTACATTGATTTCATCGTTTAGCTAACATCATCAAGAAGTTGGAAGACATTTGCTAACTCTATCAAGTACTTTATCCGGTAGCTTACTTTAGCAACTTTAGCACTTTTTGCAATTTTTTTCAAATCAAAATTACTTCAACGTTATAAAAAGTTAATGATCATAACTCCGCTTAAATGTATTGTAATATTGAACTAATCGAGCAGTTGAATTGCACTCACTGCAGACGGATCCGCTCTCGTCGGAGTTATCGCCACAGTCGTCGGTACCGTCGCACAGATCTCCCTGGCTGACACACAGATGGTTGAGACACTCGAACTTGCTCTCGGGGCAGTAGCGGCCGCCGGGAAAGCGGGGCGGACAGTTCATCTCGTCGCTCATGTCTCGACAGTCGCGGTCGCCGTCGCAGCGGAAGTACGACGCGATGCAGTGGCCGCTCGTGCATTGGAAGGTGCCGTTCTGTGAGGCGGGTACAACAGTGTCAGTGAAGAAACATTATGTAATTCACTTGATAATGAGTAAGTGATTTATCTACTACCTATCTGGATTAAGAGAGGAGGGGATATGAATCCACATAAATGCACTTATGTTTCTTTGGACATAATTGCATTTTGACAGTTTTTAAATAGCAAAAGTCTCATTTGAAGTCTGGTAAAAGTAAATGGTTTAGATTTTTTGAATTAAAAAGTGGACTTTACACGCTGTTAAAATAAATCTAGTACTATGAAATGGAGCTCTTAATTGTAGATCCAATTTCCCTTCCAATTATGGTACAAATTGTAGGTGCAAATTCTTTTGAAAGAATTAATTTGAACCCCATTATTTCCATAAAATGACAAATAAATTTATTCAGAGCTGTGGGTTTACCAAAGTTACCAACTTCCAATTACAAGCTATTTTTTCACTTAGTTGGCAAGTAAATTTTATGGATATCTACATAGGTAGTTATTGATTTGCCGATGAATCTGTATGTAAAGAATAGAGCAACAAACGGCTTGTCCTTTGTTTATTCACTGAATAAGGTTGGGTGGTGGGGGGGGTGAAATGCAATGCAAGTGACACTCACCTTGCACTGGAAGCCGGTGCAGTTCACCTCGTCGGAGTTGTCTCCGCAGTCATCGTCGTGGTCGCAGCGCCATCTGTTGGGCACGCACTTGTTGTTGCCGCACCGGAACTCGGACTCCGAGCACTCGCGGTACGAGCCGTGACAGAGAGCGTCCTGAGCAGCACAAGAATACACTCGTTTCAAGGAGAAAGTCGTGGAGAAACACTCGGCAGGATGAAGGGATTAGCAAGCCGTATCATGTGAAAATTGCCAGGGATTGTGAGTAGCAAATAGCCTACAGCTCGTTGTCCTACAGAAAAGTTTATTTTTGTAAATTTATTAATTTTTTTTTTTTAAATTAACATATTAATTATTATTTTTATTGTTTTTGATGGGATGTGTGGTGGGAAGGAGACAGTCGTGGTCTATTAGTAGGAAACCTTACCATCATTTGCCTCTCGACCAAAGGAAACCACAATAAAAAGCAGTTGCGAACGGCAGTTCCGAGAATCAGCCCTGGAGCTCAGTCAGTCATAAACAAATGTAAATGAGGAATACATAAAAAAATTCAACTTTTCACTGGACCTTCTGCTAAAAGTTAAAATAAACTAATGGAGAAGACAACAACAACACCCTCTAGTTGAACAGTGGCTCCATCGAACTGCAGGCATGAAGATCATAAAAGGCAAGACGCACACGTCAGCTCCGAGAGTTCCTCACCTTCTCGTCGGAATTGTCCCCGCAGTCGTTCTCGAAGTCGCAGAGCCATCGCTTGGGGATGCACCTGTTGTTGCCGCACTGGAAATCGCCCGACTCGCTGCACTTGGGACAGTTCTCGGCCTTCTCGTCCGAGCCGTCACGACAGTCGTCCTTGCCGTCGCAGAACAGCCACTTGGGGATGCAGCGGTAGTTGGAGCGGCCGGGACACCGCTGCCATCCGTTGGTGCAGTTCCGCTGCCGACATCTAAATCACAATCCCACGTCAGTCAATGCCCTTGATGCAACACAGTTTCATGGACATCAAAATGTTTTATTTAGATTTGATGGACAATGGTAGATTTTTGGGATTGATAGAAACTCAAATTACAACTTGATTTAATAGCAGAAGAACCAATTTCAGCAAAAAAAATCTGTTTTTTTTCTTCATCTTCTTTACATTGAAGACTACAATCGTGTTAAAGATAATTTTAAAAATATCTGTAGGTATGCAATAAGAAGTAATGCAATTTCTTTTGGTTCCTTTGGGTGCTATTTTATTTAAGTTTTAATCCTGGCTAGTTGCATTAGCTTGAAATGATAGCAGTTTTAAACACCAATATTGTCAATTCCAAAAATAATTAGTGATAACTAGAGCCAGTTTTAAATGGTGATGCGCGAATTCGCGAATTGTTCTGATTGCACTATTTTCTTCTACTAAAATCCATTTCATTGTGTATAGATCCCAAATCTACCATTTTTACATTGCGAAAAAAAACGAAATCCAACCCTGATCGCGATATTCAACATTTTCCGCGAAATTACCACGAAATAAAGGTTTTCTATTAAAATTACTGCTTTTATTCCCCTAACAGGTCACACAACAACAAACGAAACCAGTTTCTTTCCATGTGCTACTCACTCAACCCCCTCCCCCTCGCCAGACACTTTGCTACCCACCCTCAAATAGGAACCAGACCAGTCTAACCAGTTGATGATGCCTCCAGGCTGCTTTGTTTTGCGCCCCCATCTGTTTAAGGTCGACCGGTTTTCCCAACCCTCTTTCCACCCTCAACCAGTCCCAACTATTTATCAATAGTCTACTTACACAGAAGGATATTTTGGAACAATACCTGCACTGAAAATTGTTGGATTGGGAAAGAAAATATCTTGTCAAACTATACATTTTGCGTCATGAAATTTTAAATATTATGTATCATCATCTATACTAGTACAGAGAAAATGTGGGTTGGGGAAAAGACAGTACAGAGCATTAAAGACATCATTCTAGACAAGCCTATTTCAGTGCTAATAGTGCATGACCAATCCATTCCAATCCCTCCTCAAAAGTGGCATACATGTTTTTCATCTAATTATGGTTTCTGGGGGCTATTACAATGTGTTTTATAACCAATTTAATATCACCACAAAATTGCAAAATCCCTCTTCCAGAAAAAAACACAAAAAACGAAATTGATGATTTTAAAAACGAATTTTAAGAAATAAAATCACCATTTAAAACTGGCTCTAGTGATAACGTACAATTTTTACAATTAAAAGCTGAAGAACATTTGGTTGCTGACAAGAAGTTACATAAGGCAACGTGCAGTATCAGGCATTTTTATTAAACGTGACTAAAATCATATCTCCCTCTTCCTCACCTGTAAGCCGGTTCGTCCGTGTCGTCGCCGCAGTCGTTGTCGAAGTCGCACACCCACAGCTTGGGAATGCACCTGCCGTTGCCGCACTTGAACTCCGTGTCGGGATCGCAGACTCGGTTGTTGCACACGGCCGGGTCCTCGTCGGAGCCGTCCTTGCAGTCGGCGTCGCCGTCGCACTTCCACGCCTGCAGCACGCACCGCCCGTTGGAGCGGCACTTGAACTCGGTGTCGGGGCAGCTGCAGAAGGAGACGAGGTTAGTTGTCTTCAAGACTTCTTCACAGCAGACAGCAAAATCTTACTTACAATATGGCGACAATTCTTTCAATTAAATAATAAATATGTTGATTCAACAAATACAATCCAATTGTTTCTTGAAGGTTCAACACCCCCATCTAATTCAATTGAGTTTTTGTTGGCAAGGTATCGGACAAATTGACAATTAAACAAAACACACTATTTCACCATAAGTCAGCCTTCAAAATACCTTTGAAGACCTTGAATACAGCTTTTCTTTGAGATTATCTGTCAGTAAAGGGGAGTATAAAAACCCATTTTTCAGTGAAACTAAGACACTGATCTTGAAAGAAATCAATAGGCAGACGAACAGGATAGAATGAATCTATTGTGAAAAAAATTGTCCGATCTCTTACTTCGTTTGACCTGAAATGATTTTGTATGGTCTAATAGACTTACGGAAGTTCACAGTGTTTCTCGTCGGACTTGTCACCACAGTCGTCGGTGCCGTCGCAGATAGTCGCCGAGGCCGTGCAGTTGTTGTTGTTGCACTGGTAGGTGCCGGCGCGACAGTGGCGCACCGGGCAGCTGGCCGGCTCGTCGGATCCGTCCTTGCAGTCGTTCTCTCCGTCGCACTTCCAGTACCACGGGATGCACTTCTCGTCTGAGCCGCCGCACCGGTGCTGGCCGGACGTGCAGTTGGCCGTGCACGTCCTGTTGTCGGCGTTGAGCTTGAACTGGTTGGGACACGCGCACACGAAGCCCACGCCTCCGTTGGCCGCCGGCGCCAGCAGGCACAGGTGAGAGCACGCCGCGTTGATGCAGGGGTCCGGGTATGGCAGCTGGCGCAGCGGGTGCATCGTGTGGATATCATACGGCCGATGAGTCGTATTGCGCAGTACCTGGCGACAAAGAAAAGCACATGAACTCTCTGATAAACAATGATAAATTGTTGTATTGCAGTCAAAATGTTGTTGATAAATGATAACTTTTGCACCACTTGACAGCAATTAAAGTCCATCACAGGTTGGTAGGTAAAATGAAACAAAATAAAAATATTGAAGAATGTTTCTTTCAATGACAACATTTTTATAATCAAAATCTTGACCCATTCAAATTTAACATTCAGGAGGTAGATTGCCCCACTACTATTACAGGGCCAATATTTTTATATTATTATCAAAGTAATCAGTAAACTCCAAAAAAAATAGCAACAATAGGTTCGATTACATAGTCCCTGCTAATGTCAAGAGGAGAAATAAAGGAACTAAAAATAATTTGAACACAATCATTTTTCTCAATAAATATGAAAATAATAGATATTTAAATAAGAGTAGGTATATTTCGAGTCCCTTGTGTCACCTACCTGCAGATCCTTGCCGGTGAACTTATTAGCGGAGGAAATGGCCTTGAGATTCCAGTCGGTCCAGTAGAGCATGTCGTCGAAGAGCGTGAGCGCGAACACGTGCGGCACGGACTGTCCCGAGAGCACGATGTGTCTGTGCTTGCCCTCGAGGTCCGAGAACGCGATGTAGTCGAGATGCGCGTCGGCCCAGTAGACCTTGTCCGTGAAGTAGTCGATGGTGAGGGCGTTTGGCCACGCGATGTCGTCCTCCCACGTGAGGATGCGGGAGAAGTTGGAGCCGTCCATGCCGATGCGACCGATGTATGCCTGACAAGAGATCAGGGCATTGTAACTTACAATATTCATACTTTTAAATAGGCTCTGCCACTTCAGTGGCAGATTTTCGTTCAAGGACTTTATTTCGTTTTTTTTTCATTCTGCGAGCCTTTGTTCTCGGTTTTACTACGACCCCTTTACCTATTTTCCAGACCTTTTACAGCATTCTATACAACCCTCTAATTGGGATGCGTTATACTTAAATAGTTTTGAAGACAAAAAGGAAAAATTCAAAGAGATGTTGTGATATGATTCATTTGCAAAACATTCATGTTAGCATCTACATAATATGTATCAAAGTCATAGATAATTTCTTAGGCACAAACAGAATTTCTCCACAGACATTTAAAAAGTGGTCAACAGATTTGAGAGCAAATAGTTACCTGAAGTAAAATGATTGATTGCCTTTTGGTCATCACTTCATATCAGTAAATCAATTGACAACTGTATTTAAATTTTAAACTACCAATCATGTGATGTGAGCTCACCTGAAGATGCCAGCTGGTGAAGTAAAGGTACCCAATGCGCGGATGCACGGCCAGAGCTCGTGGATCCGGAATACCGGCCTTGATGGTCTTGCGGTTGGTTCCGTCCAGCTCGGCCACCTCCAGATGCTTGCTGTGTCGGTCCAGCCAGTACAGCTTGCGGCCCACCCAGTCGATACCGATGCCCTCAAGGCCGTGGCTGTCGTGTCGGATCACAGGCTCCTTCTTGCCGCTGCCGTCCAACGTGGACCTACGAGAAACATAATTCATTGTAGAAGCATCGTACATATTAGGAAAACAAGATAATTCAAATACTGTCGGCTTGTTGACGTTTAGTTTTAAGATTTTCGTAGGTCTAATTTTAAATCTAATGTAGCAAATTGAATATTATTTTCTTATTACAAAATTCCATTCTTTCTTCTTAAAGAAAAATGTGTCCTTCAGAACGTCTATTTTCAAAAAATGGTTATTATCGGTATCATGAGAGAAAATGAAGGAATTAATTCACTCAAAAAGCCTAGATTTCTTGAGATATCTATGCATTTTATTATAGCGTTTCAGTCATAAAAAGTAGGTACACTTCCAGGCTAAGAGAGTTCAAACATTATGGTTTTAATTTTGACTTTTGACAATTCCAAATGGACCTTGAATTCTGTAAAACTCAAGATATCCAAAGGAATTACATCTTCTGTGTGAATTAAATTTCTTTCTCTCAGGTAAAGATGTTGCTAATAAAAACAAATTATAACACAAATATGAATGTTTCACTAACTTTCAAACAAAAACAAATTTTTAGCAGACTCAAACTTACAAAGAATGTAAAATTAACATACATTAACATATGTAGTAAGAATGTAACATGTTCAAACATAAAATCGGGATTCAAAAACTAATCCTCATGTGTACCTGAAGATAGTCTTTGCCGAGACATCGCTGAAGTACATCCTGTTCTCCTTGACGTCGAAGTCCAACGCGACGACGTTCATCAGGTCCTGGTGGACGAGGTTGTAGACCTTGGCATCGAGCGACATGTTCCTGACGTAGTACTTGTTGGTGAAGATCAGCCAGGGCACCGTCTTGTCGCGCCGCTTGCACGTGTGCTCGTCGGCCTCGCGCTCGTAGTACGTGTCGTCGCACTTGCAGTAGTACGAGCCGGGGGTGTTGGAGCAGTACTGCGAGCACACGCCCGGCGTCTCCACGCACTCGTCCAGGTCCGCACACGCCTTGCCGTCCTCCAGCAGTCTGCGGGCACGAGATTACGCTCATTGGAACGAGTTCAAGATACACACACATCGAAATATTAGACTAACAAAGGATTATGATTTATTGTAACCAATAATTGAGCAAGCGAAGCGAGCGTCTCCTTTTGGCTCATTTGGCACGGACCTCTGTTTTTTTGTTTTTTTTGTTTTTTTGTTTTTGTTTTTTTCTGTTACTGACGATATACAGGTCAGAGTTTTTCTTCGATCGAGCTGAAATTTTGCACACGTGTTTGGACATTCTCTGGGCGTTGCAGACCCTAATTTTTTTGATATCTACTAATTGGTTAAAATTTAAATAAACATCTCCTGATAGGTTGAACAGTGAAAATGGTCTTCGACAAATCTGATCAAACTCATATTTTGGCTATACATGTCTAGAGTTTTTCCTCGATCGAGCTGAAATTTTGCACACATGTAGAGACAAACTTTTCTGTTTGCAGACCCCAAATTTTTTTGAAATTTATTAATTGGCTAAAATTTAAATAAATATCTCCTGATAGGCTGAAAAATGAAAACGGTCTTCGATAATTCTGATCAAACCCATATTTTGCATGATCATTAAGACCAATATTGTCTCTTATTTTACAAAATTTCATCCCAATCAGTTAAGAACGTATGAACTTATTGACATTTTTAATATCTGTCAGTAATGAAGTATCGAAATGAATGTTTTCCAGTGCCAATTGAATTGATTCTGATTTGCTTTATGAACCAGGTGCTTAGATGCTATTTTAAAGTTTCGATGAAAAGCATAATACCTACTTATAAGTTGATATCATAATCAGTGCTCGAAGAAGGCCGGTATGGGACGGTATGGTATACCGGTACTTCTTTACACATTTGATTTCATATCGTTACTTCTCAGAAAAAACGGAATGCTTAAAATCAGATATTCTTGGAAATTTACGTAATTTTAGATTCTAATTTACTCGTATTTCATGGTTATCTTTTGACTGCATATTTCAAGCATAACTGTGAACTATGAACATCCACTACAAGATAAAGTAAAATTCATTATTTAATTTAGTTGTTTCATCAAGGTAAAAGACTAATCTAACTAATGACATGACAATGATTGTCAGTGTAATTCTGGAATCTGGACCCTCATCGAATATCGTACCCCCCCCCCCCCCCCCCCCCGCACGTGGTATTCTTATGTTACCATACCGCCACTATTTAATTCCTACTTCGAGCACTGATCATAATCAATTCAATATGGTTGTATATGTTTTCTGTGCGTTGTGTACGCATTTCCGGTTCGAGAATTTGCACGTACCCGTGCTCGCTCATCAACGCGTTACACTGAGCGTTTTCCTAGTATAAGAATATACTACCAATATTTGTCAAACAATATATTTTCGATCAGAAGAATTAATAAAAAGAAAAACAGTTAGAAAATAAAAAAAAATTTCCCCCTTAAAAATATACTAGACTACAATATATAAACTCAAGAGTGTGCAACAATTTCTTTACAGTTGGCATAAATCTGTTTCAAAATTATCAAAATATATTATCTACTCGGCAAAATTGTTGTAAATTTTCAAAATACCATGATCACTATTCAGTATTCACTACTAATTACATTCTTGACTGTTTGAGAAGGGAAAGAGAGTCTACGACAATTAATCAAATTCACTTGCAAGCAAAAAAGCTCAAGCATTCAGATTAATCAGACTTCAAATTGGAACTTCAAAAATTTCAATTTTATGTGTACTCCAAGAAATTGAGTTTTTTATATGCAGATTACATTCCATTTCTCTTGGTAGTGAGATGGCTCACTGATGACTTTCTAAATACAAAATGAAGTAGAAATGCCATTCACATACAACATTTTGTGTTTCATATTTCTTTCCAGTAACCAATCACAAATCCAGTAACCCCTTGGCTGTCCTGTGATCGGTGCAGAAATAAATGCAAATCTGTTATTTGTGAGTGGCCTCTATGAGAGTGTTGCTTGGTAAGACACTGACTTGTAACCCTCGTTGCACGTGCAGTAGAAGCTGGTGGGCGTGTCAATGCACTTGTGTCCGCACTGGTGCACCTCGACCTTGGAGCACTCGTCCACGTTGCAGTGCAGCGGCTCGTCCGAGTCGTCCGAGCAGTCCGACACCTTGTTGCAGACCAGCGTCATGTCGATGCAGTCGCCGTTCGTGCAAGCAAACTGGTTCGCCGGACACGTCTTGTTGCTTTTCTCTGTCGGTGGGAAGAGGTTGCGGTTTTAACAACAGCTTTGATCACATGACATTTTTATCACATGGACAGACCTTTGGATCATTTTAATAAAATGTATTTAAAGGAATTTTCAATTTATAGTTTTACCAGGTTGTCTAAAACTTGAATCCTATGAGAAGCAGAGAGTTTTGAAGTTGGCATTAGTGATGGAAGAAACGAGGGACAAGTGGAGAGACTTGGATGAAGACAGAAGATGATGTTTGAGAGAGACTTGAGAAGTAGGAAGAAGTGGATGGAAGAGGGCGACAGAGAAGAAAGAAAATGAGGATTGAGGAAGAGCTGATCAATGCTATTATCATCAGAATATCAGAATAATGTTTTAGTGTCCATTATTGGGATCACTTTGCACACATTTTTAATACATTCTCGCAAACACATAGAGAATAACAATAAACATCACGCATCTATTACATCATTATCAGCAATTTGTAAAAAATCAGTAGAAGAGGTTTACAAATATAATTCTATAAAATTAGTATTTTGTAATAAAAATTTATGGATCTCTTTTTCTCTTTTAAAAATCTTTTAAAAAATGTAATAAGAATATTTTCCCCTGCCATAGCTATATCAATATGATGAAGCGTATGACTCACTGTCGCAGCCGACTTCGTCCGACTTGTCTCCGCAGTCGTCCTCGCCGTCGCAGCGGTAGTTGTTGCGGATGCACTTGAAGTTCTGACAGGAGAACTCCTGCGGGCTGCAGGTCTTGTAGGTGGAGTGACAGTCCTTGCCCTCGTCCGTGCCGTCGCCGCAGTCATTGTCGTGGTCGCACAGCCAGCCCTGCGATCACAGACCAAACTCAATGACAAGGCAATCTAGCCACATGAATCTGTTGCAATTTGAGAAGAAAATAGTCATTGTTTCTACGTTTTTAAGTAGAAGGTACAGCACAGATCTCTGTTCACAACAGAGAATAAAGTAGGTAGTACGTAGAAAGAAAAAATAAATCATTTGGATATTTTGTCATTAAAAGAAAGAATTCAATGTGAAAAAATTAATTGTTGTTTTGACATATATAGCTGATTCTGCTAACATTCTGGGCTTATTTTGATGAAACTTGATTTCAGTTGCATAGTTTTATTAAGTCTCAATAATATTTATGTTCTCATGTTTCACCAATTAGGTACCTAGGTATGTTTTTGATATTTAAGTAACATAGGTACTCTAATTTTACAGCAATTATAACCATTTAAGCAAATTAACTGAAAATGTGTAAGATATGATCTTAGAACTGGTTCAACTTATCCATTCATTGACTTTAACATCATTATTACTTCTGCATCCTGAGTTAGATTCTACTTGTGGGGGTATATTCACAGCACGGGCCTCCACAACTCACTTCGTCGAGAGACTCATTTAACGTGAAGGGAGGTCATCACAGTCTCTCTCGCAAGTCGGCAAGATCCTCGACACTCACCTTGTTGATGCACCGGCCGTTGCCGCACGTGAACTGCTCCTCGCCGCACGACACCGAGGTGGGACAGTTGTGCAGCGTCGTGTTCTCGTCAGCGCCGTCCACGCAGTCCGGGTCGCCGTCGCAGAGCCACTTCTTCGGGATGCACTGCGCTCGGTTCCACTGCTTGTTCGCCTCGCACGTGAACTCCGTCTCCGCGTCGCACTTGCGGTCGTCTGGAATACGCAAGGGGGAGAGTTGAAACTGAACTCTTGGATGGTTATGGTCAAATGTCTCTTAAGGTGGATTCACACGGCCGTTCCAAACTTCGAGTTTGAAACTCAAGTTTGCCGAAGTTCCGAATCACCGTTCCAAAAACCTTCGTGTGAACTATGAAAAGATTCGAACTGTGAGGATTGAGTTTCAAACTTTCATAGTTCACACGGGAGTTTTTGGAACGGCGATTCGAAACTTTGGCAAACTTGAGTTCCAAACTCGAAGGTTGGAACGGCCGTGTGAATCCACCTTTAGAAACCTACCACATTATTATTTTAATAGATACAGCTAAATGGGAGAAGATACGAAATAAGAAGTGGAAAAACTGGCAATAAGAAAGTTGAAGGAAGACAACTACATTTAAAATATTTGTGAATAAATAAATCATGAAATTTAAGATTAATAAAAAATTATTTTTTAAAGTTTAATTTCAACTTATGAAGAGAAAAACATAGAAAAATTAGTCAACAGGAGTAGTTGTAGGATTATTTTGAGATTTGAGCACACAAATCTTTTCAAATCATTCGAAATTTCTACGTACCTACCTATTTGAAATGTTGAATAGGTACTCCATTTTCACATCAAATTGAATATTCAAAGCAAAGCCAATATAATCGAATAATTCTAAATTTTCAAATATACGAACATATCCTACAAATCTGACAACTCTACAGTTACACATTGGTGTTGGAAATGTAAGGACAGGCCCTCAAAATCATAAAAGCAAATTTTACAAATTGGGGAATATTTCTTCCAAATCAGTCGCTCAATTGGCTACTACTTGATACACCTCATTTTCAGTATGAATGATCAGGAAAAAATCATTCATACTGAAAATGAGGTGTATCAAGTAGTAGCCAATTGAGCGACTGATTTGAGAGAAATATTCCCCAATGAATCACGTACCGTATTAACTCGTGTATAAGACGCAATTATATGTCAATATTTTGATTCTGAAAACAGCCCTGCGTCTTATACACGCATACCAAGCTTTTTTCCCAGTAAATCCAAGGTGGATGTTTGTAAACAGAGCTGTGGTAGACTGCCACATGTTGTCTATCTCTGCCTTTCCCTCTCACTCTGTCTGGACTACTCATACTGTGTCTAGACACAACATTATTAACATATTAAATTTGTGCAACAAAATGTTTTCCCTTGCATTTAGATCAGGAGACAAAATATATGTTTACATCTGAAAAACATTGCTCTGACAGGCATAAAATAGACTAAACACTGTTGAATGGCGATCTTAATGGAAGGGGAGGAGAGGAGTTGGGTTTGTTTTGGAATGCAGAGGAAAGGCAGGTGCATGCCTCTTAGAGCAAGCAACAGCTGCTGGGAAGAGACTCCCCTCCCCCTTTTCTCAGAAGCAGGAAATTACTGTTTGTTTACAACAAGTTGGCAGTGATTTTCATTCAAATAGCTCAGTTAGCTGGAAAACCAACATTTAGATGGAAATCATGTATACAAACACACAATGTTTTTCATCATTTTACTGCGTCTTATACATGCATGCTAAGTGTTTTCTTAAAATAGACTTCTCAAAACAAGGGTGCGTCTTATACACGAGTGCGTCTTATACACGAGTTAATACGGTAACACTCACTGCACTGGTGTCGGTTGTCCTCGTCGGAGTTGTCCAGACAGTCGTTGTCTCCGTCGCAGATGTATATCCGCGGGATGCAGTTGCCGTTGTCGCAGGTGAAGAGGTCGCCGAAGCAGGTGCGACCCTCGGACTTACAGTACTCTGGCGGCTCGTCGGTCGCGTCGCCGCAGTCGTCGTCGCCGTCGCAGTACCATGTCGCCGGGATGCAGCGGTGGTTCGGGCATCTGCAGGGGACGGACACGTAGAGCACAGACATTCTTGACACTCCATGCATGGTCCACAACATAATGCATCATTTCCTGTGTTTAGAGTCATTAAAGTGTAAAAAAGGCACATAGTTTAACCAATCAGGAGTACGTACCAGATCAGTTATCAAGTCAGGTTTTGACCAGTATTTACAGAAAAAGGCTAATTTCTTGGTAAAAGTATGCACATTTACAAAAAACAGTTTAACCTATCAGGTTTCCCTAACTTTAAACCACTTCAAAAGTTCGATAAACATAACTTTACCAAGAAAGTTAACCTTTTTCAAGGGATTCCATGCACCATCTCTTTTGGTACAAACTGCTGTCAAAAAACAGCTCTGCGAGAACAGAAAGAAAAATTTAAAAATTCGAAAGAAGGTTTGAAATTGGTTTAAATAAAATAAAATACTGAATTAAAAAAGAATAAAATAAAATGAAATGGTGTATAAAGTAGAAAACTTTCCAACCATTTCTCAGTCATTACACCACAAGAAATTGAGCTATTATTTATATGGATTCCCTCGCATGGTATACAGATGGTTGAACCCACCTGAAGCTGTTCTGTGGGCAGGTCCTCTGGGCGCAATGCAACGTGTCCTCGTCCGAGTTGTCACCGCAGTCGTTGTCTCCGTCGCATAGCCAGTAGGGCTCCACGCAGATGTTGGTGTTGGCACACTTGAGGTGGTTGGCGGGACACGTGATGTTCTTGGGACAGCGGTCGTGCGTCTCGTCCGACGTGGCGTTGTCCTTGCAGTCGTTGACGCCGTTACACACCTGATGAGAGAGAGAAGGAGCATTCTAGAGACTGAATAGAATCAAGGCTGGATTCAAGGCTATTTCATTGTACAAATGATTGTTTGTAATATCTTTTTTAATATCACTTTTTAAAAAAATCTTAACCTTTTTTTATTTTTATGATGTTTGTGGTTCTTTGTTTATTGTAGGTATTTCAAAGGTAGAAGGCCGGAAGTCGATTTCAAGGATTCTTGAGGTGATTTTAAAAACCAGTAATTGTGCCGTCATATGTGCCGTCATACGTCATATGAGTCATTTTGTAAGAGATTACTTCAATAACTGTTTTTTTTACATCAGTCAAATACCAATTGAGAGAGATTGATTAAAATTTTTTGTGTGAAACCCAAAATCGAGAAAATGTACTTTGGGCCTTCTTCCTCTGAGGTACAGATAACAGATATCACAATAATTAATAAGAAGGTGCATACTCTATAAAAGTTTGCTCTCTTAAACAGGCATGAAAGGAAATTATGCAGCTAAATTTAAATCTTGCAATCAGAACAACAAACTGTACAACTAATCTACTTCAGTTCAATGTTGTGAAGCGCCCACCTGTGACATGGGGATGCACCGATGGTTGGCGCACGTGAACTCTCCGGTGGCGCACGGTGGATACGTGCAGTTGATCTCGTCGGAGCCGTCCTTGCAGTCGTTCTCGTGGTCGCACTTCCATGACTTGAAGATGCAGCGGCCGTTGGCGCAGCGGAACTCGTTGGGGCTGCACGAGTGGTAGGCTGGAACATTCACGCGTTCAAATGTACACATGTGACTTGAGTAACGAATATTTGGTGACCACGGATCCCTATAGATCAGGGGTCCTCAGCCTTTTCTGCACCATTCCTCCTTTCCACCATCCGTCAGAATATAATCCCCTTCCTCCCAAGATAGTCTAGCTATATTCAAAATGTGAATTCAAAAAATATGCAATAATTAATATTCAAAATCTTGTTTTTTTAATGTTAGATGGGGAAATAAGTTTGGAAAACATGTTTGTGTACAAACCAGTAGGTCTGGGGGAGGGCTCTATGGTAAAATGTGGGTTTGAGAAAAATTTTGAAATTCAAATTGTATTTGGGCCATTTCTACTTGTTTTGGACAATAATTTCCGGAGATTTGAAATTTTGTCACGGAAGATGAGAATGATGAAAAGATGAAAAACTAAGATTATGAGAATTTGTCTAAAAAATGTATAGGTAGTGTTATTTTTGCGGCACAAATTCCAATATAATCTTGGAACCCTAAAATGTCCCCGTGAGGGGGCTGTTACGAACCACTGCAATAGATCAACATACTGTAACTCTGTAACTCTGTCAACAACAATCTTCATCACTCACTGCAGTAGTTCTCGTCCTCGTCGCTGTTGTCTCCGCAGTCGTCGTCGCCGTCGCACGACCACATGCGCGAGATGCACTTGCCGTTGCGGCAGTAGAACTTGCCGGTGTCGCACGTCAAGCTCTTGTTGACGCACATGCGGCCCTCGTTCACCAGCTTCAGACTCTCGTTGCACTTGCACTCCGCCTGGGGGAACAAGCGATATTTGATATTACATCAAAATAATTTCGACAATGATTTAATTCATGACCTGGTAAAGGCGTACGACAGAATGCCAAGAGAAGAAGTGTGGCGGTGCCTAGAGAAGAAGGGTGTGGACAGTGAAGTGATACAAAGAATTCAAAGTATGTATAAGAAGAACAGTAGTTGCGTGCAGACGGGAGTGGGAAAAACGGACTGGTTCGAAGTGAGGGAGGGACTGAAGCAAGGGAGTGTATTGTCACCAACATTATTTACAGTAGTAATGGATGAGATGCTGAGAGAGGTTGAGCCGGAGGACCAAGAGGACACCCGCACACTCATATATGCAGACGACGTTCTTGTGTGGACAGAGACCGAGGAAGAGTTGCAAGAGAAACTCAACAGGTGGGAAGAAGTGACAGCAAAATATGGACTAGAAATCAGTAGAGAAAAAAGCGAAACCATGGTTATGGAAAGGCAACAGAAGACACGGTGCCGGATGCAGATGCGAGGAGAGGAACTTACAGAAAAAGACGAGTTTAAATATCTAGGCAGTGTATTGGCAAAGGATGGAAAGGTGGACAGGGAGATCGAGAGGAGGGTGAGAGCAGCAGAAGTGTTTTACCAGAGTGTAAGGAAGCTAACTATGGAATGAAGATGTACCACAGAGGTGTAAGATATTACTGTACAAAACCTACTTTGTACCAATCTTAATATATGCAGCAGTAACTTGGCCAATGGGAGGGAAAGAAGAAATGAAGATGCAGGCTGCAGAAATGAAGTTCCTGAGAAGTGTGGCAGGAGTGACGAAGATGGACAAGGTGAGGAGTGCAAAGATTAGAAAAGACCTAGAAGTGGAATCTCTTAGATTTAAACTTGGAAAAGAGAGGCTAAGATGGTACGGACATATGAAGAGGATGGGAAAAGAGAGGATACCATGTAGAGAGGCAGAGCGTGCAGCCATGGGTGGCAGAAGAAAGGCAGGAAGACCTAGAACTAAATGGATCAACGGAATAGAGGCAGCTGCAGAAGAAAGAGGAGAGTGTTGGGGAGTAATTACAACAGAGAAGTGGTGGGAAGACAGAGAGAGATGGAGGGAGCTGGTGGAAAGAGAGGAGGCTGAAGAACTGGAAGAAGAGATTGAAGAAGTGTGGAGTGTCGGACTTGGCAAGTCGGCTCTGAGAACACAAGTGCCCTAGAACATTGGTGGGATCATCCCACCCCCTGACCCGACAATAGTTGGAAGCAGGGTCGCGATATTTATATGACATAATGTACAGTTTTGCACATTTCTGATGAAGTAATCCATTATATACCAGCCGGCACTAAAAACAACTTAAACTAACACACGTTCATTGTTCTAGTCACGTCATGAAGAAGTTGGAGAGAGAACCGAAATTGTCAGCCCAAAAGCCCAAAGACTTCACTTCAAAATCAAATTGATGTCAAATGAATACTATTTAACAAGTCATATCGAAGTAAAATCGAAACTCAATACTTTGTTTATCATTTAATTGTTGTCAAATCCCAATTTCACAAAATAATTAACACTAAGTCTCCAAAATATTTATATGAAAAACTACAGTTAACAAAGAACTTGCATAGCTACAACACACGACAAAGAAACAACCTAGTTTTCAACCACCACAACTCCTTATCATCTCACTCTTTTTCTATTCATGGTCCAAGGATATGGAACAGGTTACCAGCGACGCTTAAAGAAATTTCATCTGTAAAAATTTTTAAGTGGGAATATAAAGCTGTACTTCTTAAAGAACAAGAAAATAATATTGTATTAAAGATAAAGCCAAAATATATTAAACCTCTCTGGCCCATATTACTCATGGCAATTTATTTTTATCTCATCTTTTACATAATTATATGTTAATTGACTCTTCTATAAGGTTCTACAATGTTATACTTATTATGTGATCAATCCTAGTTTTAAAAGAATATGTGCCTACCACATTATCATGCGACAGCAGGATTTTATTAATGCATAGGTAGTTGTCTATTTGCTTTGAATGCATAATGTGTATGTTACTTTGCCATTATAGGCACCTACTATTATACTATTATATCTTAATTTTAATTTTAACTATAGGCTAGAACTTTTTTATTCTTACAGGTTATATGGAAGAACAGACGCATGTGTCTGAATATCGCCTCTTTTGTAATGTATTCTTCGTGCAAAATAAAGACATAATAATAATCTCCTAAATTGAGAAAAGCACAATGCAAAACTCGAGAAAACAAGGAACACAACTGCACTCTGGTGGCTATTGTCGTAGGTACTAGGTAAATGGCGGAAGACAGGGGCTCATATGTATAAAAATATTTCCTTTAGTTGTTTGTTATGGCTAAAAAAGTAAATTAAATAACTAAATTTTGATTTCAATTGTTTCTGCTTTTCCACTGCACTTGGAAACACGAACTGTAAAAACCAATAAATCTGTAAACTTGAGAGTAGCCATCTTGCCAGAAGTGGCTCCATCACGTATCGCTCACATCCCATTACTCACCGTTCCGTTGGTTCCGGGATGACAGGACTGAGCACAGCCCCCGTTGTTAATGTGACAGGGATTGACAGAGCACGTCTGCCTGCTCTCCGAGAAGACGTGGATGTCTCGGGGCGAGTCCTCCAGCCGCTTGACCATCTCCATCATGTTGGCGCCCGTGTGCTTCTCGGCTCGGTACACGCCGCGCAGCTGCAGGTCCGTCCAGTAGATGTAGTTGCGGAACACAGTGATCGCGAAGGGGTAGATCGTTGCCGTTATCAGCACCTGTGAAGAGAATCATTGATTAGCAGAGAATAGCGGCAGAAATGTTTGCATGTAATGGTACATTCAGAAAACCTCATTTAGTTTTCTCTTTGGGTTGAGTCACATGTGTTGATTTGTTGATACAAAATATCTATTTACTCAAAGCTTACCTTGTCCTAGCAATGAAAAAATCAATCATGGAAACATCCCTATAAACTATGTTTTTAACATTTTAGTAGTATCACGATTTTTCCATTTTTAACAAAAGATTCTAAATGTACACATAATAAAAATAGAGACCTGCAACATTTTGGTTTACAATATAATGAAAAAGTAGTCCTATTCCCATTTTTTGGAAGATTTATGAACATTTTCTGAACATTTTATACAATTTGAAAAACAGATCATGCACTTAAATTTTTAATTTTTTAGAAAAAACATGAAATTTTGAACATTTTAATTTAAATGCAATTTTTGTGTTAAGTGCAGAAAATAGAGAAGTTGTGAGTAAATAACTATGTCCCCTCACCTCTCTCCCCTCTCCCGACAGCTGAGACCTCTCGATCTTCTCCCTGACGGCATCGGTCCAGTACAGCATCCTGTCCTCGTAGTCGATGGCGAGACCGCTGGGCTGACTGAGGTCCTTGTCGACGATCGCCTTCTTGAGCGAGCCCGCCATGGTGGTGCGGTATATCTTGCCCGAGGTGCCGAAGCGGCCCCAGTCCGTGTAGTAGAGCGAGCCGTTGCACGGGTCGATCACGATTGCCCGCGGCCGCTCCACTCGCGCGATCATCACCAAATCCGAGCCGTCCATGTTCATTGCGTAGATACTGCAAGGAGAACGACAAGGATTCGATAAAGAAGAAGTGGTAGCTTTGAAAGATATTACATTGTCAATTTTGATTGTCAGTACCAGAAAAGTATCATAAAACTAGGTACATTTTATTTGATTTTTAACTCCTATAATAAGGTTGGAGACTACCTCACTGTTGTCTATTATAGATAACAATAATCAGAAAAAGAAATTGAAGAATCTAAAATAGAATCGACAAAAAAGGCTCCACTTAATAGGAGCCTATTTTAATATCTTAGTATAGATTGGTTCTTAATAGGTACTGATTTTAAACAAACCATACCTGTTAAAATTATGTATGAAAAATTTGATTTTTTCTCATCAAATTTTTTCTCATAAAAAGGAAAAACGACGCTAAATAAATCTAAAAAATATGAAAAAATACTGGAAAATCAGTAGGATTTTAATAGATCTTTTTAACTCTAGGCTATGAAATTTAGCAATCAATCAATATTTGAAGTATAAGATCCACATCGCTGTTCAACACCCGTCAACAGTCAACACCCACCTATTATTGGAGGAATCTGTCCAGTAGACCTTCTTCTGCGTCCAGTCGTAGGCGATGCCCTCGGGGTTGATGTTCTTGCTGATTATGTTGTGTATGTCGGTGGCGGCGGGCGTGGCGCTAGACGTCCACGCTATGCGCGCCCACGGCCGGATCTGCGTGAACAGCAGCTTGTGGTCGGCGTAGTCGAAGTCCACGCCCACGACGTTTGTCAGGTTCGACTGCAACAGAGAGAAGAACGGAATATCAGCAAAATGGAGAGAAGAAAATATAATTTTACATTTTACATAGGTATAGGTATTTTTCTACAAAGTTTTGTCAAAATGTAATTTCCACTCACGACTGGTTTGAAAGGCACGTTGGTTGACCGAGGATCGAGATTGATGCCTCGGATCTCCGTCCGCGTGGCGAAGACGAGGTATTCCGAGACGTGTTCGCACTTGTTGCCGTCGGCGGTGCCGAGCTTGCCGGTGGCACAATCACAGCGGAACTTGCGACTCAACGGAAGGTCGGTGGACGGAGGGAAGGAGAAGCAGAGCTGGTCGCAGCCGCCGTTACCTGCAGCGAAGAGAACAATCATTTCCTGATCACAACTTTCATGAATAATACGAAATGATCAAATTACACAAATTTCTCAATAGTAGTCCTAGACAGGTTGTCAAATAAATAGGTACAGAAGTACCTATTTATATTGCAAATAATTGTACCTACATCATGGATTCTGAATCTTTTAAGCAAAATAATCAATCTCAACTGTCATTAAATTTGACACCTAAAGAAATGGAACCCATTCATGTAGAATTTACTCCCCTTTTTCTCTTGGAGTAGACTTTAGCCAAGCTACATGCCACTTGATTTTATCTCCACCTGTGGTTAAAGTCTATGTTAAAATGTTCCTTTCGTTAACTGAAGTTAAATATGAATTTGTAAGAACTAACTGAATGAATTGTCACTATTAAAATATGAATTACAGAAACTCACATCATCCAATGAAAATGGAAAATGTATTTCAAATATAAAATAGTTCAGAAGACAGTAGGCACAATAACTTAAAAATTGATCTATCTAGTACTGTACTTTCACCACACAACAATTGCTAGTTTATGGGTGAAATGTGCAATATTCTTTGCCCACATCGACTGCACCACTGACCTAGTCTGCGACAAGGGTTGGAGTCGTCTTGCGGCTGATTGGCCACGTCGAATATCGCAATGTCTCTGAGCATCTTGAGGTTGGTTCGGACGGAGGACGGAAGTGTGACGTTGCCCGGCAGCTTGGACGCCTTGAACACGGTCTCGAGGTTGCGGTCCACCCAGTAGATGTCGCCCATGTGCACGGCGATGCCCATCGGGTTCGGCAGGTTGCGTCGGATCACCTGGCAAAATGAACAGGCAATCAATTATCACAGAAGAAAGAAAAATGTATTTAAGCCATCACTAAATATTTTGTTTATTTATTTTTCCAAGGAGCAAGAGAAGCATACTAAATCAAAATTAATATCAATAAACAATTCTGAAGCCTTGATATTCAAATGTATTCCTTTTTTAGCCAAATATATTTCTTGCCCTTTACTTAATAACTTCTTGTATTATACGGAATATTTCCACTAATTTAACCTTAGAAAACTGAGAGCCTCAAATGGTGATGATTACTTTGTCAACATAATTTGAAATGAGCAAATGGTCACTAGTCTTATCAGGCAAAAACATCATATCACGAATAGAAAAGTCATCATTTTAATACTTTGTTTGCTGTTATGATATTAAATATCAAAAATAAACACATTGATATGTATTTATTAATGAAATATTGTGATAGGAGGACACCCCTATAAGTCAAGTTCGACTTAATCCACAATTATTCTTCACTCCATCTCGACCAGTTCCATCTGACTCCACCGTCACCTACCTGTCTGTTGCCGCCGTTGTATGACACCTTCTGGATCATGTCGAGCTTGGAGTCCACCCAGTAGACGTCGTGCGTGAGCATGTCGACGGCGAGGTCGCGCGGCATGCTGATGCCCGAGGTCACGATCGGGGTCCAGTTGGATCCGTCCAGCATGGCCTTGCCGATGCGCGGGTGCTGGCCATAGTCGATCCAGTACAGCAGTCTGAGCATACAAGGCATTCCTTGGGTCCCACAAGTAGCTCACAGACAGGTACATCGCTGATGTAGGAGAATTCCTTGCATGTTTTGTACATATTTATTTTACACCTATTGAATGATTATTGAATATCAATCAAGTTATTTTTCCTCTCTCATACATAAAATTTGGCTTATTCGGAGCTTTTTAAGGAATGCATCAATAGATCTGTAACAATTTATCTGGGAATTTAAAGAAATAAAATTATAATAATTAATAATATCTCCATAGAACGAATTTTCTGCTTTTTTACAAACAAATAAAAAAATTATATATATTTTAACTTTTTAAATAAAAATGGGAAACAAACAATTAATTAAGAGATATAATTACATTACTTTCATGAGCACAATAATGAACGAACTGCATAAAATATGATACAATGTACCCATTTTGAATTTTTAATAACTACACTCAACAAAACATAAATGGATTGACTGATAAAGATTTGATGGCAGTATCCGATGAAGTATATGCTAACACGTCATCTAACTCCTGGTGAGCTCTGATTTCATTGATAATAACAAGGAATGATTGTCAAGGAACCTAACCAGCAGCCAATCTGTTTCGTTCAAATACAGTTTTATTTTTTGTTGAGTGTACCTACATACATGTAGGTATGGTAAATAAGTTAGACAATCGTACCTCTTGATTGGATTGACCGCCAGCTCTCTCGGCGAGTCCGTGGTGGTCTTGAGAATGACCTTGCGGTTGGAACCGTCCAACCAACACACCTCCAGATAGTTCTCGTGCGGGAAGACGTTGGTGAAGTAGAGATTGCCGGCGATCCAGTCGACCGCGATGCCTCGGATGCCGTTGGAGCCGATGCCGTCCTTGATGATCGGCTGCAGCTCCGTGCCGTTGGGACGGATGCGGAAGATACCGTTCCACGGGCCGCGGATGAACTCAACCCAGTAGATCCAGTTGTCCGAGTAGTGCACGTCCACGTGAAGGATGTGGTGGCCTGCGATACACGGAGCACGTAGAGCATTACGAGAGTTGATGACACATTCATTTGCAGAAGTGGAAGAGGGGTTGGAGAAGAAAGAAGAAGATTGGATTTCATACCATCATAAAAAATCGATTATGACATTTGGACATTTGTAGAAAAAAAATTAAATATGTAAAAATTAGTTAAAAAATTAGGTACCTTTGTTTAAGAATGTACTAGATACCTATTTTTCTTCTGTTCAAGATTTTGACTCATGATTTTGTGTAGATGTCATAATAGCACAAATAAGAATAGAAATTGCACATTAATTCCTCATTCCTCATGAAATCTTCATTAATTGCTAGAAATCAAGTAAACAGTGGCGGCCGGTGCCTTGTCTAGTTGGAGGGGCGCAATACCGAAGTTGTCCTCGACCTCACGGGGGGTCTGGGGGGAACCCCCAGCCGGCGGAGCCAACCCGCCGGGTGCGGAAATTTTTGAAATAATGAACACTATCAAGTCATAAGTTAATGAATTGTGAGCGTTCCATTTAAGTTTAGTGTTGTTGAGAAATCGCACTTATTACGTCGTGCAGTAAGTAGTTTCTTCTGTCATCAAAAGCATAGCCGGGTTTTCTCTGATTCCGCACCAAGTAGAAATAGTTATTGGCGCCTTTTTTTTATAATTGTTTCCCCGTAGCCGTCTCATTTTCATCTTGCATATGATTCCATTTTATTTTTCCATACTAATATTGTTGTTGATTCTTATATTGTTGCCTAGATATATTGTTCCATGAATTCATTAAAGAAAGCATTGTTGAGTTGACACTCAACTCAACAATGAGTCTGGTAGCGATTGGACGGGTTTTCCTATTGTTGTTAAAAATTCGTTCTTAGTGGCATTACGATATGGCATTTTCGACGATTTTGGAAAACATTGGTTGGCTTATATTTCTATTAGGTAAATAAAGAGCAAGCAGTGAAACAAAATAACGCGTTTATAGTTCACAACCACACATTCATGTGTGCCATTCCATCCAAAGATAAAAACATTGATTTGAGAATTTTGTGTACTAAGAAGACACACAGCTCGACAAAGTCGATGCGCCACTTACATTATGAGTCTAGTAGAGTAGGAGACAATGATGTACCGATAGGTACTGATCGGGTACTGATGAACAAAACATAATTTACACTGATAATTATTTAATTTATCTGAAGAAATCCATAAGAAAAACATTAACGCTTCAAAACGATTAGCGGGAACGTTGAGTGATGGACGAGACGTATGATCCACGAGCTAAAAGCATCAAGCCCGATGATTGCCGAATGCCGTCGGCACAAAGATTCTGTGCCCCAACACCGCGGTTCGGCTCGAGCGCTGCTATGGCGAGAACGCAAGAGCGCATGCGTCAACTTCTAGAATGACGTCACGAGTGGGGCACGGTATTAGCTGTGCCCCTGGTTGCCTACCCAGCCAGGTGCCGCTAAGATTTCAAGCGGGCGACGGAATATACCGTATTCATCGTGTATAAGACGCACTCGTGTATAAGACGCACCCTTGTTTTGAGAAGTCTATTTTAAGAAAACACTTAGCATGCGTGTATAAGACGCAGTAAATGATGAAAAAACAGTGTGTGTTTGTAAACATGATATCCATCTAAATGTTGGTTTTCCAGCTAACTGAGCTATTTGAATGAAAATCACTGCCAACTTGTTGTAAACAAACAGCAATTTCCTGCTTCTGAGAAAGGGGGGGGGGGGGAGACTCTTCTTCCCAGCAGCTGTTGTTTGCTCTAACAAGCACGCACCTGCCTTTCCTCTGCATTCCAAAACAAACCCAACCCCCCTCCTCCCCTTCCATTTTGATCGCCATTCAACAGTGTTTTGTCTATTTTATGCCTGTCAGAGCAATGTTTTTCAGATGGCAACATATATTTTGTCTCCTGATCTAAATGTAAGGGAAAACATTTTATTGCACAAATGTAATATGTTAATAATGTTGTGTCTACACAGTGTGAGTAGGCCAGACAGAGTGAGAGGGAAAGGCAGAGATAGACAACATGTGGCAGTCTACCACAGCTCTGTTTACAAACATCCACCTTGGATTTACTGGGAAAAAAGCTTGGTATGCGTGTATAAGACGCAGGGCTGTTTTCAGAATCAAAATATTGACATATAATTGCGTCTTATACACGAGTTAATACGGTACAGTAATTTCATTGATTTGGAGAGCGTATGGATGGGAGTTTCAACATTTTACATTACAAATTGAACATTTAAATTGTTCACATTGAACATTTAATTTGTTCTCAGAATAATTAATGGTTGTTATTTGCAGAATATTATAATAAATCATTGAGGAATTAAATTATGTTTTTTTATTTATAACCTGATATTTTAGGTAGGGCACGTGCCCCTGTGCCCCAATGCACCAGCCGCCACTGCAAGTAAATAATAAAAAAAATAAAAAAAATTTACAGCAATGTTCAAAACCAAGTAAATATGATAGCAATAGAGCATTATCGGTACTATCTATACCTACTACTTTTTTTTTTAACTCAAGATCTCAAAATCAAAAAATCTCAAAATTGAAACTAGGTCAACTTCCCACTTGGCTTAAAAATTACATTCAGTTCATAGGTTTTAGTTATTACGAAATAACAGATCACTGTCCACTCAATTGTTTTGGATGACAATGAATCACTCGTGTTTTCACTTCCGAGTGTTTACCTGGCTCGCTGATCGGCAGCATGGCTTCCGCGGAGTCCTTGAGACTGTAGCCGCGCATGGTGTCCAGCTGAGACACCACCGCGAACGTCTTGTACGAGATGCAGCTGACCTCGTTGTCCTTCTTGTAGCCGATGGAACAGCTGCACACGCGCGTCAAGCTCTCGGCCGGGATGCACAGCTGCTCGCAGCCGCCGTTGTTGATCATGCACGGGTGGCTGCCAACTGCAACAACAACAGATGCAAAGTGTTAATTATGCAAATTACTGTTGGTAATCTTTTGATAGATAGGATGCAATTTTTAAGTTGAAATTAGTTTAATAATTTATCATATTTTCACAATTATTACATTGCATTTTGGCAGATTTTAAATCATTTTGTTAGAGAGTGATGTGTCAGGACCGGCCACCCGACATCACTGAAGCGAAGGCAAAAGATGGATGGTGGAATTCCACCCCCGACCCGACATTGTGTTGGAAACGGGAGACAGATATTTATTATTGTTATATTTTATGGAACAAAAAAATTGTTTTTTTATATTGTACAGTTTTTTCACTAAGGGCCAGTTTTTCAATAGGTACTTGATAAAACCAGTAGTTAAGTTTAAAACCTTCATTCAAGGAATGTTATTGGTTGTTGCCATGGCATTACAGTCCTAATCAACTGTTTAAAATTTAGCAGAGTATTGAATAACTGACCCTATGGAGAGTGGTCTGTAACCACTCCACTTCTGTAACATTCTAAATCATTTGCTTATTTGTTTCACAAATTTATCAACAAAAAAATCAACTAGGCAGATTGTCCCTTAACAGAAAAAATATCTAAGGTAGGTCTCCCAAGGTCAAAAGCCACATTTAAAGGGCGACAACAGTCAGAATATGAAAAATTACCATCATTTCATCTTGTCATGTTTATAGATAATTGATAAGTGCAAATGTGCCAACGGTATTTTTTTTTTTTTTTTTTATTTTACAAAAATAACATACAAATACAAATAATTACAAAATTGGTCGCAGCCACAAAGCCCCATTGAGACTTGAATGTGGCAAATAACACATATATAATTAACACATTGATATACACTTTAGTTACATATAAATAAATATAAATATAAATACAAATAAAATGCACAGAGAGAGAAGGTAGTACCTATAATATTATTTGCAAGATGTAATAAATTGAATTGAACTGAACAACAAGAGCAAGTTGTGCAAGAGCACAACAATGAGAGAGATCGCAGCGATCGAGAGAGATGAGAGAGATCGATAAATTTTGTTATATTTTTAACTTTCAAACTATAATTGCAGCAAGGATAGAAAATGTTTTTTAATATTTACTTTTACTTCACTAAACTTTGTATATTGTCTCATATTAAACGGAATGTTGTTAAATATAATTGGAGTTTCATAAGCTAGCGTTCTCTTACCATGTTTATTATTAAAAAGTGGCACCTGAAACTGATTTAAATTTTGAATAGCGTCCCTTGTCTCTCGATTTCTTTTTAAGCACACTTTATTATCATTATCAAAATAATATTGTAATACAAATCTATAACGTCTTAAATATTCAAAAGGTAATATCTGGGCTTGTTGAAAATGAGTGTTAATGCCTTCATGAAGAATCTCACTCTCCAGTGTTATGCTCCTTACAATTCTGCTCTGCAAATTTGCAACTTTCTTTAAATGAACGTCTGATGCGTTTCCATAAGTAAGAATACCATAAGATATTACAGATTCAGCTAAAGCATAGTACACTGTTCTTAGTAGATATAGAGGAAGGATATCTTTTAAATTAAATATTTGAAAGGCACACGAACGCAATCTTTTACATAAACGATCAATATGAGGCTTCCATGAAAACCTGTCATCAATAACCATGCCCAGATACACATGATTAGGTACAACCTCAATCTGATCTACACAAGTTGTACACTCATCCATATTGTATTCATCCGGGGCGTGCAAGCAATCATTGGAATGAAACGTTATTTTTACGGAACTGTTTCTGTTACTGTTGGCAGACGAACATATATGCATAACTTTTGTCTTTGAGCAGTTTATTATTAACTTCCTATCATGTGTCACTTTGATTATATTATTAAAATCTCGTTGAAGATAAAGCTGAGCCATCTCTAAAGATTTATGAACTGATATTAATGCTGTATCATCAGCATACATAAGCGTTTTACACATACGAACGCTATTGAAGATATCATTAACATAAAGGAGGTATAATATAGGGCCCAAAATGGATCCCTGCGGTACACCTGTAACATATTTATTTTTAACACTATAATTTTGACCTATTTTAACAACTATATGCCTATCTAAAAGATAACTCATAAACCATTGCAATACAGGTCCCCTTATCCCTACTCTCTGCAAGGCCGCTATCAGCTTATTATGATCTAAAGTGTCAAAAGCCTTTGTAAAGTCAATAAACATAACTAAAATGTGCATATTATTGTTTATCTTGCTATTTATGTAGTCTGAAAATAATGATAACAAATTCCCTGTTCCTTATTATTTTATTCCTTATTATTGTAATAATTAATAATAATTATTGACTGTATTGCATATTAGTTCACATGAGATTTGTCTTATGGTATCAACATTCTTTGAACAGACTGTAATAGATATTTAATGTGTTGTGTTATGATGATGCATGAAATTGTTTAGTTTATGGCTATTTTATTACTATTTCAAGTGTCAGCAAGCGCTTAGTGTAAACAATTTGGGTCCAGTTACAGAGAGTGGGAGTGAGACGTGCAGGAATGTACCTTCTGTACAAAAAATATGGGACCTTCTTGGTGTATAAAACAGAAGCGATTTGTTTTTATATATATTTGCAGCTAAACGGTTCAATTCACAGAAAATTTTAAAAGAGATAAAATGAAGAAAACACTCCTATTTATATGTAGCAGAGCTTCTTTTATTTCTATCTATTTTGGTTCTCCTACGTTCCCAATAGACATTTTGCGTCCAGCTTATTCCTTATGGGACTAAAATTCTTTGCATACTTTCGATCAAAATCACGTTTTTCGATTTGCTGCACTCACTATCACAACCGGATTGGTACCTTCTCATATGTCTTACAGATATTAATAGTTTGATGTGTAATTATGGTAAAATTTTTAATTTCTGACCGTTGCCCCCCTTTAAGCAATGATAAGCTCTTCAATCACCACTCACCCTGTCTCTTCTTGTAAACGGTGAACGTCTTAAGATCGGATTCGTTGTCGAGAAGCAACTTGGGATTGTCTCCGTTGGGCAGATCGACGCGTTCGATCTTCTCGTACAACGAGTCGAGGTAGTAGAGTCGTGAGTCGAGCACGGCCAGTGCTTTGGGCCGCTTGATGCTGTTCTTCTCGGTGAGAATCGTGCGCACGTCGCTACCGTCCACCGTCATAGACTTGATCTGCAAGAAACGACGGAAAGAAAGTTACAGAAAGACCAATTTGTTTAACGTCGTACTATTCTGCCACTAGACTTATGGTGATGATTAATTATTATGATGATAATTGGGTAATGATAATGATAATAGGGGAGGAAACAATGGATGGTGGGAAGGAGGTGGTTATGGCCTACTTTTGAGTGGGAATCTTCCCAGTATTTGCCTTTTGGCTGAGGAATGCCATAAAAAGCCTTCCCAGTTAAAAGCTGAACCATGCAGACTAAAAGTGGACATTGGACAACCTAAAATATGTGCATTGAGATACCTCAAGAAATGGACCACTCATTATGCGATTCTACTTCTCATCTCTTGTGTCAGAGATATTGGACCGTGGAACTTACATAGCTGGGATACTGGTTGCTGAAGTAGAGGATCTTCTTCTCCAGGTCGATGGTGATGGCTTCGGGCCGCTCGTCTTCCAGCAGTAAGACGGGCTGAGATCCGTTCATGTTCACTTTGCCGATCTTCGGCGGCACACCAAAGCCTCCCTCGTCCACCCAGTACAGCTTTCTGTCAGGCAAAGAGACACAACTCAGATATGGAAAACTCAACCAGAAGGACATTTTATGCTGTAAAACAACAAAACTTGCAAGCTATTTCATATAACAAACGTCAGGAAAAAACATGTCAGAAAAGTAACTATTTGCTGACAAAATACGTTCAGCAGAGCAGCTCTGTTCTACTACCTACCTAGACCAAAACCTCACAAATTATAACTAATACTAGCAATTAAAAACCTTGCTAAGATTTATCCTGAATGGTAAAAATAGACATATGGGCTCCGGCTATGCAAACAAATTATAATGGTTGTGCAGTGAATTTACAGAGTATTTTGACTGCTAGCACAGGGGTGCCACCAAAATAAATTTGAGTTCCTGTAGGAACACCTGAAAATTCCTTGAATTTCCTTGAAACCAAAATAATAACACATATTTAGTGATACTTTGTATAAATAAGTCCCGACCTTGTTATCCCCAAACATTCTGGCCATTATAACCATTTGTCTGCGACCCGCCTTATCTGTGGACTCATCGATCAACAAGGTGAAAAACTGCGTTTTCATTCTCTCTAAAGTTTCTTCAATGAATGTGTCGCCCAATGCCTGTTCAATTATCTGTCCAGTCTTAGTTCTGCCACATCTAAAATTCGATGCAATATGACTGTCTGGGAACATTTCTGGGGCGAGCTTTACAAACTTGTCACTAAGTTTGAGAGACAGATTGCACTCGGTAACAAAGTTAGCCCAGTACAAATTTGCATCTACAATGCCGTGATTTTCTTTGACCACGAAATTGTTCATTGATGAACTCTGCTCCACAGCCCTTGCATTTTTCACGTGATATTCGGCGGTCTTGTGTTTTCTTAAATCTTTCACTCCGCCGTACGCAACATTCAATTCCCGATTGCAAATTGTGCATAATGCTGTCGTTTCGGTCTTACCCGGCCTAGCCCACTTTAATTCTTGCTGCCACTCAATCTTGTATTTTTGTACGAACTGAGAACGCGTAGGCGACGGTTTCCTTTTCTTGTTCATTTTCGCAACGTGGTCGAACAGTAAACGCACAACGCAACACGATTATAACGCCCGCAAAGCAGAGTGAATATTGCCGAGACGACACTGACTGACAGCGTAACAAATGCCAGCTGCAGGAAGGATGCTCGCGAACAACCACCTTGCGCGAACAGTGCTGCCAACCAAGGTGGTTGAATAGGGCTGCCAACCACTTGCCAGCCTACTTCCACTCCCCCCTCCGCGACATTCCAGTCTAGGCGCCGACGTGTGCGCATCTGTTCACGCACGCAATAGCTGCTTGTATAGCATGAAAACTTACAAAATTCCTCCCGCCAGTCAGTGATCTAGTGAGTGAAGACTGAAGAGATACGCGCGGACGGTTATTTTATTACTGGATGTACTGTGTTTGGAAACTACGATAAATTACAAAATTCCGCATATGAAGCTATTTTTCCAGTCATCCGTTTCAGACCTTTTAAATCCGTAAAAACGGAGAAATTCCGTTAAAACGGCAACCCTGTGCTAGCAATAAAATTATAATGGTTATGCAGTGAATTCACAAAGTATTTTGAAACTTAACAAAAGAAAATACCTAAATCAAATACTCTATGCAATCATATAGAATATAAAATAATTTAAGAGTTTTTTCCAAAACGATTAAATTCACGTTCTCACCCTTCCGTTGGATCCAAACACATGGACCTGGGCTTGGCGACGGAGATCTTGTTCCCGTTGTTGACGAGGATGATGGTGCGGTGCTTGACCTTGCCGTCGACCTTGACCGCCTCGAAGTTGGAGGCCATGCGGTTGCCGATGTACAGATTGCGGCCGAGCCAGTCGAAGGCGATGGCGTACGGCGCGCCGATGATGCCGGTGTCGACGGCGCCGAGGAACTCAGTCTTGTTGCCGCCGCCGTATGGAGTCGTGAAGATGGTGCACTGAACAAGGAGGATGGATTCAAACGTGTGTTCTCTAAGAGTAGAGGTGGAGTGGCCACCACAAACAGTTTAAATTCTGATGAATTCATAACAGTTATTGTTAAAGTTCAGTTAAAGTTAACTGATAAAGTATCAGTTAAAGTTATACATCTACCCAAGTAAACCAAACCAAAAAAATTAATTAAAAAATTACTGCTTGATGAAGGAATGAAACAATTCTTATTTGCTGCTATTTTTACCAAGGTAAAGTTAACTTAAGATAGGAATTTAAACTTCATACCTGCAGATTGGAAACCAGTGTCCAAACTTTAAAAATTAGATACAAGTGTACAATATAATTTTATTTCACAACACAATAGGTAGGTAGGTACTAGGTAGTACTTTCCACTAATGAAAATAAAAAAATAAAAAAAAAACACAAATATCTAACATTCTACCAATACCTATTTTTCAGTATGTCGAGTCCAAATTGCCAATTATATATTTGATTTGATTTCACAATAAATGAAACTAAATATGGATAGGTAACTCTACTGTTAGTCTCAACTTGATGTTTCATAGAATTTGGTGTCCTTTTTATATTCTTCGTCTTAATTCAGAGTCTATCTTCTATTAAAACAAAGACACTGTTCAAAAGGTAGACTCTGAACCAAGAAATGGAAAGGACATTAAACTTAATTCTAAAAGATGAGACTCACATTCTCTCCGTCATCGTCCTTGCCCTCGACCCAGTAGAGCGTGCTCGTCTTCCGGTCGTACTCAAGCTGCACGCCTCCCTCGATGCCGACGATGGGAGTGAGGAAGCCAACAGTCTTGTCGCCGGGCGTCAGGCTGACATCGATGATCTGAGACGCTCGCATCACCATCAGGAATGGCTGCTCCTCTGTAAGATTTTTACAATTACTCTGATGTAAAATGTTATTTTATACTTAGAAGGGAAGCAGAATTTTAAATAAGTCCCTTAAACACTTTTACGTAATTGAGATTTTTTTATTCAAATGGACTTTCATCAACTTAAAAGATGTAAAAATCTATAGGGATACTAAAACATTGAACCATTTGGTGCATACTCTAATCACCTTTTCTTGTGATAAATAGATAGAAAACATAGCAGGTTACCAAACTTATTAATCTATTTTATTAGCAACATCCTCCACTTCCTCACCTTCTGTACACCTTCCGTCCTCATGCAGCCGGAAGCCGGGCTTGCAGCGACAGCTGTAGCCGACCGACGCCGACGGCGACAGCAGACACAGCTGCGCGCACGTGGCGTTGGCGCAAGAGTTGACGGACTTGGGCTGCAGCGAGGGATGATGCACGTGGATGCTGAGCGGCTGGGAGATCAGGTGCGAGACGACCGTCTGGTTGTGGCCGCGGAACTTGTTGGCCGACAGCACGCGGTTCAGTTGCCGGTCCGTCCAGTACATTGTGTCTACAAGGCAGGAGGAGGTCACATGTTAATGCGTGGTTGAGATATTACATGTTGTCAAATATAAGTTGCAGGAAAGGACACCCAAGTACCTAATCAGAGCTGAAAAACATATGGTTTAAGAATTGTTTGTCAGGATTTTTGAATAATTTTTCTCTATTCATTTAAAGTGACATCATAGCTTGATAACCTCATTTCTTCACTAACTCTAAGCACATGATTTTGTAGGAGTGGCAGATTTTTTTACTTGAATATGGATTTGTTTTTAGAGTATGGGATAAAATAGAAACAACATATTTGGCAATCGACACACTCTTGGAGCACTTATTAAAATTATTTGTTGAAGTTTTAAAGGCACATCAGGATATTTTAATCCCGTTTGGCCTTTGAGGAGGAGTAACAATGTAGGGTGGAAGTCGTGGACTGTTATTATTAAGAATAATAATTCCCAACATTTGCCTCTTGACTGAAGGAAACCACCAAAATCCTTAGTCTGGTAGGACGGCCACGAGAATCAAGCCCAGGACCTTCGAGTTCCCAATACTTTTACAAGCTAGATTGATGCACAAATGATCATTAAAGATCTTAAATAAGTAAGAACACAGGAAAAGTCTTGTTCTCCAAACACTGAGACTTACCTTCGAAAAGTGTGAGCGAGTGCGGATGCAACAGATAATGACTGGCGGCCAAAACCTGCTGCCTTCCCGTGCCGTTGTAATAGCAGAAGTCAATAAAGTCCAGCTTGGAGTCGGCGAAGTAGACCCGCTTGTTGGCGACGTCCAGCGTCAGACCGTTGGGCCAGTAGATCTTGGTGTTGATGATGGTCGAGCGGTTCGTGCCGTCCATGCCGACGCGCTCGATGCGAGGGTTCTCGCCCCAGTCGGACCAGAACAACCACCGAGCGCTGACAATGCGAAAACAAATCATTTCAATGCCATTGTGGGACTTCAGAATAATATCATTCAAAAATCTTTGGAAGGCAAACATTTCACTACTTATTGAACCAGTATGCTTAGCTTTGTTCACTTTGTTAAATTTTAATACAAAAATAATTATGAGTTTCAAAGATTATAACAAAAAGAATATATATAGAGATATATAGAGATATATATACCTAAATTATTCTGAGAAAATATATAAATCAGTTCTATTTTCTACACACACAAACAACCTGTGAAATTTGACAAAATAGATTTAGATAGCCATTGAGAGACTGAATGTTAAGGAATTTTGCAAATATAAGAAGAGTTCATAAAACAGTTCTAGTAGTTATGATTGCACGCCTAAAAAATTATTTAAAATCCAGTGTTATGCTTGTATTCTTCCGGATTAATATGTGTGTACGCGGATGGTTTTCGTATACATTTTGTCAAGTCACTCACCCTGGGCTTGGATCTAGACACATGCCACGTGGTTGCGTGATGTTCTCCTTGAGCAGCACCATGCGATGCGAGCCGTTCTCTCTTGCCACCTCGATGGTGTTGAGTCTTGAGTCCAGCCAGTAGATGTTCTCGCCGACCCAGTCATACGCCAGCCCTTCCACCAGGTCCAGTCCTGTTGAGATGATGTCCTTCGGCTCGTTGCCACGGTCCAATCTACACACAGGCAAACGCTTAGTTCTTTTGTTTTTAGTTCAGGCTGCAGGCATATGAATAACTTTTTTGGAAATATGAAACATTTATTACCTACTAATTAAATTCTGAAGAAAATACACACTCTCATACATGCATCAAAAAACAATCTTTTACTCCAGTAAGTATGTAAATAGCAACTAAACTAAACAGTTAGGTATCATTCCTCAAAAAACATAAGTTTTCATTCGTCCTTAAAATAAATTCATATTTTATGAGAAATTTGACAGGAAAAAATGGTAAGTGACATTATTTCAGAATCATGTCATTCTATGAACCCAATGTTGTGCTAATGTGTGGAAGACTTGGTTCCCAAGCCAATATAGCAAATTGTCATGTAAATGACATTCTATGTTTTGAAAATAGAAAATTCCACCCAACCTACTTTCAAAGTAAACTTGAATTCCTTTTCAAGAGCTTGAAAACTGCTCACAAATGACATAATAACACTGATTCAGCCACATCCCATCTTCTTTACAGAATATTCACGATGCATTGGCTATCGGCAAGACTTACCTGGAGATCTTCTTGAGCTTCATGTCCGACCAGAAGATGGTGCCGGTGTTCATGTTGGAAGCCGTCGCCACGACGTTCTCAACGATGATCGGAACTCGCTCCAAGCCCTGCTCCTTCAAGTCGGCAACGAGGATCGAATGGCGGTTCGAGATGATCAGGTACGCAGCACTGTGGTCTAAAGAACACAGAACAAAATAGACACATGTCAAACACGACAAGGGAATGATGCATTCTAAGAATTTATCACATTAATGTTTACTTCAATTCCTATAACATTTTAAACAAGTTTATGAAATTTCCCCTCACGGGAAAATATTTGGGGCAAAATTTTAAATATAAATATTATTTCATGTATGTACTCTTTCATTCCCTTCTCCTATTTTTGAAAGGAGAATTTTTGTTGAAATGAATCAAGGTCTTCCGTCTGTGATAAATGAATGTTTATTGACAGCGTATTTGCTGATGTGGACGCCTAAAATTTGTTAAACAAATTAAGTAAAGAAACAAAATTGTCGGTAAAGCATTTGTGAAATTCTTGGGAAATTGGAAAATGCTGCTCTTGTAAGATAATGGAATCACAATACTTTTCACTTCAATTGGAACAAATATAGTTCTTGAAGAACGTGGTGATGATGCGCAGACACGTCCTATAAAACATCGTCAACAAGAACTCACTGATGGCCTTGCAGGTGTGTTTGTCTGCGTCGAGCGTGTATCCCGGGACGCAGCTGCACGAGTAGCCGCCCTTGTAGTTGTGACAGACTTGCGAGCACAGCCCCGGCGGATCGCACTCGTTCAGGTCGTGGCACTCGCGAGACATGTTGCCCAGGACCTCGCCGTGCGGACACAGGCACATCGCTCCCTGCACACATTCATCAGATATTACGTCCCAGTTCCAGCGAAAATATTAGATGAAAGACTAAAGAGTAAAGTGGTACAAACAGAGAGAACCATGTCACAATAACTTTTCAATTTCATCTGATTTAGATTCATAATTTAATTGACAGATTGCAGATATTTTGTAACTTGTAAAGGAAAATTAAAGCATAAGGTACCTACATCTGCAGCTTGAAAGAAGACAAATAGTCTCTACAAAACAAAGGCTACTTTCTGAACTATCAAAAGTCAACTGAGAAGCCAAAAATTGCAACCATTTAGTTTAACAGTCTATGTATAAGGTAAACTTTTGACAACTTAGTTAAAACATAAATAAGTACCCCCAATAAATGGAGCCGTATTATGTAGATTCTATTCCCCTTTGGTCATGAGACAAGTAGTAGCAAACTGAAACTTCAACTTACACCAATCAAGATCACATTATTTGTGATTTTAAGACCATCGAAGATGCAAGATGGTGTTTCAGACAGATAACATAACTCGTATGTACCTGCTGGGTTTTGCCGTTATATTTGATATGTTCTGACAATTGTAACAGATATAAACTCACGACAGGCGTTTCGATGCACTTGTTTGAGCAGAAGCCCGCGTGGACCTTGCACTCGTTGAGGTAGCACCCCGGCCCCTCGTCGGCGCCGTTGGGACAGTCGGTCACGTTGTTGCACACCGACGTGATGTTGACGCAGCGCTCCGTGACGCCCGGACACTGCCACTGGCCGGCCGGACAGTGGAACTCGGGCGGCGAGCAAGCGTGGCGGCCGTCCTCATCGGAGCCGTCGCCGCAGTCGTCCTTGCCGTCGCAGATGTATGTGTTGTACACGCACTTCAGATTCGTGCACTTGAAGAAACCGGTCTGGCAGTGCGTCTGAGGAACAAGGCATTCATTAGAACTCCGCACGTTACACTTAAAAACCAGGGGACTGTTCTCGAGTTTGTTGAAATTATTTAATTTGCATTATTGACATAGGTTTCTTACATTTCGGTTAAGTGATTCAACTCAAGAATAGGCACCCAGGACTCAATATTATTTTTAGTTACTGTTGAATGTCACACTGTTCTCCATCTAATTCTAGGGTAATGGCAACCAATGAAGGGAGAAGATGATCATGATGATGATAATAATCATCATCAGGGAGAAGATGATAATGATGAATTGAATGTTGTTTTTACTAATTCCCTCAGTTAGGTGAATGTTAATAAATACCAACTGCAATGTGAAAAGATTTTCGTCGAGTGGGACTCAAACCCACGACCTTCCAATATCCAGTCAGATGCTCTACCAGCTGAGCTACCGAGGCAGATCACATTGCAGTGGCTGTGTTCCAATATAAGCTGCGTTAGCCTATTTATAGGGAGTCTTCCCAGAATTTGCTAGTTATCTTTTGTGGATTCTCTGAACTGTTTTGTAGATAACATGCTCTAAATTAAACTGACTGATCACATAATATTATCTTCATGATATGATATCAAAAGAAGGTTTATCCATCTCACAACATGTTAATAACTTCTCTTTTTTTTACCCAGAAAATACTTGTAATTCTCAGCAGAGGATGAGTAGAGCAAGAGGTACATGATCGTTACCTGTCCGCATGACTTGGGTTCGTCGGAGTCATCGTCGCAGTCCGGGGTGCCGTCGCAGTGCCAGGTCTTGGGGATGCAGATTCCGGAGGAAACGCATTGGAACTGCCGGTCAGAGTCACACTGGTTGGGAGCCAGCGAGGCTGCAAGCGACACACACAGGATTACACTCTTGTTACACGTTCTTCACATCACTACATGAACTTACATGCAATGGAGTTTAGAAATTACCAGTTCTAGAATTCAATTACTGAAGAATACTTTGGTGTATGGACAATAGCAGAAATTATACAGAATTTGTACAGAATTTGCAGATGTATTATCTCCATTAATTGAGCTCCATTAATAGTCGTCAAGTCAACTCTGACGACTAGTAAACCTCAATGGTTATTTTTTTGCTTCAAAGGGAACTTTTAACAATGTAAAAGCCATTAAATTCTTAAATAATTTTGCCTCTTTCCCTTCCCTCATGGTGGATAGTAATTGAACATTACCGACTTAACAAAAAAAAATCTAGGTGCATAGTACATCAAAAAGAATTTTATGATGACTTCTACTGTTTAGCTGATAGAAAAGAAAAGTACTCAGCACTTTTTTACGATAGAATGCAATAAGTGATGAGAAATGAACTCACGGCATCCAAGTTCGTCAGAGCCGTCGTTGCAGTCGGGAATGCCGTCGCACTTGTATGTCTCCTGTATGCACTGCTTGAGGTCGGCGCACTTGAACTGCGAGCCCGAGCACGTGATCGGCGGGCAGCCCTCCTCGTCCTGGTTGTCGAAGCAGTCGTTATCGCCGTCGCACACCCACGACTGCGGGATGCAGTGGCCGGAGCGCGGACACGTGAACTGCGAGAGAGGAGGTGTTACTGCCAAGCGAAATAGACAACTTGTCGCTCATGAAGTGTTATGTTTAGCTCTTGAAGATTGACAAGTAGTTTTGGTAAAGTTTCTATAATCAAATTACTACTCAGTCATTAGAAATATTTTTTTATTCAGAAGAAGTGAATACGTATTTATTTTTCGATAAGATCTGGATTTTCTGTTGTATTTATATGAGAATGAAAATGATTTCTTGGATTTAAGAAGAATTTTCAAACGAATATTAATATTCTCAAGTATGGCTTCAAAAAGTCAAAAATAAAATGCTCTGGGATATAGTTTTTATCAAATTTTGCTTATAAATCAATATAAAAAATAAAATATTAATTAAGGAAGGGAAAAAGAAACAAACACTGTTTTAAGAGGAGTTGCAAGATTAGTTACAAGAGTGTAATAAGAGTGTGTTGTAATAGTTCACAATCGCATAAATTGCCTAAAAACATTAATTTAGAACAGTTCTAATAACTTCTACCTACCTGGAAGTAAGCGCAAGTCTTCTCTGCACAGAAATCCCCCTCGTCCGAGCCGTCACCGCAGTCATTCTCCGAGTCACACTTCCAGGTGGAGGGGATGCACCGCTTGTTGGCGCAAGTGAACTGAGACGACGCGCACGTGACATTCACGCAGCCGCTCTCGTCGGAGAAGTCGCCGCAGTCGTTCTCGGAGTCGCACTTGAACGTGGCCGGGATGCAACGGCCGGAGCCGCACTGGAACTCCGACGCACCGCACGTCGGCTCTGCGGCAATACAGACACTCTCATTCACTGCGGTTGGTCTTGACTTTACACTCTTCAGATCACACATTTCGTTACTTATTTAGAAATTTACTTCCCTAAAAAATGTAATACAATGTTTGTTTGTTGTGAAGGTTTGTGTAATCTTTGTTGTTCATACAACTATAAAAATATTCGTAACACATTTGTTTCTGAACATGATTTTAATCTGACTGTTTTACTTGCATAATAAGTTTGAATAATCTCGAATATAATAATGAAAGTGAAAATATCTCAAATTACCTCGTAAGTTGATACAAATTATGGGAAATTTAAAACCTTTGATTGAATAAAATAAGGGTAATGAATGACTTTCCTCTTATTGCAAAACATTGAATAACCATAATAATGTTCATTATCAGTCTGGCATTTGTATAAGAAACATCGGTATTTGATGGTTCTTCCCCTAAAATATAATAAAGACCCGATCAATCTGTTAGTTCGAAAATGTAAAATTACTTTGTATCAATCATTCTAAATTATTAAGAAAATCATATTATTTTGGTAACAGAGAGTAAAATAATAAGGAATAACGGTACGAAATGACTCACTCGTGCAGTTCTGCTCCTCGTCTGAGTTATCGAGACAGTCGTCGTCGCCGTCGCACACCCACGCCTTGGGGATGCAGCGCTGGTTGTTGCACGTGAAGTCCCAGGCGTTGGGACACGCCTGCACGGGCGGCTCCAGGTTGGGATCCGCGGCGCAGGTGTGGTTGTCCGGCTGTAGGCGCTCGCCGTAGGGGCAGGCACATCGGGGCTGTGGACAGAGTGGGTGAGGCTATATCAGGGTTGGCGGGATTTTCACAAGCCCAAAAAAAAGATTTTTAGGTAGCCCACTTGAAAAAATCTGAGGGTTTTTGAAGAAAAGTGTTTTTATTAAAAATAAAATTACAACAATAAATCTTGTATTTTCTCTGAAGTTTTAAAACTCTTGTCAAAAGTATTAAATTTTAAAACATTTTAACAATGTCTGTTTGTATGTTAAATACAACTTAAAAACCCCTAGATTTTAGTCGCAAATCACAAATCACAATTTTCTGTGCCAATTAAATTTTGCAAACTTATATATCATGTAGATCATTTATATTAAAAATAACTTCAAACTGTAGCTATTCAATACCTTCAATCTTTTAGAAAAGGCTCGAAAAACGTGAAACATCATCCCAAAATAGCAAAAACCAACTGGGCAAATCCGTTGACAACATTGGAGTAGGTACACTCGGCCAAACAAAACTTGAACGTTGACCAAATTTGAATGACTGCTGGTCATGTCCCATAACCAATCAAAGCTTGTTATTATCTTTGAAATATGAGGTCACCTACTAGAGTGAGACAATGAGATCGCTTAGACTGACTTCTGATGGTGCGATCTTACATTTATCAGCCTATCAGATTTATTGGACGTTCAAGTTTTGTTGGCCAAGTGAACCTAAGTTAATTTTATTGTTAAATCATTATAATTTGTTCCACACGAGTGGCCTACCTGCAGTGTGATGGAGACATTGGACGGAACAGCGAAGCAGAGCTTCTCGCATCCTCCGTTGCCGTACGAGCACGGATGTGAGCGGTCTCGGGTCTGCACGGAGCGGCTGTACACCTTGACGCCGTAGAGTCGGTTCGTGGAGGACTCTTTCACCAGCACCTCCTCCAGCTCACCCGACAGCTTGTGCAGCTTGATGATGGCATCGAGACGCCAGTCCGTGATGTACATGTAGTCTAGAACAACGGGGTTTTATGTTCATTTAATTATTGAAAATCTCCTTTTCACTCATCAGTCTTCTGGCATGGTTCTTTGATTTTATATATTATTTGTTGGTATTTGTCTGCTTGTTGGTTCGAAACAGTTCGTGCCATTTCTCTGATCTAGCTGAAATTTACTTGCATGTAAATACCACTTGTCCGGTGTGAAGTTATAGAACAAAATGCTCTATTTGGTTGATAGTGAAAAACAAAATACTCCAATTGGTTTAAAAATAAAAATGTAATGATTGTATAAACTAGGACATTCTACTTTTATTGTCCATAAAATCCTCAAAATCTTTGTTCAAAATCAAATTATCATCATATTTTTAATATATTCAGTAAAACGGTCTATACATAGAATCTAAAAAGTTATTGACATAATCATCCTTACTTTTAAATCATTTCGAAGTGCTCTATGTAACGGTGCTTGCTTATCCATGCATTACACAGAGATTTTAGTTTTACCAATAAAATATACCAATAAAATATTGTTCTTTTGGCAGCGCTCATGGATTATATGCAACTCACCCTGGTGTATGACAATGGAGAACGGATGTCGAATAAGCCGTGAGTTGACAGTTCGGACGTCGCCACCGTCGAGGTTCGAGTGCTGCACGTGATCGAGCAGGGCGTCGCACCAGTAGAGCCGGTCCTTGGCGAAGTCCACCGAGAGGCCGTTGGGCCAGCCCAGTGTCACGTTCTTGAACACGATCAGGTTCGAGCCGTCGGTGTGAGCACGAGAGATGTTGGCGGGACGATCCCATTCGGAGAAGAAGATGTAGCTGAAATTCAAGCAACCAATTAGGTAACTAATTTTTATTTTAGAAATGGCGGTTTTATCAGAAGAGGAGTCTATTAACCTTATATTTCTTCATATTTATATTTGATTAAGTAAAAAACATAATGAAAAATGCACCAGAAATTAGTGAAAATTTATAAAATCAAAAGTATATGAAAAAGGATTAAAAAAATAAAAAAGGGCCTGTGAAATGTGAAAAAGGGTCCACCCCAATAGTCCCTAACTAAACAGGGTTCAAATGGGTATAATTTTCTGTATTTTTCTTTTTTTCTTTTATTCATTTACAAAATATAAAATTTGTTGAATCAACCGTCCCTGACAATAGCATTACAGTCGCCATCATTAAAACGAAATGCTGCCAACAACTACCTACCCCTTGTTTGGATGAACAACGATCGCGCGCGGTCGCTTCAAGTTCTTGAGCAGTGTTCTTTTGAGCGTGACGTTCCTCGTGCTGAGGACGTTGAGCGTTCCCTTGCGACTGTCGATGTAGTAGAGGTTCTTGGAGGCCCAGTCGACCGCCAGTCCTTCAACGCCTTCGTTCTGAGAGGCGAGGACAATCTCCCGTCCTGTGGGGAATAAGAACATGTCAAAGATACCACACAAGTTGTAGGCAAGAATTATATTTTGTTGGTGAGCGTGAATTATAATCTTGCTGGAATTGATTTTTAAGATAAAATTTGAGGAAAATCTTTTATCTCATGAATACGTCAAAGATTAATTGGTTAAAAATGAGAAACATTATGATTAAAAAATCTAATTTTTGGTGATCTAAACTTTTTTGTTTTGAAAATAAAGTAGTCTTTAAAAAACAATCTTGCATTTCATTAGTGATTTCAACTCTTACCGGTTCCGTTGCGATGAATCCTGAAGATGACGTCTTGCAACACATCGGAGTAGTAGATGTACTCGTCCTCGGAGTCGAAGTCGAGGCCGACGAACCGAGCGCGTCGTGACACCACGGGCAACATTGCCTCGCTGAATCCCTCGATCACCGGGTTCAGCACTCGGCCCTTGATGAAGCGCTGCTGCGAGTACATCAGGAACTCGTCCGCAACTGCAAAACATCGGCAAGGTTACAGAAGTGTCCAGAGAGGAAGACTATTGCTATACAGGGACAGAATAAGTAACATATTCGACACTAAAAGTTGCAAAACGCCACCTAGCGGAAAAAGTTAACATCTATGCCACGAGTACTTGTACACATGCGCACAGGGCGTGTTCATGGCAAGTCACTTAGATGTCAATCGTAACGATTTCAGTAAAAGTTATAATTACATCGCGAAATAACAGAAATTTATGAATACCTTAGTGTCAACAATCAAATACAATCGGCATATTTCATTACAGCATACATTCATTCAAATTCTTTTGAAAACGAGTTGTCTATACACCAAAAATCACCATTTGACTGATGCAAATTGTTTTCTCATGGCCTTCTGAACACACATTTTTCTTCACGCATCGTTCAAACAATTGCAATCTGTCAAATGCTGCTTTCGGTGAATAGACAACTCGTTTTCACAAGAATTTGAATGAATGTGTGCTGTAATGAAATATGCCAATTGTATTTGATTGTTGACACTGAGGTAAGAATCAATTTCTGTTATTTCGCGATGTATTTATAACTTTTTACTGAACTCGTTACGATTGACATCTAAGTGACTTGTATGTTGCAAGTACGCACGCGCTGGGATTGTACTCGCGGGAGCGTCCATCTTATATTTACTAGCGCACTCTCTAGGTACTTTTAGTGTCGAATTGTACTAATTTTCCGGGATCAAACATTTATGAAACCCATAGAAATTAGAAATTATAATAAAATTACTCCTTATTTTTCTAGAGCATATTATTTTATCAGATTTAGGACAATATAATTTGTATATATACATAATCTTAGTCAAGATAATCCTAGTTTTCATAACAATTTGAATTAACAATAAAATGTTCTTTTCAAGATATGAGTATCGATGTAAGCTCACCATTGCAGTTGCGCAGGTCGGAAGCAAGCCTCCAGCCGATGTTGCACGCGCAGCGGAAAGCGAGATTGCCGAGCCCGGTTGCTGCGGTAACGATGCACATGTGCTGGCAGCCACCGTTGTTGTTGCCACACGGATTCGACACTGCAATTGTAGATCAAACAACGATATTGTTATTATAACAGAATAGTACATTGCTATGTTTAGTATTAATTACAGAAGTCTGTATCAGCCATTAACATTGCTAGACAGGTGGTTCAACATCACAACAATACAAACAAGTTTCTAGAAAAGTAATATACATAATATGTTACTACAATTATTAAATGTTACAACAGCTGACTAGCAGCTGCTGGTAAATAGATCTATACCTACATAAATGTGAAAATTATAAATAATGTAAGAAAGTTTCCAGACTGTCCATTCTATTTTACAAAATATGTTGCAACTGCAATATGTAAGAATATTTCCAGAAAATTCATCTTGTGAGAGGTATTCCTAAAAATTATTTAGTAAAATGTATTTAATAATTGAAAGCCTTTTTGTTGCCAAACTACCAATGTAAAAGATTACAATAAAAGATAAATAGGTAAACAGCAACACACATGTTCAAATCCACCAGAGTGTCTGTGCTAAGAAGAAGCTGAAGTACGAAGACTAATATCTCACCGTGTATCTGCACGAGTCCGTGGACCGCCTTGACGGCCTTGGGCTCGCGCACGTCGCTCTGCCTGTAGACCGAGTGGATGGAGTTGGCGCCCTGGTACTTGTCCACGCTCATGATGCCCTGCTTCGTGCCGTCCGACCAGAAGATGCGGTTCTCGAACACAGTCAGGCGCGACGGAGACGGAACCGGCTGACCTGGGGACAGAGACGTGGAGTTAGAAGCAGTTGGAGTTGGAGTTAGAAGCAGTTGGAGTTGGAGTTGGAGTTGGAGTTAGAAGCAATCTTTCTTCATTTCAAATAGAACATTCAGATTTTTAAAAAGAGTCTATTGATTTACACTCGAATTGCCATCTAGAAAGTATACAAGAAAGAATGCATTGGTAATTGTAAATAGTCTTTTCTACAAATTATATTTTTTTATTTTGGTAGTGTGCCGAACATCACACTTTTCTGCAACTTGGATAGGTAATGACGACAAATTATTGATTAGATAATGATAGAGAGATGATGATGATGATGATGACGAATGGAAGGTCAAAACAAGGAAAAGCAGTTTTTCTGGACTATTAGTAGGTACCTAGGGAATACTTCCCAACATTTATCTCTTGGCTGGGAGTGAGAAAACTTGCTCCATTGAAATCTACTATAAAAATACAAATATTTATCATGCCATCACTTTAGACTAGCAAATACATCACAAAATAAACTGGAATCCACTTGGAACTTAGCATCCTTATGGAACTTGGAAACTTGGAGCTCTTGACTTCACAACACATAGTAGCAGCAAGTGACTCGTTACCTCTGAGCACGAGGAACCTCTTCTGTCCCTGATAGTCGACAGTCTCGATGTAGTCGAGCTGTGAGTCGCACCAGAACACTCTCTTGGCGATGATGTCGACGGCAACGCCAGATGCTTTGTAAGCGGCCTCGGAGACGATGGCCAGCGCGTGCGTTCCGTCCATGTTGGCGCGCAGGACTTGGTTGCCGTCCGCCACGAACATGTAACTGCGCACAAGATATTCACGTCACTTCATGCGAAGGAGCAATTTTATAAGGTGGAAATTAAGAACTACGTACTATTCTTTGACAAACTTAGGCAACAAATGTTCGAAATTTCTGCTTAAAATTAAACACATTAAAGACAATATTCTGTAACAGGTTATAAAATGAAATTACTAGTGTATGATACTGAAAGGGAGCTTCAAGCACAAAGGATCAAATATTGCGTATCTCTTGAACACTATTACTATTACGAAATCAAAAACTCCAAAAAAATCTATAACTTTTATTTTTTAAATAACTTAGGTAGGTACCTCTTTAGTTAAAATGTAAAGGTTGGGGGATTAACCATCGATAATAGATTTTGACTAGATATATCCACATTTACACCATTTTATTTCATAATTGAATTTTACTCAATCAACTAACAAATAAAATAATAAAATAACTTTTTGCAAGTAGCAAGGGGTAGCAAGTTTGAACACTCACCCGACGGTGGGATCTAGAGCTATGTCAGCGGGACTGGAGAGATTGCTGCCGAGCACGATGGCGTGCCACCGCCCATCGATCTCGAACACGTCGATCTTCTGTCCGATCGTGTCCGCGACGTAGATCTTATCTCCGATCCAGTCGATGGCTATCGCGGCAGGCGCCCAGGTTCCCGGCAGAGTGATGTCGTTGCCAGGTACCATGTGAAAGCCCTCGCCCAACACTTGCGAGTGAACCTGGAGAAAAACAGGGTTTAAATTCATTATGTATGCTTAGGTACAGTCAGTGGTTAATTTGGGGGCAGACGAGGGCAGACGCGTCCCCTTGCTCTTTTTTCAGGTGCCCACTTATTTTTCATAGAAGTAAAAATTGACTGAAAATTGTGAGCAAATCTCGTAGAAAGGCACCAAATTTGGTCCTAAAATTCAAAATTTTCCCGGGGCTATGCTCTCCGGACCTGCCTTACTAATTAACCCCTGGGTACAGTGTATTACGTGTATGAGTTAATCATAACTAGGTGTTTTTTTTAGTAGCCTACCCATTTAACATCCGACTTTTTGGCATTTAGGTCTTTGGCAAATGATAAATAAAATTTTATGATGATGATTGGGAGAGATAATTAATAAAGGATAGACAAAGGGAATGAGGCAGTCATGACCTTAAGTGGGAACCTTCCCATCATTTGCCTGTCGACTGAGGAAAACCTTAGAAAAATCGAGTCATTGATAAATTCATCAATAAACCAATTTATACTAAAGTGCACAGACTACATATCAGCTGTCTACAATCTATGAGACAGATTCACAAACAAACATACCTTTCTCGTTTTAATATCGGACCAGAAGAGCAGATTCTTGTTGTAGTGAAAGTCGATTCCGCTCGCGCTGGTTGTGTTCGCTACGAGCCTCTTGTCCCTGCCCTGCGCGTCCATCTTCCACACCGACTTGTCGTGAGCGAAGTAGAGTTCCAGCGAGGTTCCGTTGGGAGCGACGCAGTGCGAGCGGTCGGTCAGTATGTAGCCAGGCAGACACGAACACTCGTACGAACTCTCCATGTTCGAGCACACTTGGTCGCAGAAACCCCATTCCGCACACTCATCGCGATCTGACGACACATTCCACATTAGGTCAGAGCAAAATACGTAGTAGGGTACTAAAAATTGTTTTATCCACGTTTAAGAGGAAGTAGTAAATGATTGAATGTTTAGCATGCATGACTACAAAACACTTACTATTTGCAAACGATATTCATGGGAGATTTCTTCGTTACACTAACTCTTAAATATTTTAAACTTTCTGTGACTGGGCACATACTTTGAAGAACGTTCGAAGGAGCATAAAATGAAATATTCACCTATGCACGTCCGTGTGTCGTTCGCGATTTTCCTTCCTTCAGGGCAGTAGCAGGCACCACCTGTCAGCGAAGCTTGGCACTTGTATTCACAATTCAGCGTTGAGCAACTGCTGGTTGCTGAAAACAAATTAAATAATGCTGTAAAACCTTCATCAAGACTTCTGCAGTCTGCAAGTGAAATACAAACAATAAGAGAGTGTATCTTATTCTTTTAAAAAAGTCATAGTAAAAGAATTAGACAACAAAATGAAGGGTAAAGACTTACAGCACGCCGTCTCCTCATCGGCGGAATCCTCGCAATCCTTCTTGCCGTCGCAGAGTTGCGTTCTCGAGATGCACTTGGGTCCTCCGTTGGGTCCGCCGCGCGGGCACAAGAACTGGTTCTCGGGACACGCGATCGCCGTGCAGTTCTGCTCGTCCGTGCCGTCTATGCAGTCTTGGTATCCGTCGCAGTGGAAGTTGGCCGGGATGCACAGAGCGTTGGCGCATCGGAACTGACCATTATGGCATGGTGGGAAATCTGTAAGAGAGGAGTTTGGTTAGTAAAATCCAATAATATGTCTTCAAAATTCATTGATAGTACACCTGTATGTATATACAACTATTATCCGTCAAAGAAACTAATATAAACAACAATGAGCCACAGACAATAATCAGAATACAAAATCAACAGGTGTCCATGTCTATCCCATCCCACTTTTCACTCAACTTTTAGGTTATGTTGTTGTTGTGACGTCAGAATATGTCAAAAACCTGCTGGATAGTTATGGCGGCAAAAGTGACGTATTTAATTTAATATTCTGAATAAAAATCAAGACATTACGTTTTTAACCTGAAATGGGAAAGTGTGAAGCATATTAGTGTGAAGTAACTGTGCGTGATTAGTACCTACTTACCTATATTCAAAAAGTATTATGATTTTCTAAAACTGTAGATAACTAATCTTTTTACAAATGGTGACAGAAAAGGGATGAAATTTCAAATATATCTGTATCTAAATTTTTATAAAAAGTACATTGGCAAATGCTACTATACACACAAATTAGATGTAATGAAATTGCAAGATATATTTATGAAGATGTAGAATAGATTGAGATATAGAAGTCAACTCACTGCATCCCTCCTCGTCGCTCTTGTCTCCGCAGTCGTTTCTGTGGTTGCACTTCTGCGTGAGCTCTATGCAGCGCTGCCCGTTGGCGCATCTGAACTGGTCGAGCGAGCACGCGACGCCGTGGGTCGTCCCGCAGCCCTCCTCGTCCCTGCCGTTGCGACAGTCCTGGTAGCCGTCGCACCGCTTCTCCTTGGGCAGACAGGGCTGCGCGTTGTCGGGACCGCAGTGGAAGTCGTCCGCTTGGCACTTCCGATACGCTACAGGAGAGTGGAGGCCGTTAGTTAGGGAAGGTTTGGTTCAAATTTCCACTTGGAAGCTTTTGGACTCTATTCATGATTCATTGCAATTTTGCAAACAAGTATCTCATACTACTAAATTTTTAACCATTAAACTAGAACCCTTTTCAGCAAACAAAATTTGTTTTTGACTTGAAAATATGTTTACAAAATATTTAGCCTTTATCCTCGTCAAAAAAATAACTTCCTAACTACTCCAGAACATTATTTTTTCTGTACCTACAAACCAACTTTGACAGGTACTCTCCCCATAACTTATTATTCCAGGAGGTAGTCTTCTCCCAAATAACTTTTAATGATCAACTTAGAGTTTCTTTAAAGACATGTGTATAACATTGAAAGTTTTTACGTAAGATTAAACTTCAATCCAAGGATACAAGTCTGAAGGTTAGAGGTCAACATTATTCTTAAGCTGTCTGCATTTCTAGAGAAGGGGAAACGAATCTACAGAAATGGGTTCCATACGTGCTTGGTAGTTTAATTTTTTAGCATCTAATAGGTTGTGAAATGTCTACTTTCCAGTCCAGTAAATCTGAAGGGTTTTGTAACTCAGTGGACTTTTCACAACTTAAAAGTTGAAAATCCAATAAATGGAACCCATTTATGTAGAATATATTCCCCTTCTCTCGTGGTGCAGATTGTAGTCTAAGAAAATCTACATTAAAACCATCTGTATTATGTTCATCAGAGTAAATGAGACTGATAATTTGGATCCATGCATTTTTGTTAATTTCTCATATTTTGTAAAGTAAGGATCAATTTGGAAGAGTTACGAAACTGGAAAATGCAGACATCTTCATAGTGCTTGACGACTTCCCCATTTTAATATTATACCCAGAAAGTGGCATCCCCTTACTTACTACTTTCCTGTGAAATATGGGGATTGAATATATTATCTCTTCTTCCATTACGCAATTCCGTATTTGTGACAGTAAACTAATTTACATCCCCAAACCTTCTTTTTCCTGCAAAAAGACCTAATTAAATTTTACCTTCTCAACTAACTTAATATTAAGCGGCAGTCCGCACTGCATAAAACATTAGCAATAAGCAAGTGTAGAGTCGCGGCATGCGGTGGGGGAGGGGGGGGGGTTGTTGTGGGCGGTGGGGGGAGAAGGGGAGCAGATAAGTTTCCAAACTTCTACTATCTGCCCGCAAGCAGCTCGCAGTGACCGCAAAACCGAGTAATTTATTCCAAACTTCAGACCAATTGCAATAATTCCCGCGCTGAAATGTTTGCGCGTCACAATTCCTAGAAACGTTCCGAAGTGATTCTTATTAAAATCAGCAGTGTCTCATGGGAAGAATTCAGCCGGTTTCCCTTTGTTAGCGGAAATGATGGAAAAACTGATATTTCAATTTTACAAAAATATTATATAAAGTTGGAAGTGGAACAAAAGTTATGAGAATTAAAACGTAACGTCTCCACAAAATTATTTTTTAAATGATGATGAAGAATATGCAAGGAGGTGGGAAGGAGGCGTCGTCGCCTATTATTAGGAAACCTTCCCAGAAGTCGCTCCAGGCTGAGGACGACGACGAAGAGGACAACTCCTGCACGAAGCGAAGAGTGCTCGAAGGTTAAGGTGGCTGTATATTATCACGTGACTTTATTTCTCTACATCCGATCAAAAGAAATAGTTACCTATGAGTACATACCTTACATCGTTCATGTTGAGTAATCCAAGGTGATTTATGAAGGAAATTCACTGCATACTGAATTTTATCAATATTTGCAGTCAATAATATTTATTTTTGCAGTGGTTTAATAATAAAAAAAAAAAAAAAAAATCTTGTGTATCCGTACGCGTTTGAAAGCTGTCAAAACCAAGTGCTGTTCGTTTAAACATTACATTCATAATAGTGGATATAATTAATATCTCAACATTTCACTGGAAAGGCGAAGAATGAGCGCATGTTATACATTCTGACATTGCGTCATGTTTGTGATGCATATATGCCTTTTTATTAGAGTAATGTTTGCTGTTCTTGGCAACTCGTAGAATTTCCTTCAACTTCAGGTCTTGATTTGAGAATATTTAGGTGCAAGGAAGTAAAATCATCTAATATGTTATTTTCGCAGTTCTTTTCTGCGTAGATTAGTTCCAACAGATGTGTCCTAACTTATCTGATGAGTGATAAGTATTTGCTGAACTGAACCCTTCCAACTGAAAATGTGTAGCTTTTTGATTGAAAAGTCACGTGATATACAGCCACCTTAAGCACGAAGAGAAGATGATGCTCTGTACTCACTGCACTCTGTCTCGTCTGTGCCGTCCACACAGTCTATGGTCATGTCGCATCGCTGATGCTGGGGCAAACAGTACGTCTTGTTCCACACGTACTGACCGCACGAGATCTGACCGGGCTCGCAGTCCGGCGGCGCTGGAACAAACAAAACATTCGATTAAACAAACGTCAAAACATTCCAATTTTCAAACATTGTCATTCTGCAAACACCGCCCTCTATTTTATCTCAATTTAAACATTATAAAACGTTCGAAAATTGCAAAAATTATTTAAATTTCGCTGAAAGTAGAAACGCTCGAATTTTCCGTAGCCGTCTCATACCTATCTGGTATTTTATGATTCTTCATAAAAGGCAGAATGATGTGCGAATTTAGCTGAATTTGGATGTAAGCATTTTACTTCCAATGCTGTGTCAAAATTAATTGAATTGAAATTCGAGTACGGTGCTACATGACCTATTTAGGACGCTTGCAATTCAAAACATTTGTATAGGTACATTCTTGACCAAATAAGCCATGTTCATTAGCCAATTTCAGTGCTGGAAATGAGCCATAAGCCATGCATGCAGGAACAATGCCCTTCCTTTTAGTTAGCATCTGCTTCTACCCAATTGTTCCACCATATCATACAAAAACCCAGCTCGGTGAAGGGGCGAAAAAGAAATCGCAATGTTTGGCGAAGATAAGCCGCCACAAATGGCGTGGAATTAATAACGGCTTTATCAGTCGGCGACTCGCCTGGGCCGTGGAGCGAGTGAATCTCGGATTGGGATATCACTCTCTCTTGTTGAGAGGCCCGCGATTTATCATCGTCTCCAGGCGGCCGAGGAAACACAACCCGAATCGATGACGGGTACCAACGTGACGACGTAAAATAAACATCTCCAAGATGGCCAGAGAGTTGTTATTGGGTAATTGAGAAATATCGGGAAAATATTATTACTGAAACGTAGTTTTTTTATGGCGCAACTTTTTGTGCGTTTGTTGTTTTTATTGCTAGACGGCTATGGCACGTGCTGAATTTTTCAATTATTTTTCGCATTTGTTCGTTTTTCAATTTTCTCAGCCTTTGTGCACAAACGAGAAGTTAAATGTTATACCTTTTGTCGACTTTTCCATTTCCAGTTAAGATCTCGGTTAAACGTAACCTCCGGTTAAGTAGTTTAGATAAGATTATTAGGGTGTAACGGCGCGTCAACGACGAGGTTATATTGCGCACATTAATGTTTAATTTTAACTTTGTTGATCTAAGTGGAGGACATCGGGAGGGGTCGACCTAACGGACCCGATCCGGGGGAGTCTGAAACTGGTGGGAAAGCCAGCACAGAATGGGGACAGACCGGGTGGGGGGGGGGGAACTTCGGGCCGGTGGGACCCGATTTCAGGGGGATCACCATCTCGAGGGGGGAGGCCGGCCCAGGAGGCCCGCGAATTTGGGGAGGGCATGGGACTAGGTCGACCCTGGACTGCACTTAGTTGGGACCAACACTCGTTAAGTGAGGCGGCCCCTTAAGCCCCACCACCGCGTCAAGGTAGCAGTCCATTGGTGGGGCGGTTAAGTAGTATTTTGCAGATTGCCCAAATATAGATTTTTATCGAATCTCCCCTGGTTTTTATTGGGGGGGGGGGGGGGGGGGGGTAATGTCATCTGCAAATAGTCTATAATGGCGACGGTTAAATGATTAATGAAGAAAATGTCAAGATAGAATGTGGGAAGAAGGCAGACATGCTCTTTTAGTTGTAATTACCTTCCCATTAATATCAAAAATATTGATAAATAGAAATATTGATTATGGATTTTTTATCATTATCAATAATATCATTTGTTTTATCATTTGTAATCTTCACCTTCGGAATGCAATTTGAGAGCATTACTGCCTGAGCCAACTTGCTCCGTACTTTCAACTTGGACGTAAGATGTGTGATTCTTAAAAGCATTTCAAATACTGTACTTCCATTGTATTGAAAATGTATGTTGAACGGTTTGTTATTTTGCATTTGGTTTCCGCCGTTTTGTTTCGTCGTGGAACTGGCGAATGTTTAAGATTCGGAACAAACTTGCGCTGTCTCGGCGGAAGAGAACAATGCAGAGCGAAGAAGATCGGTTTGTACAGAACAATATTCAGATCACGACGAAGCCATGATTATTCAAACAGAGTTTAATATTGAAGATAACAAAACGAACTGCATGAAGTTGGAATATGGTTTGTATAATTTGAAAAGTAAGTCACTAACGTCTGATTTATATAGTGTAGTTTTGGTCCATTTTGATCATTAATTAGTCTCTATTGCACATTTATGGAACTCATATTTGTTTATTGTCCGCGTGGCTCCGCTACTAGTTTGACCGTTCCTCTCATCAAGCTGAAATTGCACAATAAAAGCGTCATCTAAAACTTCAAAATCATTTTTTATTTAAGAAAATCTAAATGGCGTATAATTGTGACATAACAACATTTTGCTATCACCTATAATGGACTCTCCCATTTTGCTCAAAGATTTTTAGAGTTGTTGATTTTTTTATCATTAAGCCAATATCCACGCCATGGCAGTGTTTCTTCTGCTTTCTCGACCCGACATATCACCAACTTTATGACATCATATTATTTTGCATGCATGACCAGTGGCGAGGCGCGCATCACAAAATTGGGGAGACACAATACAACGCAATAATCACAATAATCTATAATTAAAAATTGCATGATTGTGTACAACGTTGGTAATTTCATAGGGTGAAGAATTAGTTTAATGTCAACTCAAGATGTCAACTTAGATTTTATAGTTTATTGCTATTCTGAGAATTATGTGTTGCCGCGCATGGGCTTTAAATGCGCGTATGTGTGAGTGAGTTAATTTCGTGTCGGTGTGTGACGAGTACAGTCGGAATGAATCGCTTGGTACTGTGGAGTGGCTACTGGACTAAAATAGCACAGTAGACATGTCTTTTATTTCACTATATTAGCAAACAGACTACCCACATGCGGTATAGGATCGCGCCTTTGGCTTGCGAGTGCGAGAGAGAAAGAAAACATCCAAAGCTGGAAACAACGAGTGGAAGAAGGATGAGAGATAAACGAGTAGACGTATACTGAGAATCGCTGAAAACGTCTCCCATGCTATTGGGATACCCGATTGGAATTGCGCGGGCCGAGCCAAGCTTCATAACAGCGCCAAATTGAACACAATTTTCAAATGACACTCAATGAGTTTAAATCAAACACTAATCGATATATCAAATGAAAATAAACAATTACAATAATTTCAGGATAATGAAATATATATTAGCACATTACATCATTTTAACAGGGGAGACAGTGTCTCCCCTGTCTCCCCTGACGCTTCGCCCCTGTGCATGACACAAGCTCACTTATCAAAACGTGTATATAATGAACATTGAACATATTCACATGACTATGGCATTGCACTAGTAAATTAAGCCTCCAAATTTCACGGAAGCGATTTCCATCAAATCCCACATCAAGCCCCGCGCACAATGTTGAGAAAATGACGACTATTAATATCTGAAACATCTCACTCGATCATTTTCTTTGACATTTGTCAAAGTAAAGCCAATTCACCGAGTGATGTCAGACATGTATCAACTCAATTCAATTCCATCCCCGGCAACGACGTATGATTAAATTCGAGTTCTTTTCTTTCTCGCTGCTCTCAAATCGCGACCTATATTCCCCCTCCACTCGAAACCCTCAAAGAAAAGAGATAAATTGAATGGCACAGCAGTTCTTGCAATAATCATTTCGACTTTTGCTTCAGTACTTCGAAAAGGCAAATTCTATTCGATGGCGTAAGTAGCTCAAAAGATGATAAAATTGAATTGAACGATGTACATATTTGTACCGTAGAGAGAAAGGGAATATATTCCATAGAAGGGCTCAGTTTCTTGGGGTATTCAAATGTGCTTTCACAGTATTTGAAAGCTCAAGATTCATGTTCAAAGTGAGCTTTTGATAGGTTAAAATGATTAAAATGCAAGAATAAGATATTCTCAAGTTTCAAGTTTAAGTTTCAAGTTTTTTTTATTCATCCCTATTTGATCATTACAAATGATATTGGATACATCAGTCAATTACATAACAATTAAAACATTATAACATAATAACTACATACATTTTGCGTTTAGAAACTCGTCAATTGAATAAAAACAATTCTTATTTAATAATGCTCTTCTCACACGTGGTACAGAATGTAGCATCTTTCCAAAACGTTGTGTTTATTTTTGGATAATGTTTATATACTTTTAAACTCAATTCTAATTTCTTGTGAAATTTGTATTTATACACGTAAATTATGGTAAAATTACCGTTAAAATGTAAATTACGAACGAAAGTTTGTTTAAATAAGAGTACACGAATAACTTGGTTTTTTATTCTAACCGTTGTAGATTGAAAAATTATCTGATTTTAATTTATACAAAATCCACTAAAGTTACACGTAAGAGATCTGCAAACATATAGTTGAAAACGAAATTCTTTATTCGTTTCACTTCTTTTTACTCCCTCCGTGCGGGGACTGAAAAGTACTTCTCTAAAATAGGTAGATAACGAGACCAAGTGTACAGAAAAAAAACCCGCATCCAACGTTCAAAGTGACCTTACTCGAAATAAAAGTCCCAACTGAGAGGAAAGTCCACGTCTTCTTATCCTGTCTTCCCTTTCACTACATTTCCCGTCGAGAACGTCGACCAAAATGTCCCACCGTTGAAACCCTCAAAGAAAAGAGATAAATTGAATGGCACAGCAGTTCTTGCAATAATCATTTCGACTTTTGCTTCAGTACTTCGAAAAGGCAAATTCTATTCGATGGCGTAAGTAGCTCAAAAGATGATAAAATTGAATTGAACGATGTACATATTTGTACCGTAGAGAGAAAGGGAATATATTCCATAGAAGGGCTCAGTTTCTTGGGGTATTCAAATGTGCTTTCACAGTATTTGAAAGCTCAAGATTCATGTTCAAAGTGAGCTTTTGATAGGTTAAAATGATTAAAATGCAAGAATAAGATATTCTCAAGTTTCAAGTTTAAGTTTCAAGTTTTTTTTATTCATCCCTATTTGATCATTACAAATGATATTGGATACATCAGTCAATTACATAACAATTAAAACATTATAACATAATAACTACATACATTTTGCGTTTAGAAACTCGTCAATTGAATAAAAACAATTCTTATTTAATAATGCTCTTCTCACACGTGGTACAGAATGTAGCATCTTTCCAAAACGTTGTGTTTATTTTTGGATAATGTTTATATACTTTTAAACTCAATTCTAATTTCTTGTGAAATTTGTATTTATACACGTAAATTATGGTAAAATTACCGTTAAAATGTAAATTACGAACGAAAGTTTGTTTAAATAAGAGTACACGAATAACTTGGTTTTTTATTCTAACCGTTGTAGATTGAAAAATTATCTGATTTTAATTTATACAAAATCCACTAAAGTTACACGTAAGAGATCTGCAAACATATAGTTGAAAACGAAATTCTTTATTCGTTTCACTTCTTTTTACTCCCTCCGTGCGGGGACTGAAAAGTACTTCTCTAAAATAGGTAGATAACGAGACCAAGTGTACAGAAAAAAAACCCGCATCCAACGTTCAAAGTGACCTTACTCGAAATAAAAGTCCCAACTGAGAGGAAAGTCCACGTCTTCTTATCCTGTCTTCCCTTTCACTACATTTCCCGTCGAGAACGTCGACCAAAATGTCCCACCGTTGAGGATTAGCCGTTAGGCCTCCAACATTAACCCTGTCCACTTTCTAAATCACAGCACTCCAGCCCCATTGTCAGTTGGCCGAATGTGTAAGTCGACCTTTTATTCCACTCGATATATATAAGTATGCGAGGACAATAGATCGATCAATCGATTATCGATTGTCGATTAGTATCGAGGGTCAAGTGTTATGCGCAGCGACATCAAAGCCACCTGGACGACAAAGACGGGCGCCGGGACGGAGGGCGTCGAGTGATGCGAGACGGCGACGCCTCCGGGGATTGGTGGAACGTTATAGATGACCGCGTCGGTACTTTTACACACACTTTGGTCTCGGAGATGGATGAATATATTAATTTTATGGCGCGTTATTAAAGTGCTGCCGACGTTCGACTTTTCGAATTTAGAGCCCTTTTTTGTAGGTTTATGTGTGTGTTTGGCGGCGTTGTAACTTTAAACGTGCTTTTTTTCGGAAAAGATGTAATTCCATACTTCGTCTGTTGAACTTAAGAATAAATCATGGCATCTTAATGTAAAGAGAAATTGTTCAAAGCAAAGAAGAATGTTTCATTTAAAAATGAAGTTTCCGCCATGAAAAGCTTTTTCAATAAGTCTTGTAATTAATTTGAAATATGAAATCACCTAGCAAACTTTGCAGTAATTTTAAAGGAATAAATGAACACAACATTCGACTACTTCAGACTTGATTGAAATAATAGACCAATGAAATTCGAGCAATTAGGCACACAGATGTTGTACCTGCAAAATCTGCGACCAGCGAATGGGAAGAAAATCCTTACAAAAAATCTCAATAAGAGAGTGAAATGTAAATTAGAAGTTATAATAATGGTTGAAATATGCCAGTTAAAATCCATGAACTCAGAAATGGGTTTATTTTTCTTTGTGGGATGAATAGTTGCATCTATTCATTCAAGGAATCTATCTACAAGTGTGATAGAATTATTCCATTTCTAAACATACACATTTTCCATGACATACTTGCTAAAACGTTATCGTAACAAACTCATCAAATGATATCTACCTATCACATTTCTAAAATACATCACAATTCACTTTCTCTGCCAAAATGTCAAATTAAATTTCAAATCGATTTTCATGAAAGAAAGTTTTACAATTTTCAGGTGATAACGGTTTTATAGTAATTATTTTTGTGTTGAATTTTACAAAATCTACTGATTTCAAATAAAATATAAAATACGATATTACTCAAGAGGTGCCACATGTTGTACAGAATTTAAATACACATTTCTAAACTTTGTTTGAGTACAAAATATCATGTCGAGTGGCCACAAATTACGGTGTCGCGTTCATCAATCGATATGAAGCAATTTGCTAGGCGCTAAATACCCTGCTCCAACATGAGCGCTGCAAGATGTATCGCGATGAACTCGACAGTGTCAACAAGTAGACGACAAGACAGCCCATCAGGTTCTGAGATTGCGAGACGCGGAGGGATGATTCAACCCCAACCCCTAAGCCGCGGCGCGATAAACCTAATAGATGTTTCAATTACCAGAACATCGCTGCGATAGACGGGGGGGGGGGGGGGGGGGGGGGGGGGGGGCAGGAGGGATGTGGGGTTTAGCTAATCGTTGGACTACATTCTTGAACGAGCTTCAAGAGATTAAAATTATTTGCAATACATTCAGAAAAAATGTAATTCATAAAATTCAAATATCAATGTGTAATTGAGAAGGAAAGAACGGGACGTATTTCAGTTTTATGGTGTTATTTCTACCCAACAATGGTGTTACCATGGTGATGGTGAACCCCATTGTTATCATGGCTTTATGACAAAATATGACTTTATAAGATTATTTGACTGTTTTAAAATGGTCAATCTATGTAGTCAATTCCTTAAAACGTATCCATGCAGAAAAAAATAGTTCGGGCACAACCTATACTCTCATAACCATTATTCTGAATTTAATTTTGATGAAACTTCCCACTGGGAAAATAAATATAATTTTATTTTAATCCTTTCTAGCCGCAAACTGCTCTAAAAAGTTGAAATTAATATCCAACGAAGCTCTATTAATTATGGATATTTATCAAGAACATAGAATGTTTCGGAGACATATTGTGTATTTGATGTAATTTGTCTTGTTTTTATATCACTTCCTAACTTTTTACTTGTTACAATAACCGACTCAGTAGCAGAAATTCATAGTTCTCAAGTACACACATAAAATCCGAGATCAATCTCAAACTTCAATTCCATACCTTTCAGTAAAGTACCATAAAGTATCTGCTTGCAGAAAAGTGCACCGTTAACTGAAAACTTATCTTCTTTCATTTCCCTCTTCCCAGCGACTTACGATGCTCCAATAGGAATCAATATGTGGACTGCTTAATTGCAAATCAAAAATGACAGTTCGCATTTTTCATGTCCCAGTCTTTTTTTCCTCAGCGAGCAAATCGAAGTGACAGGTTGTCACCCCCTCCCCCTCCCCTCTTCAGACCACGATTTCCATACACTGAGAAAATCGTTTTCAGATAACTTGACGCTAAGTTTTCCTCCCATTTCCCGTCTCACCAAGAGGAAACTTGCGATTGGAAAATCGACACCCGCCGTTGGGGTAAAAAAAAGTAGACAGTCGCATTTTGTGTTTTTGATAAACTCGTTTTTAACTTCTCTGTTTGTAATTGAGCTTGTACGTCCGGGAAAAAGAAATAGCGATTATTAACCTACATAAAGTCTACAATTAGTTCCAACAAATAACCGGCGTTCGCATTGTGGATATCATTTTATAACCAAAATCTAAATTAATGAAACCTTCAAAGTTAAACACAGAGAAATGAAACGGAAACGAGGTACAAAAAGCGAAAAACATGATTGAAATTATGACCTAGTAATGACAATTTAAATCTGCATCAAGCACAGCAACTGAGTTCCCAACATCGTATATTTCAATTAGTTTTTATTTCTGTTATTGACTGCATGGTAGAAGAGCATATTTCAACCATAACTCGACATAAATACAATCAAGAGCTGAAGTAGCATTGCTTTATTATTTAAATATTTGCATAGTTCGACCGTTTTTTCAATTTGGCTTTCTAAATTTGTGTTCTTTTTACGAACTAATCTGGACCGATCCCTCAGCATACCCAAAAATTATCTTTTGTTCATCCAAATTTCTTGAACAACTTCTGTGACACATTCCCATTTTTCATACAATTTTGTATTCACACGACGCAACTTTCTGTCACAGAACTTAAAACATGTTCTAATTTTCATTCAAGAAGTGTGACACAGAAGTGTGGTACAGAAGTTGTACAAGAAATTGCACCGTGTAAATGGGGCTTTACTCCATGGTTTTCCTGGGCCGGTGTTCGTGTAATTTAGTTGTGTTTAACGTTGAACTATGGCGACTAATGATGAATGATTATGATGATGATGATGATTGAAGTCGAATAATGCCGGTGGGGAGGAGAGGGTCGTGCTCTACAAGTAAACAACATTCTTGCCTCTCGGCTGAGGGACATCGCGAAAACACCCCAATCAGAACTATCGCCGGAATCGAACTCGGGATCTCCGGAGATTTACTGCTTGTGCCAATATGATACGCTCCTTTTGAAGATAGATCTGTCTGTCTGTATCTTGCAATATTAATACAATGGCAAGCCCCTTCATGCTTTTATTTTCAATAACTCACTGACAGAAAGTACGTAGACTCTATAGCAGGGGTCGGCAACCTGTGTACTTGGTTCTTGAATGGCTCTTTATAATTTAAATTAAGATCTGGAATCGAAAAATTTGAAATTTCGAAAAAAACGCCCTGCGGGGCAACAATTGGAAGGTTGTTTGATTCAATTTGTTCATTTTCGAGTCCCAGAATCACTTTTATATTGTTGAAATTCTAAAAACACGGCCTGCGGGGCAACAACTGGGAGGGGGGGGGGGGGGGGGGGGGCTTCGTCAAAATATCACATATAAACTAGTAATTCAATTTATTATTTTCAGTGTATTTTATTTGATTGACTCTACTGCGGCTCCCATTATAATCTAATTTATTAATTTTTGGGAAATTGGCTCCTTCACCAAAAAAGGTTGCCGACCCCCGGTCTATAGCTTCGCGATCACCGACGACCTCCGACATCGATGTAGACTACCACGTAAATATCATAATCATTGCTACACCCACGTGATGGCAAATGCCACAGGTACATCGTCATTATAATCTCGACAAAACCATGCTGGTACCGAAACCCAATTCACACCAGCTAGACGACTACTTCCGCTAGTCGCATAATGTGTGTCAAGTTCCATGAGCTGATGATTCTTTTCTCATTCATTCGGTAGATTCCGTGTCGCCGACAGAAAGTAATCGACATGATATCAACATCATACGTCGATTAGAACACAAAGTAATCAAATACGTGATATGTTAATTATCTTAATAGACCTTGCCGTACCAAGTTCGATCTCCGGTCACGGTAAATGTTGCAACAATAAAACCTTTAAAAAAAAGTTTATGGCTTCATGTAAAAATGATGTCAGGCGATTAATTTTTTAGTTGTGTTTAGTCGAACTTTTCAGCAACTATAGGCTAATGGCGCCGGATGAATTATGCTGGTGATAGGGAGGTAATGATGATGGAAGGTTAAGCATTTACAGTGGGAAGCAAGGTCATATTAGTAGTACCATAATGTGACTCTCGACTGAGGAAAACAACGGAAAAACTCAGGTAAAGTCGTGGGAATCGAACCCGAGCCCGCTGAGTGCACGTCAAGAGCGTTATTGCCTGAGCCAACTTACTCCGTCAGCCGATCATATATTTAATTGCATTTCTTTGTGGAGAGAATCTTGTGAGACAACTGGCATGTCATGTACCACAATTCTACATAATGCATTGTTAAATCACGTATTATTTTCCGATTAGGTATATCTGTAACCTACATAAACGGGAACAACGATCGCAATGTAATCCTTCTTTTGTATTTTACATTCAAGTTTCCTTGATTATTTCCACGTTTATGATAATAATAATCTTTATTATCCTTTTCCAAAATACAATGGGTAAAGGAGGTAGGAAAACCTACCCACACAAATGCAAGAGCCTATTAAACTAATTATTGAAACCGGCTGGCCGGGCCTGACGTTTCTTCAACTTCTGCGTTAGCTTCATCTTCTTCCACTTCCTCTTCCTCTTCTTCCACTTCATCTTCTTCTCTATCTACCAATGCCCGCCACAAGTCTCTATTTAACCACCATTCATCTTTATTCACCATCTCCCATTTTTCGCCTCTCACTTCGACATCTTCTTCAACTAAACCACGCCACCTCGCTCTCGGTCTCCCTCTTTGCCTCTTTCCCTGCTCCAACTTTTCAAACTCTTTCCGAGGTATTCTCTCCATGTCCATCCTTTTGATATTCCCAAACCATTTCAAACGCCCTCTACCAATCTTAAAGCACAATCTTTCTACTCCCAATTCCTTTCTTATCTTAGTACTTCTGATCTTATCTAACTTTGTTACTCGCTTCATACTTCTAAGAAATTTCATCTCTGATGATTGTATTTGAGTTTCTTCTTTTCCTCCGATTGTCCAAGTTACTGCTCCGTAAGTTAGTATAGGGATGAAATACATCTGATAGATGATTAACTTACAGCACATCGGAAAATCTTCGTCCCATAATAACTTTCTCACAGTTTGGTAGAAGCTCTCTGCCTTCTTGACTCTTCCTTCCACTTCTCTACTAATTTTTGCGTCTTCTGAGATAATACTTCCGAGATATTTAAATTCCCTTTTTTCTTCTAACTCCACTCCTTTCAACATAATCCTTTCTCTCTTCTTATTTTTCTTTGCCTTCCTCATATTAAGAGTTTCACTCTTTTCCTTGCTGATTTTCAATCCAAACTCTTCTGTAACTTCACTCCACCTGTCAATCTTTCTTTGCACCATTTCATAATTGTCTCCCCAAACCATAATATCATCTGCATACACTAACGTTCTAGAGTCCTCTTCATTATTACCTCCTTCTACTTTAATCAGCATCTCATCCATTATTACGATGAATAGTGTTGGGGATAGAACACTGCCTTGTCTCAGTCCCTCACTTACTTCAAACCATTCTGTTCGTCCCATGTTGGTCTGCACGCAACTCATACTGTTATGATACAAACTGTGAATCCTCTCCACTATTCCATTCCCAACTCCCTTTATCCTTAAGCATTCCCACACTCGTTCTCTTGGAAGGCGGTCATAAGCTTTCTCCAAGTCCAGGAATGCCATACACATCTCTTGCCCATTCTCCCATCTTCTCTCCATAATCTGTCTTACAGCAAATATTGCATCAATTGTTGAACGGCCTGGTCGAAACCCGTATTGTTCCTCTCTTAATTTTCCATCCAACATATATTTTAATCGCGACTCAATGATCTTTTCAAAGAGTTTAGCACTCTGACACATCAGTGTGATACCCCTGTAATTATTACACTTCTTACGGTCTCCTTTCTTAAACACTGGAACAATTATTCCTTTCTTCCAGTCATTTGGAATCTTTCTTTGTTTCCACAAAGAAAGATTAAATTAAATGAAAGATTTAGATTAAATACAAAGAATTAATCTAAAATCTCACAAATTTACTTCAACATCCTGAATATTTAGACTTACTATCATATTTCACTCGAATTATACATACAAAAAAAGATTGTATCCAATAAAACCTTTGCCATCTGTGGGCAAATCGTAATAAGGTTTCTTATAGATAACAGACTTTCTTCCACTTCAAAGTTATTACAAATTCCCTGCAACTGACGTTTCCACTGATCCACACGTTGCCCCAAAGACAGATCGATTGCCAACTTCGATCTCTCTTTTCCCATTACACAAAAACTTAGCATGCACTTACTACTCCAATCGCATTGATTTACTCGCCAGATTGGAAAAGAAACTAAAGACGAACTCCAACTAAAAGATAATAGAATTTGTTCTCTTCGCTCCCTCTGGCTCTCTTTCTCTCCCCGTCTAACTCTCTTTCTCTCCATCACGAACCCAACAGGAGCAAATCATCGTCTAGCGATAAAGTTTTCATTCTTGCCACACTGACAAAGAAATAGTGTTCGAAATTCAATTTTGTATAAAATCTTCGCAAAGTTTCTTTCAGGGAAAAAAAGACGTTGTCAAATCTTCACGGTTATGTTAGTTCCATGTTTGTTTAGATTATTGATATTTTCTAGAATATAACTTGAAATCGAAATTGATGTAATATTAGTAAAACTGAGTAAACACGTTGATAAGCGAGCCTTCGAAATGACCTTGACCCCAGCTTTTCTTTAAGATTATCCATCAGCAAAGCGGAGTATAAAATGTAAATTAATTTTCCAATGACACCAAGATACCAATCTTGCTAGAAAGCACGGTTCGTCAAATTTTTTGACATTTCTTTTCTCGCTGACAAAATTTTAAAAAATCAGATAGAAATGACCCATTTCAACCTAATAGACTAAATAATGCCACACACTGGAGTACACTATGACTTCTGTTACGACCTCAAAGTGTAAAATACGATATTTTTGTTAAAATAATAGTCGTACCAAGTGTCATAAAGTACTCCAGTGTGTGGCAATATTTAGTATATTAAGTGAAATGGGTCGCTACTATCTGATTTTTTAAAATTTTATCAGCGTGAAAAGAAATTTCAAAAAAACTCTTTGACGAACCGTGCTTTTCCCGTTCGGTTACGCTGGCCTCTTAGTTCAACCTGTAATGCGAATAGAACAAATTCAATACCGACGGTTGTATCGTCAGTTTTGAATGGAGACACCGGAGATTGTGATTCCATTTGAAATGTGTATTCTAGACTTAATTGCTAATTAGAATTAGTATTGTTTGTGTGAGTAATGAGAGTAGATTCAGGGTTCGTGATTCAAACACGTTAATTCTGATTGATTACAGGTTGATTGGATTGCTAATTGAGAGGGAATCTAATTGAATTTATTCGGCTCAAATGTAGTGAAGTTTTAACCGAATTGAAAGAGTACAGAGAAGGAGAGAACGACGCCGAGACAATTTCCAGCTTGGGATTCATCGACTATTATAGATTTTATAGATGCATAATGAGGAAGATCCAAGGGAAGCTCTCCGAATAGATTTGAAAAGATTGATTGTAATTGTATTTCCCATACAATGCTACATTACGGTTAACATATTTTTATTATTACCGTGTGATGATAAACTACAGAATTTCTAAACACGTAATTCTAATACAAATCACATTGTGTACAGCGAATGGATGACAAGAGTACTAGGAAAACGCTCTGAGTAACGCGTTGATGAGCGAGCACGGATACGCGGAACACCTCGAACCGAAATTATGTCTATCGAAAATATCATTAAAAGCCAATAAATCTTGAATTTCGTCAGACTTGAATAAAAATCTCTAAATATTCCTAAAATGTTAGTATCAACCCTTATGATTGAACTGTTCCTTGTTAATATTCAAAAATCGTACAGGATCTCTTTAAAAAATATACCTGGGACCACTCAAATCATATGATATTAGTGTGTACACAATATCAGATCAATCTGTTGAACGGTCATTATTAGTTTCATTTCGTTTGAAACTTTCTGCTCTAACTACCTTGCCTTGAACTGAAGATTCGAAGTCGCCGTGAATTTGACAGCCAACACGCAAAATGTCACTAAAATTACAAAACCTTTTGAAAATAACTACAGATTTGACTGAAAATTGGCAAAAATACCTTAAATGTTGGTACCAATGACCATGCAAAGTTTTTAGTTGATCGGTCAATCGGTTCTAGTTTAAATTTCAAAAATCTCAGGAAAAATGGTTTCAAATTTGAACCAATGGGTGGATTTGGCTGAAATTTATTATGATTGGGTACAATGTTGGTTGCAATGTCTTTGCTAAATTTCAAATTGATCAAACCAACCAATCGAAAGATATTTTTTTTAAAATTTGCACCAATCAGGGGATTTCAAAAAAATTAGGGTCTGCAACAATCAGAAATGTTACGTACTTGTGTGCAAAATTTCAGCTCGATCGAAGAAAAACTCTGACCTGTATATCGTCAGTAACAGAAAAAAAAAAAAAAAACAAAAAAAAAAACAGAGGTCCGTGCCAAAAGAGCCAAAAGGAGACGCTCGCTTCGCTCGCTCAATTAAATCCATGTTTTCACAGTTATAAAATTTCACCAATAAATGTAAATGTAACTAAATGTACACGTAATAAATTATGTAGTCAATAGGTAAATGTAGTCCATAAATAAATTATCTCAGTTTTTATTTTAACTGTTTAACTTTTAATTTGCGTTTGATTTCCGTTAATCACGTAATTTCTATAAACCCTTCTTAACGAAGTGTCAGTTTCGTAAACTTGCAAAGAAAACATGAAAAGCGAGCAAACTTAATTAAACCCGTAAAAACAGTAATTATTCTAACAAATTTGTATACATTCCAGCAATTTCATCTCCTCTCCTTGAGTCAACGCGACAATTACAAAAGAACCGCTTCCATCCCCACTAACCAGCTCATGCATTTAAATAACCCTGCATTCATGAGATGCACTTCTCCCAAACCCAACCCGACAGCTCGGTTTAACCACGTGGTGCAGACATTTAAATGAGTCTCCATTGTCAGCCTCGAGATCTGTTTTGTCACGATGTCTGTAGAGGAAGAGTCTGAAGGAAGTGTGACCTGATTGTGTGTATTGTCGCGGCAGAATGTGCGGCTGTGGCTGGGAAAAGTTCTGTGCGGAAACCAAAGGGTGGAGAGGTTACAAGTGTCGGAGAACAATCATATCTAATGGCGGAGATTGAACTAGAAATGGATAACCACACTCGTTTATCTGTAGTTTCATGTACCGTTTTACACTTCGATTACTGATAAAATAAAGCACAGATAAAATTGTGGCCGACAAAGAGTATAACATGTCTAATTTTATCACTTCACCATACCATCTCCCCATGACAGATTTATATACAGAACTATGCACTTTAAAATGATATTATTTCTAGAGAATTTGTCAAATTTAGCCCCTGCATACGCCATTTAGATTTAAAAAAAAATAGGCTTAAAATAGCTTCAAAATGCACCAAATTTTTTTCTGATATTAAAATTTTTCCGGGGCTGTGCGACCCGCACCCGCATAGTGCCGGGGAATCTCCCCCAGAGCCCCAATTGACCAAGCGCAAAAGTTATTTTGTTACAATACACCATCGTCCCAAGTACTGACTTCCATTCGACCACCGATTGGAATTGCATGTTTTCAGTCCGGCATTCATTCCCTCCATTATTGTCAAACTTATCTTTTTGTTGAAAATTATGTACTCACATTTATTAAGTCGTTGGGAATATTCCATTAATTTTCATTTTTATGTTTTTTAAGTCGGGTGGTCTCCATGAAACTATAGACTGAAACGTACCAAACTTTAGAACTCAATTTCACGGGGATAAATTATAAAATCACTTGAAAACAGCGGTAATAATTGTTCTAGGAAAGTAAATTCACCGAAGGAGCTATGTGAATTAGAAATAGAAATAAAGTTGGAATTCAATATCATTAGAAGTAATTAATGTTTTTTACGAAGAAAAAGCTCGCTCGTGATTTCGACGAAGTTCTTGGTTGTATAATCGATTATTAATAACAAAAGCACTCAAACATCTACTAATTAATCCGTTAGTCGTTGCTGGTTGATCGTTTTAAACTATAAATCTAATATACTTTCCCATCGTCAAGACTCTAATACCTATACCATATTTTACATCAATCTTGGTATAAACTGATTCGTGCAAGGTATTTAGCTATGCATAGAATAATTGGAAATTATAGCACAAAGGCGCCAAAAAAGTACAAGACCGTATTACCCTAGAAAAACTCGATGGACAAAATTAAATAAACTTAGTTATGTGATTGTTTACCCAAGAACCCGGCTCCTTTTGTTTATTTAGCATTTATATTTCTACAAATAAGACTGCGAATTTGCTTCAATGATTCGAGACATTACAACTACTTAAAAACTAGTACTAAAACTAAAACTATTAATAGCTAATATAAAGTAGTGAAATGAAACATTGGGGGTATACTAGTTCAAGTGAAACTATGCAAATGAAGTAAATGTACTGCCATGGGAAGTAAAATTCTATGAAAACAAGAATACATGATAATAAAATTATGATAAAAAATCCTCTGATCATAAAAAGGAAATGAACTAAACGTTTTGAGGCTAAAAGAGTGAGTGGTATTTTGCTAGAGCTTTCATGCAGATGGGAACTAGGTATAAATCATAGAAACGGGATGCAGAGGAATTTTTAAATTATAGATAAAAGTGATCCTTTAAAATTGGTAATGTTTAATAACACTTCGATTTTGTGTGATCCGCAAATGTGAGCAAGTGTCATAAAATTTGGAGATTTCGTCAGAGATTGGACTCGAAGCCCGTCCCGTAGAACTAGAATCGAGAAAACGCAAATCACTTGTTGAAGCCAAATTTCCCAGTGTAACATGTACCAAGAGCATTAAAGGGAAATGTTAAAAGTAACAAGCAAATCGCATTAGCGGGAACGCTGGATATGACCGAATCAAATTAAAACGCGGCATAAAGCGACACTGGCGCTCGTATCACAACGAGTTACAACCTGGCGGTGAAAGCGTCAACTAAACGCAACGTCTAGAGAAGACGACGGTGGAAAATGACTCAATTAGATTATCATCCCGGCGGCCGGTGTTTCCTAATTTCCCAGAGATTGTTACCGAGAGAAGCGCCGGGAAATGGTTGCGGAGATTATGCAAAACAATCGACGGGGATGCTGCGGAGAAGATGATCTGAGAGGAAGAGCCAGATCGTCGGATAAATGTCAAGATTCTGAGGGAGCTTACAACGGGAAAACAAGATGCTGAGCTCTCAAAGTCAATCTTCTTGTATTTAGAGCAAGTCGATCTCCTTTAGATATTATTGGCACTAATTCATGATGTCCAAAAAACGAAACAACTCCAAAAACGTTAATGAACAAAAAAAATCTTTTACCGTCTAATTTTAAGGGTTGCATTTTGTCTCAGTTTGTAAACAGTTTTTAGTATTTTGAAATTCAAAGTAGAATTTTTTGTATTAAAATGCTCCGACTACAGCATTTTGATGAATAAAATTTAGGTCCTCACTAGCAAAAACATTTCTATTTAGTAACAAAACGCTGGCCAGAGTTTTCATCGTATAGAATTATTTTGTTGGAAGAACCTGTATTATGGGTCAAAGGGAATTAATGAAAATGCCTCTGCGTCTACTCAGTGTTCATAACTTAATTCCAGCATTTAATAAAAGAGCATAATGCGAATAACTTGATAAGTTTTAATGAGTACGGCATATAAAAAGTTGTACATAGCTGATTTAATCTTTCGTAGAACGATAAGCTTAAATGCACCTAGAGATTAAAATATCCGTTTTAATTGCTCCTTTATGTATCAATTAACGACATAAACACTGCAATTAAAATAGCGGAATGCTAAATCTCAGGCGCCAATACATGCGATGTACATACAAAGCACACAAATCAGAAGCATTCAAATATAACTTTTCAATAAACCGAGACTCTTCAAAATAGCATATAAGAAAAATAAGAAAAGTTGAAAGGAAATTGAAAGAATTATAAAAAAAGATGATGGTGAAAAATTTAAAAATATTATGATGCTTGGATGCACAAACACGTTTACGGGATGACCGATAGCTATTACACAATTTATCAATTACCATCTTTAATTATCAATTACGTACTTTAATCATATTATACCGGTTTTTTGTATGATTTTGATTAATTATATCCCTATTTAGAATTAAAACTAGTGAGTTTTCGTGGTAATGACGCTGGCAAAGAATTATAAGCGTCCATTTGATACTGAGGAATCGAATCTCTTTCCTTAAGCCCCATTTACACGGTGCAATTTCTTGAACAACTTCTGTGCCACAGTTTATCTGCTCGTGCGCAGTATCACTTTTGAGATGATAAAGGGAATCTGCACATGTGCAGAACTTTTGTGACACAGAAGTTGTTCAAGAAATTGCATCGTGTAAATGGAGCTTAACAGTTCAAACGAAGTAACGGATCAGGCCAACTTTTCCCAAAATATGCATTACTATCCCGTTCGTTTGCTTAGTGATTTCTAGCACAATCGGTTTTATAGATTCACCTGTAAATTGATTCATGTTTACACTTTGCTTTACTGATGGATTATCAGAAAGAAGTCAAGGTCATCTCGCATTTCGTATGATCGCTTATCAACGCGTCACTGATCATTTCCCAATAGTTCCAATTCGCTCCCGGCACAAAGCAGACGCCGCAGTTGACACTATTTCCACCGCCATGGATGTGAGACGAGCGATGATAAAACTCGGCTGTAATCCGCGCAGAAGTGTTGCCGAGGAGCGAGTCACTTTGTCAGCGCGATCTCACGCCCGCAGCGCCATCTGTCATCGCGACTCGTAGCTCAGCAGGCAGATTGCGTCGTTCATCATCACATCACATGTGTGCTCCGTGGAGAGACACTCTTCGATAGCGATGATCTCTTAGCCAGGGATATTCAAGTAGATAATATCCACACTTGATCACATCACATGTGTGCTCCGTGGAGAGACACTCTTCGATAGCGATGATCTCTTAGCCAGGGATATTCAAGTAGATAATATCCACACTTGATCACATCACATGTGCTCCGTGGAGAGACACTCTTCGATAGCGATGATCTCTTAGCCAGGGATATTCAAGTAGATAATATCCACACTTGATCACATCACATGTGTGCTCCGTGGAGAGAGACTCTTCGATAGCGATGATCTCTTAGCCAGGGATATTCAAGTAGATAATATCCACACTTGATCACATCACATGTGTGCTCCGTGGAGAGACACTCTTCGATAGCGATGATCTCTTAGCCAGGGATATTCAAGTAGAAAATATCCACACTTGATCACATCACATGTGTGTTCCGTGGAGAGACACTCTTCGATAGCGATGATCTCTTAGCCAGGGATATTCAAGAAGACGATAATATCCACACTTGATCACATCACATGTGTGCTCCGTGGAGAGACACTCTTCGATAGCGATGATCTCTTAGCCAGGGATATTCAAGTAGATAATATCCACACTTGATCACATCACATGTGTGCTCCGTGGAGAGACACTCTTCGATAGCGATGATCTCTTAGCCAGGGATATTCAAGTAGATAATATCCACACTTGATCACATCACATGTGTGCTCCGTGGAGAGACACTCTTCGATAGCGATGATCTCTTAGCCAGGGATATTCAAGTAGATAATATCCACACTTGATCACATCACATGTGTGCTCCGTGGAGAGACACTCTTCGATAGCGATGATCTCTTAGCCAGGGATATTCAAGTAGATAATATCCACACTTGATCACATCACATGTGTGCTCCGTGGAGAGACACTCTTCGATGGCGATGATCTCTTAGCCAGGGATATTCAAGTAGATAATATCCACACTTGATCACATCACATGTGTGCTCCGTGGAGAGACACTCTTCGATAGCGATGATCTCTTAGCCAGGGATATTCAAGTAGATAATATCCACACTTGATCACATCACATGTGTGCTCCGTGGAGAGACACTCTTCGATAGCGATGATCTCTTAGCCAGGGATATTCAAGTAGATAATATCCACACTTGATCACATCACATGTGTGCTCCGTGGAGAGACACTCTTCGATAGCGATGATCTCTTAGCCAGGGATATTCAAGTAGATAATATCCACACTTGATCACATCACATGTGTGCTCCGTGGAGAGACACTCTTCGATAGCGATGATCTCTTAGCCAGGGATATTCAAGTAGATAATATCCACACTTGATCACATCACATGTGTGCTCCGTGGAGAGACACTCTTTGATAGCGATGATCTCTTAGCCAGGGATATTCAAGTAGATAATATCCACACTTGATCACATCACATGTGTGCTCCGTGGAGAGACACTCTTCGATAGCGATGATCTCTTAGCCAGGGATATTCAAGTAGCTAATATCCACACTTGATCACATCACATGTGTGCTCCGTGGAGAGACACTCTTCGATAGCGATGATCTCTTAGCCAGGGATATTCAAGTAGATAATATCCACACTTGATCACATCACATGTGTGCTCCGTGGAGAGACACTCTTCGATAGCGATGATCTCTTAGCCAGGGATATTCAAGTAGATAATATCCACACTTGATCACATCACATGTGTGCTCCGTGGAGAGACACTCTTCGATAGCGATGATCTCTTAGCCAGGGATATTCAAGTAGATAATATCCACACTTGATCACATCACATGTGTGCTCCGTGGAGAGACACTCTTCGATAGCGATGATCTCTTAGCCAGGGATATTCAAGTAGATAATATCCACACTTGATCACATCACATGTGTGCTCCGTGGAGAGACACTCTTCGATAGCGATGATCTCTTAGCCAGGGATATTCAAGAAGACGATAATATCCACACTTGATCACATCACATGTGTGCTCCGTGGAGAGACACTCTTCGATAGCGATGATCTCTTAGCCAGGGATATTCAAGTAGATAATATCCACACTTGATCACATCACATGTGTGCTCCGTGGAGAGACACTCTTCGATAGCGATGATCTCTTAGCCAGGGATATTCAAGTAGATAATATCCACACTTGATCACATCACATGTGTGCTCCGTGGAGAGACACTCTTCGATAGCGATGATCTCAAAGCCAGGGATATTCAAGTAGACGATAATATCCACACTTGATCACATCACATGTGTGCTCCGTGGAGAGACACTCTTCGATAGCGATGATCTCTTAGCCAGGGATATTCAAGTAGATAAATAACGAATTCACTCATTTACAGATGTTGATGGAATTCCTTATGATTCATTATGATTCTTATATTTGTTAATCACGAAGATGAAATCTACAGCACACTAACTAATCAATGTTTTAACCGAAATTCTTCATGTGTAATTATGAAACAATCCTTTTGTTCTGCAATGTAATGCTTTTCGATTCTTGTCTTCACTTTAATCGACCTTGAAACATGTAGTCATTTAGTCAGGTCATTTATTAAATTGACATCCAGCAATCTATTAAAAATAATTTCTTAATAATATTAAAAATATCATTACAGACATTTTACAATCATTCAAATCTTATTCAAAATTGAGTTAAATGACTATGACTTGACAGTAGATAAGGTCGTCACTCTTTGGTGAATGGATTTTAGTTGTCCTAATGTTTGATCAAGACTTCGTAATGTAGGATTGACGACCAGTACAGTAGGACGAAGGTAGACATATTAATTTGCAATATAATTTCATTTTTCGATATGATCAACACCGGATATTGGTATAGATTATCGTTTTATTTTCAAATATTGTTTTTTGCAGCCATCCCTTCTCTTAATTAAATTTTTTGTGTACTTTTCAGTATCCGGTAAATTAATTGATATTCAAGAGTTCATCAGATTCGTCCGTCCGCCTGACTTTCAACAACAAGGAACAAAATGTTTCAAACAACAATTCTGGGATTTATATTCTGTCAGTGCTGTTGGCAATTTTTTGTTCTCTTGCTTCTACATAGCCAAGTAAATTATGCATACTTGTACTGTCGCTAAGTCTTATTTGGTTGGAATAAGGTTGAAGTGAACTAGTATGGTGAAATTATGTTCTCAAAGCAAATTGACTCTTATGAGTATCATGCTCTAAGGGCGAATTTCTAGCAACTTAGCATTGTAAATTCGACCTTAGTGGTGAATGACAATAAGGTAGAAGAATATTTCTGTCAATTCACGCTCAATGTGGATTTACGCCCTCTGTGTTTATGTCACGGAACTTTTCAGTTATAAAACTAAGTTTTCATAGTTTATTGATGATCATTTGGCAAACAATCAAGTTACACGCAAAAGCAATTTCAGTGTTCCGATTAGTTCGCGATTTTATTGGCAACGTTCGTCCTAATTCATACATAACCCACTTTTACAGTGATTTTGTTATAATATTTCCGTGATTACACAATAATTCAAGTTAAACTTTATATTTCTAATCATCTAACAATTACCTCTAATTCGTCAAAATTATTGGAAATTATATTAATGATGTCGTGTTTTGAAATTATAACTATGTACAGTCAGCGTTCAATTCAAGCAATTTGCATGCGGCGACATGCAAATGTAGGTGTACTAAGTTTATCAATTACTGCAACAATTTTGCTCAAATGTGAACAGTAAACATGACAAGTCGAAGTCAAGGAAACTATATTATTTACCAAAAATAATCGCAATCAATTTAAAGTTCGAATAATGATTTTAAAAATAAATCCCACATCTGCCACCAAATGTAAAAACTTTCAATTTGTATTCAAAAGTTTTATGAAAAAATGACTTTTTGAAATAGATTGTTAGAAATAAATGTGATCCAACTTCATAAGATCATTATGTATACTCTGCAAATTATATTTTGTAAAGACCAAGACTCGACTATGAATTTCAGTAATTTCAGTTACATTTCAGTAAAATCGGGCTTCTTGGGGAAAGAAATGATAACTTGGATGTGGGCTTGTCGACCTTATCATATTTACAATTGTAAACTGTTAATCTCGAGTGAAGATTATTATGGGGCATTCTCCCCTGTTTGCAATTTAAAACGGCATTATCCCAAGTCGTATCGGCTAGTCAACGATCTAATACTAGTTGCTTAGCAAAATATAATTTATAGGGTACCTATACTTAATGATCTTACGGATTTGGATCACATTTATTTCCAAAAATCTTTTTCGGAAGGTCGTTTTTAAATCAACAGTAGAAAATTGGGTCTCACTACATTTGGTGGCAGACGTGGGATTTATTTTAAAAATATTATTTTCGAACATAACACAATAAATTGATGACTGTTATATTTGGTAATATATCGTCCATTCACTTGCCTTCTTAGCTACTCACATTTGAGTAAAACTACAGACTTGACGGAATTTCTTTCAAGTAGCGAAACGCATTGCAACGTGCAATGTTTGTCTAAAACTCCGCGTGCAAATGAAGACTTACCACATGATTGGAACTCGTCCTCGCCCTTCTCACAGTCTTTCTGATAGTTGCACACCCATAGCGAGGGGATGCATTTGCCTTCTGGACAGCGAAACGTGCCGGGCCCACAGGTCGAGGTCGCGCTATCTGTGAGCAAACAAAACACTACCATTAGCGACAGAAATACGAACATTGAAATAATGAAATAATCAAGTAATGGGTATTAATTTAGTTTATTTATTTAAAGAGTCGACTATTTGCAGGATACATATTTTAAATAATTTATATGGAACTCATCAAGCAAAAACATTCACTTTGTATATTAATCAACAGGGTTAGATTTAAAAATAACGAACAATTGCCATGGTGGTCTTGTATAAAAATGTGAAATGAAGTATGTATTTGACAATAGATATATTTATTTTCATAAGAATGTGCATGGGTTATTTCCAGATAGTTTCGAAATAGTACGTTTTATGCGTCTCAAGTTATATTTAATAAATAATGCAATTGTTTTCATCATCATTTTATTACCTGATCATGCAGTAAACTTTTATCAGCATATTTATATAAAATTAAACAAGTCATTTGTAGTTATCCGTGCCCATGTCAATCAACAAAAATGTGATTTGAGGTCGCGTCTTGTTCTGAAGCATTGTCCGTGTGTCAACCAATCCATCCAGAGTTGAAATGAAACAATCCCACGCCTGCCACCAAATGTAGTGAGGACGTTTTCCCAATAACGTGAAGCACACGACTGACAGCGAAAAAGAACACGTCGTGAAACATTCGTTGAAATGATCAACGCTCTCTCCTTCACAAAGAACACACTTATAGGATGATCACCCACACAGATTCTAGTCGAATAGTTTCTCTAAATGTAATTTATCGGATTATTTTAAGTAAATGTGAAGTTCAGCCTTCTGACGCTCCAAGTAATATAGTTCGCTAATGTCATTAAACTATTTAATAATACTACTTATAAAAGTTAAGAAGTTATGAAAGGAAATATAAGAAATGTGTAATTGAATATCAGTGTTTTGTTCCCTTTTGTGTGCAGACTTCGAATAAAGCGCTGAAAAGTGTATATTAAATGCAGAGTTAATATTTAACCTGAATCTCAAATCCGGTAATAGTTAATTAATACTCCCTATACCATGAAAGAATGGGAATTAATCTACATCAATCCATTTATTAGGGTATAAAATTACGCATTTTAAAGCTTGCAGTTCTCAAAAGTACTATTGAAGTTAGATAAATCGGAACGGTTCATTTTTCTGTACTAGTGGACTTTTCACAACTTACCGCTTTAAAAGAACGAGCTCTTTTATGTACATTTTATTAAAATGTACACATTGTGCACATTATGTATTTCCTCTAAAAAAACATTGTAAATTAAATTTTTGGTAAAATAAAAACTTGCTGGAATAGTTTACACAATATTCAAATTTCTTGGCCACCCCTGCTTCAAATCCAATCTACACCGACATTGGTTCACGTCATTAATTCACCCCTAACCCCACCCACCCCATGTCCACCCCCTAACCGCCCCTCACTCTGTCAATCTTTAACAGTGATTTTCTCCTTTCACCGGCCTCAGCCTACCCAATGTATCACATTCTCTCGCAGGCAAATTGTCCGGAACGTCTCGAGGTTGTTTTTACATCCAAGGATCATTAATGCCGCAGCTTTCGTTACAACAAGACCGATATATCACCGTTCCACTACACAGCATCATCATCTCGGACGCTGTATCATGTTTCATTCGTGGAGAATCGATATGAAGATCGTCCGTCTTGTCTTCAATATTCAAAATAGGGTTTTGGGAAATTGCGAATCGGCGTTCCGGAGAAGTGAAAGCTGGTTGAGAAGGGTTGAGCGTTTACCGGACATGCGTTGTTTGAAATTGGAATGTCCATTTCTATGGCTTCTGATTCGAGTTACGTGATTTGGACAAAATGTTTATAAGCGTAACGCATTCAAACTAAGAGGCATCTTCATTTTTGACAAATTTGCTTGAGAACGAAATTGTAAATAACAACTAATGCTACAATAACTATTTTTTATTTTTAATAATCAATTTTTATTTTTTATTTGTTCTTTCTTTTTATTTACTTTTTTGAAAATGAGTTACCTAGATTAGATAATCGTTTATTTTTTTTATTTTTTTATCAATTTGTACTTTACCTGATGAAGGTTATTGAATTTTAACCGAAATATTGTAATGTTGTGAATCAAAACGAACTTGTGAGAGTCCAAATGAAACGAAGAGTAAATTTTAATCAATATCCAAGTTCAAGAGCTGAAGTGATTTATTTTTCCATAGTTTATTTGCGTTTGTAATATTGAATGGAGTTCAGATTCAGTGAATATAGTAATTTAAACAGCATTGTAATAAAAAAAATTAAACGAAATTTTGGACACATTCTTAGACAAATTTTAGACAAAATTGAATTGTGTTACAAGTACACAATAATTAACACATGTCTCTATATAATACAAAATATATTTATCTTTTTCATACAATAAGTAGCGTTGCGTTATAATATTTTTAAAATGTTCCCTCTCTTCTGTTAATTCCTATTTGTCAGCTTCTTTCGCAATTTTGTCCACAAAAATGTTGAAGCAGACAACGCAATTTCAACACACACAAACCATTACACTAATTGGATTAGAATTTCACATGTCTCCATCTAAATTCTCTTTATACGATCTTTATAATTAAGAGATTAAGCAACATAAAACTGCTTCACTTTTAACGCTTTCGATTAGAGCAGATAATTGTAAACGTGCACTCGTTCAAATCCCTCGACCCTTGCAAATCGAATCTCCTGACAGGAAAAGTGTTCGAAAAGTTTCTCGATTCCGTTGATGAGTTCGAATGAATGACGTAATGAGTCGTGCTGCTAACTTTCAACCACCGCCACGCTTTATATAATGCAGTCACCCCATCGTATCAGATAGACTTCTTTCTCCCTGAGGGGTTTGTAAAGCACGGCGAAATGACGCGAAAACTTTACGAATAGACTAACTTTGTCAACCCCTACGTGGACTGTGTAATAAAGTACGTTCAGAATTTTGTATGCAAAAATAACGTCGTCGTCAATAAATCGATTAGGATGTGGATGAAGTAAAAAATGTCAAGGAAAGAGGCTGATGGACGTAAATTAGTGGTAATTTGTATACTTTCAAAGTGGTTATTAAAGTAATGGAAAGACAATATTAGCAGAGCATAACTGTAGCCCTTCTATTTTTACGTTTTAGTCCTCAAATGGCACAGAAAATGCCTTGAGCTAATATGTTTAGTCCCTCTAAATAATGAAACTTCATTTAATTATACTAAATAAAACAATTGTAGACATTAAAGCCCTTCAGCTTTGTAGACGCTTTATCCAGAAACACCACACTGAGCTAGGAAAAATATTTGTGGGCATAAATTGTATGTATAGATATCACACAATATATAAATTAAATCGTGCAATAAGAAAGAAGAAATCTGATTGGCTGGCATACATTCATGTAACAAATAAATTTACGTGATTTGACAGTAAAGAATTTTGCCAAAAAATGTTTTATTTAGTTACCTATTTAGTTATTTATTGAGAAATCATACAAATTTGCTCTAGTAATATCTCTATTTCCAACATCATAAACATTAATTTCATCTAACACTTCTCAACTTCCCCATAACTAAATATAATCCAACTAACAGCTAAACAATTAAACAAATAACTAGCTAGCAGAATGTCTAATATCCAAGACATTTCACCGCAAGCAAAAGTCAAACTAAACGAACGCTCCACAAAGTTTCCGAGCGCAGCCACTGCACAGCAGCTGTTAAACCACAGATTAAAGAGTTGATATTCAACCAGCCAAAGCAAGCGAATGAATTTGTTGTAAAAGGACCCTGAGTCGCCGAAGTTCCGCGCAGCATCAACGCGCTAGGTAGATTAGAGATAAACGCTCTCCAATCCCCGGCACAATTGAAGATACACCGCCGGTGACAGCTGGACGCAGTATCAGAGTTCTGTGAAGACTTGGCGTACTTAAGGTTGAACCACCATAACCTCAATGTTTCCGATTTACTTGAAATTTTGGTGACTTATTGATAATCATGCAATACACAATCTATGAAAAAATGAAACACTTCTCGTGTCCAGTTTCTGAGATAAATTGTTTTGTCTCCACCATGTTATCTTATGGCGGAAAAAGAAAATCGTGTCATTTTTAGGCTAAAATGAAGATCTATTTTTTTTGTCTCGATAGATTTGAGCAAAAAACTTTTTTTATGGTAGACATATGGACATACTATCAGGAAAAAAATTGAAAACAATACCAACGTGTGCTATTTTAAAAGTTATATACCAAATTCGAAATGATTTTCCTATACCTCCCATGTTAAAGTTTTGTTCATCCTCTGATAACATAAAATTGAAAACTCATTGTTGGACTGGAGTTGCAAACTACAGAACATTAAATAAGTCTGTTGTACTTAAATATAGTTGAAATGTAGGAAAACGTTTTTTGAACTTGTAATTTCAAGAATAATTTTTTTTTGTATATGTCGATCGATTGCTCCCCCTTAAGAACAAATGCTGTGGCTTGACGCAAATGCTTGACGGCAGACTTTGTTTGACGGGAAGAGAACTCTCGAGTTTAGAAGTTGAGATTCGCGATAATTTGGTAGTTTGAAATTGGTGTGTCCTTTTGATTGCGTCCAATAATTCGCGTCCTGTTATATAAACGTCAGAGCTATTGTAAAATTGACCAATTCAGAAATTACCTTGGTGGTTCTGGTGACTACAAAAAAGCAAGCAATTTGAGTTTTTAGATGCCTATCTTTTCGTGTTGTGACCTATTGTTGTAAATCATGAGTAGATATCTGGAAAAACCAACTTATGTATCACTTTTTAGACACCAGAGTATAACTTCAAAAAATTTGGCCTAAAATGCAAAATTAACCGAGATGAATATATTTTATAAATAAAATTTAACAAATGAAAATATTACAAATGACCAATACTTGACAATATTGCCATGGAGACAAATAACAATTAACAAATTGCATTATTGGAATAACCACTTAGTACTGGTTTTCTTTTAAAACAGCAAAACCGACCGGAAATTGTATATCTCTCCTTTTAGAATAACTAATTTTTTTAAGTCTTCTTATAAAACATATATTTTACACTATTTGGATAATCCGTGTTATAAATTCACTTTCACATCTTTGAATCTGTATTGCGGGTATTGATACTAGTAAATTGCGTCCTGCAAATCCAGCTCAGGTCAAACAGACCGATGTCAGGCTCAGCAGCACTTTTCTCCTTGGATAGATCCAGATTCCGCGACAATTCCAGTTCATCTCAAATTCATCCTCTCGACATCAATAACAGCGCAAAAACACGGTTCATATTCACGAACAAGCCGTTTACAAAGGTAAGTGATTTCAAATCATCAATATCTCTCCTAGAGTTTCTCAGAGGGAAAATGTTCTCTCTCTCTCCCCTTCTCTCTCTCCACTCTTGTAAATTATGAAGTGGATGAGATGGCCTGCTCGTCTCTGGGAAATTGTTATCAGAAGCTCAGCAGAAAACATTTTCATCGCTGTGCGGATTTCTGAACGATATTCGAAACAAACAACCTTTTGAGAGAAACACGATTTTAGTTTTACGTTGCTGAGAGAAGGCTTTCAGTAACGCGTTGGAGAGCGATCATTTGTCCTTCAAGCAAACTGATGTCAAAGATTGGCATAATAATTTTAAAACAGATCACTTAGTTGCGATATCGATATTATGTCGATATCACAAAATAATATGATATCAATGTCGATTTTGTCTTTAAAATATTTCATAATGCGAGCTTAAATGTCAATAACTCTTTAATTTATCGACCTAAAATCTTTAAATATTTGTCCTAACTTTCCAATTAACCACTAGAACGCTCCGCCTCCTGATACGTCACGAGTCACGTGACCCAAGTGGCGGGAACATGGTTGTGGGCCAGCTCGTCGCCGCGCGCCATTAGAACACATAGGGAAGTCAGTTCGGTTGATTCAAAAATCGTATTTCAGTGGCGAAAATGGTACCGAAATGTGTTGTGTCGGGGTGTAACATCAGCACAAAAGTTCCCTGAATAACATTTCATAGATTTTCTAGTAACATTGCTGTGAGAAAAGAGAGAATTATAAGAATTCGATTGAACGAACGGCTGTTTGCTGTGTTGGCAAAGCGACCGTGTTTTATTTGCTTGTTTAATTCCCTATACATGTACATAATTCCCTAACTTGACTCATTTGATCATCCTGCTATATAGGTGATTACCAAGTGCAATGCCTTCATACCTTCATACCTAGACGAAAATATTTACTTACTTCTAGTTTAGACCTACAAGAGTAAAAAATACCACCAACAAACTGTTTGTAGGTAAGTGGGTGGGTATAGGTAGGTATGTAGAAATAATCAACAAACCGTCAATAAATCCGTGAATAATAAACATCCGTAATAAAAATAACGTTCACAAGTGAATTATTCCTATTTAGTATAGGTACCTATAGATTGCTTACATAAATGTAGAGAGTAAGAAATATTCAGCTTCCCGCGCTAGCAAAAGCCAGGAATCAACACATTTGTCTGAAGTCCATATCTCGGTATAATATCCACTCACCAACAAACTATAACATTCTTTGAGTAGCCAATGGCCTTCCTACTTGCCTACATACTTCATAAAATAACTTTGATTAAAACAATATAACTTTTTTAACGATTTTATCCACGTAAGTTGCTGCAGGAATCTTACGGCATCCTTGTTGGCCGGCAGAACTTGGGCCACGACAAAGCTTGCCCCTAGCGGCTGAGACGCGAACAAAAGTTAACTCCGCCCCGTTCTAGTGGTCAATTCTGAACTCAATCGTAAATTTACGTAGTTTCACTTTATATATAAAAAAAAAATGTTAGAGATGATTCTGAAATTGATGTATGCCAAATTTCATCTTGATCAGTGTATCTGTCTGACCTGTTCAGTTTCATAAATATACGCTGCGTTTCATCCTTTCTCGAATGCATCATTATGATTGAATGCATTTTCCATTAATCTGATTAAAATGACGCTCTTTCTCTGAGATGAAGTAACTAACCTAACAATAGAACTCCACGCTATAACTTACTGCCGATCACGATTACTCAAGTGCACTCTGCCGACTGTTTTTCACCGACTTCTGACCACAATGTGACGCTCAATCGTGACCGGAGCGCGAAGCAAAACAAAGTAGGTGACGAACAAAGCCGATTGTGCAACACACGTCTCTCAACAAACATACGTCTCTCGGCATCAGAGTTCAAAATGGAACATTGAAGAGTTCATTCATTTCTTTTCAAGTTATTACGAGGAAGGATGTCATTCGAACAGCTATTATTAAAAATGTGGGCGTCTCTTGCATTTGGGCACATGGAGATTATTGCAGCACGATTCGTGCATCATTTAACACTTAAAAAATGGAATGATTAAAGGTATGAGAGTTTATAACATTTTTAAATCATATTAAATTCTAATTAATAAGACTTTTATAGAAAATATAGCCGATATAGACTTTTATATTACAAAAAGTGGCCCATGAAGAAAAAATAGAAATTGAATAACATTCACTGCTTCAACAAATCTAAAAAAACGTTTTTATGCACTAGCTAATTAAACAATAAATTCTGAAGAGTACTCAATCTGTTGTCTATCTCAATTCATTTTGAACATTATTCTGCGTTGGTAAAGGAAACCCTGGCAAGAGTTCGATTATTTAACAAATTGTAAACATTTACTCCGACACTTGAACATGATTCGTACATTCCGAGCGCAAAATAAAACCAAATATAAAATACCTGAGCGGAGCAAACTAATCTTAAGATTACTTAGTATTACTGCACTCAACGTGATATGAAATGTTATCTTTTATGCTGCTACTAACTTTTACTATTGATGATGAAAGCTTCTTTCGAATGTGGAACTTCCGCTTGCATCTGAGTCGAGCTTTACAGTTGGAGAGAAGACTTTTTGGATTCTCCATCGTGTAGTTGTATTCGTGTTTCCAATAAAACTATATGTACGTTCAAATATAAGTATTAAATGTCTCGCAGTCTCAACTCATATGAGGGAAAATGTGTACTGAAGCCAAGAAGTTTTACTAAAGCTGCGGAGTGACAGTTTAAACAATAGATTCTCAAACACAAACATAATGCTTATTTTCTCAGTTCTTTTTCAAATTTATTCAATTCAAGACATTTTAAAATAGCATCCTGGAATTATGTTATGCTGGGCGCAAAAAGGAACATAACCAAATGTTACGATTGTATGACAGAGGGTACAGAATCCACACGAAATGGATTTCTTCTTTGGACTTAAAGTTTGAGATTTAGTATTTAAAAAACCCACTTAAATACAAAGAAAACTAACCCAATCTGGTCTACAATCAATTTGTTGGGAAATTAGAAGATTTAAAATGCATCGTTTCCCTAGAAATTGAGTAATTTTTTGTAATCTTCTTTTGTTTTAGGTTTTACGAATATTTGATGACGATAGGTAACCAACAAAGAACAACACAGAAAATAAATATTATTGCCTAGGCAAACAACCAATAAAATACCTGAAATTACCACTGTAACACACCGTTAGCAATACTTTAACAAGGTATTGAAAAACCGACCTTAAATCACTATTTCGGTTAGTTTCTCGGTGATCAGGACAACTTGTATAAGTACAGTCATGGAAACATGTGCTAAGAATATTTCGACCTTATTGCGATTCACCAATACGGTCGAAATTACTATACTAATTTGCTAGAAATTCAACCTTAGAGCGTAAAAAAGCCATAAGGGCTCGCCACGAACTCGCCAGAGCACAACAGCTATAACCAATGTATAAGAATAGCTCTAAGTGCATCCTAGAATTCGGCTGGCTGTTGCTGTCATTACCAAGGCTTCCAACGCATCCTATTAGGTCCAATGAAGAGGTTGAATATAAATCACACCGACGATTCAACGAGCGGAAACAGCAAGATTAAATGAACGCTCCGCTGGAAAATATGATTTAGTGATGCTGGGGAAAAACTTTACGTCCCCACACAGTACACGATTGATTGTGCGTTTAATTAATACAAGATTCATTACGGCGTTTGATTACATGCAGAACAAATTGTAGCGTAATTAATTGGAAAAGATCACCTGATCGGGTTTTCGAACCGGTCAAATGGAACAAATGTACTTTTAATTACAATCGATTGTCACTTCCCTTCCGGAAAACTCTCGTCAAAACAGTTCAATTGGTATTTTAAAATATCTATTTCTATTCTTCATAATCATTATTAACCATGTTTGTAATTTTCTGAGTTAGATTTTGAAATTAGCAGTGATATTATTGGTATGGACAGCTGTCAATTAATTAATTTCTTTTCTTTTGCATTGTCTGCGAAATGTTGAAGGTTTGTCGATTAACGCTTTGGATGTCTTGTGACATTTGCCCAGAAAGTGTCCGTTTTCCACCACTTTCTGCGACGCCAACAATAGCATTATAGATTGTTCTTAAAATACAAAAATCCTCAGTACTTTGAAATCTCATGTACAAAATTACGAAAAGCATTCGAAATGTTACTATTTCCCTGTGAATATTGTGTACGCATCTGGCTACCTGATTATTTCTTAGCATAAGGAAACTAACACGAAAACTTGGAAACCTGTTTGGGAACCATTATACTGGAAAAGGCTCCAACAAAACCAAAAGCGAAATATAAATGTATACGATGGGAATTCTTTAAAAGCAATATCCTTTACAGCTTGTTGTACAGCGGTTTTCCTTGGCTTTTTTCCTCCCAGAAAATATGACCCGAATATTGCGGAAAAAAATAATGTTTTCCGTATAACATTTTTGAACGCGAGTTTTCTTTCTCTACTGGTAACGAGAAAAGAGGTTTTACCTTCGGCTTCAGAGTATTGGGAATTGGATGGAATAAAAACACGGCGTCGGGTCCGCGTCTACGAGGTGCAATATCCCGGTGAATTATTTCTTGGGGTTTCCACAATCCTCATTCTTATCCTGGACTCTGTAAGGTGGTGCAAGCCCGAGCGATTTTGCCGTTTGTTGCAGGCACTTTTTTGGACACGATTGGAGACAAAATGGGTTGACGAAATGATTTGAAATTTTATTCGTGATCAGATAGACGACAAACTTAGGGTTATCACTTGGTAATTTTTAATTTTTTGCTTGGTTAATTAGTAATAATTAGTTGATTTTTGAGGAAAAATTGCCTATTCTCTTGTCTCGCTGTGTGCCGTATGAAATTTAATTTTAAAAATGTGCTAAGTGATAACTCTAAGTTTGTCTTTTATCTAATCTTGATTAAAATTTGAGATCAATTGGTTAACGGGTTTGGTCTCCAATCGTATCAGAAATTTCAGATTTTACCGGTTTTGTTGAATAACCGGCGGCTTATTAACAGGCACGAGAAAAAAAATAAAAAAGTGCTACTAATCATTTGAACATCCTATCAAAGTTACACCCACTTATGAAATAATTCTTCTCTCTCAATTTGCTGAAACAACCGAGCGCTTGTATCCCCTTAAGCATGTAGGTCACTGGATTTGTCGGGAGCAGATATTGCGATATATCCCTATGTGTGATGGAAGAAATCGAATGATCCTTAACTCTGTAACGTGGTAAATGCAATTCGATTTCAATTTTCTCTCAATCCACTTTTCTTACGGATAAAAGTTTTCCAGATCTGTACTTTGCTCTACGATACGTTCTGAAGCTGATATTAAAGAATAGATTAGTTCTGATATTTCTAAGGAAGATTTTTATTAGGTAAATTTCTGTAAATAGGCTAATGTCACTCATTACTGATGAAGGGAGATTATGAAGAATTAGTAAGGGTGGAAGATGGGACGATGCAGTCGTGGCCTATTAGGAAACCTTCCCAGCATTTACCTCACGACTGAGGGAAACCACAAAAACCTCAGTCGGGATGATTGTCACGGGAATCGAACCCGGAACTTTAGAGTACTTAAATAGTACGTAGGTTTAGTATCTTATTTTACATTTATTGTTATGTGCTGTATTAATACAAGTAAGTTAAACGAACTGATGATGAAACAATCACTCTGTCTATTCTTCTACCAAGGGCAGCATGGGCGTCCACAGGGATAGGGGGTAAGGGGGAGGGGGGCGTTCCCCCTCTCCCCTTGGATGTCAGGAAAACATATTTTTTTGTGGTTTTAGAAATAGTTTTATTTTGAAAAAAAATGAAAATGTCAAAAAAAAACAGCCCTGCGGGGCAAGGTGGAAGTTACCCTCCCAACCCTCAAGTGTACAGTTTTAAGAAATATTGAATATTTCAACAAATTACACCTCATAAGGTCTCAATATTGATTTCAGTGTCCAAAACCAAAAAACCGCCCTCGGACAGGGTTGCCTTGCCCCCCCCCCCCCCCCCCCCCGGCAGAAGTGATAATGTCGCCAACGCATGGAGAGAGAGAAGTCATCTCAACATCAGAACTGTCTCGATTACAGCTCGAGATCTGTGCGTGGGCGACCACCGCGCAGGCGCAGCATCCAGGAGATGCAATCATCACAACAATAACACAGTAATAGGCGTTACGCTCGTGACGTCACTTCCGTCTTGCTGCAGGACCTCCGTGGCGAACAATGCAGCGCGCGAGAAACACAGATAAGGAACTCATTGTGGCTTTAAAGCATCGCGTTAAAGCTCCTGGGGACCGCTGAAGAAACTGACGGCTGCGTCAAATTTTAACAAAATGTGGACATTATATCCTAGGCTCCTTATTTACTCCACTGTTATGAAACTTTGGGGGTATATTTGATACACATTTGTTGGGTGTCCAATTGAGAACATTTAAGAAGGAAAAAATAATTTTTCGAAAATGTATGTTTTTTACAAAAATAAAACAATTTTTTTCAAATATATTTTAAATTTTATGATTTAATAAAAAAATTAACTTAAAAAAAATTTAATTTTCAAAACTTCTACATTTTATGAAAATTAACACTTTTTCCTTTAATTATTTCTTAAATACGCTCAATAGCATACCCAGAAAAAGTATCAAACTTACCTCCCAAAGATGCATAACAGTGGAGTAAATAATGAGCCTATGTCAGCTCTTTGTGAAAATTTGACTCGGCCGTCAGTTTTAACAGGAGTTTCCAGGACTCTTAATTAATGGGAAAAGAGACGCATTTTTGTTGCCCGACAATGCCGAAGTTACGCCGAGTAATCGTGAAGATGTGGTCATAAAAACAAGATGCGCCGTAGAACATAACGGTTACGAGAATGATGACAAGTAATCCACGCAATCGCGTCGTCGCTCCCGGATTTCATTAGGAAAATTATGAATTTCGAGGAAGATTTTAAGGAATCACGATCGTGTTGTTAGATAAATTAGTTCGTGAAACTCCAATTGGATGCTGTATAAGGTTCTAGCAACTGATGAGCGTATATCATCAATTTAAATTGGGTTTGACAACGCTCTCTTCTTCCTCATATTAAATGCGTTAATGAATGCTTTAAGGTTTTGTTATGAAGGAGTTTGCGAAGCATTTTCCATATAAACTAAGTAGGGCTGGTTTCAATACTCTGCTAAATTTTAAACAGTTGATTAGGGACTATATTGTCATGGCAACAACCAATGACATTCCTTGAATAACTTGAATAACTGTGTTCCTCTACTGGTTTTAACAGAGTATTAAACAATTGGACCTTAACTTAGGAAAATTTAAAATTATTTGTGTAAAAATCATGAAATCAACTTCATTTCCACTTGGTGTATTTTCCATTGGATTCATTAAATACGACATCTAGATTACACGCTATTCTCTTCTTTCGGAGGAAGACAGATTTGAAAATGTTTCCCCAATGAAATCCAACTTCTCCGGAGTTAGTTTTTGTTCCCGTGCTTCTGGTACTTCTCTATGATCACGAGGTGATTACTCAAGAGTTGCCAGGTGTCATGAGAAACATATCCAGCCTCCAGCCTCCAGCGCAGAGATTAGAGGGCTTTTTATAGGCTTTAGCGAGAGAAGACTGGATTTCCCTCGTCTTTTTAGGCAAACTACCCCTTCCCCCTGATTCGTCAATCCGAGAGGTAGGTTCCATTGTAACAGGTGGATTTAACTAGAGGAATTAGAATTCTTGATTGCCGTTTTAATCGTAGGAATTATGAATGTTTAATTAATATGTTAATCATAACTGTTGCATGGCAAATTAAATCGTATAATATTAAAAGTAATTTGTATGAAAGTAATTTCAGGTGAATCAAAATTGTGAGCAATCAATAGGAAATTATCGAGGAAATGATCTATATAAATTTACTTCGTTAAAATTTAAACTAGAACAAAAAAAATCATTGAAAACACATGTTTTACTAAATTATATTACATCATTCAAATTATCGACCTTAGACGGGATCATGCAAAAGTTGTATAAGTAACAGTGCAGTATCATCCATCATTAGGTCTCATATTATTTATTTTATTTGTTTAAATAATAAATTTTGAGTCGGCTGTCCCTCGTTTTATACAGATTTAGAATAAATATTCCGGGACTACCATCGAGAATAATTTTTGTTTATCAAGATAGCTGTACGTTTGTTTTCAATGCCTTATGTTTTCACTGCTTTCACTCATCCTAATTTCCTCTTGGTCTTTCCGCAAGAGGTTTCTAATTGCAATTTGTGAGCTCGAGACGGAGTTTAGCCGCCATCCCCCTTCTGCCACCAAAGTGGTCAGCGAACTTCAGCGAGAGTAAATACACAAGATGAGGTCAAGGAAGAGTCCGACTGAATTCCGTTTGATTCGCGCGAAACTCAATCTAACTAATGGATGCTGAGGGATGCTGAAGACGACAACGAACTTCAGTAACTTCTTGCTTAGGTATACGAATAATATTGATACATGCGTCTTGGTAACTAAAAACCATGAGCAAAGTGTTTTGGATATTGAAAAATTATCTATACTTTTCAGCAATTATTCTGCAATGTGCAATGTATTCATGTAATAATTGTATATTCTTCCAAATTTTTGTTAACATGCAAGTCCATTCAATTTAGCAAGTGACTCAGTACTAAATATTCAACATTTTAACACTTGACTGGACCTTCATCCTACTGGATCTCAACAATGTCAAACTTCAAATTGGCCAACACTGTTTTGATTAAACGTGATTCAAAATTGTTTTAATCTAATAATGTACAGTTTCCAAGGCTACGAGAGATTATAACTTAGTCACAGTTTGATTTAGCTTCGAATCCACACTCAAGTTCTTATACGGCGATTCCAGATGTTGTTTAGAACGAATTCAGTGAGTGATATAAAGTGATATTCTAACATGTTTATCTGGAATGTTCGGAATAAGAGCGTGAGAGATAACATTAGGGATAAAAATTACCAATGCTTCTACCATCCAAAAATGATTTTGCAGTATTACTCAAGACACAGGCAAGGTTCATTTTCAACAAATTTGCTAATGAGGAATACATATTCCGGTTGGGCCGATGCTTTTTGACAAGTATTTACGTTCAATGTTAAATGTGCATTGTTCCGCCGCACAACAAATACAGATAAATGTGAATTGCATCAACAATGCACATTTACCCGTTCAATTGAAGTGTGTAGGTTAGGATATCTTCTTATTCCTTCAACAGCCTAGAATACGTAGTTCATTCGCCATTATGTGAATGAAAGATGATAGAAATGAGATGAATAATATATTTGTGTGTCATATTCATTGAAAGATTACACCAGTGGATTTCGCCTATCTTCTTTATAAAACCTGATTTTTTTTTTAGTAGGTATCAGTAACACTGCTCATATTTTAAAATGTGCATCAAATGGTTTGATTAAGAAGTAAATGAAGAGGTCCAAATGATTTCACTGTCTGTTCACAGGCTCTTCTACTGCTCCTGATCCTGGCCAACTGCAATGCCCTTCTGGACGAGGCACTTCAGTGCTATATGTGTTCCGGCGACATGAGGGAGAAACCCCTCTGCAACACCGATCTGTCACAGCTGAAGAATGTCAACTCGAGTTATAATGATAATATCCGCGATAACTTCGTGACGATGAAAGAATGCAACTATGTGAAAAGTTACTGTTTTATAACACTGACCGATAGCAATTTTATCAAGAGGGGTTGCAAGCAATTCAACGAAGATAACGACAATTCGGTCGTTGCAAAGTACGCACCGAAAGATTTAAAGAACATCACTGCGGCTTATTGCCATAAGACAAACGACGGCCGCGATGAGACTTGCTTGTGTAACAATATGAATTTATGCAACTACTTGCCTTTTGTCTACTACAAGGAGAATAGCGAGGGTCCGAAGTATGACAATGCCACTGAGGAGAACACCAAGAGTTCTGGTTCTGAAGAGGCTGGGACTGCTAGCGGGAGCACCAGGATCTGTCCACACGGGATGATGACGTCATTCCTCGTGCTGCTCCACCGGATGCTCAACTAGCGAGTCATCCAGCATCCCTACTGGCATCTCAATGCTGCACCAATCTCACTGTCTTTCATTATTGTTTTAGACACAATGCCCTTTAACCATTTTATATTATTGAACCTGTCTTATTCAATAAAATTTGAATATCTCTTAATAGCGATGTATTTATTTCAAATCTAAAGCCCAAATTACACAGAGCAATTTCTTGTTGAGCTTCTGTGTCACACTTCTTGATAGAAATTAGAACATGTTTAAAATGATATAAAGGTTGAGCTCAAGTTCTGTGACAAGAAGTTGCTTCGTGTAAAACACAAAATTTTATGAAAAGTGCGAATGTGACACAGAAGATGTTATAGAATTGTACCGTGTAAATCAGACTTAGCACATGTTAGATCATTGGGTGAACTAAATCGCATAAATTATAGGCATCTTATTCCCGTACATGAGCTGACTTCCAATATCGTTGCTCCTTCCTTCTCGACTGAAATTATCATTTACTTAAATTGATTTAAATACATCTTCTCACCACGCACCCTCCTGCTTGTTGACGGAAAAAGTGTAGTTACAACTTTTGACCACGTGCACAATAACCTGTCCATTTCCAAAGAATTCCAACAATGAAGACAACATCGAGCTGTTTTGTAGAAGCCGTATTTTTTTATTTTAAATAATCTGTTTAGTATAGCTTACTTATTTATTTCCGAAAGAAAATTGGCTGATGTATAAAATGTAACTTTTCTTTTTGGGGAGATCAATCAAAAGAGGAAAGGAATAAAACACAAACATCAACAAAATACCTTGCAAACGTTTCTTTCAATAAAATCAAGACGCAGGTCAATCATAAAATCATGAAACCTAATCTCTATGATCGCGCATGACATTCCCGGCCACGCTACATCGAAACCGACTGTTAAGTATTAACATCGACACGAAGATGTGCCGTCAAATGTGTGTAATCAGTTGTTATTGGCATTTCACTGGACTTCCCGTAGCCAGTCTCGTCTCCGCCAACCGTTCATTATGACAAGATAATTTGCATAATTCCAGCAAAAAACACACAGCCAACACGTATAACCTTTTGAAGGTCGAAATGTACGTAACCTGTAATATTTTTTTTGTTCGTGGTATACAATCTATGACTGAAAATGTGGCTTATTAGAGCAAGGTCGACGAAGAGGATACGGAGGATGTTCCGCTGATGGATGATTGTATCAAGGAAAATGCCGATAAACGAGTGTTTTCAATTACGTTTTCCATGCAATATTATATATCTGTATATTTGGAACAGAAGGCCACAAGTCTATTTTCTAGATTTGTATTGACACACATAAATGGAATCAAAAATTGGCTGAAGTCTTCAAATACAGGTATATTCAAATATTCTATTTTCAAAGTCACCCCTTACGGAAATAATTGAATTAGCACATCTTCTTCTCAGATCCGGATTTGATTTGACTAGATCAAGTCAGACCTGTCTCCAGATCAATACTATTTTTGCCAGTTCTGGGTACTGTCCTTACATACTGTACTACAGTCCAAATTTCTCTACGATGATTTATTCCTGCGATATAGACTGTTATAGTTTTGGGTTCCAGCAGTGCGATTGTGTAACTCTCATTGTGAAATGTTCATGTACATCTCACAATACAATGAGAGTTACACAATCGCACTGCAGATATGGAAAAAATCCAGATGTTTCCATAAACGGATGATATTCAGAGCTGACAAAATAGACCAAGTCAGATCCTGATCTAACTTTTCCGTAAGGGCCGTTGCAGTGAACAATCAATGAAATTGACTTCGGGCTTACTGCTTCTAATATATAAATATTTGATATTGTGGAATTTAGTAATGTGGATGATTATGATGATTTGGAGACGATGATGAAGAAAGGAGAAGAAAGAAATGTGAGGAAAAGATGGTCGTGGCCTATAAGTAAAAGCATCTTCTTACCTCTATGGTAAAAGTAAAATAAGAAAATTATATCTAGCCGCGGGTATCGAGCTCAGGCCTCTGGACAAGTCTTGAATAATATTTGCAACGGTCGACAGCTATTGATGTGTCAAACCCGATAAATGAAATACAATGTTGCTTTTTGTTTAAACGTTGATTACATTTAATTGATTGGATTGCAGACAAATCGTGTACGTAAAATTTCATTCGCTAATTTAGATTTGTGCTTTTCACTAATTAATTTATACAGGGCTAAATCCTAAGAGAATTGTTTAAAAGCTGAGCGCTGGCCGTTTAACATCAATTAGAATCGTTCTGTCGGAGCAATGTAATGATTTATTACCATCGATCCACTGGTTCAGGTATTGTGCACTAAAAAGGAGAAATACAACATTATTTTAACCAGCATCGGTATACAAAAATTAATAATTTGTTGCAATAATTTGTATGTGTATAAAACCATTGTGTACCTAATGGTCTCACAATTTATTGTCATAACATAACAAATTAATGTTTCCAAAAAGTAAATTAATAGCTAAAATCAAAACAATTAAAAGTTTTAGTCGAAAATATAAAAGGTTCAGTCAATTCTAGGAAACTTTCTATTATTCTCAAAATTGCTACAATATGAAAAATCTATAATGAAATATTCCACACTCCCATAATGATGTGTCAATTAACATTTATAATTAACCGTACAAAAGTTAGCTTCTATAGTTACTGAAACTGGTCAGCAGAACACAGAAAAGTTTAAATAATAGCATTGAAAAACAAGCAAAGTGAGATAAATGATATAAATTGTTTGAAACTCATCCACTTTTGTTTGTTAGTTGGGATGATTTTAATGGACAAGAAAATTAGAGCGTGTAACCCGCGTATTGTTTTATTCGAAACCGCGGGATGGAAATGGGTCGCGCGCGCGGGGAACTGTGGGGAGAATAAACGAACGCGCCCATCCCCCCCCCCCCCCCTTCCTGGACCAAACTAATCTATTTACCTCGTACGGAGAAAAGAGAGGAGAAACATCCACTATATTGTTAAAACAAAATACATTGTTAACCTACATACATGTCTCAAGAGGGTTTGTTTGGGGGGGGGGGGGGGGAGGAATCGCTACTGTGGGGACAGGAGTTTAAATGTTTAATAGATTTTTTTTATAAATATTTTAGTTACTTTCTTTCAAGTTGATAATGAAAGAGAAACTTAGCGTTTGTTTTCTTACATCAAGTTCGTTCGTAATAGAGAAGGGGGAATAAAGTTCACGCAAAATGAGTCGATTTCTTGAGGAAAGTTTTGCGTTTTACAACTATTTTTAGGAGTAAAACCGATTGGATTTTCTTTTGCCTAGACGTTCAAGAACAAAAATCGTGTGGATGCTTTCCCCTAGACAGATCGCAATTGTCGCGATGTCTTTTACAGGGTTCTGCCTTCATGATTTACTTACAGGTAGTTATAACAGAATATTAATATCTGTACCTCAGAGGTAGAAGGGCTGAAGTACATTTCAATTATGCTTGTGGTGAGCTCATAAACCAGACATTCTGTCTTCATCCAAAATATATTTGTAACGGTGACATGAGTCATTGTGTAAGAGAATACTTCAATATAACTGTATTTGGTGACATCAGTCAAACGATAGCTTGATTACATGATTACAAATGAGTGTACAATACAAAATGGAGAAAATGGATTTCTGCCTTTATCTCTGAAATACAGATACGATAATTTGGCTTTTAAACTATTGGCCCCATACTTTAAACTGTCTACTACTTAATGTATTGATTACAGTTGTGCACATATTAGTAAAGATGAACGATCGGATGCTCTTGTTCAGACTTTCCGAGTGCTCTAATCTAAAGCAATGTTTAGATTAAGCTCCAGGTCATAATCAACCCTCAGCGAGCTTTTCGCAGAAGTTCATTTGCTGGAGATTTTCATAAAGCTTCATTTTATCAACTACGTCGCGGTGGAAAAGCGGATTTGTGAAAATAAAGCTAATTTTTGTTGGCCGCCAGAAAAAGCCACGGTTCCTTTAATCCATGGGGTCACCTGATACTTGAAACTCTTGCAGTGGACTCCAGTCCGCAGCGTGGCAGCGAGGATTCGCTACTTTATATTTGCGTATAAACAATTCAACGCGGTTAATGGAGGCAGGGAAGGAAAATAGACGGGATCGAGCATGTAACATTCAAGGAGAGAGAGGGAGGAGAATATACACAAAAAGGCTCCATTTCAGGGGATATTCATATAACTTTACCGTTCCAAATTCCACATGGAGGCAAAAAATCTACGTTATGACTTTTAAATGGACATAAGACAACAAATTGAAGAAGTTCGACTCAAAATTAATTATTTTCTGGTGAAAATTAATGTAGGTTCACAACATAATTCCTACAACTCTAACTTGTACTCCTCTTGTACATGCCGCCACCAAAGTTACAAGGAGAATAATCAAGATAATCTGTATTGATAATAAGCTGAACTTTCTTGAGTTTGAATTATCAGTACATCTCTCAATATATGTTCAATTAAAATGTTAACATGCAGAATACCTGTTTGACATAAGTCTTAACCAAAAAGGAGGAACCTATTATTTATACTTTTAGTCTCTGGAAGAAACCGTCACATGATAAAGTACAGCAACACATCAGAACTTCTCGCCAGGTATTATCCGCGACTAAATAATCCCCCCCCCACCCCCCCGATCAATTATCGCATTACAATAAATCCGACCTCTTGTATCAGTCGACGCGACTCGAAGGGGGGGGGGGGGGGGGGGCCGACGACACGCTGTTGTTGCGGCTAATTTACGGTTTAATTAACGCGATCATCGAGGTCGGGAGCCACGCGGAGGGGGGGTTAAAAGCATCGAGCTTATTGTGATAATTAGCCGATCAGGTTGCAGCGTTTGCGAGAGGTAGAACGTCGAAGTGAACGGTTTTGGGGCGACACAAATAATGAAACATATAAAATAACTGATCACGTTATATTCAAGAAGGTTTAGTGCTATCGGAGTGTGATATTTCGTGGATTTTCCACAGCAGCTGGAAATTTTCCCAACTGAATCCTTTTCAGCATTCGTCTTCCATGATTTATTTATTTTAGCGGCGTTTAACGTCGCACTGTTCTGCAGCCAGGCTAATGGCGACTGACGAATGAGTACGAGGATTATTGGGAGACGAAGGATATAGAATGAGGCGAGTAATTTGGGAGAAGGAGTTTTAGTAGGAAACCTTACATAATTGAAATATTGACTGAGGAAAACCAAAATAGAAACTCAGTCAGGAAGAACGACAGTGGTAATCGAACCCACAATAATCTTCATTGTCACTTTAAAATATTTATTGACAATTGACGAGTTTAACTCAACATGTTAGTAAACCTTTCGCTGTTTTCTGTTTCATATTACCTATATAAATTCACAATAGATTTGAAATGTAATCTAGAATTATACTCTCATTGAATCGATTTCAACAGTTGTTCAAAGTACTTTATCGAATTTCAACATGAATAGCTCCTGTCTCTCCAGCACGATACATTTTGTTCTCAATGTAAATACAAACACACGTCCGATTCGAACTTTTCAAATATAACAACAAATAGAACATTCCTCCGCCGCCGAGCCATCGGAGCTGCAAGCTAACTCCGCAAATACCCACCAGAGCTTAATGTATTGATGGAATAATCTATAACATGCAAAGGAACATTCGTCATTTTAATACCCCGGGATACAATGTATATCATTCCATTTTGTATAACGTTGAATTAATTCTTTTGCAGTGGATTTGAATTTAAATGTGGAATGAAGTGTGTTTTCATTTTATCATGAGCTCCCAGCTCGCTTTCTCGCTCAACGGCGAGCTTTTTGCGTCCGCAAATATTCATACCGGTAGTTTTTGTTAAAATGAATCAAGTTAATATATCAGCATGATTGATCACAAACCAGAGCTTTGTCGGACAAAAAAAATGTTAAAATGAAGGGCAGCGTTCACAGAAAAATTTACAAACATAATTATTCTCGCCTTTCTGACTTGCTTTTGGATGTCTAATCAGAGAATTTCAAAAGCATAATACACGAGTTTCATAAAAAAAACATGACGAATCTGTTCTGCAATCAACTGCGAAACTAATCAAAATTAAAGGATCGTAATTTTGGTCGACGTCATATTTTCCTAAGTGGACATCTCTTTCATCCCACATCGCTCCACCAAAAGTAATCCGTAAACTAATACATAGAGATTCATTCCCCCACATATCTGCACATTAATTACATCTCTGGAATGCCATCAAAACTACGCTCAGCAGAACCAAAGGCATAGAAAACCGACCGCCCTCGGATCACACAAAAGAAACTCTCCCAGCTCGAAAACGTCTCAAAACGATTCATATTATTATTGTTTTGGCGGTCCCTCTTTCCCACCACCATGCGGAAAGCATATTAAATAGAAAAGTGTGTGGAAAACCGGCTATAAATCAAAGCGTTGTAAACTTCCATGTACATATTCCACGAAAGCTCTATATAAAGCTGAAGCAAAATCATAAAACAAATTTTCACATGCTCGAGCTGGCATGAACCGTAAACTTTTGTTATTCCGACCACACATTAGAGAGCGCTAACATAAACATAGTTTCGCGGCGTTGCAAACTGACAGCGTAATCGTTCCACGGGCAAGCGTTCTGAGTTTAACTTAGACGGCGCCGCGACACTGGCAAATGATAAACACGATTGTTCTCGCGGCGAACTGCGTACATTCGGCAACGCTGCAGAAAGCTTCGTAGTCTATGAATATTACGAGATTAATATCAGGCGTCATACGTGCTGAATACGCTACGGAGAACGAGCGGCTGCAGTTTCGGATGCGGGAAATTGCGTCGATAAATTGGAAAATTGGAAATGAGTAATAAAAGTCGCGGATGTTTAAGGTGATTGGATGCAATTTTGCGCCATGTGCATTAAAGTAACGAGTAATTAGGAAATAAATATGTTTTGGGCTCTTATTATTTCGACGGCTTGTTCTTTACCAATTAACAGATATTATAGATTAGCATATAAAAGCTAGTCTAATGGCGATGGACGAATGATTAGGTAATGAGGAATAGGAAAGGAGGTTCGTGACCTATTAGTATAGGAAACCTTCCCAGCATTTATCTACGACTGAGGGAAACCACAAAAATACTCATTCAATAAGGACGCCTTAAGAATCGAACATGGGGGCTCCGGAGTGACAGATAATAAACGCGTTCAAAATATTTTTGTTCCAAAATGAAGTAGAATGACGACCTCGTAACCTACTGTCAAGCCATAGTCAATTTTGAATACAATTTTAACTACTGTAAAACATCTGCAATGATATTTATAATGTTAATAAATTGTTTTCAATAGATTGCTGGATGTCAATCTCATAAATGGCTTGACTCTATGTTTCAAGGTCAATCATTCTTACAGTCGTATAGTAAAGGAAAAGATGGTTCATACTCTATCTCTCTCTGCTCCATATAAAAACATGTTTATGTTATGGGTCAGAAAGAGGCATGAGTATGAACCATCTAGTTTCCCTGACTGTACATCTGTAACTCTTTGCTGTTGGTGGAGGCGCCAGTGCGTCATGTCGGCACCTCCACCAGCTACGTCACCCACATGGTTTCAGATCTCATCACCTTCATCCCAACTCGACATGAAATGTCTGAAGAAGAGCTCTGTGGAGATGAAACGGCGCATTGAGAAGATGAAATGTGGAATGTCTTTGAACGACGCGTTTTGACAGTTTCAGTGGTACCTTTCAACATTTCTGTCTTTGAAACGAAACTGTGTCATACGGGAAGCCGAACGACGGGCTTTAATTAGGGTATTAGTACACTTTTAATGTATGCATGAGTACAATGGGATATTCAGAGAAAAGTAACAAAAACACATAGAATATGTTTGAATACTCGAGCAAAATTTACTTTGAACTATGAGAAATAGCGTATCTCCGAGCATCCTTTTGGTTGTACATTTTAATATTTTTAAATTAAGTTTTCATGCAATTTTGATTTGTTTTTTAAATAAGATCTTCTTAGTTACAAAACCAGATGAGCTATAACTTTTTACGTCATTAATTATGAATTTAAAATGTTTTGTAATGTTAATAACAGTGAGACGTTAAACTTTTTGAAAGATGAAATATAATCTAGGAATTTTATTACTTAAAAAAATATCCAGCTTATCGTTTCATATGTAAAATATGTTTTAATGCTTAGAAAAGTGCAACGGCAAACCCATTACAAGATTAGAAAAATAACCCTATTTCTGAGTTATAAAAACAGAACGAGTTCGTTTCTACGTCATTCCTTCTGAATGCAAAATATTTTGCTTTCTCACCTCCCACCTGCCCATACACTATCGCGCTCTGCACAATTCTGAACCACTCATGAATTACACCGCAAGTAATAAATCCGCCGACCCGAAGTGTCGCGCGTCAAAGGCGTCGTCGGGGGTTATTTCAAAATGTAAAACCGCCGTCGCCGGGAAACGGCGTCGGTTTTCACGCGCGCCTCTTTGATCAATGAGGTGTGTGTCATAAAACTCCCGGCCTCTTCGACTCCCGTTCAGCGCACAGTCAAAGATCCTTAGCTACGCACAAATGCATCTAGTATGCCGTGGATATGGAGCGAGATTAGATAATATTTTCTTGCGCTTTATTTTCCCGAGAAGGTTTTTCTTCTTCGTTATTGTGAATCCATGTGTGGACAGATTGTGATATCGCTTTGGGGAAAATCGCGATTATTTTTAGTGAGACGTAGAAAAGATGGCTCCAATCGAGTGAGGGTGATTTCGAGAAGGGATGCTGTAAGTAACTTAGTGTTATGTATAAAGAATTCGATTTTTCCACTTTTCCAGTATACGAAACATTGTGTGAAATGTTGATATTTGAGATTCTCGATTTACTGTGTGTAGGAGGTAACTAAATATTCAATTCATTTGTAAACATGTATGTGAATGATCATTCTAATTAAGCAGTATACGCTTTGTTTCTATTTTGTGGATTTTCTATTCAATGAATCATAAAAATATGAAATGAGGTATACACTTCATTATGAAAAGTTCGGAAACGTGGAAAGCACATCATTCATGAATTAAAAATTACACTGAAACTGCTTTTGACATTTTCTTTTATTCGATTTGAATGCGTTCTCCCTCTAGATACCATTAGTTGTTAAAATTAAAACGAAAGGGAGTATTACTTCTTTTTAATTGTTACTTGCATGTTTATTTTGTAATGAATCTGAGGGAAAAGTTTAATAAAAGTAAATATTAAAAATATACTTATGTTTCTTACCATTTGATATAAAAATTCTAAATGTGGGATTACCATATTCATCTTACTGTATTATTATATGCATAAAAGTGTTGGAAGAAAATTGAATGCTTGAAAATAATATTTCAAATTAAATTTTTATAACATGATTTTATAACATGACGATGCATTTGTTTTTACTCTCTTCAACTTTTAACTTTGACTCCATAAACCTTGTAAATAAAATTATTAAAACTCTCCTCATTTTAGTACAGACCCTAAAAACGAAGACGAAGCCCGCATAAAACCCGTCGCCAACGCTTAGCTTCCCAATCTCATTCCCAGCTGATGAATAAAATCAGTTCGACCACCTCTTTTACATTTCCCGCTCGCGGACAATTGGGCGCCATAAATCGCGTTCGCAAACCGATTGTCCGCATACATCACGCGACAATGTCCGCGGCTTTTTGTTCGGCAATCCACGAAAGAAAACACCTCGGAAAAGCGGCGCTCGTGTTTTCTTGCCGCGCGAGATTGCGGGGTGATAACTCAAGAGCGGAGCGCGCACAGCTGGAGGCGAAGTCTCAACAATATTGTCTCACGGAGTTTCCACAAGTCCGCTAACTAAATATCTTGCCTGTCGCTTATGTCGCAGTAAAACTTTAAGGTGGTTCAGCAGTGATGAATTGTACGTGCTTACGGAGTTCAAGAGCTTAAAATATTAGTCGATTACTTCAGTATCTTAAAATATTGAAAATGTGAGTGAAAAGTATGGCATTTGAAATATTCACAGTTAAATTACGACTAATACCCTAAACTTTACATTGGGAAGATGTCAAAAACATGTAATTTTGATGCTGTTTCTTACATATTATGAATTTACTTCAAAAAAATCTAAAAAATTTAGCCATCAGTACGGCTACATTTCGCGATTTAAAACATGAAATTGGGAAAACACAACAGTGCAGACATCAAATGGAACGGTTCTAACTTCTGGCCCTCCCAACAAAGTAATGAATTTCATCTTAATTATACTTTTAAACTAAAACATAATTTTATTTCGTCCATGATATTGATATTACCATGATATTTTCGGCTCAAGAAAATATTTCCTACGTAGAATTACAAATATCTGCATTTGTAGACAAGAGCTATACAACACTGAAACTCTGTACCCAACTTTGTGATAAACAGTACTAAATATGACTCTTCCCGCGCCCGACAATATGCAACCCGCCGCACATAAACCTCGCCGACATTTTGGCATGCGATGGAGGTCCTATAAACCCGACTTCATGGGGCACTACATCTCTCCATGCCCATAGAATAATCATGTGTGGGCTGGCGGGGGCTTTATCAGGGGGGCGAGAGAAAGTTTTAGGACACTGTATCACCCCTATTTTACACCAAGCACCATATGGCTGAGATGGGCAATTTTGTACGATGGCCCACTTACCATGATTCCGCCTGACTTTTGAACGGCGTGGTTTTTGATAAAGATGCCAATAAATTTGACATTCAAGAATATTGTAAAAATGCTGTATCTCCACATTTTCTAAACTCGACCCGTCGAGCCGAATTTCAATTGGTTCAATACCATAACCAATCTTTCAAATTTTATACAAAACCCTTAAAATTTTATTTCCCTCTGCCCTCTAGCACCTGTACGCTTCCGAATTGACCTTCTGACCTCTCAGAAATGGACCAGAGTAACCCTCTCGCATAATAATTAGGAGTGTACGATAGCATTTTGCATAATGTAATATGATTACATGATCATATTGTTAAAACCACCATAGATTGACGTAATCATTATTAGGTATCATTAAGATAGTATCAGGAGATATTGTTAATTATTTAGGAATTAACGTTCATTACGTTATTCTAATTACAGTTTGATTATTGAAGATCGTTGTTATGATAATTGTAATTACTTCCAGTTAAGTAGTTATTTTTAAATACATATGTACGAGTATTTTAGGACAACCCTGAGTACAGTTTCTTATCACTGAAAAGTTCGAGTAAAGTTAAACAAATGGCAGTCGTCTGCCAACTTTTCATCCCTTGCGACTTGCGAAATATATTCAGCAATGAATATATTATTTAGAACACATTACGGCGGCTCAATAGTAAGCAAAACTCAAGATATTGACCAAAAAGCAATCTGATCAATATGACTTTTTATCGGTCGTGGCCCACTACCCGATCAGAGCGCCGCCAAGCGACTATTTCCTGGACACACTTTTAGATATCGAAACGGTGTACGTAACTGCCAACCGGGGAGTAATTGTTGACAATCTTAAGGTACCCCGTAGGTCGTGAGTTCGAACTCCGCTCAAGGATTATCCTCTCTCTTCGCAAAGATACTTCCTCTCCGAAATGTCATTACAAGGATCGTTAAACGCAAAAAAGAAGAAGTAAAACACGGCGTCTTTTACTAAACCGCTCGACGATAATGTTCACTACGCTACCTGGTGGCTGCGCCTCGAACCACCTCTCGCGTGTGATCCACGTGCTATCTGGCGGGATATTAAGCGAACTAATGGTAACGTTATGGCACCATCAAGCTCCATACTTAAACGCGTGATAAGTTCGAAACGCCGTCGGGAAAACCTGATGGAAAATACTTCAAAATAAGTACCTAGTTATCAGGAAAATATGGTGTAATGTACGCTAAAAGCTCTCTCATTTATATAAAGTTTTAAAATAATTTGACCTACTGAGTAAATATTTTGCTGACAATATGTAAATCATATGATTTAACCTCGAACTATTATTGAAACTTTAGAATCACGGACATTTAAATTAATTAATACACTTAATTATCATATTAATTGGTTACAATTAAGTTTGAATGTTCAGCTACATAAATTCTCTAAATAACAGCCCATGACCTAGCCCACATAAAATGCATTACAAAAGTTGATTACCCAACATAAAATGCATAATTTGCAGTAAATAATTCACTATTCAAATTTATCGTTAACTGAAGCAGAAATTCAGTTGAAATAAAACGCTTAGCTCACAATTAAAATCTACATTCCATTCACTCGTAATAACGCAAACAACATAATCTCCTGTATCCCTCGCACTCGGCAATAATCGGGTCAACTCGGCAATCATCGGGTCAACTCGGCAATGATCGGGTCAACTCGGCAATCATCGGTAAACATCGGCAATCATCGAGTCAACTCGGCAATCATCGGTAAACATCGGCAATCATCGGTAAACATCGGCAATCATAAGCTCAAGTCGGCTATTAATTCCATCTCTCTCGCCCTCTCTAATATTCTTATCTCCTTTCTCCCCCGCACTCGGCAATGATCGGGCGAAGTCGGCTATTAACCTCGGCAATGATCGGGCGAAGTCAGCGGTGAAGAGCAGACGCCGGAGTAATGAGTGTGGAATCATGCATTGAATCAGCGATGCATTAAACCTATGCCGAGACGCAGCAAGAGAGGAGAGGAGAGGAGCACTCGAGAGAATTAAGTTGCGCGAGACTAGGTCACAAGTGCATCGCTTACGTCTGACGTCTGACGAGCGAGACAATGCAATGATAATGAGGTAATTACGAGGATTCGAGAACATTTTAATGCCGTTTATTGATGGAGGAATGTCAGGATTTATTACTTCAGAAAAGGTTTAAAGATGGAAATAGGGCATCGAAGAAAGTCTCGCCGCTGAATGTGCCTAAATAGATTAGTGGCCAAATGATATCTGTATCTCAGGCTCTATCAATTGAACTATCACCAAAAGTCAACAAATGTAGTTCCATTGAAGTATTCTCCTACTAAATGACTGGTGTCACTATTATAAATTTAGTTGGAGGAACGCAGAATTATTGGGGTTTGAGATCACCTCAAGCAATGGACATCGTGCATTCTAGCTCTGAGGTACAGAGGACACTTTCAGAAACAAAATTTGTACCAAGAATTACAAAACAAGAATTGGAAAAAATTACAGAATATCGGCACAAATATAAATTAATATGACGAACGCATGAAGCCGTTATCAACTATAAAAAATATGATTCTTCATTCCAATTATGTGGAATTACTTAGCGATGCGTTCAATAAGAAGTGAAGACAAAAATACAATTACAATTAAAATGGAGGGACGCGTTAAGCCGCTTATAATTGATATTTGTGTCTCTGGAAATAACGTCGTGATAAAACTTCAATAAGACGCAACGTCAAAGTGTGTTCTACATTGTCTCTGAAAAACCAATGCATACAAAACTAAAGCGTTCCATTTGATGATTGTCATTGTCGTCAACCAAAGGATGCGATGCGATCAATTCTGACAGCCAATCGCGTTCCAAGGAACTCAATTCAATGGTTCATTCAGTGTTTCGTGGTACATGTCATTGTTCCGAAACAATATCACCAGTCATCGGGAATATTGTTATGAAGTTATAGTTTGAACAGTGAAATTATCTTATGTAAAGAGGCGTATTGAAATCATTATGGAATGAATGGAGCATTCGAAGGTACACCCAACAAATCATAAAACGGTATTTGAACGAAACGGATTGGCTGCTGGTCAAGTTCATTGACAATCTATCCTTGTTATTATCAATGAAATCAGAGCTCACCTACTAGAGGTAGATGACGAGTAAGTATAGACTTCATCAGAAGATGCCATCACATTATTTCCAGACAATCCATGTCTTTCAAATACCGTTTTATGAATTGTCGAATGTATACATATAAATTCATGATTTTGAAAGATCTGAAGATTATTGAAGTTCATAAACTAAGAAAACGCTCCCAATAATGTCTATAGAGTTGATATGATTATGTACGTGTCTTAAAACTAACAACACGAAAAGTCGTGATATCCATGAAGTTGTGCTCGATTGCTGGGCAAATTTTTATTTTAAATTGTTGGATTCTAGAGAGAACGTAACAATCATATTTTTTAAACATTACAAAAATGCCAATAGCTTTGAAAATTAGAATAATGAATTGATGGTCTCCATTTATTGTAAGTCAAACTTCACCTAGATCGGGTACACTGTGCGAGATTTAGGCCTTTTTGATGTTTCACAAGTAGGTAAGGTTATCAAATTTTGGCTTGTATAAGAAAATACTGAAATAGTAAAAATATCAGTCACACTGGCCGACTAAGCATTTGAAAAGATCTCACGAAAGAACTTTTGAGTTAATGAGTTTTGACTAGAAAATGGCGTTCCCCCTCGTTTCATTTTCGCGTATGTCGTGATGGAGTATTTAGGATGGTATTAATACTTTAATACATTTGCAAAGTATCATATTCTGATTGCCTTTAGAGACCATGCCATTTGACAGGATTTAGATAAATATGGATTATTATATTACATTTCACGTAATTTACTTTTCTATTAAAATGTGATGAAAGTACTCGAGGAAACCTCGTAAACGGAACAATTTTCTAGATAAATCTACCGTGAGATGATAAAACGAAACCAAACCAAATGAAAACCAGTGAACTCATTTCGTATATCGGTACCTCGAGGTGAAATATCAGATAATATTTCCTAACATCATCCTGAATGACTTTTCAACCCTTCAAAGCATTTGCAAAGTGAGAAATAGTTTACGTTATAGCTAACAATGAGTGTCACCTATAAACTATATTTCAGAATAATTGTTGCTATATTGTGCTTGAACTCAGTGAATGTTATACTTTTGTTGTGGGTGATTTAAAAAGATTGATATTTTAAATATTTTAATTTTTTGTTTTAAAACGAAATAACATTAAAGTCCATAATCGAAGCCAAAATACAGTTATATTGAACTCCTACGAAGTGACTGGTGTCAACATTACAAATAAGATTGGATTTAAATAGCTACTTTAGTTTAGATGCGAAAGAAAAAACAATTGACTTCCGTCCTTCTGCTTTTAAAAATAATGAACAGCTTCATAGTCCCAGTTTTTCGCGACTCTGCTAACTTTTAATCAGTTGATTTAGACTCTATTGTCAATGCAACAACCAGGTATTCCTTGAATAACCGTTGAAACTTAACTACTGGTAATTTAGCAGAGTTTAAAAAATGTCCCTAAATGTAACTCAAAAGCTAATCAACTGTTGTCCACAATTCAAATCATTTTAATGGTCAAGAGAATGTCGATATTTCGAAATATCTCCAGAATTTAGCTTCGATCGCCTCAGTTTCGGTGGCGAACTTCGGTGTTCTCCCCGTCATCAAATGACATATAACTGCAATCTCGCGCGCTCCTCTTCATCCACTTCGAAATCGAAAATCACTTCCAGGGTTAGTAAAAGAGGAACATCAAACGTAATCCATTTGATTTTTCACATTTCCTCGCCGGCGCGCGTGGCGGCCGAAAGTGAATTGTAATTTATGGCCGTCGCTTGTGAACAAAGTAATTTTAAAAATGAAGTATATAGAAAGAATCGGCGTCGGCGTCGCGGCGTGTTTGTAGATGTGAAACGCAACACAACTTGTTGATTTATCTCGGCGCAGGGCGTCGCTGATGGAGATTAACGACGCCTGACGTCGTTTATTAAATGCCAGGGGGCGATGTTGCAGAGGAAAAAAACTAGGGGAAAAAGTAATTGACTTTTATTGAAATATTGACAACGTTATTAGTGATTCCTTCTGTTAGGAGATCTTTGGTTCGAGAAGGTTTCGTGGTAGGTATGATCGTGGTTCTTCGAGATTGCTATCTATTTTATAAATATGTTTTATTTATTTTAAACGTCATATTTTGCACGTTTCATGCAATTACGTAATATTTTACTGTCGCAAACGCATTCTTCATGCCAATTGAAATATTTCCGCGGCCTCCCTGGTTCAAATCATTGTACTGAGCAGTTCATCAAATTTGGAAACTAGTCGATTTATAAACATTCTGAGGAGATATGTTCTGTATATTTGGGAAGGCAAAGGAGACCCGAAAGTTTCTATTGTTCGAAAACCAGCGTACACAACAAAGTATAGATACAATTGTATACTGAACTTTTTACATTACCTACCCATAATCCAATGCTCTATAAAGCTAGCTGTGTTACACACAAATGTTTTGGTACAGATTTGTTGAGTTCCAGTGCGGTTACGGAAACCTCGCAATATATTTCGTATTTTTCTCCAGCTCATGAAAAAGACCGATTGAACACAACGTATCGCGAAATTTATATCAGTACTAAATCACGTAGCTTATTGAGACAGTAGATAAATAATGATTGTTATTTATTTTAGTTGTATTAGTTTTGTTGTCGCAATAGTTCGGTTTCAAATCAATCCCTATTTCACACTTCTATCCCATGGAGTTGATTAACACACACGTAATGACACCGAAACACGTCTATATAATTTAATACTGGAAAAGTTCTCCAGGCAATATTGACCAATGTATATCCGTTATTGGACCATAGCGTCTCTAGTTAGTATTCACCACAAATTTCATAAAAATGTCTACTTTTTAAAAACAGTTTTCGGGAACCAAAAAATACTGCATTCCATAATTATTATGAAGCAATTTGTCTAAGCAAAATGCATTTAACACAACTTTAGTAATGAAGTATTATATTGTAATCTAGTGCGAGGTCGCTCCACGCCAGCCAAGTCGTACGATGAACTGTAAAATAAAAAGCTGGGGAGTGACAGTTTACTTTTACACTAAGCATCTAAATGGCATAACTCATTAGCTGAGTATTTTTTTTTACTTTCTGGAACGTTCTTTTTTACTTTCAAATCACGTCAACAAGATCTCAATTCATCAATCACTTCGATATCTCATTTAAATACCTCTTTTCTTCTACATTACGAAATTCTCTAGAACATTCTCGAACAATCCGTCTCCTAGAACACGGTATAAATTTCACACACACCTCTCTAAGTAACCCCCATGTGTCTACATAATGTCTCATTATCCTCGAAGTCGGATGCATAAATCTAGTCGCCCAGTTTCCGACCTACCTGACCAAGTCCGCGGTTGTCCGCTCGAATTCGAACGTTCCAGTAGTTTGAAATTCCGCGGGAATTCATTGGCTTCTAGAAGTGTGTCAAACTCGCCCGCGCCGTAAATCGAATGTCGGGATTGGAGAATAAATTGAAATAACTTTCCTGGAAGCCGACTCGCGAAGAGATATTCACTTCCGAGGTTTCCATCATTCAAACGCAGACAAAATGTAATCAAACTATGAATACGGCACTCAGGAACTGTTATATTTATGCAAATACTTCTATGTAAATTGCATTTATGTGTGGTTCCAACAAATAACGCAAGTTTACACTACTGTTGGTACATCTTCAATTTCGAGAGTCAATTTGACTATTTGTTCAACAATGAATTGATTATGAAATTTATTACGTAATGTTTATTGTATCGTATTGTTTGGAAAACTGTCGAAACAATAAATATGTATAAAGAAAACTTTTAACTATTCTCTATATTCATATTATTATGGAATACATTGCTAGTATACCTTTGTATTGAACTTGGTGTGACAGAGAATCAAAGTCATCAAAATTCTAATATAATGTAACCAGAAGTGAAAAATACTTTTTCTAAAGCCGATTTACGCCAAATTTACCAAACTTCGCTTTTTCACTAGAAGTAAAAAGATAGTTGAAACACATAAATTAAGGAACAGGAGATAAAATGAACAAATTATATTTTTGTTTTTTAAATTATGATTTGAGCTCAATGTATTAAGTATTAACTGATCTCAATTCCTATCTCCTTTTCAATTATATCACTCATAACAAAAGGATGCTATTTATTTGAACAAAGTTACGTGAAAAAAGCGAAAGAAACGCAATTACTCTCGCAACTCGTTGCAATGTCAACAAGAAATGCAGCGCTGAGCAAATACATTGAGAGATGAGATATTCCCCAGGGAGATCGAACCCGGGCCTCAGACAAGTTTCTCAATACGTAATACATACAACTCTTCGCAAGAACCTTACAGAGAAAAACTTGAGCCAATTAAAAGAGATGGCAAAAGATAATGGCTGAAGTTCGCAAAAATTTATAAAACTCATGTTGAAATTTTGATATAAATGTAGTTGGATGTTCGTGAAATTGTGAGAGTTTACTATAAAAAAAGTTGTGAACGTATTCGAGAAGAAAATAGAGTAGTAAAATCGCATTGCAAATTGTGTAACAAAATATCGCTCGGAAGCCAATTCCGAGAATATTTTATAGCAGCCAGGTTGTTGGGTCGAGTAATCCACAATTTGTTTCGATGGATGCAGCGAGAAAGAAAATCGACGAAAATCGCCTCGGCTGTAAGTAAAGGGGTTGTTTTTCTTCTCCCTCTCGCTCTTTCCCACTCGCCCACTCCATCTCTCTCACAAGAGCCTGAGAAATAACATCAAGAACCTCTTCAAACATTACGACAGAGATATCCAAGTAACAAGGCGGTCAAGAAGAGACCAGATGATTCGAGAAGAATAAGGGAATCAGGATTTCTCAGCCCAGAGATGATGCGGTATGAGTTTATATTTCATGAAGCCGAGATGGAAGATCGATCTCAAGCTTGAAGGTGATGAGGACGGATATTTGCTCGTCGTCAAACTTGGATAAGAAGAGTTACTTTTTATGACAAAAGAGAGCATGAACTAAATTTTTATATTATACTGCCGTTATCTTTTCTCGACCTAGAAGTATTTTCTTGTGAAAATATTACTGATACATTTTAAACTTCAAATTATTGAATCCGTGACGCTATTTCTTGATTCGAGCTTCCAAATAAGAACACTAATTCAGTACATCAGAGATAGAAGGGCGGAAGTCCACTGTCACGATTTTGCATTCTTTTCGAATGATGTAATCAAACTTTATCAATTACCTTTTGACGATGTAACAAATACAAAGTAATCTCTTACACAATGACTCATGTCACCATAAAATTATCTCAAATCTAAATTGAATTACAAAGTCAAATAAGCATTCACTTTGTTCGGATTCACCAAAACGTTCTATTATTTGAATCTTCATTAGCAGCGTCAGCGAGCAAAACCGCAGAACACGGTTCATCGGCGACATTAAATTAGAGCATCCAATGTGGCTCCACTTCATTCACAAGCGCCGCAACTGCATTATAAACTGCATTCCACTACAGTGCAACTATGTCCGTGTCATCAATTGCATAAGACTTGAGTATGTTCCTGAGTGACGTGGTAATTTACTGCTTGATTGCACTCTACTAATTAACTCTGCCCCGGTGTTAGAACTGACAACAAACTGTCGTTTGGACACAAACCGCGCACAAACCGCGGCCATACTTGTCAATTTATCAACATTGCATCATAATTACGGAGTTTGAATGTAATTGAAACATTTGAACCTGACTTCCAATCAGGGTAAAGTATTTAACTAATATGATGACGTGAAGGATATTAAAATAGTCATAAAAGGACTTTTATATTTCGCAACATAAACATGTGTTTATTGTGATTGAAACTGGAATGTACAGGTATTTCTGACAGTCATTCTGGCCCCATTACATCACACTTTTCATTTCTAAATCGTTATAGTTAAAAATAGGTACTTACTTATAAATTTTCCAAATAAAATTGCTCTTAAATTTAGAACCCAAAAATTATTATTAGTTAGTTACGTGAGTGAGTGAATTTATTGGGATATGTCATTATGAATATTATTAAAATAATATTTTCTACCATTTAAATTTATGTAGTTTTCATTAAACTTTAGGAATATGATATGATTCCAAGGTCCGAAAACTTATAAATCGATACTGATGGCAGTATTATTTAAATAAAATACAGAAGAAAATACACCAAAGAATTTATTTGTACGTAACTAATAAATGTTCAAAAATATAAAAATTTGCTAATCACAAAAAACGATATTTCGATTTCCAAACTTCTTTCTCGCTGCCTAGTGTAACCCGTGCTGATCAGCTGACAACTGTCACATGACCCAGTGTAACCCGTGCTGATCAGCTGACAACTGTCACATGACCCAGTGTAACCCGTGCTGATCAGCTGACAACTGACACATGAGCTAGTGTAACCCGTGTTCATTAGCTGACACTGTCACGTTTCCTCCTAGTGTAACCCGTGCTGATCAGCTGACAGCTGTCACATGACCAGGATGCTGCTGGACCCGCAGGAAGCAGAATGACCGATGACGAGATGAGATGCGAGCGTATCGATCAAAGAGGCTGTGAACCGTGGCAACGCGGGATGGACCACAGAACAGCGGACAATATGACGAGTCAACCAGGAACTGCACCACTCGTGGCATTACATAGAGATTTATCTCGTTTTCGAGTGGCAATCAAATGCAGGAGGAACACGAAATTTTATGAAAACGCTTCTAAAGTATCTTTATAAAAGTATTTATGTAGAGTGTTGACATTGACCCTGAAGAAGAACTTAAAAAGCTCTTCGAAACATTGCTCCCCAATTCATAAAATAGGAGTTAAACAGTTCAAATATAATTGTTAGATGAAAGTAAAATCATGTTAATTTTTTTCTTTTTTAGAAAATCAAATCGATAAGGCAGCTCGTTTTCTCTAATCAGACTGTTGGACGAAAAAATATGCCAATAAATTGTGTATTTTCGAGTTGACATTGCTTTTCAGTCTTTGATCTGAGATGAACAGATTTCGTCGGAGTCGTTGAAATGATTCATATAAAAAGCATCGCACAGAATGGAAATAGTTTTGAGATATCCGATTTCGCTCATTGTGGGACCAAACAGCAATGAAGGACTTCTTGATAGGTAAGTCGATATTTAATTGTGTGTTTCGTTTGTAAAGTACTTTTTTAGCCTAGGCTATTTCAACACAACATCCCAACTATACATGATGATGATTTTAATGTGAAGAAAGTTCATCATGTGTGTATCGTTGATCAATTCCCAGAAGAAAGAGGAACAAATCGTGACTGAGAAATGATTGTAATCGAAACATATTCTTTATGTTTGAGAATATTAAATATTTCTATGCATTCAAACTCATACCATGAAAACTTAACAGATCTGATAAAAAAACATGTTCGTTCCGAAATGTTTTTCTCACTTTTAATAACAATGGAGATTATAAGGAAAACTTTTCCATTTCTTTTCGTAAAAGACAAGACGAAGAGCTTCCATGGCGTGAACTTTGAATCGGCGACACGACAAAGGATTTTGTGATTAAAATTGCGCGTTTTCAGAGAAATATTCTGATTGATCGAAGAAGGAGGAAATCTTTGAAGAAGTGGAGATGTTTCATTGGAGCGTCAGAATTATAATATATTTCTATTGATTGAAGTCTGTTTATTTTATTCAAATGTAACATATTATACATCAAGTTGATGTTGATGTGGTTCGTAATTAGTTTATATTCAGTGATGGCATCCAAACTTTATCGCAATTATTGGCGGAAATGTCGCTTTACAAATTGCTTCGTCAGGACATTCGAATGTTTGAAAAATATTTAGATACAATCCGATCGTCAGGACATACTGTTTCAATTCAATGCTGCAGTAAAAATTAGTAAAACAAATCATAAACATCAAGATATTTTTTCTCAATTATTGAAATCCAGTGATTGTTTTATTTGTAGGTACCGCGCGATTTATGATTACTAATCACGAAATTATCAAAAATCCAATTGAGCTTTATTTGCCATTTAGTTTTGCAAATAAAAAAAATAATAGTTTTGACTGTTACAATTGAATTTGGTGTCTTGCTTGGACTGAAGAACCACAAGTGCCTCAACACACACAACATAAAGAATCTCGTTGCTGAGAAAAGCGGAGCCGTCCATCAATCAATGTCTTGGAGAGAGGTGTTGAGGCGAGGAAACAGTCATTATTGCGCAATCAGTGCTAATTTCAAGCGAACTTCAAGAGATTTCCTGTGATAAGTACTCCGCTGCTTCTCTACTCATGCCAATCTCTGTCATGGTGGTTCTACTTCATCTTCGAAGCATATTGAATGTAATTTTCAAACTCCCTTTCATCAATACGTAAAACGCCATAGCTTTAAATTATTCAACGAAACATCTGTCAAAAAGTCTAGTTTGAGGAATTAAAACCAACTATTAGAGAAGTTGCTATACAAACCTTACTGTGAGCTTTGAATATTTAATATTCAAAGTTTAATGTTCGTCAGTCACTTCATATTGCAGTTCTTACCTGGAACGAAAAGAAAAGAACATTAGTGACGGAGTTTATGTCTCAAAACACTTCTAAGTTAGTTGAGCGAGCGTAGCGAGCGACACCACGGTACTCTTATGGCACTTTCTCTGTGTGTGTTTTTTTTTTTTTTTTTTTTTTGCCTGCACTGCCCAGGTCAAACCGCACAACCAATCGATCTGAAATTTTGTACACATACTAACGTATTCTATGCGATCCCTGGGATCTTTTCTGAACAATATCCTGTGATTGGTTCAAATTTTATAAAAATTATCTTTCGATTGGTTGGTTCGATCAATTTGAAATTTAGCAAAGTCATTGCAACCAACAATGTACCCAATCAAAAAAAAATTCAGCCATATCCTCCAATTGGTTCAAATTTGAAACCATTTTTCCTGTGATTTTTGAAATTTAAACTGGAACCGATTGACCGACCAACTAAAAACTTCGCATGGTCATTGGTACCAACATTTAAGGCATTTTTGCCAATTTTCACTCTAATATGTCGTTATTTTCAAAAGTTTTTGTCATTTTAGGGACTTTTTGCGTGTTGGCTGTCAAATTCACGGCGACTTCGAATCTACAAGGCAAGGTTGTTAGAGCAGAAAGTTTTAAACGATATGAAACTAATATTGACCGATCATCAGATTGATCTGATATTGTGTACACACTAATATCATATCATATGAGTGGTCCCAGGTATATTTTTTGAACGAGATCCTGTGATTTTTGAAAATTAACAAGGAACCGTTCAATCATAAAGGTTTAATCGATCAACTTAAAACTTAGCAAGGATTGGCAACTTAAAACTTAGCAAGGATTGGCACCAATATTTTTCATTTGTATACTTAATTTAAAACGGCCTATAGCCACACCACCATTTGACCTATCAAATGGTCTTCGATTAATCTGATCAATCAAACTCATATTTTGCATGGTCGTTCAGACCAACATTGTCTCTTATTTTACAAATTTTCAGCCCTACCAGTCAAGAACATAGATGCACTTATTGACAGTTTTAATAACTGTCAGAAATTACATTTCAAAACAGAAATTCCACTGCATTCTGGGTTGCTCTATGTAGCAAAGCAAAGTTTATAGATGGCTATTCTCAATATCAAGTAAGACAGATTCTTTTCTTAGTTGATCATATTGCAATACATAATGTAGTCAAAATGTAATGTATGTATTTCATATACATAGGTATAGGTATACCTTATCTAAAATAATTTATTTTACGATATGGATTGTGTTTCACAGTTATGAAAACGACGTTTTGACTATATAACATCATATTTTACACATTTCCAGCCCAATCGGTCAAGAATTTACAGACTTATTGCTGTTTTAAGTGTTTGAATATCTGTCCAAAGAGATTGATGGAAAAATATCAGTACAATAATATGTTATTTAATTGTTCCAGAGTGTTTATGAAAAGTTGCAGGGAAAATTGGTAATAAATAATGTATAGTTAGTTATCTTTGATTGAATGGATCGTGCTATGATTGGCGATGTCGTGCGTGTCGGTGCTCGCTCATCAACGCGTTACACCGAGCGTTTTCTTAGTAGGAATCATAGTGCATTGTTCTTAATCAACAAATCAACTCCTTTGTCGAACAAATCCGGTGTTATTTTGGGTATATACAATGTCAATGTTTTGAATCGAAACTCAAAATAAAACATAACAACAAGACAATAGAGTACAAACAATAATTGAATATATTGAACAATAAAATTAGTGAAAAACAATATACCGACGAATATACTACGATCTGCAGTTTTATTCAAAAAATGTATCCGCGTAATTTTTACTCAAGTCAAGAAATAAAATGCATATCTTCAGAAATCAACATGGCCGCAGGAAAATGCTTTGAATTCCATCTTAGCCAATCAGTTGATACCGCCACCACGCTCCCGCCGAGACGAGCTGTACTGAACGCCGACGACGCATTATTCAATTAGGTTACATTACCGTTTAGTTGCCGTGACAGTGAGCTTCTGACGTCACTCGCCGGCACAAATAGCTTGACACTTGTCAAATCACGCACAGATAATTAGCAGAGTGATCATCATTGCTGACAGCAGCATGGAATCTACTGTGATTAGCTCCATCATTAAATACTTTCTCAATTTAGATAGATGACGTTAGTTTTTTTTTAGGTTATTAAATTATTTGTCTAGTGTTGGATGTACTTGCTTAGTTGATAGTTAGCACAATAAAAATATTATGGACTTGTAAACAGTGGTGATGTAATTGTTCGCCAAGCTCAGTTCAATAATTTTTATTTATAAATACAATTTTTTTAAATTCTGTTTTCAAGTCTCTCCCCCATCCCCCCTTGTCAATGCCTATGTACATTTTATGCGAGGATTGAATACTTCGACTCAATAATGCTTTATAAACTGACAAGACCTCTAATATATTTTGCATATTTTTTTAAGATCAATTATTTATATTGTGACTATCTACTAGAAGATTGTATCTTGAACCAAGAAATATGTTTAAAATGAATTGTTAAATGAACGTTAATCATTATTTTAAAAGCATTTCATATCCTAAAAGCTACGTTGTAACATAAAATGCATTGTAGTAGGTAATCAAAACACCGGCATAGGATTTTCTCGGTGACCTTTCCCCATAATGGTGTATCTCTACCGTCCAATCGCCGTACATATCGACAGAGAATAGTAATGTCAGTTGTGAAACCACACTACTGCATACAGCATTGAGTGCAGGTAATAATGGATGATCCTGACAATAAAAATTTAGCTCTCTATAGCCTTGATAAGGGCATGCAGTTACGTTGCGAAATGTTTCCCGTTCGCTTGAACCGATCGGAAAACACAGCAGAAAATTGAGCAACTTGGAAGCGTGTAGTCTTACACATTGTTTACCACAGATGATCGTTGGGTTCAGATACCTTCGTAGATTGATATCTTAAGCCGGATAATCGTAGCGTAAAACAAACGATTTGCTACGCATCATGTTTTTGGTTAAATCGATGAATTTTAAAACAAGTTTTATTTGTCTGTTAGCACTTGATTTTGATTAGAGAGGTCGTGGGTTCGATGGCGGTGTCAGGGTGTCCTGATTGTGGCTTGTCGTGATTCCCAAGAGGCAGATGCTAACATACTTCCGCCAGTGCACGACTCTCCTTCTATTGTAGTTTAAGTAGGTACCTTTTTCGCGGGGCGTAACATCTTTATTTTAGAGAAAAAGTAGGTATAGATACCAAAAATTATTAATTTCCAAAATGTCTTTTATTCTGAGAAATAACAGAGGAAAATGTACTCAATATAGATAAAATGAACCCTTTAAATACGAATTTGCACCTGGCTGAACATCTTGCTCGTTTTATTTGTATCCACAGCTTCTATAGTTCAAACGATTCATTCCGTTTCACTTCACATCATCCAGCATCTTTCCGCGCACAAATCTCCCCGACGAGACATAACTCATATCCTCAGTCCACATGTCAGAGATGTCCGCCTCTTTCTAGGTCACCCTTCCGGGGATCGAACACGGGGCATCAGGAAACACGCCGATACAAGTGCAACAGAGCAAACAGAATCGAAATGAAATGTACCGTTTTGAACGTTAGGAGCAAATGAATTTGAATACCTATCGACTTTATGGAACGATTTGAGAGGTCAATGAATTTGAATTTTTGGAACGTTTCATAATTACCGCCTTCCTCAATATGTGTCTTCGTGACTGGTTACAAGGCGGTGGATTTTGTAAACACAATTAATTTGGTTTTGAAAATTTCGAACGTTTCTAGAGATGAAATTTGAGTGAACTTGATAATGTTCAAAAATGAAGTCGCCGCCTTCTTCAAAGTCTAGAAGGCGGTGGGTTTAGTTGGACTTTTTGACTGAATGAATTTGAAATTATGGAATGTTTCCGTATAAGAATTTGATTTTGAATGGAATAATGCCTTCTTCAAGCAGTCTCCCCGTGTCCTTGAATGAAGTGTGAAGTAATACATTTTGGAATGTTTCGTGAGATTTCTCAAAAATTTGAATTTTTAGAATGTTTCGAAAATAATGCTTTTGACTGTACGAGCGTTTCTACATCCACTGTGAAGCAAGTCACATTCAGCCTGTATACTGAACTGATGAAATGAACACGAGTCAGTTAATTCACAGTATGCGAAGTGTGAACGTCATTGAAAATGTCGACGTTGCCTCACTTAATTCAAATGTCTTACAATATTCCCGCCCCTCGCATTACAACCAGCGCGGCACGGCACGTACTCTTCCGCGCCTTTCGTTAATTATAATTAGGGGATATTCGTGTATTTAGCACAAGTTGGTGTATAGCGAGTGCTTGTATCACTTCAATGGTTCTTCGGAATTAATCAAGTAGTTGGCGAATGCGTACACCCGTGGGCTGTCATTAATCAGCAGAATCCAGTCAAACAAAGGGGAAGAAATGCTGGGTACAGGATTCTACCGTTCACAGAGATAATTAGAGCGTTTATTTAAAAAACAGAAATATCCAGGAAATATGGTGTAATTTATTATACATTAGGGAAATCACGTTTGGAAAGATAGGTGGTAATAGTTTGGCAATAGCCAAGAGGCTTTAGAAATGCAATTCGTTATTAGTTTTTCTTGTTATTTTTCGCTCGGCTTCGAGCTTGAGACGTTTATCTTCTCGGCAGTGGCGAGCAGGCGGGTCCCAAATTTGCTCCCAAATTGCCCCAAAAAGGTATTTCGCTATGCTGCTTTTTGAGCCAATGGACAGTGGACAACAGAGTGATCAAATCGTTTTTGTACGCTCATTCATTGGGCGGCAATCAAGGTATTAAAAAATAAATTTGAATTTATCTTACAGTTACTTTTACCTAGTAGCATTAGAATCCATACAACTCAAACGAAAAAATTATAAAGATTACATTTTCATTATTTCACAATTGACATTTTTCCGAAAATTCTCCAAACTCTCTCCATGTTGATACCCCCCCCCCCCCCCCCCCCCCCCCCGGTAAAGGTGAATGGACCGTGTCTTCAATGAGCTTTTCTCCTTTTTACAAGATCTGCTTCAGCATTGCCCAGACTACTCTTGATCCCTTGCCCCTCCCGACGACCACCATGCCGCACGCCACTGGGACGCTACGTGTGCATCTAATAAGACTGTCTCCGGGTCTACCCCCCCCCCCCTCCCGGCCCATGCCGCACGCCACTGGGACGCTACGTGTGCATCTAATAAGACGGTCGCCGGGTAATCGACGAGTTGGAAATTACTAAACAGTTAATAACTGCAGGTCAGGTCTGCCAACATCGCAACTCGAATCATGTTTTCCATGTTCTGTGAGTCCGGCTCACGATCATCCACAGCGCACGATCTGGGCGCCATTACCACTCCAGCACAGGGCAGCAATTCTAACTTTGTGTATCCGGATTCGGCCAGGATCCGATTCGGTGCAATGTTAATCCATATGGACGTGCATCGGATTCGGGCTGTATCCGGAATTTTCAAGTTATGGAATAGGGCCCCAGTACACGGTTACTTGATCTACAGAATTGGGCTCCAGTTCTTGGGGAATGCCCTTCAATAGCTGCCTATAAGTTCTCAAAAGACAACTTTTTGAAGAACTTTAAAATTAATGGAACCCTTCGTTTCCTCTCCTCACGTGTTTACTTTTTACAGAAGTTGGATTCACATTCGATGGTTAAGAAGCAACACCTCCTAAGTCAAAAATGATTACTTTTCAGGAGAGGATAAAAACCAGTTTTAGGTTAAGAAGCAAAACCTCCTAAGTCAAAAATAATAACTTTTAAGGAGAGGATAAAAACCAGTTTTAAAATTGAGCTTAAGTGCAAAAATGAAATTAATATCCTATATAATATTTGTTAGTATAGTTAATTATAATTATTTGAGAATTTTTGACTTACATTAATTATTTTCATTAGAAATTGACTTACGAGTTATTGCCACAATTAATTTATCTTTTAGTTACAAGGTGGCGCTGCAGTTCAGTTTCACGTCCTATAGTTTCACGGAATTGAGATACGAGCTTTTGCCATGACATTCGTTATTTTTATTTGAAATTTTTAACATTAAAATGTCATTTTGGTAAAAATTGAGATACGAGGTATTGCATCTTAACCATCGATATGTTACGAACACTGTATTTTAATGAACTTGGAATTTCATTGAAGTCAGTCATTTCTGTCGGTCCCCTTTATAACTGAGGTTTTCGTACTTTTCCTCAGTCGAAGTACAAATTTCTGACTAAAATAGCCGTCAACGATTGTCTTCTTCCACATATCCGCACCGATCATTTCAATTCATCGTCTCTACCGTTTATTATCGGCACATTATCATGCAGTCATGTCCAAATTTAGTCGTCTTGAGAAAAGAAACTTGAAACAATACTTTTTCAATTCCATTTTTTTATCATGTTTTTAACGTTTGTATTTTATTTTATTTTTTATTAAGCATACAGAAATAATACAAAAACACTTTTTTGCACATATAAAAATTAATAATTCAATAAAAACTGAACGAAAACAATTACCAGGAAGAATGTTAAAGGCCATAAAAAATCGATGGCTTGAACCTTTTTAAACTTCGGAGTCAAATAATTAATTATTAAATAAGTAATAGCTTTAAAGTTCATCTAGATCGCAACAATTTACCTTCATTCCAAACTAAATTGTTCTTGTCATGCCTTTTATTTTAATACATCACAGTAATTATGGGCTAAATTAAATGACGTCAATGCCAACAATACAGTTAGCGCCGCGTAAAGCACAATAATGTAATTGAATAGCCGTCCATTTTGTATTCACGTCTAAATATCATCCATTTTGTTCACCACCACGATGTGAAAGCCCCCGCTCATTCTCTCTCTACGTGACGGTCAAAATAGCAATTTGCCTCTCAATTCCGCATATTTTATGGTGCGACATTAAAAAGAACGTCACTACACACGTACATCCAATGCGAGGGGATATTTTTAATATGTATATGGAGTCGTATTGATGCTGAAGCAATTTGCATAACATCAAAGTAGAAAAAATATATGTACACGATTACAGAATGTGGATTTTGAATAGCGCTAGAAGGCCGGTTCGTTTCGCAAAATAAATTTGATAACTTTTAAATCTAGCATAAAAATATCTAATTCCGTCATATTCAGAACACTGACGTGGCAAAAAAGATGTGACGATTTTTATTAATTTTTACGAAATTGAAACTCCTGTGCTAGGATTAATTTTTTTCAACCAAACTCAAGAGCAAAGTATCCATAACATATTTGCACCAATCTCTATCATTCATATTGGTAAACCATTATTTTACCTCACCATTTAATTTATAATTTTATAATATTTTTTTAAAATCCACGTCCTTGCTGGTGCAAAATATATTTTTGCCCATCAGTACTAAGGTCTTACTATACCAATTAGTTGCAAGAAAGAGTGACCCTTAGAGAGTAATACTTAATGTCATACTCATAAGGGTCGAGTAACACTGTACCTACTCACACGCCATTATAATTCAAACAATAAAATATATGAACAAACTTTCAGGAATGGGGGGGGGGGGGGGTTGAATGGTGAATTTTCTGGTTCAATTATTAGACATTTATACCTATGCCAAGAACAAAATACGCTTAAAAAGTATTAAAATCACGTAAAAATGCACTAAATTCATGCCTGAAATTCAACATTTTTCCGGGACTGTGCGACCCGGACGGAAGCCCCCCCCCCCCCCCCCATTTGTCTTCGTAACCACAAGTGTCTCCAACTAAAATACTTTTGCAATATTATTCTCCCTTGCAAATTTAGTTCCTACGCGCCTGTATACAAATTAGCCCATCGTTTCGAGTAAAAAATGTTTCATCAATGTTCTGCTCCTGTCACAAAGTTTCATCTTCTCTAAACTCTTCTCCCGAGCCCACGGCTGAATCCCACTTCTATTGACATCTATTTCCCCAGACACGTTAGTCTCCTGTCAAGACTCCGCCGGAGCGGAATTACTTCTGAGAAAACAATAAACCGACTTTCCCGAACTTGTTTCCTATGATTGACGCATCAGTCAGCGAAGATGGAGGAGCGGCCGTGTGGTTACTCTCGATCGACAATAATGGCGTTATCTCCCAGCAGAGTTGGCGATCGACTGTCAAGAATAGTATGACTATCCATATTTCATTGTACTACAATTAAAAATAATCAGCAACTTAGAAACCACTCCCAATCCACACAAAAACTGATCATTTTGACCCAAATCAAGTATTTATTAGGTATGTGATTCCATTGATTGACCTAGGCGACATAATTTATGTATTTTACCGCATAAATACAGATCAAATAAATCGTGAGATGTAACTCGTACTATACATACATCTCGTTTAGTGGCTAGTGATATAAAGGCCTTCCTCTACACACTCTAGGCCGCTATGTAATGGCTGTTCACTACACGCTGTCCTGTAACTGCTGTTCTCTACACTATCTTGTAATGGCTGTTCACTAAACACTATCATGTATAATGGCTGTTCTCTACACTATCATGTATAATGACTGTTCACTACACTATCATGTATAATAGCTGTTCTCTACACTATCACATGCCAATTGTTCGCATCTAGATTCATTCATCTGAACACAACAAATAGGTGATACGTCACGTGACAATGCACTACAAAATGGTGGACAATGATTCACTTGACGCACTTGTGTTATTGTTGTGCATGTGATGGTGTTTACTGATTTATAAAGTGTTGAAAATACGAGAATGATCAACAATATGTAGACTTTTCATGTGTTCATTCATTAATTATCAACTAGGAAACTGTTGAAATTACTCATTCATTGCAAGCTGGTATTTTGTTTGAGTATCATATTTTTGCAGCTGTAGAATATTTTCTAAGCATTTAGAAATTAGTTTTGTAAATATCAGTACCAATAGGGTTTAGTGTTTCGTGTCAAATTTCAGTTTGGTTTGAGGGATGGTCTGACCTGTACACAAGGGCATAAGGAAAAAATAAAGCAAAAGGGTCAAATGGAGATGCTTTCTCCTTTCGCATTTTTCTATAGAAACTCGACTCTGTTGGTACGGAAAGAAATTTCCATTTCCATATATAATTCACAAATTCTTTGTAATTTCGGTAGACATTTTATTGAAGTTGACATTTGAACGCAATATCTTTATGATTATGTAAATGAAATGTAGACAGAGAACGACACAAGCTCTAACATACCTGAGTCGTTCCTGTATCAAGAGAAACTTTACAAGTCCCAATTTCATTTCATTTACGTACATTGCAGTCTGGAACACATTAAAACCCCCCAAAAAACGAAACTCAAGTGAACTCAAACTGAATAACGAACCCTTTATTGTTGAAGGGCGTCATTAAATCTAGACTACGCCCTCCGGGAAAAAAATGTACCATGTCTGATGCCAAGAGATTGTACACACAAAGGTTTCAAGCACAATGCACACACGAAGTTCACCAAACAGCGATCTGCAAACTTGCGAAGTTGCGGGGCAGAGAACTAAACTAAATAAACCGCAGACATTCTCCCATTTTGATCCAGCAACCAGCAGTCACACACACGGATGTATTCCATTTCACTTCAAACAGCGCGCCAAATTGAACATTCCAAGCAACACACACCGCCTTCTTGGATGCGCTCTTCTTGATGCATTCCAGTGTGCGGTGATTTGCCGGCATTTGTTTCAATTTGAAAGATTGGAACGTTTCGATTCGAAGAGGTATTTGCATAATGCACCGCCCTCTGTATGTGGCCCGTTCGAGAGACAAATTGCAATGTAAATCGTAGAGTAATGGGGTTGTTCACGCAAAACTTTTGTAGATGGCGCTGCTGTTCTAATCGTCCGGGAGAGAGCCAATCAAAATGCATCTAGCGGAATGGAAGGTTTTTAAATCTTGGCGGGAGTTTGATTCAGAGATCTTGGATTCAGAGACCAACCAATCAGAGAGAGACTCCTCCAATGCGGCTAGCGCTGCGAGTGAGAGCAAATGGCAGTGAACAACCCCATTTGGTTGGATTGGAAAATAACGGAAAATGCTCGTTGCAAGTTCGATTTCGGATAATCCAGTTGATTTTGTTGAGATATAGGTACAGGAAAGATAGATGAACAATTATATAATCCGCACGTCGTGAACTAATGAAATTGAAATCAAACACGATTTAAAAAAAATATAATATATCGAACGTATATAAATTCCGGAATTCCACAGGATCAGAATAGGGAGACAGGAATTAACCCTGCACGAAGTATTTACCTGCACATCTGGGACTGGCTTCACAAAAAGTATTACATATTATCTTTTGTATTATCTTTCATTTAAGATCGTGCTTTTGGTATTATATCAAAAGATAATAATACGTATTAGGCGATAAAACTTTTTTTGGAAGCTATGGACCGTAGTTTTTACAAACGCTGGGACTAATCATGAACCAGACAAATTAATTAGTCAGAAATGTGCAGATGCATACGCCAATTAATAACATTTTGTTTAATCCGGAATTAAATTTCGTTCGTGTTTCCGTCTTCAAAAAGAATTAATTCAAAACTAGTTTCCCAACATCACGCATCTTGAAAGGACAAGCACGTTGTAGCTCATGTGCTCCACACACACCTGAGTGTACTGTGTTCTCGCATCACCTATACCGTTGAGTGGAGAGTTGAATGACCCGCGACTTAGCTCATGGGGGGGGGGGGGGACTTGTGGTTGTCTTCATTGACTCTGGGATTGTCGCGAGATCTGCATGACTCAGTGACAACGTGAGTTTAATAGACTGAAAACTGTGTTCACTCCTAGTCTAATGGCATTGTATTGAAATTCAAGAGTCCACCGCAGAGATAAACTTTTTCACTGAGGTACCACCGAAAGACTTGGCTCAGGTCAGGGGCGGACTGGCCCGGGATGCCGGATCGTAAGATACGGAAGGGAATACACAAAATAAAGCTCCATTTCTTGGCAAATGGGGCCTTCACTTATGACCGTGTAACACCCCTTTAATTAACCCAGCCTATATGGTTCAGGGTTGGGTTGGACTCTCATTTGGGGAGCCCGGGTTCGATGGCTGCCTACGACTTTAAGGGGAAGGAAGAGCCTCTGAATGAGGACCTCGGCTGGAAAGCAGTTATCGCCCCGTCTCGTTGAAGATAGACTAGATGTTAAAGCGACAAAGTTGTGGAGAATGAATTGCAGATTATGCAGCGTTGACTACTTATTTGAAATTTTTAATCACCTTAAAGTTATAAGTAGTTATATGTTGCGTAATTATTGAGTAAATAAAACTAATAATTTTAAAAATTGGTTCAACGACGCTTAAACTAGATTTAATTTCAAGCAACTTTGCTCTTGAAACTTTTTTTCTAACTTGATCGGTAGAGGCACAATTTGCTTTCTCACACCATCAATGTTATGAGTTTTGCATAAAACCAGGGGCACTTAAACCGACTGAAGTTGCAAGTAAACATTCTGGGAGTTCCAGTAACGGTGTGGAAGGGGATGATGGGAGGGTCCTAAGAGACAGCATGGAAATATAAATAGTGCACTGATAGCGAGAGTTTGTATGTCAACAATAATCATCAGTTTCCCCGGCATTTACACAATCAACGACGACTGGAGACAGACGGACCTCAGAGTTGTCTAAATCATCTTACCTAATTTATAAAAATCTATCTATCATAAAGTGTATACCGTCTAAAATGATTGGAAATGGCCTAAAATTAAATTTTCATTGTAAGTTGATAAAATGTAAGTGAACATTTTCAGAAACATAGAATGTTGATATTCAAAACAGCCATGTTCAAATCTGCCCAACAATTTAATTTATTATAAGAAAATTCGCTGTTGTATTAATAAAGACTTCACTTAATATTATTTTTTATGCTATTTTTTAATTTTAATTTGAATATTTATGTTTTTTTGAAGATATAAATATATTTTTGCTAATTGAATAACTGTTGAAATCGGCAACACTTCTCTAAGCATCCATAATAATTCACTGTAAATAGTAGCATCTCGGGCTATCTATTATTCTTGAGTCAATCTCGGCAAGGTTATGTCACGATGTGTATTTATTCTCATTGTGACAACAATGTCGAACAGGTTTCCCGTCTACAATTATTAGTGCAGAATAACAGATGAATTTCGACGCTCGCTAAGAGCACATCAATGTGTATCCCTAATGTATGCACTATTTTATTATTTATAACTGAAAACTGTATTTTATAAAGGTAAAGAAATATTTTTGGTTGCAATGTGTATCATAGCAACTGAATGATAATTATACATTGTACGTGTTATTTCACACGTTAATCCCGAACACAGGTTTAGGTCACCGATAGCAATGATTTGTCAGACAAACGGCGAATAATTATTTAATTGTTGTATTGACCGTTATCATTACTCCAACCATTCCATTTAAAAAAAAAAATCGATGTAGGTGTCAATTGATTTAAAATATAAAATATAAAGTGTGTGACTTTTTGTTGATTTTTTCTACTAGTTTTGAGCAATGAAATAATATATGATATTATTTCAAAATTTCAACATCGTGTTACCTAATTCATTGATTTATAAATTTCACAACATACCACTTATATAGTCCGGAGAAAAGGCTGGAAATATTCATGTGTATTTTTATTACTTTATTTCATTATTTTTCGTATTTTCTACTCTCTACTTAGAAGAAGTAGACAGTAGACAGTGTCTACGTTCTATTACAAGAACCACATGCACAAAAACTAAAATGATTTTCTTGCTCTGATTGCGATAATATTATTCTCTTAGTAAAGAACCCAGAGAGAAATGAGACTACCTATACCTATTCGTAAACAAATTTTTCCAATGGCATTATACTCTCAGGTGGTGAAATAAGATCAGTCAGTGTCATATATCGCCGTTATAATGGTTGGAATAAAAATCAATAAAAGGATTTGCAATCTTTGAATCTATTAGATAAGTGTTGAACACTTTATTGCGTGTGATTATTCTTGATCCTCGATGATTTTGTTCGTGTTGTGAAAGTGATGCCAATTATGTCATTTGAGTTGGTAGCCAGTCTGGACCCAGCGATCATAACAACAATACTCGGGGTATCCGATCTCACTTCTGTTTACATTTTTTGCATGGGAATTAAAGTCGGAAGAAAACATTCATATCAAACATTGTTCCCAGCTAGACCAATCACAGTAATGACAACAAATTCGTCGCCAAATCTGATCCCGCCTTATTTACCTTTAAAAACCCCGCCCACAATAGCAATTAGAGCTGATTCTCTGGGAGCAGTCAGCCGATCCTTCCCCTTAAGTCTTTTCGGGCATGATTTTCTGTGATTTCCTCAGTGGAAAACTTTAGTGGAACGCTCCTTACTAAAGGCGAAAACCTTAAGTTTTCATTGTGTCTCACCTTTCTTCACATAATCAAAACCCAAAATCCTTACAATCAGTAATTATCCTGAAATTGTCCCTTATTATCCCTTATCTGATACACCAAAATGTTCCAAAAATTAATTGACGAAATTCAAATAATTTCGAAGCATGGAACTAGACTCCTGATTGGCTGACAGTACTAGTCTAGTGTATGTTTTTACCGCTAGTCTCTGATATAAGCGCCACCTCCGCAGTAATAGCAACTCGCGCTAAAACCACGCCACATCTTGATGAGACACATTGTGCTGATGACGTTTTGACCACGTGACGATGACAATATGTCGGATGCACAAACATTGACCTCAATTCCTAAGCGCAAAGACGTAATGAGAAACTCGGAACACTTCGGGAAAATGAGTTTCCACGTTATGGCTCGTCATTAATAACACCGCGTTGGCTTTTCGTGAAATGAATGCACTTTTGAGTAAGTAAATGTGGAAATGCATCGTTGACATCTTTCTGAGGTGCAGAAGCAGGCATTAAACTAATGAACTGTGAGATTGGCTTCTTATAATATCTGCAAGCTTTTATGCAATTTGGGTTAGATTCTTGAGAACGTATTAAAATGAAGGACAATTCCTATTCCTATTTATATTTCCAAAATGCAACCAAGCATCTGAAAAAATTAACTGTCTAAACAAATAGTTAATATAGTTTTAGGAAATAAAAGCAAGAAGACATTATGAGAAAGATTTTTTTTCAAGTTTCTGACAAGAAAAGAAGTAGAACAGTGTAGCAGGTTTCTCCTAAATTTTTCTGGAAAAGGCTATTCTCAACAGTACTTAGTCTTGCTGAAAAGCACATCACATGAAGTACGTGTAACGCCAGAGCCATGATTCCATCACTTTTTCTTTCTCTTCTCCGCGAAGACAAAGTGGCTAAGTTTCCTCCGTCCGCTGCAATCTGGCGTCATTAATCCCCACCGCTGATTAGAGCAAAACTGCGAGCCATTGTCACTGTCAGCCGCTCGCCAAGATGAGAGACGGAGCGAGAGATCTGCAGACATAGTGCGAGTTTTTATCACGAGCGTGCGCCACAATCGCAGTTGTTCGTAACTCATACCGCAAGGTAATTACTTATTAGTAACGTTGGAATCAACAGATTATTTTCTATCTCTTGTGCCCTTTGCATGGGCGTCCACAGGGAGGGGCAAGAAGGGGCGCTCCCCCCCCCCCCCCCCCCCGGATGTCTGGAAAACAAAACAAAATCTGGGGTTTTACGTATAGTTTCATTTTGTAGGCAAAAAACTGAAGAAAATTGATTTCAAAGTGTCAAAAAAACAAGAAGTGTCCTGCGCAATATTTAAAAAATATTTCAACAAAATACACCTCATGACGTCTCAAAACTGATTTTTAAGTGTCCAAAAGGGGGTGTAGGGGGCTCACCCCCTACACCCCCCTTTACCCGTAAAACATTGTTTTCTTGCCCTGCCCCCACCTGGCAGAAATTCTGCGAACGCCCATGGTTCTGTGAAAACTTGTGTTGAAGTTGTGACTTTTATCAGCGGCGATTGAAACGCGTTTTGGTGATTTACTCGACACAGATTTCATGTCAGGTGCTTTACGGTTGGTGAGGCAGCAGAGCGTTTGCCGTGTGTGGTGTATGTTTATCTTTGCTTATGGATGAACCTCTTCACAAGATTACGAGAAAAACTGCATTCATTTGGTGGCGCCATTATCGTTGACAAATGAGAAATGTATGCACTTCACTTGACTGCACTTGGGGCTTCAAGGGAAGTTATTATTTTCCATTAAAAATACAACAGAATATAAAAGGTGCTATTTATTTATTTTGTTATATTTTAGTTCATTTACACAAAATTGTATGTGGTATCGTTGCGATCGTAGCTACAAAGCAGACATTTGAACCGGAATACAGTTTTTTGAATGTCCCATCGAGTAGGGTTGCACAACTAGGGTTACTACACCGTATAGTAAATGTATAATTCAACCTGGACTAGATTTTCACATAATGTATTGTTGCTTTATACTACAATTATGACATTATCAGTCCCATATTATATAGCAACTAATAATGATATTGCAACGACAACATTTAATCACGCCAACTGAAAACAACCAAAGCAGACAACATTAATTCTTTCATGGCTATAAGTTTTCTCTTGCTTCATTGTAATCAGGCAAATTTGGTATGACGAAATGTTTGAATCAGACACTGTGTAACCTCCAAAAGAGGTTTACGTACTGCTTTCTCATGGCCAAACGCGGTTCCATCATTTTCCCAACCAAATTTTTAATTACAAATATACATTTTTAAGCATTTTTTTTAAAGAAAAATAACTGGATAGATGCTATCAAAACATGTGTAAAGTAACCTATTCCTGGCACGTATTTGCTACTCTTCAACACTAGTGTTTAACCTCGATCGCTCTGCCCATATAAGCAGCGTGAGAATGTGCAGAAGTGCATCGCGCAAACTGCACTCAGCTGCGTTTATGAAATTACAGTAATCTTCTTTAGCCAAGCTTGGGATAATAGTTTCAATATTGTTATTTCAGTTTTAACAATAAAAAGGAAACTGATGGAAATTACGATGCAAATTGTTGTGTGCAGTAAGAAAGAGGCGCAGGGAAATCAGGAACTGTTGGAGGATGACTTGGCTGATTCGAATGCAGATCGCAGCTGATGTTTACAATGATGGAACATGGAGATTTCACGCTTTGATGGGCGACACTTCCAAACCCAGCTGGGGGTTTAGTAAGTCAGTGACTGATACTGTATCGATACTGTATTGATACTATATCGATACTGTATTGATACTGTTTGGATACCGTTCTCGACATTTCTGCAAGCAACCATTTTTTTTAGAGTCTTAAAATTTAGCCCAGTAAGATCTTTACACTTTACAATGGACATATTATTATAATTATTAAGATTATTTTCCGTCAAATCATTTGACTGTAAAAACCAACTTTGATGAAAATATTTTTATCTGTCCAAGGGTTTGGGCCATAAAATGTGTTTTAGAATTTCAAAATAAAGATAAACATTGCAAAGGTATGTTTTTTTATTTCTTTTTGTCTTCCTTTACTTCTTCAGAGTAGAAAAATACGAATGATTTGACGTTACAGTAGGGATCTCTTAAATAAAAAATCATTGACAGAAATGTACACTCGGCCAAACAAAACTTGAACGTTGACCAAATTTGAATGACTCCTGGTCATGTTCCATAACCAATCAAAGCTTGTTATTATCATTGAAATGTGAGGTCACCTACTAGAGTGAGACAATGCGATCGCTTAGACTGACTTCTGATGGTGCGATCTTACATTTATCAGCCTATCAGATTTATTGAACGTTCAAGTTTTGTTTGGCCAAGTGTACATTCCGACAAAACAAACAACTTAAATCTTTAAGAATGCTCTTTAAATTTCGCTCATTGTGCGCAGGAAATGGATGAATCCGTGGCAATTTCCACCGGCGTCGATATCACCGCCGTAACATTGAAAACCTCCGCATAATATCCGACTTCAGTAGTAATATCCGGTTCAGTTGCAGAAAAGCTGGCTCACACATCATCAATGACATCACACCGCGCGCTTCAATTCAAATCAGATTGGAAGATTGGAACGTTTCCTGATAGTCCATTGTGAACACGCGCAATTCGCGGGTTTCGAGTTTAGAAGAAATCAGGCATTGTTGTTACAGCCGAAAGCTTGCTATTTAAATATCCTAAAATATTTCATTCTACAATTACACTTAAATACATTTGCACCAAAACTTATTTACTATTGTCACTGATACTCTGCATGAAGGCCGAAGCCAATTTTCACGATTATGCGTTGACATTTTTGGAATGACGTAAGCTCTCAATTGTCATTTGACTGACGTCAACAAACACAGTTATATTGAAGTCTTCCCTTACACAATGTCTCATGTCACCATTACCAATAGACCATTTTAAATATTATCTCGGGGGCTCTGCTTTCTAAGTTGAATCATATGCAGTATTATTTCCAGACACCTTAGTCCCTGTTTTACCTATTGTTGAAACAGGGACTAAGCTGTCTGGAAATTAAACTGCATATGATTTTTCTTAGAAAGCAGAGCCACCGAGATAATATTTAAAATGGTCTATTGTAATGTGATTGGATGGAGGCAAAACTACTGGTTTTTCAGTTCAGCCCAAGAATATTTGATTGGACTTTTGGCCTTCTACCTCGGAGGTACAGATTAATTGATTGCTTTTATGTTGTCAAGCACACACCCTGAGCCAAAAAGAGCAGCTGAGAGTTACACTTAAACTTTCAAATATTCAAAAAGTTCCAAAATGATTCAAATGAAAACTCGCGTCAAATTTCAAACATTTGAAATTATGGAACGTTTTTCGTTCACTCGAACAGCTGAGTTGAGAGTGGAGACAAACATTCATGGCCGTGTTTCCCTCAACACTTGCTGCATTACCGACGCTCGGTCAAATCCTTCCAGCAGAGTGCACCGCTGCAGATGCATAATGCATCGGGCGCAGCGTGCCTGACGCGATCTATTGCATAATCCTGCTCGTGACAATGTGCATCGCAGTGTTGCACATGCACATCGGTGATAGTCGATAAGCAATTGTTTTTGAGCATAAAACGTGTCTCGACTGCGTATAATGAAATTTACAGTGCTTGAGATTTTAGAAAATAACTGGTCAATTGCTTAATGGATTTAGATCTGCGAATTCTTGAGATGTTGCTAAGCTGTATAAATAATATTTGCATCGCTACTCGTAATCGAGTATAAACTTCATTAATTGATCAACTTTGTTCATTGTACAAGTCCGCTAATAAAGTCTCCTAGTATACGAACATTCTTCATTATTGAATGAAGCCGTTATTACAAAAATTGTCCTGGAAAATTACAAAGCCATACGAATGGCTGGTTTTGGGAAGAAAATGATTTGATATAAAATGTTAAGGACTAGGAAAATAATTAATAGATTAACTGAAAATAATGCGTATTACTACATTTTAAATACCTATTTTTTAGCAATCTAAATAGTCTAACCACACTCTTTAAAATATTACAGATTAAATACACTTCCTTTCAACTATTTTTTAAAAAATCTGGAGAGTTAGCATAAAAACTTCACTTGTGAGCACAAGCGAAATTAATGCAAGATAATTTGATTATTTTTTGCCCACACTCCTAAGGCCTATATTGTTGACAATAACAAACCACAAATCAAAATCCAACCCACAAAAAAGTCACCCTGCGTTCAATATACTTAGCATACCATTAGAACCGATGACTTATAGCGGAATAAAACAAAAACCAAATAACAAATACTTCCTCCCAAGAAGGCGTCGCCATTTTTTACTCTCTGCGGCTTCCGGAAGTGGCGCTGTGTGCTCGCCCAGACTTAACATATAAAATACAGCACGGAGAGAGAGAAAGAGAAAAGAGAAAGAAACACACCCCACCCCCTGGATAAAAGGATTGTTGTCTCTGCAGATTAAAGTGGGTAGTATCTTAGCCGATACAACGCCTGGATTAGGAGGGGGTTTCCGCAGAATCGAACCGCGGACCCCGGGGCGGGAGACAGAACACGAGAATTAATCCTGATCAAGGGGGAAAGAAATGCTTCGCTGGATGCTGGAGACCCGAGATGTGGGCTCTTACAACATTCACAATCACAACCCATTATAAATATGGAAGGTTATTATCGGAAAAAAGAGGAAAGGAAAGTTGTATTTCTTCGTAAAGTATGCATTTTCCAGGGGTATTTTAAAATTCCGGACTAATCCGATTTACGGGGATATTCGCCGAATCGGATTCCAAAAGAATCAAGAATTTTTAAGTCTGAATAGCTGAGCATTGATCTGGTTTTTTCCAATTTGAAACATCAATGCGCTAAGTAATTGAGCCTTTTTATGTAGATTATACCCATAAATGCGTTTTACAGCTTTTAAGATTCTACAAGGATACATGAAGGCGTTTTCCTTGCGTCTAAAAAGCTGTTGTAAATATCCAAAAGATATTGAGTCGTTTTATGTGGATTCCATATTCAAAGCCATGAAGAATTGTATCAAAAAGTTACGAAGATTTTCCAATCGCGATTTTCCTTCTTCACATTTGACATCAATGCTCGGAAAAGTGCAGCTATTCTCGACGTGTTGTTTTATTCTTTCCGTTCGACTTCTAAATGTTCCGTCACGAGATAAGCTGAAGAACGCCAGTTCGACTCCCCGGCTTATCGAGAAAACTGTTCCGAAGCGAAGGAAATCGCGGCACGTTCGCTTATCACACTCGGGACTGTCGCCGTGTGCATTCTGCAATCCCGCTGCACTTATACATGTGTTTCTTGTGTTCCGTTATCACACCCAATAGCACAATACCGACCAGCACCAGGATATGTCACGAATACGAGATAGTTGCACGAAGAAAGAGAGGAGTTTGCAAAATAGCACGCTGCATGTCGATTATCCCGATTATCCTCATGAAATTCTTTCTTTTTAGAAATTGAAATCAATTGTACAAAATGTTCTGAGAAATATGGTCCTAGTAATATTCATCAAAAAAAACTATTATTTTTGAGAAAATCAATATGGCAAGCTCAATTCACGTCACAGCTGACCAAAATCTAACTTGGGACAGAATGCTTTCAGTAAATAAACGATAAATACTCATTATATTTCTTGATTTAATTTTCTTATTTTATTTAATACCACAGTCCTGGGGACCGCTATGGAAACTGACGGATTGTGTCAAATTTTCCCAAAATACCCCAAGACTCATTATTTACTCCACTGTTATGCAACTGTGGGAGGTAGTTTTGATACCCATTTTCTCGCAATACTATTGAGAACATTTAAGAAATATTTAAAGAAAAAAAGTTTTATTTTTCACAAAGTATTTCATGAAAAAAAACGAAAAAAAAACTTTTTGTTTCAAATATTTCTTAAAATGTCTCAATAGTATTACGAGAAAATGGGTATCAAAACTACCTCCCAAAGTTGCAAAACAGTAGAGTAAATAATGAGCCTTGGGGAGACTTGTGAAAATTTGACACAATCCGTCAGTTTCCATCCAGGACTCTTAATATCTTTATTTCACAACTGTATTAGAAATACGATAGAACTATGAAAAGTGTCCCCAACAAAATAATAAACATTGCAAGGTATGTTACCATAGTAACCATGCTGATGCAAACTACCCTATCGGAAATAAGGTAATGAAATAAACTGGTAGTCTTATTCTAGAATTAATATTTCTATGAATCCTTATTTCAGGTAAAGAAGACACAGCGGAATAAAAGAAGCATCAAGTGACAAAAAGTGACCAATGGGTTCATGCCAACGAACATACGCGATTCCGGAATCACTTGTAATCACGCTGGAATAGTTCCAATCATGACTTTCACGTCGCCAGCAGATCGCGCCCGTGAATGTCAAGGTACCGAGTAATTATAAACTCGCAGAAAGACAGTGAAATGAAACGGTCCGTGGAACTATTCAGTATTCGCCGGCGCGACATTGCCGAAAACGCCGACGCAGTGCATGCACAGAGCAGAACCTTGACACTGAGCTAACGGTTCCTTCTTTCAGTTGATTGAACCGGTTCAGGAGGTGGCTGGCTAGATTGTAGCCAAGTTCATTAACACTCTTGGCAGCGTGTAGCGGGTCGGCCACTACAGATCTCATCACCTACACGGAACATCAACCCTATACAATTTATAAAAATAACGAAAGAACATTTGGAATGATTGTACGCCATAGTATTTTCATAATTTCAAGAAAAGTATGAAAATATAGCTCAATTAGGAAGAAATTATTTGTTTTATTTTTTTATTTTACTTTTTGCAAAATAGTTATCAGTGATTAGAATAACATAAACGATAACCGAAGAAAAGACATCGAAAACATAAATTTAATTATGAGGAATTCTACTCAAGGAATGTAGGTATAAATCAAAGAATAGTTTCATTCGTCAAAGGAGGGAATGGAGTTTCAAGTATACCTCTTGGAATCTTCTGCATTATCTTAAATAGGTGCAAATATTTCTCTACAAATGGATGGAAATGGAAAAGTCGTTAGGTAGGCCAGACATTACCCGCATACTTTCCAAAGTTCAAACTCCCAAACGAAGTTTACTGATTAAGACGATAGAATGGGAATGGAATGGAATAATGAGACTCCTTTCGATGAGACATTAATATATTGCGCATTTACGTAAATAACCCAATACATTGAACATTTCTACCCTCCTCTCACAGCCAGCGCTAACCGCCGTCCTCTACATCCTCTGCGAAGACAGTGGGCGACGCAAGGGAGTTACTTGCGCTTGCGACTATGGGTTAGTACTCAGCGGAAGCGCAGCGCAACGGCCTGGAAAAGCGCGCAAGAACACAAGACACTGCTCGAGGTTGATGTCAAGGTCAGAGGTGACAGTGGGCGACGCAAGGGAGTTACTTGCGCTTGCGACTATGGGTTACGTACTCAGCGGAAGCGCAGCGCAACGGCCTGGAAAAGCGCGCAAGAACACAAGACTCTGCTCGAGGTTGATGTCAAGGTCAGAGGTGACACGCACAACAACCTCCTTGGACACGCACAACGCCCTCGTGTCCTCGATGTCGAGGAGTCGTCAAACTATTATGTTGTCAGTTTCCACGAGAGCTTCCAAAAATGTGACATAATATTATTACTAATTTGCATTTTATATCAACGAAGTCCTGGTCCTTTATTCTATAATGAAAACGGAATCATATGGGTCTGAAATATGTTCAGTGAGTGTTATATGGACGATGATGATTTCAGACTGAAATGATTTCATTTTTCTCATGGAATAAGGCTCTTGATATGGATTATACCTGGTTTTACCATCCATAGCCATCGATTAACAAAATATAAATCATTATTGCCACGGAAAATTACCTGTTAGTAAATCAATACGGTAATTATCAATAGTTTAATGTGAAATTAATCATTTGTTTCATAAAATATGTTTTTATAGATCTCGAAACAGCATATTTATGTATGTCATAAAGTGTTGGAAAGTGCATAAATTGTAAATTTAGTATTCACTTCATTAGTCTCTCTTCAGCAGGAACTGTCATATAAACAGCAATTAAACTTGACAACGTTGTAGAACTGATAGCCACTTCTTAACCTGCCTTTCATTAGATTTTAAAACTTGTAAGTATCATCTACGAATCTTAGTACAATACTGCATATATTTTATAATGACAGTGTTAATTAATTAATAAAGTTTGTGTTCACCACATAATGACCTAATTACGGTTGAACAGGAAACTCCAATGAAGGTACCGAATATAAGTTTAATACTCTATTAGTACTTGTTCAGTTGGGTTCCAATTAGTCAATACGTCAGATGATATCCTTGTTTACTGGCTGACGCCACGGCAACAAAATCTACACTCCCGGAAACTTACTCTCAGATCACATTTCATCAATCAAAATCCCTAATTAAGAGCTTTCATTTTCCGAAGTTTGAAAGAAAACTCCCACCTTGATCCAAGTCTGTATCAACCAGATCCTGACAAAAGCCCGCCGCTAATTAGCTAACGCGAACTTCTCGACTCCCATTGTGAATCGGAGTTCTCCGACAGCTATTCAACGCCGCCGACAAGCTATACAATATCAGCTCCAAGTCGTACTCCACCTTCCAATACCTCAGATAACCGTCTCGACTTCCATTCTATCATCATCAAAGTTAGGATTAGCGAAAACCCTTTGATGGGCCCTTTCTTAGTTCGTCCTCTTAGCCACTTCCTTAACTCGACCTGCAAAAAGGGAAAGCGGGACGGACGGGGGAACTGGAAAGGGGTTACAGGTCAAAGGAGTTTGAGGCATAACTGTATTTAGCTCGGAGGTACTTGATGAGTCAAGAGAGCTTTGATGTCGGATCTATAACGTGATGACGATGAGATATGCCGTGAACTTTTAGGTATTCAAGTTTCTTATGTGTTTTCACTTTGTAAAGCGATATCTTATTAGTATTACCAGGTGTAATTTCTCCCCGTCACAAAATTAATCTTTAGTCAACAAAAGTTGAATAAATTAGTGTACGATATTGTTTTCATAAAATATTAGTACATTATCCCACTAAACTTTCTCGAAAGATATTTGAAGATAGGATTTTTTTTTAATCTTGTTCCAATACATTTTCAAGCTAAACATCGACGAAAATTAACAAATGTACATACCTATATAGCAGATGATTAAATTTATAGAAACTTCGTGGGAATGAAAATATTTATATTTGATATAGGAGATGTGGGACGTGAAAAATAATCAGTCGAACAGGGGCTCGAACCCTGCACTGCAATGCCTGGCAAAAGATTCGAGTCCCCATCGGCCAGAGAATTCTTCACGTCCCACAATCATTTTTATATGTTTTCCCAACATACAACTGAGTTCATCAAAACTCAACTGCTTTTACAAAAACATTCAATGACGAGTTAAAAACGCATCCACCAGAAGCGTGTTGCTCTCATCAGTCATCAGTCATCAGTAAATACACACTTTAACAGGTGCCAGTCGTCACGTGTAAACATCAAGTACAGGTACATATATTGACTAAATTGAGCATTGACATCATCACTCTCCCTTTCCAACTCTACACAGCTCTTGTCATTTCTCAATCATCAAACAAAATCGAAGAGAAATGCTTTTCGAAGACCAAACGAAAAAGAAAAACTCTTTTACACAACCTGACATCAGCATACAATAAGAATATCTGATCGATGACCCCTCGAAAGTTCAATCGAATCAATGCTCACAATACATCACGACAATAATACCTGATCAATATGATTTTCGGTGTACGCCCGCAAAATCGCCTGATTTCGTAAGCAGTTTTGCCCTATTACGCCCAACTTTGCAATTATTGCACTCCGCCTAAAATTGCCCGCTCTCCCTTTTTCATATATTTACTCTTCGAGAGGCTGAACTACGTTCTATTATAATACTTTTTAATATTTTTAAAAAAAATCGAGAACTTTTTTTTCGCGTTCCGCTTTTGCAACTCATCAATTACGAGCTCTCAGAAACTGAGAGCATAAAAAACGCGGCGAAATTCATATTTTATTGGCAATTATTGTTTCATCGTGTCATCACTTTGCGTTCCTTGATGTCACGACAAAATGTACTGGATTATTCATGGCGAACAAGTTGAAAGTATTAAAAAAAGGTTTGATACATGTGATGTGACGTTGTCTGTGACTCTCTCAACTCGTAACTAATTCCAGTAAATAATAGAGAAGATCGGCATCAAGACAAACGAATTTCGAGTCAAACATTTATACGACTTCTTCTGAAGTGAGTTCTTCTGTAATTAATAGTTAACGCATCGAAAAACATCAAATATTTATTAACGAGGATGATATGAATTTCAAACAAAACGTTCGAAATCCTCGATTTGGAATGCTTGAAATGTGAATGAGCTTGAGGAATGTGAGGTTATGTCAATGTTTCAAATTCTGTTCACCTGAAACTAATGTCTTTATAAGCTGACAAGTGAAAAGTAGGGAAATGGATTTTGAAAATGGCGGCGGAGTAGAGTCGCAAAGTAGGAACAAAACAAATCATTTGTGACTGAAGTACAGTGTACACTCATACTCAATTTAAATTCTGACACGCTAGTTTAACATTATTATATTATTAGTATTACATTCTCGTTATGCTAGAAACTAGACTATAAATACTCCATCCATAAATCACCGTGCGGAAAAGTCATTGTGAATTTATTACGGTGCAACATTTCCGACAAGTAAACGTTGCAATGTCCAATTAAGCTGCTGAAAATCGCAATTTCAAACTTTAATAAGAATGTAGTATAACTTGTATTGATAATTTGAATATTAACTTGACGTTACTTTTCTTCTTGCAGTTATAATAATGACCATTTGGCAGCTATATTCTGCAGCCTGATGTTTCGTTTCAATGTCATAGTTTATACAACGCTTGCATCATATTTCTTTTTAGTTATGCCACTTCTAACAGATACCACTAGGAGTATTCAATAAGACGCCATTCACTGCCATGATCAAGCAATAATATTAATTATTGTTAGTTGTTACCTTCTCAAACCTGTTCTCGAATTGCATATCACTTCCATCAATGTAAACCCATCACTGGGAGTGATGTAAAATCAAATCATTTCACTCTGTCTGTAATAGGAAGCGAGATTTTTCGAGCGTTAATAAAAGTGAAGCAATTCTGTACAGAGCTTTGTGGAAGTTAAGTACAGCACCTACTGTTTACTTTGAGATGCTACACAATAGACAGTTTATAGACATATTGACAATAGAATTAAGGTTGAACAGAGGAAAATGTAGAGGAACGTTTGCTGGTTCACCGACTGTAAGTGCCTGGTTTTATTAGAATCTTGTCTTTGTTTCTTTGAAATAAAAATATATTACAATTTATAAATCGTTGAAGGTATTTTTATTCGAGAATCCAACATAAACGTTGGAAATTACACATTTAAATTCGCTCTTTCACTAAATATTTAGTGATGATATCGCACACTGAAATTTTGTTTCTCAGTCTAGAATTAACAATGACACAAATCACATGTGTGGCGTAGAGAGTCTATTACTTGACTATCTGACTACAATATACAATTTTGTAACAATTTGTTACGACGTTATCATGGGTTTCTTATCACAAAACGAATGTCATATTTTTTAAAGATAATTTATGTTGTTCATCGAGAATTTGAAACTATGATTAAAAATTAGAAACGGTATACCAAATACCTATTCGGCGTTCTGGAATGAATTCTTGACTTATCAACCGCACCCAACATCGTGAGTGCGTTCAATCTTTCTGAAATCAGTTCAGATTCGCTCATGATCTTCAGCCACTGAATAGATTGGCCTGGATTAGATTGAAAACACTCGATTGAAAAGTCATCACAACACAAAGGTTTCGGAGCTCAAACTGATTTTCACGAACGATTATTTGGACCCCTCGGCAGACACGGTCTGTGGCACGTTTCTCAAAACTTCCATGTACGGCAGAAGAAAGGTAATTGAACTTGTTAGGAAAGTGGCATAGAGGGAACCGCACGAAGTTTTGCCACCGTTTCCTTTAGGTTCAAATGTAAAATTTGTCTGAACACAAAAGAAAACTACATACTTTCTTTTACAGATGCCTCATTAGAAGAACATAAACTCGAAAAAATTGTAATTGTGAGTGCGTTCAATCATGTGTGTTTATGTAGTAAAAACGCAGTAAAATAAATAATGAACATATTAGTTTGTGCCAGCTATAAAGCTATGTAGTATGCAATCAACGCAGTATGTAAAGATTGAACCTTTTCCTTATTGGCAAGTCATTACCCTATACAAGGATGAAATTAGAATAAGATAATATTAGACGTATGTTCATCCTTATAGTTCAATCCCTATAAAGAAAAGCTACATCATTAGTCATTACATAATATTGTAGTAATTGTATATTATCTTTTTACATTTTATCATCATATTATTACGTAAATTATTTAACAAATTAGTACTGAAAGAAAAGTGAAACCATAGCTACTGGATTGAAAATATTGAATACGAAATCTAAAAATTTGTAAAATAAATACTTAGTGTTATTATCAAATTGAATTTTAATTAAGAAATTTTAATTTTTTCAAATACTTTCTCATAATACAAACATAATATTTTCAATCTTTCGCACAGCCCATCAAAGATAATGTACAAATACTAAAACATTTTGACAATTAAACGAATGAACTTGTGTCTTCTCTAAGAACTTCTCAGTATTCGTGACCGACAACTTTTCTAGACCCGCTTACATTCATCTAGAACAGACCTAAAAAAAAACGAAATCACATTTTCTCGTCGTAATTGTCTGACGCAAGTCTGTTGCTAACAAGCATCGTGTGAGTTATGATGGGAAGAAATGAGTTGCAATGAGCTGCTGCCACGCACAGATGAAAGTCTTCTCCTCTCTCGCCAACTACCTGCATGCAGATTCACGAAGAGGTCGTCGACCCTCCGAATTATATCGTTAATTGAATGCAATTAACGTGCGGCGAATTGGTAGGTAAATAACAGTCCCCGAGAGAGAAAGAGAGGAGGGGGGGGGGGGGGGGGGGGGGGGGGGGGGACAGTTAGTCGAGCGATGAGTCAGTGTCATTGTAGAGTTTGGTCTCGTTCACATTTTTTTTCTTGTATACGTGTAGAAAATGATGAACTCGATCGATAATATATTCTCTTCTTTGTAACTTATACGCAACCCAGCCCACAATCTCGAAACATAATTATATTTCCGATACAATGAAAATTATGATTACAATAGGGAAGTCTCCTTAGAATTAGATTTCAGAATAATAGTTATTTTATGAAAGTTGAGATGTTGCTGAACACAGATTTGGTATTATTTTTGTTGTGAGATGAATAGTTTTCAAGGAATTAATTTACAAAGATTGATATATTTCTTACAATTTTAAAACAGGAAAAATGACAGTGACATCATAATTAGCTATATTGCCATGGCAACAAAGAAATCACCATGATAACACATTGTTGGAGGCTTGGAAATGACAACACAATAATTCTGATTCTCGTTGCCTGCCGTTTTTCCCGCCAAAATATCTAATGTCATTTGGATTTGATTTTTATTAATGAAAATTTTAAATTTCGCTGACGATAAGTATGTTTATCATTGTTATTTATGTTGATAATTACAAATTAACTGGAATAAAATTTCACGAAACTTCCCTATTGCAAATTATTATTTTGTTGAAAGTAGTTTTATAAGAGTGCGAAATTATTTGGGTAAATGTAGTCTTTTTATGAAAAGATTACATTTTTGACCTATGTGTTCTAACACTCTAAAAACTGAACTTCCTTGACATTTGTTAGCGTAAACTTTGTTGCCTCAGTGATACTTCTTCACCCGAAACAGCCCCAAGACAATTTCAATAAAACCCACCCAACTCAAACTCATCCGTCTTCTTGCTCCGCGCGAGTTCGTCATTCGCTCCTCGTGCCCGCAGTAAATTGTTCTCCGCCTCCGTCAGCAAGTAACACGATTATCTCGCCGACGTCCGCGCGTCGACGACGTCGATCCCGGGGGGGAGCGTCACTTAGCACGAGGGTCGTCGCTGTCCCCCGCCACCCCGGACAGGAGGTGTCATGCCAGACCGCAGGGGACGTGTCCGCGACCCTCTTGACGGGGACGTGAGTCCGATGACGAGGAGGGTGATGACAGGCGGCGGAACACGGGAATCCTTTTCGGCGTGGCGAAGTTTGTGGTTTTATTTGTTACCAATTAGTAATTAGTGTGGAATCAATCATAATTAATCTTCATTATTCTTCTTACACAAAAAGACACTTGTGAACGAAACATATCAAGAATGGCTGCCAGTGGCGAACTTCAGATTTCGGGCCCCTTCCGCCAGATAGTAAATCCAATTGCTTGTTGTAAATGTTTGTATTGTATAAAGGTAGAAGGTAAAATATTAGAACATTAGGTCTGATTTGGGTCTGGAGGAGGGCCTTGTAACAATACTCGGGTCCGGGCCGCGTAGGCCCGGAAAATGTGTGAATTTCACTATATAATTTAGCGAATTTTATCGCGATTTAAACACAAACACAAATTCTTTAAATAACTACTCTTTATTACGGTTGATTATCGATATGTTTTGTTTTTATGGTCCCCCCCCCCCCCCCCCCCCCCCCCAACCACCCGACTGCGGGGCTGCTACATCGAAGTTTCGCCAGTGATGGCTGCGCATTTTTATTTAGCAGGCTCCTTAACTTTTCCATAATCATTGAAATATCCGAATAAGACATTTCCTCCGAAAGAGAGGGATGGCATGTTGAGTATTCGACAATTAACATCTTTCAGCTGCACGGGCCCAGCTTCTAGGGAAAGGTTGAGGAAACTGGGAATACTTGCTCCGCCAAGTATAATATATTCTGGAGATTGGCTGTTTTATGAGCAGAAACGCGGAATTGTTTAAACAGAATGAACACTTACGGAAGACAAGAGAAGCTGGAAGTCTGAGCTAAGACTTCGGTCGTCCACGATTAACGTCACATGGAAGACGGCTACTCTATTAAATATGTTGAAATTAGCATCTTCTTCGTAATCTTAACGTCACTACTGTGTCATTTTTATTTTATTATATTTCTTCATGACTGTGATTATTCAACTCACAATTTTTTTTCAAAAACAATTATTTTAAGTACAAAAAGATGTGCGTATGTAAATTAGTTGTTTAATTTAAATGGAATAAAATTAAACAATTGTTTGAGCATTCGATGGATGCTCGTACATCAAAAAATTTAAATGCGTATGCAAATTAGTTGTTAAATTTAAATGGAATATTCAACTTAGTCACTACAAAATTAAACAATTGTTTGAGCATTCGATTGATGCTCGTACATCAAAAAATTATTTTACACTGTTATTTTACAGTTTTGTGAAACTAAACTAATGTTTTCACCTTTGACGCATATCCTTCGCCTCACTGCTTGAATAATTTCCTCTTTACTCTCAGTTTCATTCTCGCCCTCTACATCATGTTTCTCCATCTCGCATGTTGATCTTAGCTTCCACAAACCCGCAAGAAAATATTATCCATTTTCACCACTCTTCGCTCGATCAGAATCCCACTTGATATAAACTTCATTGAAGCGTTCCAAACATCGACGAACCAACCCCCGTGAGTTTCAACTTCTGCCAGGCCACTTACAACACAAATTGCCAACTTAATTAATATTACGTTAATCCAATAAAGTCAAGCCTCAGAGTTGCAAGTTTCCAGAGCAACTACTTGACAACTTTGTTTCTGAAAGCTGCGTGTATTCTGCGAGATGTTCACGGAGTAATTACGAGTGCTGCGCTGGTGGATGGCTGGAAAGAAATGGACCACTCAGACCGAGACAGGAATTAGCATGGTGATGAGTTGAGTTGAGACGTGTCCGAAGACTGGCAGGGATGAATTGGACGCTTGGATGTAGATCGTTTGCTTCTGAACGCTCGCTGAAAACTCTTTGGTTATCCAATAATTATTTTCCTTCGTTTTTCCTGCACTGCCCAGGGACCCTATTCTATAACTTTTATATTCCCGATTCGGTCGGATTCCAGCAGAATCGGGATTTTTTAAGTTATAGAATAGGGCCCCAGAAACCACCAAACAATCTGAAATTTTGCATACAACTAATGCCATACCAGTGCAGTCAAGTGAAAATGGCCGTTTCTGTGATGAGTTTAAATTTTAGATACCTACACTTTTATTTAATCAGATTTACAAACTTTCTGCCTCAACATTTGTCTTTTTGAGAAAGTGTTCTGCACCGCAGCTTACTTCGACAATTAGGAAATTTTAGGGTTGTCTTTACAGCTGCTTTCCAAGGTGTAAGCAGCAGCTACTCTTACATTGCATATTAAATTGTATGAAATACAAACCCTCACTTATCAGAGCGTTTCCAGGTTTGAAATAATTGCCTTCAAACTACGCAAATCACATTTTTGAAACAGATAAAGAGAAAGATCACCACGATTCGTAAGTATAAATATTATCAGTTCCATCTAAGACAATTAATTTAATTTCAGTACAATTTCGTTAAAATGTCCCACGACGCCTAGAAAGCTGGTATAATAGACCACAATGCACGTGTCCAATCATCCAATAGCAGTTCGTGCAATTGCACTGCAGCAAAGTGCATCGCGGCAAAGTGCATCTTGACAACAACAAGTGGCTGGAAGAACGATTCTGTCACGTCCGATTCGCAAACACTTGCATCTCTCTCGCCAAACCAGCGCTATAATTAGAAAGTATGAGCTGCATCGTTTCTCACGAGGTGCACAGATACTTAAGATGGAGTCAAAAGTCACGTGACGCGCGAGTAGAGGAGAAATGGAAGATTCTGTGCGGAATAATGTGAATTTTACACGAATATTATGGAGATGGTTTTGCCAGTGAGATAAATACACTACCAGAGATATGTCTATACAATTGTTTGTCAAATTTTGAATTACACAGTTCCGCCATATTGAATATTTCCAAACATGCCCTGCCCTCTATAAATTAGTGTATTTGAAAGGACCCGCATTGCAAAATTTGAATTTTTCAATTCAAAAAATTCAATGCTAAAAACTCAATGCTGTGCTTTAGATATTGACAATATGGCGGCTTGAGCATGCTCAGATCTGCCCTGTATGATCGAGCATCACTCTGGAAGTATATTCTCGATGGTTTTCGACAAAATGCATTCGTTTTGTGGCGATCAAAACGCTTTGCACGAAGCGTTTATAATCGAATCGTGTGACGTAATTGTACCTAATATGTATGTACGTCGCAGAAAGAAAATAGAATCTACATACGAAGGATCCATTTCTTGGGTAGTCATACGTTTTAACAGCTTTTAGCTTGTAAGTTTAAGCTCAACCATTCCGGTTAAGTAGACTTCAAAGTGGACTTTCAGCAACTTTATGGCTGTTCAGACGTAATACCCCATTCTGGAGATCATTCCCTTCTCTCGTGGTAGTAGAGATACGTAAATACGTACACGCTATACGTAAATTGTTAGGTACTTCTTAGGCCTTCTTATAGGCCATCTTTATTATGCAAATTTCAAAGGAGTCAACTAACAAAAGTAGCAACTTAACTAATAATTTGTTTAAAAAAATAATTTTATGGATTGACACGTTTAAACCCAAATAAATTAATCTAAAATAAAGAAAATGAAGGTGAGTGTCACAAAGTTATGGAACGATCTCTTTTCCAGTTAATAAACGATAACTCGTGTTAGAATTCGATGGGAATTTAATATCCGATAGGAAATTACTCTCAAGGGATGAGAAATATTTTAATTATATTTGATCAATTACAGTGCGGATATTGGAAATATATGAAAATGTAATTTGTGTTCCGTGTTATCAATTTATGATATCCGCTTCAATATTAATTTATAGTTTAGTATGAAGTTTAGTTTAGTTTAAAGTTTAAAAACTATGAAACTCAAATTAATTTGTAATCGGGTATAAATTGATACAGATCGAGGTACGGGGAAATGAAAGACAAATTGCATGTCCATATTTCCCAATATCCGCAATATAATTGTTCAAACATAATTAAAATATCTCTCATCCCAGCGCTTTTCTTCTGCCTCGATATTGAATTCTAATTGACTTGATATCCCGTTGCAACTCCATTAATATTTCCCGCTGAGAAAAGAGGGAACAGGAAATTGCAGGATACGGTCGGTCAACAATATAGAGAGTGTAAAATACTCCAGAGTAAAGTTATTCTATAACTTTAAAATTCCGGATTCGGCCCAAATACGATTCGGTGCTATGTTAATCCATATGGCCGTGAATCGTATACGGGCCGAATCCGGAATTTTAAAGTTATGGAATAAGTGCCTAGAAGTAAATGGGCGTCGGACGCCCCCCCCCCTGTTCTGTATCCAGGATTTAGAAGATAAATTGAACGGATTTCAAATTTTCTAAAAATAAATCATGAAAATTTTTGTAAGGATAAATTTTAACAATAAGTTACTAATTTTAGAGGCCCACATTAGCTTTTAGGTGCTTAAAATTGAGCTTCAAACCCCCCCCCCCATGCTCAAGCATTAAAATCGTTTTGAAGTCTAGTAAATAGCATTAGTCAACTTCTTCCGAAAATACATTTAAATTCGTAGAAATATAAAATTCTATCATTCCACTTAATTTATATTTTGCACACTTTTTATCACTCCTCACAATGGAAAAATGCAAATCAAAATATGAATATTGCTCCGCGAAACAGCAGATTAACCGAATCATAAAATTTAAACCCCATGACCTATATTTCCTTCTACTTTTTGCACCAAGTCGAGAGAAGAAGCAACTCCAATAGTTCACTTGCTCAACGAACTTTATCTGACGCTTTGCTCTACTCCTTGTTCAAACCCCGATAAAAGAAGAAGAAAAGCAACAGTGAAAAACAATAGTAAATGCATTTTACGCTCGGCTGTTGCTATACGAACATTCAGCCACCGGTAATACAAGATCACGAGCAGGCGTCAGGTTCTATTTGACGAGATGATAGAGGACCCCCAGTGACCTCCGAGCTTGCGTAAGCGAACGGAAAAAGCAGCGATTTTTTGAATTTTCTTTTCAAGCTGATAAATTTTTTAAAAATCAGAGAGTAACGACCCATTACAGCCTAATATACTAAATATTGCCACAGACTGGATTACTTTATGACACTTGGTACGACTAAAGTGCTAAATACGATTATTGTACCAAAAATATCGTATTTAACACTTTGAGGTCGTAACAAAAGTCATAGCGTACTCAAGTGTGTGCATTATTTTGTCTATTGGGCTGTAATGGGTCGTTACCTACTATATTTTTTTAAATTTTGTCAGCCTGAAAATAAATTTCAAAAAATCGCTCTGACGAAGCTTGCTTTTCCGTTCGCTTACCCAGGCCTTTAACATTAATACTTTACATCAGCGGTCGCCAACCTTTTGGACCTCGCGGACCACTTATATGACAATTTTATATCTCGGGGACCACTCAGGCGCGTAAAATACGTATGACGGGAAATACGATTGGTGAGGGAGACAATGGGGGGTCTGGGGGGAGGGCCCCCCAGCACCAAGCGGGTCCGGGGCGCTTAGCCCCGGAAATTTTTGGTTTTCAGGAAGTCATTTGGCGCGTTTCTACGCTATTTCAGCCAACTTTTTTTTCCAGAAAAAGCGTTTAAAATAACTCTTATAGGTATTGGAAAAATACTCGGAAACTGATATTATTTTCATTATAGAGCTAGTGAATACGTATAGTTGGTAGGTAGATACTTTGTAAAGGCATTATTACGTATTGAAACATGTCCGAATTCAATACATTTGTGTTGTGCCATTTTTCTAAATTAAATAAATTGCATGGAAACTTAAAAGTAAACTTCCAATTTTCTCTGCGGACCACCAAAATTTTCTCGCGGACCACCAGTGGTCCGCGGACCACCGGTTGGCGACCGCTGCTTTACATAACTGTTGTAATATTCAAAATGTCGCTTCAAACGTATAATTATCATGACGTACTCACAATAATTGCGGACTCGATGAGTGACCGACGTGAAAATAAAAGATTGTTTTGAGTTTCTTACGCGTACGACGTAAACACGTAGGCTATTACACCAGTACTGATTCTGTAACTGGAGTTTTGATTACGATTCGTGCGAGTTGTTCTCACATCAATGTTATCCACATGGCAGTGAGAAGAAGTCACACGATAATTAAAACAAAATTCTGTTACAGAATCAGTAAAATATCTCGACATACAATACAATTAATTAAATCAAATGAGTCAGATGAAGAAAACGTTATCGGACGTTCGTAACAAGTTAAATTAGACGTTTTTATTTTTTTCCGGATTATTTTGCTTTTACGGAGCAAATTGGATCAGGTAAGTGTCCGGTACTACATAATACAATTGGCTCTATTCCCGCTAAAACCTTCCCTTAGCTTATTTTTGTGTAGGTAACCCCTCAATCGACCGGAAAAATTTCGAAAACGTCCTTCGCCTTTCCTCGTCATCATAATCACACATCCGTAGCCATTATCCTCGTTGCAGAACAGTGCGACGTTAAGAGGGCTGCGTAAGCGAACAAAAAAAGCACGGTTCGTCAGAGCGATATTTTGAAAATTCTTTTCTCGCTGATAAAATTTAAAAAAATCAGATAACTTAACGGCCCAATATGTAATAGACTAAATAATTCCAAACACTGACATTTGGTACGATTTTAAAGTTTTAAATACGATTATTTTACCAAAAATATCGTATTTAACACTTTGAGGTCGGACCAGAGGTCATAGAATACTCCTAGTGTGTGGCATTATAGTCTATTAGGTTGTAATGGGTCGTTACGTTACTATCTGATTTTTTAAAATTTTGTCAGGGTGAAAAGAAATTTCAAAAAATCGTTTTGAGGAACCGTGCTTTTCCCGTTTGCTTACGCATGCCTCTTAAACACCATCACAAGCGTAATATTTAAAAATGTTCCATTCGGGCCACGTCTAGATCTGCCCGAGGCTGCGCAAGGCGATGCCCCACAGGGGAGTCGTCATGCGACTAAAGCGCGCCTAGCGGCCGCACGTGAGGCTCTCGATGAGAGCAAACAATTGCCGGCCCAGTCCCAACGGTCTCCGGGCAACGGGCAGCAGACACTGCAGAGATATCTTGCATTAGGCGTGGACGTGAGTTCGCCGACACTTGCAAGTTTAAAAAGAGATTGGCGCATTGCTTTTGTCGCAGTTGTTTTATTGCAAGTGAGCTGAGTTGTACTTAGCGGGGAATCGCGATTTAAAAGCTCTTCCCTTTCCTGTTACTTCGTTCATGAATGATTTCTAGGTGAGGAGTACGGAATCTCTGAACGTATCGTTTCGAAAGAGGCGTATAATATTAATTAGTTTTGTCAGAATGCTAAATTTTGGTCACAAAAACTTATACAATCTTAAGTACCTAGCACACGTTTATTTAATTACTTTTCAACTCTTGAAGATGTATTTTGGAAAATGTATCTACATGTTTTTCCAAATTTTGGTGTCATCGTTTATATGTTTATGACGTATCAGCTATCGAGGATTTTTAAAAAGAAGATTTAAAAAAAAGTTCAAAACGTTCAAAACGTTTACGTTCAAAACGTATACATTCATAAATAAATCCATAACATTTTCAGTTTCAAAACGTTGGTATCTAAAATACACCCATAAAATATACCTAGTTCATAAAATGTATCCGAGTCATTCTTATACTCATTTCCTTCATTTTGCTGGAAATAGAAACTATTTAAAAATGCAAATTGAAAATGGCAGTCGGATTGGTAGGAAAACGATAAATTTCATAGTATTTAAAAATTTAAATGATTCATACGAACAAATAGCTGTATACATGTGACGAGCGTAAGCATTGAATGTCAACATATTTAATAAAATGCCATTGCTATTATTTTAACAGCTGGGCTAGGTGTTTTAACAACTGGCTACATGTAATTATTGGTATTGTTCGTAGAAACATTAAACTTAGATTTAATTGTCAATAATATAGAAGAAACAATAGAGAAGAATGAAGTTTTCTCTCTGAGAAACTCTGTGAGGAAAAAATACTCCTCAAAATTAATCATTCCACGATGATTAGCATATGGTTGTAGTACGTGATAAATATGACCATCACGATCGTCTGTACTTCCTTGATTTTGTCAGTCAGTGAGAAGGTTACAAGTGAAATGAGATAAAAGAGGATGATTATTAATCCTTTCCCTTTCTAGCTTCAATTACCTGCTTGGATGCAACAACTGGTCTCTATGATTTGATTACTGCATTGAATTCGCGCGAATAACTGAAACTTCCGATACGCTTTGACAGAATTGTGATGAATTTGTTCTGGTTTCGATTCTAGACTACGAGAGATTTGAGAGAAATGGCATCACAATCGTGTGAAGACATGGTGAAATGTTCCTTACAGTTCACTGCCTTCTGGGAGAGCAAAGTGACTTCATTTGACGTTTTCAAACGAGTTTTTGTTTTTATTTCCATCTGTTGATCCTTTATACAATTTGTCAGGCAGGTCTTCTGATCACGCCGAAATTCGGCATTTACATCCCAATTCAGAAAGCACTCGTAGCTACTTGTTCAAAAATCCTTAGTGTTGACGTGATATAAACTTTAAATTTCAGTATTGAATATTTAGACCAAAATTTAGTACTATTTCGGTCAAAACTAATCAAAATTATAGGTTTAATTTGAAATTTATTTCGGAAAATCCATCGAATATGTACCTATTATCCTCTCATTATCCAGAGTCTATAGATGGGCAGCATTTTACAGCACATTATACTACGCGGTCATGCAAGTGATTTTATAACAACGGAAGATTGAAAAGAAGATTGAAAATCATAACATTTATTTAACATTTTAAAATATATTTGCTACTTTGAAATAGCAATCAATACTTAACAATAAGATGCAATGATTTCATTTCTATTTAAACAATAGTAAGTCAATAGAAAACCAGTTATTAAAAGAAAACAATACTTTTTATAATTCTAAAAAAAAAAAAAAAAAAAATTACAACACGTAAATTAAAATAACAATAAATGCATTGTGTACGCATTCATTCAAACCTGGTAATTATCTCTATACCAATACAGACTCTGTACACTGAAGCTTACAAAAACAAATAAACCGCAACAAAACAACCAAAACGACCTCACCGGTACCCAAACTCCTAATCAAACGAAAACAAGAAACTAGGGTAACCAATAAAAAAAACACTCCGCCTCCTCACCACACGTTATTAAATAACACCATCATCTTCATTTTGGCCACCCCTTTCGACCTGTATAAGTACTAGGTCATTAACCTGAAGACAGAGAAGCGGAGATGTATTCAGCTATCGAAACTCTCGGTCGTCAACGACGAGTGGGTGTCCGGAGACGTTGAGCCACGTCCGCGGCAGGTCTAAGGAGAGGATAAGTGCAGCATGTAATCGCTTGCCGCGGCCGGGTGTCGGAAATGGCCAATAGAAATCATTGAGAGGTCCCATTAACCGTTACGTTCTTATGCGAAGGATGCGGAGTACTATTAACCCAAATATGGGATGTGCGTTGCGTTGTGTGTGAGATGCGGCCTGGATATTGGACCCCGAAACTCTTGTTGTTGTGATTTATTAGGAGAGATTAGGTACGGAGATGAGTTTGTTTTTAATTTAGTGAGAATGTGACATACAAATTGTGTTGTGCGTTTTTTTTAGAGATGTAACACAAGAGATTATTAGAGTTGAGAAGTGAAAAGAGGTATCATTACATTCATAACAAAGACCACAAAAAGCGATTTTTTTAACTTCATAGCAACAGTGATGTTGTAAGCTGTGGACATTTTTTTAAAATTAATATAATGAAAAATATGAACAGTCTTTTCGCTTCTACAAAGCGCCTCATAAGACGTAAGAAGATAATTGTCTAGGGAGAAAAATAAATCTTAATAAATGTATAAAGAGTATATTCGTGGACTCCATACAAATATGAAAACACAACAATAAAGAATCTATAATCTTATTTAATATAATCTAATGGCGAATTTGAAATATATTTTAAATCAGAGGAAGTTATTAAAAATTGCAAGATGCATAGCAGGGTAAAATTTATAATCTTGTAAAAACTCTCAAATATTAATGAGGTCCAGTTCTCATCATGACATTCTCATCATCATAACTCTCATCACATCATGACAAATAAATCATTGTAGTAAAATTAAATAATGTTGTACAATTCTAAATAAAAGAGGATCTACACATAGATTGTGATCTACACAATTTCTAATACAAATATAAATCAGATCAAATCTCGAATCAAATGTCTCAATCTTGTGTCAAGAGGGTAATGTCACGCAGAATTCGAATAATGCGGACACTGAGCGCGTGGCTAGCACGTGGTTAATTCAAAAGTCCCGCCAATAATGCTGGACTTCAGTAAAGGAATGAAATCAAAATGTTATCCTATCGACTTGATTGTTTTTTAACCATGATCATCTACACCATCATTATTATGTCAGGTGTCGGTTTACAGGCAGTTCAACATTCAAATATTCCGCTATGTGAGGTTCAAGTTATGTATTTTCTATCGCAATTTGCATAGTGATGAAATACAACATTATGCATGTTCCAGTAGTAAGTTGATGAGGTAGTCTTCATTTTCGCAACAAAATCGAACAAAAGTACGTTTAATCAGGAACGATTGGAGTGAAGACCAAACCATAGACATTTCAAAACAATGTCTGTGACCAAACCATTGAACCAATTGATGTCAAATAAATTTAAAAGGCATATTTTTTATGGATGCCCTGATGGTTGGTACAAGGCACATTATTTAAAATAATTTTTACAAGCAAATAAAATATATCAATTTTACCAAAATCAATCAATTATTCTACTAATTATTAATTAACAATGAGAAAATCAGAATGTACGACGTAACAACCGTAAGTTGACTGTTATCTAATCATGATTAAAATTAGATTCATTTCGTCCACCCTCGTCAAAAAAGTGTCTACAAAAAGCAGCAAAATCGGTAACACTTTTCAGAGCATCATATTTTAAACACTATAATGTGAGACTGACCCCCCCCCCCCCAACCCCTCTCAAACCCCTCACGGAGCCATCAACAAAGATAACAGTGAAATACGTCAAGCAATTATCGTACTTGGAGCACTTTACCCCCCCCCCCCCCCCAGACCAGGGTGCGTAAATGGCGCTTGATTGAGCTACTGATTGAGGGGGGGGTGATACATGGCCCGGCCCGAAATCTAAGCACCATCGACGTCTACTCGTCTGTGTACTTAGGAGTAATTAGAAAGGCGAATTAGCGCCGGGATGGTTCGGATTATTAACTCATAGTATACGATGAAAATAATATTTTGCTACATGATCTCTAATATATCCTGAAGCAGGATTTAGAAGGATCAATGCGTCAATCAAGGCTCGAGTTAAAGACATCATTTAATTTAACGAATTAAAGCACAACAAAGTTTAAAACAATATGTGCATGTAATACAGATTAGTTTCAGGATTACAGTAATTATTTTCATGTTGATTGTTGATGTTGATGATTTCATCATGTGAATTTTATCGTGAAGGATGCTGCTAAATGAATCGAAACTGTCGACGTTTTAATATAAAATAATACAACAGGTTGAATTATCCCAATCAACTTGAAAATAATATTTGCATAATTCATTTTTCCCTGTATTTTTTCATGGTTGATTAGTACGATGATAACATAATTAAGAATAAAGGAATAAAATAATAATATCTTGAAGATTTTCGGTTACATAATATATGATTAAGTTTCAAAAAGTCTCAATCAAGTTTCTTGATTAAAAAAGTTGGTCAGTGTAACTCAGGTTTAAATTTAATTGAAGCGTATTAAATATATTCCTTGCATTTGACGACAAATATTTCAGTTATTATCCTCGACAACTAAGGCCCCAGTAAGGCTACATTATTTATAATTAAATGGATTAGGTATAAAATCCTACTCACGCTGAAGTACCTATAGATAATTCAAGTTATTTTTATGGCTTCTCCAACAAAATGTATGAGTTGGAGTGGAGGTAAATTATTTTTTGTTTTATTAACAGATTTTCTAAATTATCGCGATTTATAATGATATCTACTTGTGCAATTATTATTACGAATAGAATTCTCTGGAGGTATGGAAAACGACTAGAGAAAGGAGTAGCGGTAAACCACTTTATATGAATTACGATTTGAAAAACACGCAATTAGAAACATTTTCTTCTGGAAATTGAAGTGGAAATGCAATTAAGATTAAAGTGAAAAACGTATTACCTCTAGTATAACGTAGAGGGGAGTTATATTTCTTTATAAATAAATAGTATAATGTCGCATCTTACACTTATACTTATATACAGATACAGCTCTGCATTACTAGTTACAACACTTTTTTGTACGCACTATACCCTGATCTGCTAATCTGACATTTTGCACACTGACTTATGCTAGTCCAGGTGACAAGGAATAGTTTGATTTTCAGCAAAATTGTCAAATTGGTAGAAGTGTGAATATGAACTGTCTGACTGACTGATATAGTTTAGGCTGGAGCGATCGAGGCCTAGTCACAGATCTTCATATTTTTGTGTGTACTTATTGATATTCATGCCATACACAATCCCTGAAAAAATTATACTCTTCTCGTGCCTAGTTTCTGAGTTAAATTGAGTTTTCTCCCCTATGTTAGGTATCTTGTGGCAGCCAAGCAAAATCGAGGCATTTTTAAGCTAAAATGAAGTTCTAATATTTTTGTGCCGATAGATTTGAACAAAACACATCTTTTTCTTGTAGATATACGGACGTAATATCAGGAAAAAATTGAAAACAATACCAACTTGTGCTATTTTAAAAGTTATAAACCAAATTTGAAATGATAATCCTGTACCTCCCATGTTATAGTTTTGTTCATTTTCAAAAGACATACAATTGAAAACCCATTAGGTGGGCGGGAGTTGCAAACAGGACATTAAAAGAATCTTTTATTCAAATGAAATATTAGTTGAAATATTGGAAAGCGTATTTTGAACTTGTAATTTTTTAAGAAAAAATATTTTTGTATATATCGATCGATCCAGCCACCTTAAATTAAAAAAAAAAACGGAAAAACGGCTGCGGAGTCTTTGCTCACTAGTTAACGCCTTACACAATATTTTGAACGCCGAATAATTGAAATCCCAACATCGACACAAGTTAACAAAACCACAGACACGTAATCAGTCTTTGTGTACATCGAGATTACGTAATCAACACCTCACCAATACACGTCAAAGTCACGTGACGCGCGTCCACCATTCCGCCCAAATGCAATTCCAATCAGCAGTAATCAGATTACGCGCTAATTGCAATTAAGAGCCGCTGATTGGACGTGCAACACGGGCCACGTGACCCCACTGCAGACGACGTCACAACAGCCAGCTTACCTTGCTCGGTGCTAATACCCGCAAATAAGCCTGGAACAACAGAACAAACAGCGATATAGCATTCATTGTGCAGTACAAACAAGTAGCATAATAATTACACTGAATAAACAGTTTATGGGGACGCGTTTGGGACATAAAAAAAGTTTTTAGTGGGCTAATTTGAGTGGGTAAACATTGCAAATGTTGTGTTTACCTATCATAACAACGTTGGACGTTTTTTTTATTTGGGCAGCAACGCAAATCGCCCCAAGTCAGAATATGGTGAACTATTGTGGGTGTTTAACTGATAATAAATAATAAACAACGATATTTATAGGTATCGATAGTAATGTGGTATAAAATAAAACTAATAAAGTTTAAAATATTGCAAATATTCACGGAAGGGGCCGGTTTCGAGCCCCGGTTCGGCCGGATATTTTCCCCATCGCACATACCTCCAAAACATCCGGACTCTAATGGAAGTTTTCCATAAAAACGAAGCTTCCCGTTCATTATTTGTTTTATAAGAACTAATGAATTTATTAATTAAATATATTTGCAGCAAATATGTACGGAGGCAAAATTTGCAAATGTGACTTCCAACATGACTGACAAAAAGATATTTATTAGTAACCAAGATCTCTAGATTCTACCTATCTTGCTTAGTAACCTCCAAGAGAGGTCGAAAGTGTTGCTATCTCTGTCCATGACCTATCCTAACAAGAAAACATTGCATTAATCGTCTAAAAAGTTTCCTATTTTTTAATAATGATTCTTGGTTGGGTTTCCCATTTTCAGACCAACGAGTGCACCTATAAAGTTAAGAGCAAGTAAGATTGGAAACCTATATTAAATTCCCATCCGCGTGGGCTAGAAAATAAACCTAGAATATTGACACTTAAATCATAATTGATATTAGTTGAAAACTATTCCTCGCTGATCAAATAACCCTTACAACAAACACCGCTCGAGCAAACTCCAGGGAAACTTCAACTCAAGAAATCAGCAGCCAACTTCCAACAGGTTAGCTTATAGAGAGTATAAGGTAAAGTTTCAATCAATCCTTCTGCAACACTCAAAATCTAATTTCCTGCGTCGAACATATTTCACGACTCCTCTCGAGGGATGCTGCAAGAGGATGACAATAGGCTGGCGACTGATTTACGCCATCCAGCCATCCCAGTTTACTCGGCTTCCATCACTTAGTATTCCGCCGTCGTTATCGCAAAATCATAACTCATTCCTGGAGGATATGAACGGACCGCTTTTAGGATGCAAGGTGCATAGATCTTCCACAGACGTGAGTTGGTACAATGATACACAGTCTTGATACACTTTATTCTTGTGTTTTTAAAATGGGGATGGGGAGACGACGAGAATTTGTATCGACATTTTTGCAGGATATATTTTGGGGCTTTATTGGAGACACATTTGAAATACGCGTTTGCCTGCAGTAGAGAGAAAAGATTATAACATTGTGCTGTGTTTAGACAAGTATTAAGGCACATTTAATTTCTGGCATATTCTTCTATTCTAATTATATACACGATGCGCCAAGTATATTCTGGTTTTTAAAATGAAGTTTTGACTCGGCCCATTTTTTGATATCACTTCTTTTCAGTGCTGAATTTTTAGATTTCTTCTATTTTTATAGTTGAAGAGACTTGGCTGGTATTTTTACATGGAGTGTTTTTTATGGGGATAAAATTTACAGTTACCTAATGAGACAATAAACTATTATTTGTCACGAATATAATGTCTTGTGGATTATTGATCAACCATTGAGGGCCTCATTCGGCACATTTCTTCGAGAGTATTTTAGGATTATTCTATCACTCATTTGGTCATTATTCTGCGTGTAAATAGTCCCAACAATGCGTGACATTTCTTTAATACACTCGCCTCGCTCCAGCGATTTGCAAGTCAAACTTCGCAGTCGGAATCAATGCAGATCCAGCCGCACTGGATCACTCTCCCCTTCAATCTCATCGTTGATTCAGCCATGAATATTTATAACACAGCTCATGCAGAATTTTAAAATATAAAATGCCGCGTAGAGATTTTTATCTGGCTTTGTGAAAAAAAGTCAGTATCAGAAATCGCAGACACCAATTACCTTTGTTGGAGGAGCTATCGAGTTTTGCTATCGTGAAAATATATGAAGTACAAAATATCGATATCTGAATATACTCTTTCAAAGGGCTGATTTACCGAAAATGGTAAGAGAGTTTTCGAGCTAGTATGATGTCAAATTCGACATGTATAGCCATGGAAATATAATCCGTAAACCCTACTTTTCCGGTTTGTTTCTCGATAAATAGTTTGGATTAAATTAATTACACTCCCTTCGGACGTTTGTTCCTGTTAACATGTTGGAAGATATTTTCATTTCTTCTAAATATTTTGTTTGCATCTGTCAAACTCCTGATGAAGCCCACTGAATAGAGGGAGAAATATTGTGATTGAAATTAAAAATACAAAGTTTGACTCCAAAGAGAGTGTATGAATTTAAATTTTCCGGTGCTACGGGTCGAGAGGGAGGGCGGGGGGTTATCGAATATATTTCCATGACTCATAGCTAAGAATGTTTTGACCTTAAAGTGATTCACCACTAAGGTCGAAATTACTATACTAAGTTGCTGGAAATACACCCTTAGAGCGTAATAGCCATAAGGGTCCAATTATACTTTTAGAGCATATTTTCACCACTTTGCATAGCTGCCGATAATTTCAACGATCTTTTATTCAGTTTCCCTATCTTGAAGTCTGCGAAGCTCAGCCGAGTTTTCTTAGCATAAAAGATAACAATTCTTCGTGTCTTTTAATATTTTTTTGTCCGAAAACATAGAATTAGACGTACTTTTAACAGCGCAGGTAATTCAACGTGAAGGATGTATAAACTTGTCAAGTATTTGAGTTAACAAAAGATTGTCATCTTTTCTATAGCTCAACTTTTTGCTAAGTGTCGGAGTTTTGTACGGCGATATAATAATTCTAAAACATTTTGATTGGGATGTTAAAATGAGAGCATTTTCTCTGAGACGGATGTTTTATTCGGATAAGAGGTTAATGACGCACTTTAGACAACATTTTTAATGAGAAATGTTAAGTCAAAAGGAGTTTTCATTTCCTTTGAATCGTTCAAAATAAATGAATGAATGCATTTAGGAATGCATGCACGTACTTAATGCAGAACTCGGAAACCACAGAGTAAAATGTAATCGTCTAGAATATATAAAGCGGTTTTATAAATAAAGAAAAATGGTTACAGAAGCGAATGCCATATTGCATTGGAAAACATTAGGTATATAATTTTATATTATTTCTACTTCTATTTTCTAATACTTGTCTGGTATTGTGTGCTTTGCAAATTGTATTTGCTGCAAACAGATGGTATAATAATATATTACATCCACTAGATATTCAGTACCGTATTTATGGAAATTGTAGCCCCCCCCCCCCCCCCCCCCCCCCCCACACACACAACCGAATATCACAACTTCAACACTCACTGTACTAACTTTACCAAAACTTCACTCAATCTTGGTACCCGAAACCCCTTTAGAACAAAGTTTTTTTAAGCAATTATCATTGTCGTACATCTCCCCCCCCCCCATCCCCCACAAAAAATATATATTTCTGTAAACGCCACTGTCTAGATCAGTGGTACTCAACCTGCGGCCCGCGGGACCAATTTTTGTGGCCCCCCAGTTGATGTTTTAAATATACCTACTTATTCACAATATGTGTCCCTTGTTCTGGTGGTGCAATATTAAAAAAAAAAAAAAAAAAAAAAAAAAATCGTTTCATTTGAGACACATTTTGAGACTTTTAAGAGGATTTTGAGAGTTGTCATGTAAGGATCGACGCATTAGGCTGAAATGTAAAAGAGTGTATTGTTTTGGCGTAGAATTTGATTAAATTCTAAAAAAACAAAAAAGCTTTGCGGGGCAACAATTGGAGGGTGTTCGTGCATTTTAGATCCCCAGAATCACTTTTAAATTGTTAAATTCTAAAAAACGCCCTGCGGGGCTCAAACTGAGGGGCTTCGCCCCCCCCTCACCCCAGACCCCCTTGTTAGTATCGCAATCCCCCCCCCCCCCCCATGATAAGAGTAGTTCATACGCGCCTGGAATGAAAAAAAATGCGGCCCACCAACAAAAGCAAATTCGTATTATTGGCCCGCAAGTCAAAAAGTTTGAGTACCACTGGTCTAGTTGAAGTAAAATGTAAATGCTTTGGCTGGAGGCGTGCTCTGTGTTATATGTCACACAGAACCCACTGAGCCCAGTTATTGGATGTGTTTTCATAACAGGGGGGGGGGGGGGTTGCTAATGGAGGTATTAAGCTGATATCGACAACATAGTTTGCATAATAAAGCTGTACAGCATGAAATCTAAATAATCCCGGGATCGGGGCGGGGGGAATGCTCCGTCGAGCCGGAAAAGCTCAAAAAAATAGAAAATCTTATAGAGAATAACTTGAAAAATTCGTATTTAGATTCGGATTCATGCCAGAAATCTTTAGATGGGATGAGAAAGTCTACCGACTGTAAATATTTATGATTATCAGAGAGCAATCTTCGAAATACTATGCGGTAGTCAGCTGTAGCATTCTCAGATTAAAGCGAAACAAGTGGCTATACAAACCTACAATCTCAATTTTTGTGCAAAGAATTCTTGTGTTACATTTCGTATTTTTATATTTTCTTTAATTTTCCTAATGTGATGCGACCTACACAAATTTCTAAAATATATGCGACGACTTTCGACGTATCTTGGAAGAATTTTTATAATAAGTGTGGCTCAGGGTGGCTTGTTTTGTACAATATAATCACATACTGGAAGCCTATTCTAGATCGAAAACGAAATCATTCCGGGTAGGTAATTTCAAGAATTCGTCATATAATACGAAATATTGAAATGGTCCCACTTCACGCGATTGATTGTGTATCGTATCTTGATATGAAAGTGTATTCTGCAAATAAAACACGTCGGTTCTCTACCAATAAATCGATACAAAAACCCACCAAGGTCGTGGAAAGCAATCATTTTCCCATCCCCGCATTGTCAACATCGATGTTGTTGCGCATCTTTCGGTTACCCAGACGATTTGTATCAGGTCTCTAGGCAGCAATGAAAAGAGTTAACTGTCTGGCGGTTGCTATGCAAAGCCGGAGAGAAGATCCATCAACATGGACCCAGCATCCCTCGCGGTGTTATTATAATTTCAATGAGACGGGGGAGGAAAACGCGACATGTGAAGCAGAAAAAAGCAATCTCAAGGAGAATTAATTCGTATGAATTTCGTAACAGTATTTTCATCATAAATCTCTCTTAACTTTGAGGTCGTGTATTCTTATTTTTATGTTACTGGCTTTTAGGTTTAGGGAATATAATATGCTAGTGTAAAGTAAGTATTAATTGAGTTACTGGGCTTTTATGGAAAACTCTCAGTGGAGTCGGGGGATGTGAAGCGTTGGAGAAGAAAAATATCCGGCGAACCGTGGTTCGAACTCAGGACCTCTTGCTTGCCGGTCGAGATCTGTCTCAATGAGCTACCCAGTCCAACATTTGTCTCATTTTTATCAATTGTTAATAAAACAATTGTATATTATTGATTAATAATTTTGATAATTTGGCTTGATTTTAAGGTCAAGCGCTTTTGCATGTACAGCAGTCAATTCATTGATTTTTCTTTGTCAATTATTAATGACCTGCATTCATGTAATTATTCCACGATATTGATCTGTTTGGCACGTTGATGACGTTCATACCACAGCACATACTAAGCCAAATTAGTTCCCAACACAATTCGTGTCGAGTATAACAAATTTGAGTAATTCCAAATGCATTAGCTAACTCCTCGTCTACATAGAGAATCGTGTAAGCACGTCTTCTCGTCTGATACCTCTGCGATCTGTCTGAACTGTTTCACGGCGCATAACTACCGGGCATTTCACAACCGAGTGATCCGGGGCTTGTGTGATGTCGCTCAACCGAACAGACTCATTCGCATCACCTGAGAGGCGTGTCGGTTGGCGAGAAATCATACGTGAAATCTTCATTAGAATCAATATAGTAAGTGGCAATCGCAGCTAAGGCATGAAATACACTTTTGTGACCATCGCCTGTTTCCGTATTATTAATTTGTACGTCAGAGGTAGAAGACTGGAATTTCTATGATTCTTGAGATATGTGTCATTGTGCAAGAGAATTCTTCAATATAACTGTATTTGTTGACATCAATCAATTGGCAATTAGGGCTTGATTACATCGTTCCAAAAGTGTGCAACGCAAAATCGAGAAAATGAAAATGGACTTTCGGTCCTCTACCTCTGAACTACAGAATCTTGTCATTATCCATGTATCATAATAAAATAACGAAGCGGAATTCTATTCTATTCTCTGGACATAGAAGTCCAGGGTTATAATTACGACAATTTAAAATAATTTCATGAAATAATGACAGTATTTTACATGGTTTAATAAAATATGTGATTTTGTCTATGTGTTCAATTTAGACATTGTACCTTCATGTAACAACTGAGTATTGTCTAAGGTCATCGAAGTTGTATTCCAGGAAGCCAACAATGATACTATTTACATATTTACATATTTAAATGCTACCTCTCTACGTAATTACTTAGACATTTGAATTTTAAATAGTACCTATAGTAAAAAAATATGTACCTAAATTACGATTTGAAATAATTATTTCGAGTTTCCATTGCGCTTCCTCAAATTGTTATTGTTGGTCTCTTTATTGCTATAAAACGATTTAACCTAGATCCTAAGAACACGTGACTAGGGAATTAATATACACGGCTTAAGGTTGCATGAGGGGATGAGATTTTAAAACCCAAAAGTGACTGAAATTTGGACTTTCACAATTATTTGTTGTTGAACCTGAAGACTCACGGCAATATAAAATAGCTTAGTCACACCGGGCATTATCTGGCTATTTTATGATATTTAAATGAGTTCTACCAATTTGCCCTAATTAGAATGCAGGTTGTACGAGTGAGTACACTTTAATGAAAACTTCATTCGGGCCACCTGCATAAGAAAACGGCTGAATATAAAAAATCGGTATTTTTTGTGCACATCCGGAATCATTACAATTTGTCAGTCTGCTATTTTATAATGTAATGTCATTAATATTTAATTAGGAAAAAATTAAATACTGAAATAAAATTAATTGTGATTATGTTAGTGAGGCCTCAAGATATTCAGTACTCCCCCCCCTAACTCAAGAGTTTCATTGTTTACAGCACGTTCCATAGTCATAAATTTCCCAGACCCTCATAAAATAAAACCTTTTTCATACAACCTTTTTGGTTATTGAATAGAAATTGACCCTCGCAATATTGAACACTTTAAGTGCCAAGACAACAATGTCAGGTAGATTGGCGGAAGGATTCAAACCCCCTTAACTCAGGTAATCCTAAAGTTTAATACATCCATGAAAAAGAAAACGAGCGTCAAGTGGAGAGCTTTTAAAACTTCCAAATTAAGCAGAAAAAAAAATCACCCTTACAACTTTGACAAAGACAATTAATAAAAAACAAACAACAATAAATTGATCAAAAGAATCCTCCTCTTGTTTCATAAAAAGTAAACTTAAACCCTTCTCTTGTAAAGCAGATAATTAGTCTTGTTAAAAATCTCGTGAGTACACATTCTTTAGCCGAGATGTTAAAAGTTTCCGCGTGCAGTGTTACAGAACTAATGAAATGAGGCGGCAGCGTAATGATGTTAATAAAACTGAATTAAGGGGCCCGAGTGTACATGATGTGATATCGCATACGCACTTGACTCTATCAAGCTAACAGACACACAAGTTGTCAAAACCATTGCGTATCATTGCAAGAGGATGACAAATTAAATAAGCAGTTTGCTTGTGGCATTGTTCGCCACAAGTTCGCCACATTGTTCGCCACATTGTTGGCATTGTAGCTAAGAAAATGATCAGTTTAACGCGTTGATTAGCGAGCCTGTAGATGCACATACAATTGGAGAGTTACTGATAAAGATGGTTTGCAATCGATCATTGTGCTGCTTTTATTTTTTTATCGAAAAATTGGTAAATATTTCAAAATAAGATTAAAAGGACTCTCTTAGCCGATTTTGCTGAAAATCTGTACAATTAAAAAAAATGTCTCGTATACTGCCCAAAATATGAATTTCTTATGAACATTTTCACTTTTCAAGTGAATGTAAATTTTAGTTTTCTTTTAAAAAAATGTCAAATGGTTTCAAATTTCAACTGGTCATAGAAAATGTGTGAGCTATGACCAACGGCAACAACCGAGAAGAAAACAAAAAGAATGTAAGAAGACTCATAAATCATAATTCGAAAATATAATATATCACTTTATCAGCAATGTCAAACAATTCCCTCGTCCCAAGTCTCAATAAGTTCGAATAAGTTCCATTGCTCGACTGATATACATTCTGCGCACAAGAAAGAGTATTCTGTAAAACACAACTGAATCAAAGTCTCAACAGTTTCGTTTCGATCTCGGGTCGGCCGAGTGTAAAATCTTCTCGCATCTTCTTTGGCCCTATGAAATATTCACCGTGTCGCATGGCGTCTAATCTCTTGGAAGCTGCGGTGGATTAGCAGCGCGAGATCTGGACCAAGTCATCTCGTACCTTGTTCCTCTAGCACAGCGAACTTGATCTCAAGCAAAGAGGTTCTAATAATAATATTAGAACATCTTTGCTTGGCTCACAATTTGACGTGGGATAATTATGTGCAGGATCACGGATTACTAACATATCTGGATCCAAAGCTGGGAGAAAAGGCAGCGGAATGTTGAGAAAATAGTTCGAAGAAGTATCAAATGCATGGTGGAGAAAATGGTACTGAATGGTATTGAACAGTGTTTGATGGCATATGAATCTAAAAGTTATACGTTTGGCCAACGAAGACAAATTGATGCAAATTGAAAATGTTAAAGTTAAGTGGTTAAGTTCGTATAAAGTAATTAAATATGTTTGTCATTTTACAGTTTTGTTGATCCGAAATTTAACGTCCTGTAACACATTTTATATGCATAATGTCAATTACTGAAGGGTCAATTGCTTGGCATTTCCAAAAAGTTTAAAAGTTTGAGAGTAATGTGAAACACGATTTCCCTGGATGTTCCTGAATCACAAACTCCTCATAACCACCATATTTATTAAATTTATTATACATACTTGACCTCAAAATTACTTTTGAATTATCGTTGTCCCTCCAACATAGATTCCTGCCGCAAACAATGAACGAACAACTATGTGCTGTGGAATCAGCAACACACCTCATCGAGTCAGGCGAGCAGCTCTGAGGCGTAGCAAGCTCCGGACTGGATATGAGTAGAACAAGAACACGATGACAGACGAGAGAATGATTCTCCGCCGATAAGAACGAGTCACGATCTGTGCATGAATCAAGTCGCGCGGCGGCAACAACAAGATCCGCGGCCCCAGCATCCATGCGAGAGCGAATCACACATCAGTTCGCAGTGCATGAGAAATAAGTAGGTTTGTGTGATTGTATATCGCGTAGAGCAGATCGTCAGACATACTGGCAGGTCCTCTTGTCATCCACCCAGTTCTCGCCTTATTTCACTTTTCCATACCTATAGCTAAGTTCTTTGACAATACATTGTGATTCTCAAACTTGATAATTCCGTCCGCTCATGACGGGCATCACGTTGGGAATCTCCATGAGCGTCCGCAGAATTTCTGTTAAGGGGGGGGGGGGGGGGGGTCAAGGCAATGAAAACAATTTTCCCCGGCTAAGGGGCGCGCGGCGTATTTTGATTTTTGGACACTTTGAAATCAATTTTGAGACGTTCTGAGGTGTATTTTGTTGAAATATTCAATATTGTTTAAAATTTGACACTTTGGGGTGGTTGAGGGAATGCTGATACCTTGCCCCGCAGGGCATTTTTTAGTTTTTGGACACTTTGTTAACACTTTTGAGACGTATGTATCCAGTATTTTTTAAAATTTAACAATTGGGGTGGTGGAGGGCATGCCCCAACCTTGCCACGCAGGGTATTTTTTTGTTTTTTGACACTATGAAGTTTTTTTCAGTTTTTCGTTAACATCCTTACATCCGGGGGGGGGGGGGGGGGGGCGTTATATGGCCGTTTATAAGTAATACCAGACAGTGCCAAGATGGAAGTATTAGGTAAAACAATATTATTATCTCCATTGTTGCAAGAACATTGTACGTCAATCTCTTGTAACTGAATACACATCTAACCTCACTTCCTAGAAACAATCTTTACCTGGACTTGTCTAACACTGCTATGTTATGTAGATACAATACAATAATGGATTTAAACATTATCACCAGGTATAAACAATATTGATTATCACTCATTTTTCAAACGACCATCTTGGTATTCCCAGCAGCTGCAAGGAGCAATCAATCGGCATTATGCTCGCACGGTGAGTTGCAAAAAGCTTTCTCAGCCGGCCCAAGGATGTTCGAGAGGGACAATATTGAAAATAAGTCATAAGTTTTCTTCTTATGGAACTCACATATGTATTAGCCTTGAGAGAAGAGCTTGAAATAATAATTATTATTATTATTATTAAGTCTATATTCTCAACAGAACCGAGGCTCCACTAGTGAGAATGTAATATAGAGAAGGGAGGAGAGGAAACCCGGTACCGGCATGTAGCCTACTCCTGACGAAAGATACCAAGGGGACCAACGGCTTAACGTCCCTTCCGAAGGACGGTGTAACATTCACAGCACGAGCCTCCACAACCCGCGCCGTCGAGAGACTGATAACAGGTGGAGGGAGGTCGTCACACTGACCCCCAAACACCCCAGTCTCTCTGGCCCAACGGCAGCAACCTGGCAAGGCAGAGTTGAATGGTCACCCATCCAATCGCTGACCGCGCTCAATGTTGCTTAACCTCGGTGATCTAACGAGAACCGAGGTATCCAACACACCAGCCGTTGGGTTAATGTCGGAGGGTAATCAGTAGTGTTCGGGACTTATATACAATCGCAATGTCAAGGTAAAAGAAAGATTTAAGCAAAAGTAGCATATAAAGAAACTATAAAAGTCGAGGTATACAGAAATAATATAGTATAGAAGTAAGAAAACAGAATTTCGTGTTGTCATTTTCTCCGATAGGGCTAAATCGTTGCATACTTACGAGTAATGGCCATTTATGCTGTGTAACTTTCGAACAAAATCATCCCATTATTTGAAGATGTATTGACATATCAGTGTATTTTGAAATGGTTGTCAAATAGTTTTGCAATAGTTTTCAATAGTCCACTACAACGCTGATGTTTTACTGATCAATTTAACACTAATCGCAGCTTCACAATTAAATTTCAGTTAACTATACGTACACTCAAACCTTACTCAAACCAATAAAAATCTGTACTCGTAAAGAAAAGGAGTGGCTGATTAAGATTTGATGGTATCATCCCATGAAGGTTGTGTTAACGCATCATTTACCTCTAGTAGGTAAGCTCTGATTTCATTGGTAATAACAAGGATTGATTGTCAAGGAACCTTACCAGCAGCCAATTCTTTTCTTTTCGAGTACCAATTTGAATTGGTTTGAGTGTACATACGTAGTCGATGTCCCCCAATGAGCCTAACTTTTTAATGAAATTATGGACTTAAACACACACACATGCTTAAATGTCGAACATGTAGCTTTTTAATGCAAATGTTTTTTTGCTCAAATATGCTAGCATGTGTCGCTTCAAATAGTGTAAGTTGTATCATATTTGTGCCCTAACCCTTTGGCCCCTCTTGTGACCGCTGGCTTGCGGTGGCTCACGCAATCAAGAAACTCTTAGCAGCAAAACACCTGACAAACGCATGCTCTCCAGCTGTCAACGTGGCCGAATGAATAATCTAGTCCCGGGCGCAAAACAACCTGCAAGAACTGTCAAACTTTAGACCCACCACGTGACCCCGCTTGGAGGTACAGCCCTGGGTAAGAAGCAATGATCATCCATGATCCTGTATGGAAATGTTAAATGCAGCACGGTTTTACAGGTAAAATTATGCGAAATTGAAAACCTACTTTTGTTGACAGATTAAAATCGAGAAAAACAAGATAAACAGGAAATAACATAACCGAGATACAACCATTCGTACACAACTAAAGAAATTATAAGCACAGCCCTTTGTACACAACGAAAGAAAATTTAAGTAGGGAGACTACAACCCTTTGTACAAAACTAAAGAATGATAAGTACATAAAGAAATAAATCGTAGGTCAATGGTATTGGAAGGCTGAGATTTGGTTGGTTTTAGCACATGTGACGATTTGCAATATTTTAATAGTTTTATATTTCAAGAAGAGACCATTTATGTTATTATTGCAGTACTAAACAACAATACAGATTTTAATAATGAACAAACTCTGTGGCCATTTAGCTCGGTTCACCTTCGTTTTACTAGTTGAATTGAAGTGCTGACCTGCCTAGTGTAACACTGAGAGGTACTTCATATTATTAAGGATTATTGCCTCACACCTATAATGATGGCAGGTGCATTAGGACAATTGCTCTAGGTATCAGCTAGATTACTTATTGATTTTCAAACAACCAAAGAGTAGTAAGTAGTTGTTCGAATGCCCATTTTTACACATTTTAAATACCTATATCGCAGCCTTGAACCATGTTTATAACCTCGTAATATAAAGTTATTTACCAGGAGATTCAGATGTTTACAAGTGGACAGTAAACTGCGATATTCGATTTGAAGTACATGTACGTGTCAAATACAATGTCTCTGGTGTCATTGTAATTCGTTGTAATTATTGCAACATTAACTATACTTACTTATGTGTATACAATTATGAATCTCAATGTCACAAAGCCAATCACTGAAGACAAAAAATCTAATTTCCATTGAGGCAAAATGTATGCATAATTATGGGGACTAGAAAAACCAACATCAGAACTAGTTATAGGTACGACAATAATAGGCATGACAATAATATACATACTTTTACTAAATAACTACGTGAATATCACATAAATAGTATACCTGTTTATTTATAAACAATGTCATTATGATGTAAATTACACAGGTATTTCTAAGAATCCTCATTTGAAAAATCAATAATGTAATCGGATAACACACAGAGGTATTATGTTTTGTCTCCATCTTGTTTTGTTGTTGAATCTTCGTTCAAAAGACTCTTACCACCTTGACCGTGAAGAGCAAGCCTGATTATATTACTGCCATGCGAAGGCCAAGGTAAAAGACAGAGAAGAACAGGGTCCATAAAAGGTGGGCCACTTCAATGGAGAGCCAATTAGAGGGTCCATTCAGAGGACGCTGTGGAGAGTGCGAAATTAGTTGAGTGAGGTAGATAAAAATAAGTGTAAGAAGGGGTTTGCTTTATTATTGTGGCCTTATATGGTAAATGATTAAGAATAAAGGAACAGTAACTAATTGTTTTTGAGATTCGAGAGTGCATTGTCATGACGATTAGTTCGATTTTTGGGGGGAGTTTTGAGTTTCGCGCCATTTGGGAACTCTAAAAATGGTATGTAGTCCCACGGCGAAAGAGGTAGGAAAGAAATATTTCATTTTTTTTTTTACAAAAACCATCATCAGTCATTACTTTCAAACTAAAAACAAACAGGTTTTTTAAAAATGATAAAAAAGCTTTTTTTCTTTTTTCCTCAAGAAAGAAGAACTAACTATTAATATATTTTTATCGTAGCCAAATACTATCATATTATTTAAAAACTTAAAGGCCCCTTCAAAATTTTGCAACTAAACAGATGCTTTTTGTTTGCGATGATTCCACCGTTGAATACCTATTTATCAGTCTGCTTTGGGGTGAACTAATAACAGTTAGCTGTTATTAGTTCACGATGCATGAACGCGATTAATTTGATTCAAATTCATAACTTCGTGACGACATTAATTGCGATCTGATCATGGATGTTGATTGATGGACCCAAACTAAACATGACCATTTGGGGATCATCAAGTCAGTCATGATCAGGAACCAGTTTTATAGATTGATTAAATTAAATGTTTTGGGAATGTTATGACCTGGAAGACTCAACTCAAACCATGTTGAAAACATAACTTCAAATACAATCAGAAAAAATGTCGAATGCACGATTATTTTTAATAGGTCCTCGTTGTGTACAAATGCGGGGATAGTATCAATTTTGTAGGCCACACCAATATTACCGTTACACTTACAAGATACAACCAAGATGTTAGTTAGTTTGGTTTTCATTAGGTCTGCCACAACCAAGGGCGTATGCAGGATTAAATTTCGGGGGGGGGGGGGGGGGGGGGGGGGGGGGGCGGACATTACTAATATTTTGAAAAATCACAATGAAAAGCAAGGGGTCGGGGGCATAGCCCCCGAGAAAATTTTGGATCATGGTCTTTTATTTAGGTGCAAATTTTTAATTGCAGTGTAAAGCTATTTTGGAAAATTATACACTACAAAATATCAACAAATTGGAAAATTTTTGGAATGTTAACTCATTTTAACCATTTTGGAACGTTTTTGACATGATCTGTCTATTTATACGTGTTTTTTTCACATATTATTTTAAATGTGCTTATTTTCTTAGATGAAACCCTGATTTCGGGGGGGGGGGGGGGGCATGGCCCCCTCGGCCCCTCCACCCTGAATTTTGGCCACAACACCACGTTACCACGAAAGTGTACACACTTTAATTCGAATCATCGAGTAAATTCCTAGAAACAAAGCTACAAGGTAACCATGACGTGAAACGTAAAAACCTATCTCGAACTATTTTATATATACATCAGAATATGGACTTACTATTAATATCACAATGAAACAAAACTGTAAAATAACTTCTCTCTCATTTGCCTTTCAGCAGCTCCTATGCATGTCAGAATATCAAGAACAATCACTAATTATCTTCCGGAGGTGCTAATTAAAAAGCGTTATAGATGTAATTATATCCGTAACAGCTTATAGTCTGCATGAACTTGATCGTGGGGGATACGCACGATGCTGTCTGTTGGAAGGCTGTTGCAACGTCAAACACGAGCAAAAGAAATGATCACACGTGGTCAAAGTAAAAACAGCATTAGAAAGGCTACCACAAAAGGAAAACTTAAATATCAATCGGCCTTTAATCGTTTTTTGGTCCAGAAATCAATGCAAAATTATCTCCGTGGGCGTTTATGTCGAGTAGAAAGAGTCGTTGAAATAATTATCCAAGCGTTTCTGAAACTTGTGCCCGGCATTGTACACATTTATCGTATTACAGCAAAACGAAGTAACGGATCAGGCCAATTTTGTTTCACAAAAGATGCATTACTAATCTCATGTTAACCTATAACAAGATTATTCTCTTGGCTCGCTAACTATAATATGAAATAGGAAATGTATGTATATGAAATCAGGAGGCCAAGTCTTGAACTTACGCCTTCAGGACGCCTCTCGGACGTCATAAAGTCCCATTTACTGTAAGAATGATGACCTTGAAATCTACTGTTAACTGTTTATCTTAATTTTGAATAAGGTTTTATGACTGAATAACATCTGTAATAATAATTATAATATTAATAAATTGTTTCCAATAGATTGCTGGATGCCAATCAAATAAGTGGCTTGACTTTATGTTTCAATGTCGATCATTCTTACAGTAAATGGGACTTTATGACGTCCGAGAGCGTTTGCGTCCTGGGGTGCGATCACATAAAATGATAACTTTCTTGTCACGGTGACAAGCTTCTCACCTCAATGTTATTCACGGCCTTCTAGGGTCTTGTCACAGTGACAAGAAAGTTCTCATGTTATGTGATCGCACCCCTGAAGGCGTAAGTTTCAAGACTTGGCCTCCAGGGCCACCATAGTTTTAAATGAATATTTTGCACCACATTGTTGCACACGGCAAGTTATTATTTCCAGTGGGAAATGACGCAACAATCGTATGTTACTTTCATGAACAACTGCAATCAAGATAGTTACAGCTTGCAATGCAGAGGAAGTGGACTCATAGATCAATTGCTTCGGTTTCCTTCTTTTGTCTCTCAGTCGCACCTCACTTCCAGAAGCAACACGGAAACTGCTGGAGATTTGTTACGACGTCCATTCGATGTTTATGACACTCGCAGATGTCTACTTGTATCCAATCAATAAATTCCTTCAATCACTATCTGAGACAAAACTGACAACTTTATTGTATTGTAACTTATTTATAACAAAAATAATAAAGGTAGGTAAATGGTAACTGAGCAAGCATCTCCAGTTGGCTCTTTTGGATACTTTCTCTGTTTTTTGTTTGTGTGTGTGTTTTTTTCCGACGCTAATTATGTCACATCGTCTTTCCGATCGAGCTGAAATTTTGCACACATACTAATATCATTCAAAATTAGTTTGGGATTGTCTTTGAGCGCTGCCCTCTGATTGGTTTAATTAAAAACATATCGTCTGATTTTGTCGAAAATCAAAATTGTCAATCAAGTTCAAATTTTGCATGGCCATTAAGAGTACCATTTTCAATTATTTTACACATTTTCAGCCCAATCAGTAGATAAGGTATGCACTTATTGAAATCTTTAAAGTTTTGTAACTGTCAGAAATGATGTCCTCATCGTCAGAAATTATGTTTTTTCAGCTTGAAAAGTCTGTACCAAATACCTTCATGATGTTTTATTAAACCTAATAAAAAGTCATTAATCTGGTATATAATTCGCAGGTAAAACGGGACCCTTATCAACTCCGTGCTCCCAGTGACCTACAAGAGCGCGCAAATGTTCGGTATCATCAACAAAAGTGATTAGACCTGCGAAGCAAGTTCATGGCTGTGCAATGCGTGCAATGTATCTGTACGGGCGCGCGATATCACATGTGGGTGACAGGTAAAGGTCACCCGATACCACACTTAGTATCATCATTAGCATGTCAACAATAATTACAGTTTACAGGTAGGAATGTAGATGATTGTTAGGTGATTAAGAAGTATCAAGACTCAAACTCAACATTGGAGATTATATTCCATAAATAATGTCATTACTTTTGAACCATTTCAATTATGAAGAATGTGAAATAATAATTAACACAGTAAATTTTTTTAGTAATAAATGAACACCAACTTACGGACACAATTTTGTGAAAACTCGACTACAAAATGCGTCGGTGGTATATTATTTCCAAGGTCGACTAAAACATTAGTCAGGTAAGCTAATAATTTTCCATCAAATTTTCCATTAGAGTGCAATGGACTCTATGTACACTCGACAATTCATAAAACGGTATTTGAAAGAAATGGATTGTCTGAAAAAAATTAGATGGCATCATCTGATGAAGTCTAGATACTGATTTGTCATCTACGTGAGCTCTGATTTCATTGATAATAACAAGGATTGATTGTCAATGAACCTGACCAGCAGCCAATCTGTTTCTTTCAAATACCGTTTTATGAATTGTCGAGTGTACAAGAGATCGTGAATACTGGAGGAAACGCACAGAATTCTTGATCTCAATATCCATATTTTTCACGATGAGCCCTTACTGAGAAGTACTAACAAGGGAGTTGGTTTTGAGCTTTCTAAGTCTTCGTACCATCATCAGAACACTCAGCTTAATGTATTCTTGCCGTGAATATTACAACAGCAAAGAGAATTAAAATGATCGCTCTCAATTAGACGACTCTACACTTCAACCCTTCATAAAACTCAAAATATACATCTTCATTGTAATGTTTGTACTTCCACGTAGAAAAATAACGAATATAAAACATAATTTCAACTCTCTGCTATTACGAAACGTTCATGAGAGATGGGGTTATGAAACAAACCAAGTGCCACCTTAATACGTACAGGGAACAACATGATGACCTATAAAGCTAGACTTGATGAAAAGCAGAGTTATATTTCATACGTGAACTTAAGTAAATGCTGTATTAAAATAAAGGCGCTTGAAATTGTAACTCGTCAAGTGTGAAATCTTGTGCAAATGAAAGACGGATAATACTTGACTTTTTCATGCGGAAACGACATTAAAAAGTTTGTGTACACGAAGTTTCTGCTTTTAAATTTTAATCCCGGTGGAAAGCATGGGGGTGGAAATTGATGTCAAGAAAGGTGTGTTTGGAGGAGAGACTGGAGCAGATGTAATTACAAAATAAGACATCGTGTGACGGGGATTCGAGGAATATTGTGAGAACCAGTGGCAGGAACCAGTGGCAGGAACCAGTGGCAGTCGTATTATGTTTTGAAGTGAGCTAAACCCAACGAAACATCGTATTCATCGAAGTTCTAAAAAAATCTTCGGTATAAATTATAAATTATTGTATTTACTCTACTGTTATGGAACATTGGGAGGTAGATTTGATATTCATTTTCTCGCAATACTATCGACACAATTTAATAAATATTGAAAGAAAAAAAAATATTTTTCACATATTTCATGAAAAAATGTGTAAAAATACCTTTTTTTTGTTTCTTAAAATGTCCCAATAGTATTACGAGAAATTGGGTATGAAAACTACCTCCCAAAGTTGCATAACAGTGGAGTGAACATTGAGCCTTGGAGATACTTTGATATTTTGGGAAAATTTGACTCGACCATCAGTTTCCATAGCGGTCCCCAGAATTCTTCAACAGAAGAACCATGTATCGAACATCTCCCCAGCCTCTTTGTATTCCAGTTACAGCCCGCGGACACCGTCCGACTTGGCTGAGTACAGCGACCGCTCAACCAAATGTTGTTTCACCAGAAAGGTTTTCTCTCATTTTGTTCTTCACTTCATGTTCAATGGTTGTTTCCACTTAGTTATCCTGTTGCGTTTTAATTTGATCTCAAGTCTTGATTCAAACCTTGATCCATGCAATCAAGCTTCATGATCTTTAAAAATATACTATAATCAATTGTAAAGTGAAGTAAATTACCCATCGTGACTGGAAGACAGCGAAGCACATGATTAAAATCCAATAAAACGCGGTAAAAATCCGTCTCAATTACCTTGTTCAGGCTAAGTTACCACTGAGGGAGCTCGAGCTATTACTTGTCAAGGCGATACCGTGGTCAGCTCTCCAGACGTGACCGTTGCCAATCTGTGATCGCTCCTCGGCCAGGTCTTCCGGGTGTCACAGTACCACGTGTCACACCACGTGAAGCGGTCATGTGACGTGACTAGTGTTGGCAATTTTCTTGAAAAAAAATCTTTACAATTTTCATGAAAATTCGGAAAAACTTGAAAATCGTTTTTCATGCGCTGTTTTCGTGGCAAAAAAGGTACCTATGAAAAATGTGCAGACGATTTTAAAGATTTGACTTGGAATACAATGAATACATCCTTATTCATGAAATTAAGGATTTCAGGTACAAATTATTTTATAGAATTAATATAATAATCAATATAAAATAATCGATAATAGGAAGTAGTTCTCATGTATGCTGTATCCCAGAAAAAAACACTCCGTGTAAAAAAGGCAGCCAAGTCTCTTTACTTTAAAAAAATTCAACACCGAAAAGGAGTGATATCAAAAAAGGAGCCAAGTCAATGACATTTCCAAATATTTAATCGTATCTTTGAAATAAAAGTATAAACACCGAGATACTTTACAAAAGGACTTGGCGCATCGTTTTTTTAAAGACATCATTCTATCCTAAAAGTGGAAAGAAATTTACAAGTAGTACATTTTCCTGATTCTATTAAAGCCAGAATCTATGAATCAAGCTACTTTTAGTAATGACTATTTTATAGTTTTGTCAATGGCGATAGAAGCATGATTTTATGCTGTAATATATAAGTAATATAAGGGTGAAAGAATTACATAACAATTGGAAGTGGTGAGAATGTAGGTTTCTTTGGAAAACTTCCATGGAGTCAGGAGTCAGGATCCTCATCAGTGTGTTGTGTCTAATGTCCGCCGGTCCGATCGGGTAGCTCAGTTGGTAGAGCTCTCGCCCGGCAAGTGAGAGGTCCCAAGTTCGTGCCCCGGTTCGGTCGGATATTTTTCACAACACACATCCCTTCATATCAATTGGAAGTGGGCTCATACATATTCTTGCAGTACTGTTAATATGGCGATATTAGACTGGTATCTTTTCATAATTTGATCTTGACTGAAGGAAATCATGAAACGTTGTCAAATAATTACTAACTAATGGAACACAATTATATATTTTTGAAGTGTCAAGTGTATAAAGTTAAATTTTTTAATAGAAATTCAATATGACTGTCTTCTTTGTGAAATGTATTTTTATAAAATGTGTATTAATAGAAATTGTTACATGATGAGAAGGTATAACGCATGAGACTTAATTATATTCACCACGAAACAATATTACGAAGATAACTATTGTGTATATTTATAGAAAGCATAGACAACAAGTTTCATAGCGTATATAATCATATAGAAAATATTTTACAGAAGGTATGTATAATATGTACCTAATTGAAAGATGTTTCCCTATTATTCTAAACATTCAAAATGACGGTTGTATATAAATGGCACATGCTTATGAATAGAAAAATGTCTTTAAAAAAACGATGCGCCAAGTCCTTTTGTAAAGTATTTCTCGGTGTTTATACTTTTATTTCAAAGATACGATTAAATATTTGGAAATGTCATTGACTTGGCTCCTTTTTTGATATCACTCCTTTTCGGTGTTGAATTTTTTTTAAAGTAAAGAGACTTGGCTGCCTTTTTTACACGGAGTGTTTTTTCTGGGATATCACTTCTTTTGTTAGTTTATTCATACAGCTTGTAGCACAGCTTGTGTCCGTGCAAGAACTTATTTCTTTAAAAAAATACGCCTATGCCGATTTGGATACTTAGAAAAGTTGCGTTTGGTATATAAGATTAAAATAATTATCCAAGAAGAATAGCTTTAAGTTTCGTTACAATCGGTCCAGCCGTTTTCGATATATGACGTCACTTCCGGTTTTAGCAATGGCGGCCGAAAATAATGTCGTCTTGAATTCATAATTATTACTCCTACACATTTCCAAAATTTGGTTGCAATCGGTACAGCCGTTTTTGATATATGACGTCACTTCCGGTTTTAACAATGGCGGCCGAAAATAATGTCGTCTTGAATTCAAAATTATTAGTACAACACATTTCCAAAATTTGGTTGCAATCGGTACAGCCATTTTCGATATATGACGTCACTTTCGGTTTTAACAATGGCGGCCGAAAATAATGTCGTCTTGAATTCATAATTATTAGTACAACACATTTCCAAAATTTGATTGCAATCGGTACAGCCATTTTCGATATTTGACGTCACTTCCGGTTTTAACAATGGCGGCCGAAAATAATGTCGTCTTGAATTCATAATTATTAGTCCAACACATTTCCAAACTTAGGTTGCAATCGGTACAACCGTTTACGATATATGACGTCACTTCCGGTTTTAAAAATGGCCGCCGAGAACACTGCAACCTTGAATTTATAATTATTTACAAAGTACGTTTACTTATATCTATTTTAAAGTATAAAGTGGTGAATTTAGCGTCATTTAGCATATTTATGACGTCATTTCCGGTATAGGTCATAAAATGTGTGACGTCATTTCCGGTTTCGATATTTGAATCATCAAATATTACTGATTACATAAAGTTGACCGTCTAAATCGTTTAGCGCTGGTTTTGTTCTAATCTGTTTAGCCGTTTTTGAGACATGATGTCACTTCCGGTTTCAAAATGGCGGCTTCCGGTTGGTTTTATAACAAGTCAAATGAAATATCAAAAGTACAAACGTTACATAAATATCAAGACAATCGGATCAACAGTTGTTGCTGAAATGCAAATCGATGTATATTAAATTTCATTTATTTAAAATAATGTTCAGTCTTTTGATATTGATAATCCATAAAGATGACCGTCTGAAACGATTGGCGCAAATTTCGTTCCGATCGGTCCAACCGTTGACGAGATATGACGTCACTTCCGGTTTCAAAATGGCGGCACAAAAAATGCATGGGGACAAGGTTAAATCAGACGCCAAAAGTGCACACGTGGTAAAAATGTGAGATCAATCGGTTCAGCCGTTTAGGCTGTGGCCTGTTTACCGGATTTTAGCTCCAGCCCACTACTATGATTACTGATTATGAAAACCGCCGAAAACCGCCCTAAAACACTGTTTTCACGGCCCTCTAGCGCGCAAAGGGCGTAACCTATTGTTCCCAAATTTGGTATATGTTGTAGGGTGGGCCATAGCTCGAAATTAAGATATTTCGCAACAATGTGAGATTTCTCAATTTTAAGATCCAGTAGGCCGAAAATGCCACTTTGATGCTTACAGTAAAAGTGGGTTTGCTCCAGCCTTTATATGAGAGTGTGCGCGCGCCGTACGACTTGGCTGGCGTGGAGCGACCGCTCCACTAGATAAATGAGTGCTAAGTAAGGATATTCTCAAAATTTAAATTTTACAAACATATTATATTTTATTAAATTAAAATAATATGTTATAACATATAGCATGACGTGTTAATTATTGAAAATTGAAAAATAACAGTTGAAAAATAATAAAATAATAGTATAAAAATGTCCATAGGGCTGTGAACATTTTCATTTCACTGAAAAAAAATTAAATGAAAAATTTTCACGTTGCCAACACTAGACGTGACACATACCACGTGACGCGGTCATATGACGTGACATACCACGTGACACGGATCACGCCACACGGATCGCGCCAGGCAAAGTGAGGTTTTAATGACATCAACGTGTGATAGCTCGGGTATTTTAGAAGTACCTGAGGCGAGTGCCAAATTAGATTTAATTTGGTTGCGAGAGGAAAGATTCACAGAAAAATGTACCTAAGTCATCTGGGATAGTTCAAGAGAATTAAAATTTACTAAATACAGGTAGCATTTAATTTTCCTACAATTCCTCTGTTCACGGCACTATACGTCGCCGACATTGAGATCAAATCGAGCTCAGCCAGTTGGTTACACAGTAGCTAGTAATGGATTGCATGTGCATAGGTACATGTACAGTCAGGGAAACTAGATGGTTCATACTCTGCCTCTCTCTGACCCATAACATAATCATGTTTTTATATGGAGCAGAGAGAGATAGAGTTTCCTAGTTTCCTTGACTGTACCTATACCTATGCTCTTTTTACTACAATAACAATACGAATGATTAATTGTACAGCTATCAATCAAACACTAGCAAAGAATGCATTTAATTATAGTTCCAGCTTACTACAGCAATCACGTGTTGTAACATACCTCAACCATACGTATTAGTATTTAGAAGACTTTGACTTACGGCTCTACCCTTCCCATTCCCCTACCTGTGACTTAAACATTCATGATATTATTTCACGTGGCTAAATAATTATATTTTAGGAAGAACATATTACGTATTAATACAAATTTGTGAATTTAGCTCCACATGGAGCTATGGAGCTGCTATCTTCCATCTTTAGCTGTGACTTCAGCGATTTGTTAGTGGAATGCATTTATTTTGGTACTTCGAAGAACTGTCACAATATTACCTATCAAAACGTGATGAATTCGGGCACCACCTTAAGGAAGTCTAACATCACACATGAAAGTCGACAACAATGCCCCGACACGGCGGCGAACCTCCTCCGCCCTCGCAACGATGCTCAAGAGTTGACAAAGCTCGCGGATGACCTCAGTTGACTTCCCTCACTGTCATTGTCACAACCGTTCCATTGAGTCGGAGACGACGGAGACAGACAATGAACAGGCAAAGCAGCGTCTATTCACTGGCGAATCAAGTTAATTGCGCCGCCAAGAAGACATGGTGAAAAACATCGGTTGTTTGTTGAAACCGTCGAGCAAGGAGAAGAAGACTTCGGTTGACGGTTACTGAGAGATACTTTACCCTTGTGGACATAACGATTAAAGGGAAGGAAGAGCCTCTGAATGAGGACCTCGGCTGGAAAGCAGTTATCGTCCCGTCTCGTTGAAGATAGACTAGATGTTAAAGCGACAAAGTTGTGGAGAATGAATTACAGATTATGCAGCGTTGACCACTTATTTGAAATTTTTAATCACCTTAAAGTTATAAGTAGTTATATGTTGCGTAATTATTGAGTAAATAAAACTAATAATTTTAAAAATTGGTTCAACGACGCTTAAACTAGATTTAATTTCAAGCAACTTTGCTCTTGAAACTTTTTTTCTAACTTGATCGGTAGAGGCACAATTTGCTTTCTCACACCATCAATGTTATGAGTTTTGCATAAAACCAGGGGCACTGAAACCGACTGAAGTTGCAAGTAAACATTCTGGGAGTTCCAGTAACGGTGTGGAAGGGGATGATGGGAGGGTCCTAAGAGACAGCATGCAAATATAAATAGTGCACTGAAAGCGAGAGTTTGTATGTCAACAATAATCATCAGTTTCCCCGGCATTTACACAATCAACGACGACTGGAGACAGACGGACCTCAGAGTTGTCTAAATCATCTTACCTAATTTATAAAAATCTATCTATCATAAAGTGTATACCGTCTAAAATGTTGGAAATGGCCTAAAATTAAATTTTCATTGTAAGTTGATAAAATGTAAGTGAAAATTTTCAGAAACATAGAATGTTGATATTCAAAACAGCCATGTACAAATCTTCCCAACAATTTAATTTATCATAAGAAAATTCGCTGTTGTATTAATAAAGACTTCACTTAATATTATTTTTTATGCTATTTTTTAAATTTAAATTTTTATATTTATGTTTTTTTGAGGATATAAATATATTTTTGCTAATTGAATAACTGTTGAAATCGGCAACACTTCTCTAAGCATCCATAATAATTCACTGTAAATAGTAGCATCTCGGGCTATCTATTATTCTTGAGTCAATCTCGGCAAGGTTATGTCACGATGTGTATTTATTCTCATTGTGACAACAATGTCGAACAGTTTTCCCGTCTACAATTACTAGTGCAGAATAACAGATGAATTTCGACGCTCGCTAAGAGCACATCAATGTGTGTCTCTACTGTATGCACTATTTTATTATTTATAACTGAAAACTGTATGTTATAAAGGTAAAGAAATATTTTTGGTTGCAATGTGTATCATAGCAACTGAATGATAATTATACATTGTACGTGTTATTTCACACGTTAATCCCGAACACAGGTTTAGGTCACCGATAGCAATGATTTGTCAGACAAACGGCGAATAATTATTTAATTGTTGTATTGACCGTTATCATTACTCCAACCATTACATTTAAAAAAAAAATTCGATGTAGGTGTCAAAGGTTTCAAAATATAACATATAAAGTGTGTGACTTTTTGTTGATTTTTTCTACTAGTTTTGAGCAATGAAATAATATATCATTATTGAGCTACATCAGCTCCATCTATAAAAAAGGAGACAGGAAGAACTGTGGAAACTACAGAGGGATCAGCGTTTTGTCGTCGATAGGTAGGCTGTATGGACGAATTCTGACTAAGCGGTTAGAACAGCAAGCTAGAGTCACAGAAGAACAAAGTGGTTTCAGGAGCGGGAGATCATGTGTAGACAACCTTTTCTGTATAAAACAACTTATGGACAAGAGTATTGCACATGGAAGTGAATTACACCTGATTTTCGTAGATCTTAAAAAGGCATTTGACAGCGTTCCTTTAAATAAATTATGGGAGGCTCTGGAAGATCAAGGGATCGAAACAGTTTATGTGAATGCTATTAAAAAGCTCTATGAAAATGCTGTAAGTTGCGTAAAAAGTGGACAATCATATTCAGAAGAATTTAAAATCAACAAAGGTGTAAGGCAGGGGTGTCCTTTGTCACCAACCCTGTTCAAAATATACGTGAACAGAGTTTTAGAGAATTGGTCTAGGAAATGTAGTTCGATGGGTGTTAAAATTGGGAAAGAATATATACACTCTTTACTATTCGCAGACGATCAGGTGGTTCTTGCTGAAGATGAACACGACGCAGAATACATGATGAGAAAGCTTATAGAAGAATACGATTCCTGGGGCTTAGAAGTGAATATGGATAAGACTCAATGTATGGTCATTGGAAGAGAGGGTCAAGACATGGTAACCGATAAAGGTATTATAAGATTAACAACAGAGTACAAATATCTAGGTGTGACATTGACGGCTGACGGAACGGATGAGAGGGATGTGCTGAACAAGCTGGGCAGAGGAAGAGCGATCACCAGACAATTACACCCAGTGCTTTGGAACGATGTCATCTCAACCAAGACAAAAACACGTATTTACAACTCATTCGTCGAAAGCTGCGCTTCCTATGGATCAGAAATCTGGACCTTATCTTCCCTAATGGCACAAAGAGTCCGAGCAATGGAGATGGGGTACTGGAGAAGATGCTGCAAGGTTACGATACTCGACCATGTGAGGAACGACCGTATACGGGAAATGATGGGAGTGGAGACATCACTGACGGATTACATAGAGATGAAGCAACTCTTATGGTATGGCCATCTGAGAAGGATGCCAGATGAAAGATTGCCAATGAGAGCCTAGTCATGGGTACCGTCAAGAAGAAGAAAGAGAGGAAGACCAAGGAGGAGGTGGGCAGAAGGAGTTGACACTGCCATGAGAAGAAGAGGTCTTCGCGATGGAGACTTCTTAAATAAAGATAAATGGCATTTAGGATGCAGAATACGGCCTGAAGTGCTGTAAACAATCTGCTTTAATAATAATAATAAATAATATATGATATTATTTCAAAATTTCAACATCGTGTTACCTAATTCATTGATTTATAAATTTCACAACATACCACTTATATAGTCCGGAGAAAAGGCTGGAAATATTCATGTGTATTTTTATTACTTTATTTCATTATTTTTCGTATTTTCTACTCTCTACTTACAAGAAGTAGACAGTAGACAGTGTCTACATTCTACTACAAGAACCACATGCACAAAAACTAAAATGATTTTCTTGCTCTGATTGCGATAATATTATTCTCTTAGTAAAGAACCCAGAGAGAAATGAGACTACCTATACCTATTCGTAAACAAATTTTTCCAATTGCATTATACTCTCAGGTGGTGAAATAAGATCAGTGTCATTTATCGCCGTTATAATGGTTAAAAATCAATAAAAGGATTTGCAATCTTTGAATCTATTAGATAAGTGTTGAACACTTTATTGCGTGTGATTATTCTTGATCGTCGATGATTTTGTTCGTGTTGTGAAAGTGATGCTAATTATGTCATTTGACTTGGTAACCAGTCTGGACCCAGCGATCATAACAACAATACTCGGGATATCCGATCTCACTTCTGTTTACATTTTTTGCATGGGAACTAAAGTCGGAAGAAAACATTCATATCAAACATTGTTCCCAGCTAGACCAATCACAGTAATGACAACAAATTCGTCGCCAAATCTGATCCCGCCTTATTTACCTTTAAAAACCCCGCCTACAATAGCAATTAGGGCTGATTCTCTAGGAGCAGTCAGCCGGTCCTCCCTTAAGTCACATCTTCCAAATGAGCTTATTTTTGGCAGAGGTATCAATCACTGTTTTCACGATACTGTGAAATATGAACAACTTCTCGTGTCTAGATTTTGAGACATTGTAGTTATAAATTCCTATTTTTAACATGTAGTCATAGAGGTCTTTAAATCATGACGATTTCCATGCTATTTTTTCGTTTTGAATTTTACTGAGGTTTAACGATTTTTAAAAAAAAACTGATTTCTAGATAGATAGTTGGACATTCGATTAGGAAAAAAATTGAAAACAATACCAACGTGTGCTATTTTAAAAGTTATAAATTGAAACCTCGCTGTAAGACAGGAGTTGCAAGTTAAATGACATTTTATGATTCTTTTACAGACTTAAATATAGTTGAAATGAAGGAAAACGATTTTTGAACTTGTAATTTCAAGAAAAAATATTTTTGTACCTATAATATGTATAGGTCGATGGTACTACCTTAAGGCTGCATTTCACCAAGTAAACCAGGTAAACCTGGTTTAGGGACCTCTAAACCAGGTTTACCGCCTCTAACCCGGGTTTATCTTCTTGACAGTGTTGAATCCAGGCATACCTGAGGGCATTAATGTCGCGTAGTTATGAAGATGATGATAACGTACTGAGAACAGGTATAAGTATTACCTACGCAAATCCGTGATTGACAAGTACTAATTGGGCTGGAAGGTCATTCACGTGGCGGGTTTAGGTTAGATTAGCCTGGGTTAGCTCGTGTGCGATAAGAAATAACATTGGCCACCCCCGGTAAACCTGTCTAAAGGTTTCGTAAATGACCCCCCGGGCAAATTTCGCCGTGATTACATTAGTAATTGACCTTGTGACCTATGAACGAGCGAGTCAGCTTGTTAGGGGTAAGTTAGGTGCACGTAATTAGCCGGAATTTCGGGGTGCATATTTTTTTATGGTTTATGGCGTTCAACAGCGAGGTTATCAGCGCATTTCGGGTTGCATTTCGCATTTGATTTCGTGACGTACGTTCGTGATACGTCAACATAGCAGCCCAAGGTATGACACACGAATGCACCCTCAGTGCAAAGTGTATGCAAATTATGACCTATACGTGCAAGCATGACACCACAAGAAACGCACCTCCAATTGAATCGTTCATGAAATTTCAGTGCTATGTTTAGTAATGAATGATGACCACAATGTGTCATAGTACCTTACTTATGTGATTACCCAATAAGGGCGGAGTTCTAATACTATGATATTACAAAATCACCCATAAGAGCACGACAACTACTGCGGTGACTGTACTAAGTACACAAGTAAAGTGTTTTCCGATGTTTTTCTCTTTGCACGCTCCCAACAAACACCACACAACGATTAACAAACAGACAATATTTATTTGTTCCATCGCAGACTCTCGACCAGTTGGCAAACATCTCTCGGTCTGCAAAACATCGAGGTTCATCTGCGCATCTGGTCTTGCGCACATCAAGATTAGAATACTGAAGTTTTACATCACAATGACTTTTAATAACACTGCTAGACCAGTCTGTACACAACTGCACATGTAAAGAGGTAAACATAGGTGCAATAAATGGAGACATACGACGGTTCGTGGATATAGTCACCACGGGTACAGGTATTCTTTTTGTCTCAAATACAACAAATCCCAAAATAAGAAATAACAATAGACTATCCGACAAAGAAGGGTATTATCCACATAAAAATACTCTCTGTGACTTGAAAAATGTAGTCGCTTTTACAGTCTAAGCTGTCAAAAGTACGCTATAACTAACCCCCAATTTTGTATAAGAGATTGTTTTTATATAAAAAGGCATCCATAATAAAGACTTCTGCCATTTTCGGAATTGTCGCCGCCTCGTGAAAAAAGTGTAGCAAATGAATTAATCTTTAAAAACCCATAGGAAGGGAATTTAAAAATTAACGAACGAATATGTTGCAGAATATGATCCTCCCATTAAAAATTGTCTGTACGCAACCTGAAATGACGTGACCTTTGACACCATGTACAATTAGTGTGTGTCGCACACACTAACAATACAATCACACATGTGAAAACTAATATCCATACACAAAACCTATAGAAACAAGGAATGCAAACGAATACTAATTGGCCTATTGTCATTTAGAAACGAACATTTCGGCCCCATCATTGTCTGCTACCGACTTCCGTGCCGTCAGCGTTTCAAGTATTACATTACGTTGTTACTTTGCAAGCTGGCGGTATTGAGTTATGACACCGAGTGAAGTGTGTAGTAATTAGATGCATTCCTACGCTGGCATTGTCATGTGTAACATGTAATCAGATATGACATAATGAGACGAGAGAATGCAGTTGGTAATTGGAGTTGGAGATTTAAAGTTTAAATGACCGAGAAGTAGAGAAGGACAAGTTTAAATGGTCAGCTTCAATAGTTTCTTGATATTATTCTGAGTACATGCCCTTTAAAATGAGAATCGAACGCATCGTTTTCCGTATATATAAAATTTAAGTTTTGAATACGTACAACTACTATAATGTTGTATTTTTGAAAGTTACTATTTGGCCAAGTTTACACAAAATGTTATTGAAGGGGCTGGCCAACATCGGTATAACGAATGTACCTATTCAAAATTGAAATATAAGCAAACGCCCCTAAACTCACAAAAATGCATAAAATAATATTAATTTTAGTTGAAAATAATAGCAAAATATTAAAAATGTAAACCTCTGCCTTTTTAGAACATGGAAATTTTAACAAAACTGAACGAAGACATGAAATTACGGAGTGAAACTAGAATTGTTCTCTGATATTTTACTATAAACACGCAGAGAAACGTCAAAACAGTAATAAAATTATCACTATCCAAATACCAAATTAAATCCCCTGCATTTCCACCACATTTCCACTGCATTTCCACCGTTTAGTCTACACTTTGACACTTTTCAAATGCTATACGTTTGCTGTAGGGGTGTGAAAATGTATGCCTGTCACTTTACACCCCGATCAGCACACTGTCACACCCTCCCCATTCCTTGTATACCAATTAACAACATTGTACCATCCACAAAACTTTCTCACCACTGAAATGTTTAAATTATAATTGCCCTTGCCGGAGGTACTCGATTAATAAATAAAGTTTGTTTGCGCGGCACGGAATACAAAATCGGGACATAATTACTTTAGAGTCTCTTTATCAGCGGTGATATATATAATGATCAAAGCAGGGAGACATTTTCATCCCTTGTTTTGAGAATTGTGATACTTCATTAGGGATTTCTTTTTAATTGAGTTGGTACGCTCGGATGAAATAATGTGGATCCAAGAAAGGAAACGTATATCATCAGTAGGTAAAATAAATATTTATGGCACTAATTTACTTCTCTAATAAGACGACTATACCGTTATCACTATCAGCAATCTTGTTAAACGGATGTTCGCAAAATAAAAGATTTGAAAACTCAAACTACACGTCAAACTATCGATCGATTGAGAAGGAAATACAAGATTTTAAAAAAAAAAACCGGCGACAGGATTTCGAGCATCAAGGAAACTCTCCCGACGTCTTGACCTGTTGAACCTATTGTTAGCTGGGTCAGGTAAACTAAAATGGCCACTCTCTACCATCACGGTCGAGTGATCTCCCATTCATTCGCTCTTTCCTCTTCCTGCACCTGAGCAGTCGGTCTCATCCTGTCGCAGCGAATGAAGAGAGGAATGTGTTTGAAATGAGAGGGTGGTGATTCACCTGCACAACCCCCGTGTGGCCTTGATAATAGTGATCAGGTGCGCGAGCTACCGGGCCCGTTTAGACGCAGATTCCAGGAAGGTTCGACCACCTCCACCCCAACTAACCAAAACGTATTGCAAATTACAAACCAGAAAGAGATCAAGTCTTTGTTTTGTTGCTTTTGTGAGTGTACTCTCGTTAGCAATACTCTGGATCCCTTTTCTCATGTTCGTTCTAAGAAGATTTTGAATTCAAATCCTATTCGGTTTACAGCTTTTATGAAAGCTGAAAGGTTTTGAATATCTATCTATAATATCGAAATCTGTTTATAAACATGGCCCAGATAGACAGGATTTCTGAATTTAATAGAGGCATTTTCTAGTTTTGTACATCTTTTTCCTTTGCCAATTGCATTGTATGTACTGTATTTCCGTACCTAATATCAATGTTATATTTTTCAAATGTCAAATTTGTAGAGATTTTAGATGAAAAACGCCTTTTAGCGAACTCCGTCGTTTTTCCATCATTTTATGACATAAACACAACCCACGTGAAATAACAACGCGAAAACATCTCCGCACATCGCAAGCCCCAACCTTTCCAATCATAGAAATCCTGTTTGTCACGACTTCTTCTCTCATATTCCATCTCTCTCGCTGACATTTCCTCACTGACTAGTACCGTTCCATACACCTTGGCATTGCTTCTCGGCGGTATAGTGTTCGTTCGTGAATACCTCCGACAGATAGCGCTCTACCTTGCTCGTGTGCCGGTCGGCTCTTGCGGTGGTATCAATTTACCTGAGGCATCGACTATCATCAACATCATACCCAGTGCCACGCAGGACGTATAACGGACCGTCTAGAAGAGACCAGAGACTTGTTCGAAAGATGAACAATCGTCGAGATTTTAGTATCACAGATTCTTGTTTGAATTTTAGTTGTATGTGATAATAATGAGTAAGAAATGTGTGCATTTTTTCTTTAATTCATGCCAATTTACTCATAAAAATCATAAAAGACAATTTTTTTGCTTGAAAAAGTAACTAATTTGAGAACGAAATTCTAATGTGATCACAATGTAGTCAATTTTCGTACTTTTAAAAGTGATTATAGATAAAAATTTAGCCGGTTATAGATTGACCCGGCTCAAAAACTTATGTTTATATTTTTAAACGATGTTTCTCCAGTAACTTACCTTGATTTCTAGATGTAGATTGAGTAACTAATCCAAAGAAGCACACGACACCAATAATATGATGCACTGTAATCCAGCCACTCGTATATGCCCTTCTAGGCATTTTCAACACTATCATAGTACAATCTAATAACTAAAAATATTTCACTTTTTTTAAAAATACTAAAATTAAAAATAAAACTGAAAAACACGTTCACCCGTACGATGACGTTCTATTTCACGAGAGCACGCGCATTTTGAATCGTGTGTACGGCCACTTGTTGAAGATCGAGCCAGGTAGAGTGGCGACGTAGGTACGACCTCGCGCGGGCACTGCTGAGTGCAGACTGACGTGGTGGTTGGTTGAAGACGGGCACTGGCCACGCGGTACTGGCGCACGCGGGGTACGAACCAAGGGGTTGGGATGAGTCAGGAGCACATTGTTGAGGGAAGTAACCACGCGGTCCTGGCGCACGCGGGGTACGAACCAAGGGGTTGGGATGAGTCAGGAGCACATTGTTGAGGCACATTGTTGAGGGCACGAGGCACATTGTTGAGGGCAGTGGCCACGCGGTCCTGGCGCACGCGGAGTACGAACCAGGGGGTTGGAATGAGTCAGGAGCACATTGTTGAGGGCACGAGGCACATTGTTGAGGGCACTGGCCACGCGGTACTGGCGCACGCGGGGTACGAACCAGGGGGTTGGGATGAGTCAGGAGCACATTGTTGAGGCACATTGTTGAGGGCAGTGGCCACGCGGTCCTGGCGCACGCGGAGTACGAACCAGGGGGTTGGAATGAGTCAGGAGCACATTGTTGAGGGCACGAGGCACATTGTTGAGGGCACTGGCCACGCGGTACTGGCGCACGCGGGGTATGAACCAAGGGGTTGGAATGAGTCAGGAGCACATTGTTGAGGGAAGTGGCCACGCGGTCCTGGCGCACGCGGGGTACGAACCAAGGGGTTGGGATGAGTCAGGGCACATTGTTGAGGGTACAAGGAACATTGTTGAGGCACATTGTTGAGGGCAGTGGCCACGCGGTACTGGCGCACGCGGGGTATGAACCAAGGGGTTGGAATGAGTCAGGAGCACATTGTTGAGGGAAGTGGCCACGCGGTCCTGGCGCACGCGGGGTACGAACCAAGGGGTTGGGATGAGTCAGGGCACATTGTTGAGGGTACAAGGAACATTGTTGAGGCACATTGTTGAGGGCACTGGCCACGCGGTACTGGCGCACGCGGGGTACGAGCCAAGGGGTTGGGATGAGTCAGGGCACATTGTTGAGGGTACAAGGAACATTGTTGAGGGTACGAGGCACATTGTTGAGGGCACTGGCCACGCGGTACTGGCGCACGCGGGGTATGAACCAAGGGGTTGGAATGAGTCAGGAGCACATTGTTGAGGGAAGTGGCCACGCGGTCCTGGCGCACGCGGGGTACGAACCAAGGGGTTGGGATGAGTCAGGAGCACATTGTTGAGGGAAGTGGCCACGCGGTCCTGGCGCACGCGGGGTACGAACCAAGGGGTTGGGATGAGTCAGGGCACATTGTTGAGGGTACAAGGAACATTGTTGAGGGTACGAGGCACATTGTTGAGGGCAGTGGCCACGCGGTCCTGGCGCACGCGTGGTATGAACCAAGGGGTTGGAATGAGTCAGGAGCACATTGTTGAGGGTACAAGGAACATTGTTGAGGCACATTGTTGAGGGCACTGGCCACGCGGTCCTGGCGCACGCGGGGTACGAACCAGGGGGTTGGAATGAGTCATGAGCACATGGGCCCCCGGATGTTAGGAAAACAAAACAAAATCTGGGGTTTGACATATACTAGTTTCATTTTGTAACCAAAAAATATAGAAAATTGATTTCAAAGAGATAAAAAAACAAGAAGTGTCCTGCCGGACAGTTTTGAAAATGTCTACCACCACCCCAAAGTGCAATATTTAAAAATATTGAATATTTCAACGAACTACACCTCAAAACGTCTCAAAATTGATTTCAAAGTGTCCAAAAACCAAAAAACACCCTGCGGGGCAGGGAGGGGACGTGCCCTCTACACCCCCCTTAACCCGTAAAATATTGTTTTCATTGCCCTGCCCCCACCTGGTAGAAATCTTGCAGACGCCTATGCATGAGCACATTGTTGAGGAAGAGATCTTTAAAAAGTAATTTTATTCTTTGCTTGTTCCTCCGTCACCTAAGACGCGTGAAGATGCCGACATCCTGCGTTGCGTTACAAAACAATGTAGAGCTAAATCGCAGACGTAAATGAATTACTGGATCGTTTTTTATGTTCCATATCAAAAATTAGTATACTTACTAAGTTTGTATCTCGAGAGAAAGAGATAGAATCTACAGAAAGGTGCCATTTCATAAAATAATTCGCCGTTTTTACAGCTTTTAGGCTGCCAATGCCCAAAATCAACTCTGAAGTAAGGTAAACGGAAACCTGAATCTTTGAGCCTTCCAGAGAGTAAACTTTTAACTAATATTCCAAGAAAGGAAGGCACATATTAAATATGTAGTAATATTCTCAGAGGTAGAAGGGTGGAAGTCAATTTCAATCATTCTTGAGGCGAGTTCATAAACCAGTATTTCTGGGTTCATCCAATCACATTTTGTAAGAGAACACTTCAATACTTAAGGCGTTTTCGACTGGCCGCACTGGGCTGCACTGAAATGACGTCATTATACAAAACTAAGTGTAAATTTCAAACTGAGTACAGAGCTAGTGCGGCTCAGAGCGGCCAGTGGAAAACGCCATTAATTTTCACTCGCTCGTAATTCATAAAGTTGATTAGAACATGCAAGAGGGAAAATCGCAAAATCGACAAATAGAGAAATCGAGAAAAGGTGATTTCGTCCTTCTAAATCTGAGCTACAGAAATAGATTCTTCATGATTTACTTTGAAACTTCAGTTTGTTTTGTTTGATATTTCAGCTATTCAAATCCGTGATATTCGCGGGCGTGGGCGGAAGAATATTGAACATCACAACGAACTGCCCAGAAGCTTAGAGCTATTTGAGTTACTTAGAGTTATTTAGTCTGAGCCAGAAGCTATGCTTCGATCACATACGAGCCCTGATTCAAGATGCACTTCCTCTTATTGTTAGATCAGCGATCATCCACCGGAAACCCAACTTTCCACAGCATTCAATTAATAATAATATGTGAACACATACCGGTCCCTTTCCATAAAATCCTAGACAAATCTATAGTGTAACTATTTTATTATCCAATTAAAGACTTTAGAGTACGGACATTACGATGGTAAAATTTGCAACGTCATAATTTACAAATTTATCTTACCTTCATATCAGAAGGCCCGAAGTCCAGTCATCTTTTGTAATGATGTAATCAAGCTATTACAAATTGATCGAAATCAATAATACAGTAATTGAAGTATTCTCTTACACAATGACATGTCACCATTACAAATATGATTGTATGAAGACAGTTTACTGGTTTTTGAGCTCACCTCAAGAATCATTGAGCTTACTCCCGCGGGCTTCTTTTAAATGTAAGATGGAAATATACCCATATTTCATATCTTTGTCACTCTATTGGCAGTTTGATAAAACTTGATAAAACTTGGTCGCACCTCCGCATCACCACCCGCTGCATAAAGCCGCCCCTACTGAATTTAAAACCCATCTCACTTGTCTTTTTTCGGAAGTAAAACGGAGAATTTATTTCCCTCCACAATCGATCAGGCTGGATTTACTGCTCAGAACTTGCACTCGCTGTTGCGAATAAATTCCAAACCGAAATCCAACTAAATGACCCCAGCTATGTTATTTACGAATCAAACGTAACTCTCACAGCCTGTGCGGGTAGTAATGTGCAATGTCCAGTATTCTGTAACATAAAATCTCAGTTTCTAGCCGATTTCTATCGGTTTCCTGCGGAAAAAGTTCATGGACTAGCCCTATTATGTAACTTTATTTCTGATGAAGTGGTAACGGAATAGGGATGTGTCTCTTTAGTCCCAATGTACACTCGAACAAAATAATAGACTCTACCTCGAAAGAAAACGATTTGTTATAATAATGGTAATAGATGGCATCATCCTAAGAGTCTGTGCTAACTCATCATCTAAAGTTCATTCACGATTAGAATAGCAACCCGTAATGGCGGCGTGTACTACCGTAGTCAAGTGAACGTATACCTAAACATGTAAATATCAATATAATAATCAAAAAAAGTGTATAATACGGCTGTAGATAAAAATAAATAAATTTTATTGAATTTTTATAATATTTACTACTATTAAAAATTGTGTATTTGACATAATTTATACAATTTCAATAATACAAAGAAGAAAGTCTTGCCATTGACAGGGCAGTGTTCAAGTGACTGACCAATGAACGACGTGATCGACTAAAACGTCAGTGATATTCTTATCGTGAACGAACTTTAACTCGAGTAGAAGAGCTCTGATTTAATTGATAATAATAACAATTAAAATTGGTTTCAGTGTACTTAAATCAAATGACAACTTTTGGAATCCGATTCCTTTCCATAGGAAAGGGGCTACATGGGAGGAATGATACAGAAAGGAGCAGCGTTATCACAAGAGGGGACATTGCATGTAAACCTATGCTACAATCTCGGCAGGAAATTTGTTAGCAGAACAGTGTGATATCCTAACCTGGGGCAATAAAACTTTATAACTTGAGGTTTATTTACATGGGGCAAGAATCACCCTCAAAACCACATGTTCTGGGAGTGTGGCGTTCTCAGTAAGATGAAGTTGAATCGATAAAGTTATGTGATAATTAAATACCTACTCCATAATATTGCTTTATGATACATAGTTATTTGTTATGCAGATATAATTTGTTTAAGTAGAAGGATCACCACTGAAGACATCCGCCATTTTTGAGATTGTGACCTTCTCGTTGACGATAACCTATGATGACGCGGCAAAGTTATAGGCAATTGCTTTTTGTGCATCAATGGTAAATTTTTAAAAAAATCTCGTAAAATTTATGAGCGGTAGCATAAAGTTCAAATTGGAAAATCACAAGTTTCACACTTTTAAAAAGTGATCAACGATGCACAAAAAGCAATTCAATGTCTACAACTTGACAGCTTCAACGCATAGGTATCGTAAAATCTCAAAATTAAAAGTCATCTGATGACAATCCTTCATAATAAACCAAGCCATGCAAAACTATTTGTTCTTAATTCCAAGCATTTACCTTGAGAAACTTGGAAATATTTATTTGTAAAATTGTATCTGTGCTCTGCCCAACACAATGATTTGATAGCGATATAACGTGCTAATGCTACTAATAACTCTATCGGTATCATTATACTTCATTGTGCATCAGCTCTCTGCACAATATGTCGGAATAGTGTGATTTCCTGAATGTATGTGGCAATAGAACTTTACGACCTGTTGACTATTTACTGGACATAATAGTCGCCACATCGATAAGAACACAAGGTTAATCAATGTGCCAATGAAGAGAATTACGTAGAGAAAATTCCACAAGCATTAGCAGAATTATTATCGGGAAAAGCGAAGAAAAATATTTTAATATTTTTAAGTTCCTTTGAAAACGTACACAAAATTAAATTATACGTTTGATTTAATTTTACCTGAAAAAATCCATCACAGAAATAATATTATTTATAATAGGTATACTACGTCGGCATTTTTGTTTAAAAAAATATAACATAGACGTGATTTCATACTAGTTCGTGATTCATGTGCAATAATGCTTTAAAGAACAACAGGTTTTAATATTGTTTATACAATAAGCACACGCTCAAGCATCCAAATGATTGGAAAGAAATCAGGATTGGAAACTGGATTGATCTAGTTCAAAGTCATAATGTTGCAAGTAAACTCCTGACGTCCACGTAATTGTCATAACAAGAAGAACAAGCGCAAGAATGTACAAGTAGAGGAGGCAAATACGAGAGGAAATGACCGTGAAAACAGAAGAGTGTCTGCAAGGTTGCACAGTGGTGGAGGAAGAATACGTGACGGGAACAGAACCCGGCTTTCCCGAATGACAACCCGGCCTCTGACGTAACCAAACTGGTTTGGCAGAAGATTTTACAAAATTACCTTACTACGTCACTCTGCAACCGGCTTTCAGGGCTCCAGAAGACACTAACTCTTGCATCTGTTTAATACAATTGCTGAATTTGCATTCCAAAATCACTGGTTTATGGCATAGGCTAAGTATTTTCATCATTCAGTGACATGATTTTTTTTCTGTGGCTTAACGTCATACTGTTCTGCAGCGAGGCTAATGGCGACGGATGAATGACTATGAGGATGATTGGGAGATGATGGTGAAGAGAGGTAAGGATGGAAGGTGGGAAGGAGGCGGTCGTGGCCTATTAGTAGGGTACCTTCCCAGCATTTGCCTGTCGACTGAGGGAATACCACGAAAAAAAACAGTCAGGAAGGACAGCCGCGGGAAACGAACTCGGGCCTCCGGAATACAAGTTAGAGCGTTACCACTCAGCCATACCTGTTCCGTTTCTTTTTGTTGAAAGAGAGCGTACTTTGATAGTTTTGTTTTGGACAGTGTTTCATCCAGCATTCATCTCTCCACTAGTCCTGGGACGATCACATAAAGCAGTCGTGTGACAAGATTCTCAACTCTCCCGAGAAGGCCGGGAATAACATTGATATGAACAAATTATCACGTGAGAACTAAGTTGTCATTTTATATGATCGCACCCCGGTGTTCGAATTCTATAATCACTCCGTCTGTCCTTGAAACACAGTGACATGTCAGGACGTTTCAAAGTATTTACTACCGAACGGAATACCTACATTATTCATATAAATACCTACTTTATTGTTACATTTTCTATAAGTTGGTAATTAAAGAAACCTGATAGTGATAGCCTTTTGTACATACTGCGAAACGCAATAACGCAAAGTTATAATGTAATAATATTAACAGGTGGTGCAAGCCCGAGCGATTTAGCCGCTTGTTGCAGGCACTTTTTAGGCTACGATTGCGGAGTCAAAATGGGTTGATAAAATGATTTGAAATTTTAAACATGATTAGATAAAAGACAAACTTAGTACATTACTTAGTAAACTTAGTCACTTAATACATTTTTATTTTCTTTGCTTGAATAATTAGTAATAATTATTTGATTTTTTTAGGGAAAATTGTCTATTTTCTTGTCTCGCTGTGTGCCGTATGAAATTTTATTTTAAAAAATGCGCCAAGTGATAGCCCTAAGTATGTCTTTTATCTAATCATGATTCCAATTTGAGATCAATTGGTCCACGGGTTTGGTCTCCAATCGTATCGGAAATTTCATCGTTTTTACCGGTTTTGTTGAATAACCGGCGCCTAATTAGGGTTGCCAACTTTACAAGAATTGAATTCCGGACAATGTAGTTCTAAATTTCTCTGGGAATAAAATATTCTCACAATACGGTATTATGGGGAAACACGGATGCGTACGAAAAGACGATCTCGCAGGAAATCAATGGGGGGTCTGGTGTGAGGGCCCCCCATCATCATGCGGGTCCGGGCCGCACAGGCCCGGGAAAATTTTGAATTTCGAAAGTGTATTTGGGTCAATTTCATGCGTTCTGGACTACAATATTCGGCGATTTTGATATTTGGGAACTTTGAAAATTTATTTACAATTATAGCAAAAAGACTGGAATTTAACTTTATAAAAATTAATTGGTCTCATTATTTCCTTGAGTTGAAATTGATAAATATGCAGTAAAAATTGAAACTAATGGGCAAAAGTGAACTAAAGTTGGTGTCTGTCTACCAACCCTACCTACAAAACTAACTTTGCAAAAGTTATGATGTGATGTATCATTGATTATTGAATTATAACGTTAGTTTCATGTAACAATTTAACAATTCCGGACATTATGCTGTCCGGAATGAGGTAATTCCGACATCCGGACAATGTTGTCCAATTCCGGAGTGTCCGGAGAAATTCCGGACAGTTGGCAACCCTACGCCTAATTAACAAGGCAAGAAGCAAAAATGAACAAGTGCTACTCATATACAATCATGTGGACAATCATGTGAACAATTTTCACATTTTTCATAAGTGAAATAAGTTTCATAAGTCTTAAATTGCTAAAACAGCCGAGCGCTTGTATCACCTTAAATAAGGGCGAAGATCGTTTCCCTTTGTTTTTTAACTGACATTTTTCCAAACCCTCCTTTCTCTCCCCATGGTATTGAACGATGAAACAGCATCGATAACTGGCTTTTCCCATCGCAACTTCATCCGATCATATGATTCCAGTGGATGTTTTGCGCGCTGTGTTCGGTGAAGGTTGCTGACTCGTGTACCGTGGCTGGTACGAGCCGGCACCAAGTACACCTCCCCCCTTCCCCTCTCCTCCTCACATCCTACCTGGGGGGGGGGGATACCTGTCCAGCACAGCATCATGGTTACATAACATCATGCGGTGAAGATGCAATCGGGATTTTATGAAAAAGTAACAAGTAATAGAGATTTCGTTATTTTATTTTTATAGATATTGTACCTCATAAATTGAGTTGAGCTCATAAACAGGTATATCTGGGTTTATCCAATCATATATGTAATGGTGATACTGATATGTGTCATTATTGTGTAGAGAATACTTTAAAAATAACTGCATTTTATGACATTCATGGCAAATGATATGACAAAAGTGTGCAACGAAAAATCTAGAAATGGGCTTCCGCCCTTCTTCCTCTGAGATACAGATGTTTTGTCGTATAATCATTACAATCGAACAATCTTGCATTTATTATTTATTTTAAAGTTATGTTTCGTCCGACAATTATTACTGGGTCGAACCATAAAGCATCCAAATTACATTTTTGAAACCATTGAGTTTTTAGTATCTTTGGAATCAACAGATTATTTTCTAGCAATTGTGCTTTTCACGAATGCCTTAGTTCCCCATTTAGTAAATTAAAACTTGTGTTGAAATTGAGACTTTAATATGGGAAAATCAGGGGTTGAAACACATTTTGGCGATTTACTCGGACAGGACTCCTGGAAATTGGGTGCTTTGTTTGGTGGAGCAGTGCGCAAGCTCAATATGTAAAATCTTATTGAAATTAGAACTATAAAATTGTAATCAAACGAACCAAACCATTATGAATATTATCTACAAAATGTCCATAAATCATACCTAATCGTCATTCGTCATATACAGGGCCCCATATTTGAAAGATTAATTTAAAAAGTTAGCAGTAAAATTATGTCGATGTGTCTCGCCTCATTTTTGTTGTCGCCAAGGTTTGTTTGTACATTCAATTTTGTGTGTCTTTCTAACTGTAGGTACGCTGAAGTTATGTAATCACGCCAATCTCAGAAGCACAATAGTTCATGGACTGGGAAAAGAAAACGAAAAACCAAACTTTGTTATTGTTTGTATGCTGCAATATTTGAAAATAAATTATTAACTGCTTTAGAATATACATTGCTTTTGTAAAAACTGCACAAATCTTTTCAGTTATAACTTGCATCGTGGTCTCTACCTTTTCTATTTCGCCTTTGGCAGACAAAGATACGATTTTTCAACAAAATATACAAAATGCATAAAAGGTCAAGTACCTACACAAACAATGCATGATGTAAAGAAAAGTTCATCACCAATAATCATAATTCATAAACGTAACGAACGTTAGCTTAAGATGATGTATTCTTCAAATATAAAAGATGATAAAAATGCGGTGCCAGTGTATGAAATGGAGAAGAGAAGAAGAAGAAACTAGAATCGCGAATTGTTGAATTTGTGTCATACGAGCATTGAGTACAGACTAATTCTCTTTCTCTATTCAAAAATCATTATAATTTGGGTCACGAAAAATGGTGAACAGACAATGTAAATCTAATAATTATACGTAATATGTGTGGCCAGTGTTCTCATTGTTATTGTTAGAATGGTTGTAATTTATGGGAATTGTTGCCGGTTCTCACTAAATATCACAGCAGCCTACCTAAATGTAGATTGTGCCTTTGCAGATTTCACATTCACGTATTTCACAAGTTCACATTTAGTTGACGAAACGAAATTAATGGAACAATCGCGTATATTCAGTCAAATAAGATTTATACAACAAATAAAATATACCACGTAATAAGTAACTAATTACTAGTTACTAATACATTACTAATAGAATATTATTAACTCTTATGTATTGTGATATTGTACCTACATTTTAGTCCAATCTAAAATCTATATTTCATCAAACATACGAATTAAATCATTTATGATGATTATTATATGATGAACAAACTGTAACTAACTAAACATAAAATCGGCTAATATGTTATAAATAGCGTAAAATCATACATGGAATCACAATCTGAGAAAATGATTTATAAACGAAAATGGATGATAGAACCGTTCGCGCCATCTCTGTTGGGATGTTGGAACTTTCTAGTCGGTAAAGCAGCTGAGAGTATAGTCGGTAAAGTAGATCAGTCATTCAAGTTGTAGCAGTTTTCAGAGAACTCCATTATATTTTGAAAATACTCAGTTTATGAAAGACCAGGATGGTTATTTTTGAAATAGTTATCACGTCATAAGTAATGACTCATAAGAAAGTCATAATATTAACATGGTGAGAGATAGGACAAATTTCCTTATGACATCATAACTTGGAGTTATGACGTGAAAACTTTTTCAAGAATAAGCCCCCTGACTGTGAACTGTGATGATGTTTTAGGCGATTATTTTACTTATATTTTTTTTTTATTAATTTATATATTTTACCACTTTTTAGATATTTAGGATCTCCAATGTGACTCCAAGGATTTCTGTTTTGGTCGAGTTCACTGCTATTTTCACTTCTATCGGCCCTGCCCTGGGGTGCGATCATGTAAAATGTTGTCGCGTGACAATCTGCACATCTCACTCGACAAGGCCATGAATAACATTGAGATGAGATGATTGTCACGTAAGAACAAATATACAACAATAACATATACAATATACAACATACAATTCAATATATCGACTATGGACGGAAATATCATTTTATCCAATGTATTTACTATTTATTTCATATTTTAATTCATATTTTATTTCATATTTTGTAATAATAACTACATTCACCCAACTTGAAGTATGTCGTAAGGATGTTCCAGCAGTGACCTTGAATTACAAATTGGCAAGAGCCCGTATCTTATTATCTTATCTTTCCTAAATTCTCCCAGTAGGTACCTACCTTCAATAAAATATAAAAACAAGCGCTCGGCCGTTTTAGCAAATTGAGAGAGAAAAATTGTTTAGATAGGATGTTCACATGATCAGTCTGATTGCACTTTTTCATTTTTGTGCTGCAAGCGCGAGCGATTTTGCTGCCTTTTGTAGACACTATTTGCGATACGATTGGAGACGAAATGGGTAGACCAAATTATTTGAAACTTTAATCGTGATTAGATAAAAGACAAACTCAGGGTTATCCTTTGGTACATTTTTAGTTTTTTGTTTCGTTAATTAGTAATAATTAGTGGATTTTTAGTGAAAAATTGATAACCCGAAGTTTGTCTTTCATTTAATCATGATTAAAATTTGAGATCAATTGGTTAACGGGTTTGGTCTCCAATCGTATCGCAAATTTCAGAGTTTTGCGCGGTTTTGATGAATAACCGGCTCCTAATTAACGATGCAATGAGCAAAAATTAAAAAGCGCTACTAATAATATACAATCAGACTGATCATGTGAACATCCTGTAAAAGTAACACCCACTTATGAAACAATCTTTCACTCTCAACTTAATTACGGCACCCAGCGAGACACGAAATTATACCATTTTCACACAAAAAACTAATTATTTAACAAAGTAAAAAATTCAAAATTTACCAAGTGATAACCCCAAGTTTGTCCTAATCAAAATCAAAATTTCAAATTATTTCGTCAACCCATTTTGTCACCAATCGTATCCAAGTCTTCACGACGTCAACAAGCGGCAAAATCGCTCGCGCTTGCAGCACCCGTATTAGCGAAATAAACTGAAGACCAAAATACAACATTAAAACACAATTTTCTAACTAATCTCACATACACTTTTGTACAATCAGATAGAAATCGAATTGTCTTATTTCAAAAACTGATTCTACAGTGAGATTAATATTTAATTTCGTATAATTTATGTTATGGTCGGATAAGTTTTCTTCGCTCTCACATACGTAATGTTCTTTAATTTTATCAATGCTTTCATCACCAAACTCCTTGTCTTGCTGGTATTTCCCAAAAACAATTTTGACCGTCTGCTGTAATTATAAACAAAATGATATTTAAATGTCTGACAATAAATATCTAATTCATTCCTGGAAAGCAGAATCCAAACGATATCTAAAACGAGAGGGAATCTCAACTACGGTCGGTGACAGGCAAAGATGAACCCGTTTAGCATGGCCAGGTATATGGCGGTCCTTGCTAGAGCGGTCCCCGACCATATACATATTATACAGGCCATGCAGTGGGGATAATTTGCTAAGAGGGCAGGAGAAGGATGGCAAAATTGTACCATCAAAATTATTTAAATTGGAATTTAAAATACAAATTATGAAAAATTATATTGTTATACTCTGTTATACTATAATATAAAAAAGTGACTGTAAGTGTAATCGTATATTAACTTGCTCGGGGATTTTTAAGGGGAGATCATAATTTGAATTCGCCTATGTCCTTGAATTAACTAAATCAATTAAATTGAACCAGTTATTCCAGTTTACCTTCGTTAAGAGTTCGGCGTTTTTCTTACTACATTTAATAATAATCGAATTTAATTCAGTCAAGATTATAACATCCCTTAGCCATAAAAACATTAGATTTAATATGCATGATCTGAAAAACATGTATCTATTCTGCGAAGTTTAAAATATTATAATCTGTATAGACTGTCAAGCTAGGTGTGTTATAGTGGGTAAAAAATGGTCTATGTGTGACCAGTATAAATACGCGTGTAAACTGGTTTTCCGAATCATTCGTGTACTGACCAGCAACAATGAAGTTTCTAGTTGTGGTGTTTGTGATTGTCAGTTTGACCGACAATGTATCGGACGTTCTGGGAAAAGTTGCTACTATCCGTAAGTGAATATTTTCATTTTATTTACAATTCTCGAAATAATCAGGTAAATTTTAAAATATATATACCGTATTTTAGCTGCTATTGTTAAATAGAACCCGGTATGTATGATTTTTGATTATCCCTGGAGTGGTATTAAAAATATTAAAAATATTGATAAAAAATGCGGATAAAGACTAAAAAATTGAAAAAGCTCATCAAGAAAAAAGGTATCAGAATTTGTAGACTGTATTATTATAGTAGGTACTATAGATTCAAATCTATTTATAAAACCAGAAAGAGGATAAAATATCCACCAAAATTGCAGTATTTTCCATAATTATTTTAAGAGCTTAAATTCAAAAGAGGCGAATTAAATGTTTGATATGTGAAGGGTACAGGCAAAGACCTTACTATTGGTCTTTTGTACAGGGAAAGAAAGCTATGAGTCACATTCGGATGAAACTGAGATAAACGAAGTTTTATGTTGAAACTTGTATCTATCTTCCATGCAGATCAATATTTCAGTTGCATTTTTCAAGACTGTGTAGAAATATTTTCCAAAAACCCAGGGAATATTCTGAAAGCTCATAAAAATCACTGCAAGATGCATGACAACTTAAACTATTTGTTTTAAAATAAAAATGACTCGTATGAAAACAACACATTTTAGTTTGTAGATGTAGGTAAATGAAAAGTGAACATGGTAGATATCGCATAAAAAGAGCAAAATGCACACTATTCAATATTAAACAAAAATTCAACCAGTTCGCCGAATTATTACAAAAATCCAGGTCAAGTTTAAACACATATTTTAATTATCGATAATTGAAAGTGATACAATTTGAAATGACGTTTTTTCTGATGACCTCAGAATTGTTTAGCATTTGACCCTAATGTTTTTGATAATATCCTACACAATAAATCTAGTGCCAAGCCAAGCCAAGTCGTACTATACACTCACACTCACTCAACATACCGTAATTGCCTAATAAACTGAGGAGCAGACCAACCACTTTTACTGTAAGCAACAACATAGCATTTTCGGCCTACTGGATCATAAAATTGGAAAACCTCACATTGTTGTGAAATATCTTAATTTCGAGCTGTGGCCCACCCCACCCCATATACCAAATTTTGGAACAATAGGTTATGCCATTTGCGAGCTAGAGGGCCGTGAAAACAGTGAAATTACATCACTTTCATCTTCTTCTTCTTCTTTAGATGATGATGATGATTCAGATATCAGGAAACACCGCTATCACCGCCACAGCCTAAACGGCTGAGCCGATCGATCTGAAATTTTGACCACATGTGCACTTTTGGCGTCTGAGGTGCCTTTTTATAAAACCAACCGGAAGCCGCCATTTTGAAACCGGAAGTGACGTCATATCTCAAAAACGGCTAGACCGATCTGAATGAAACTAGCGCCAAATGATTCAGACGGTCATCTATGTGGAATATCAATAGTTGAAATAGAAATGTACTATTACCGAAACCGGAAATGACGTCATAAAAATGAAAAACATACTGAATCAACTCTTTATGCAATAAAAATATATATTCAGAAGGCTTATACTGAGACATAACATTTATAGAAACAAATTATAGGTGGCAGTAATTTCAGCCGCCATTTTGAAAACCGGAAGAGATGCCATATATCGAAAACGGCTTGACCGATTGGAACGATGCTTTCACAAATCTACGTGGAATATCACTTTAAGCTTATATTTAGCACCATACACAATTTTTCATAGTAACTATTCGGAAATGGCTTATTTTTTTAAAGGAATTAGTCATTGTTGCTCCGATATGTGTTACAAGTTATGTAAATAAACTAAAAAAATGAGTGATATCCCCATAAAAAACACTCCGTGTAAAAATACCAAAATATACTTGGCGCATCGTGTAAATAAATATATAGAAGTAGGTATATGCCAAAAGTCAAATGTAAATACATTTTTTTTTATTAGTCTCACAGATACACACAGTACATTATTACAAAAAATACATCAAACAAAATCCTGCAAAGCCATGCAGGCTTATCTGCAGGTGTATATCATAAAAGAAAAATTAACAATACAAATAATGCGGTGTGACAACACAAGAAAAATACAAGATCAAAAAAAAACTCCCACAACAATAATACGCGCCAATGCCGTAGTGAAACAACAAAATAAATCTAGACTCTATTATTATACAATGAATTATTACCTATAATTACCTATAATTACCTATAATTATATATATAATATACCTCTAATGCCCTAGAAAACGATGCGCCAAGTATATTTTGGTTTTTAAAATTAAGTTTTGACTTGGCCCACTTTTTGATATCACTACGTTTCAGTGCTGAATTTTTAGATTTCTTATATTTTTTTAAGGTTGAAGAGACTTGGCTGGCATTTTTACACGGAGTGTTTTTTATGGGGATATAAATGACTGCAAATTATCGCGATTTTTTTTGCAAAATATCGCTTCGTTTAGAATTTCGTCAACTTGACAATGTCCAGCTATTTTCAATGATTTCCTAGTTAGAATGGAAACATTGTGTCGTTTTGAAGCCAGAATCTGGTATTACGTAAAGTAACGAGCCCTCTACATGAGGGGAAAATAAATCTGTTATAGCAGACGCCTATAGCCCTGTAACATATAGCGAATACCTTCAAATTATTATATTTTAAAAGGACTTTCCCAACCCTTCAGATCATTCAAATGATGACATAATTTCGGTTTTCTTCCAGCCAAAGAGTTCACATTGTGTCCGCGAACTGACAACAACAGCTGCCTGCTAAAAGCAGTCTCAGGAGCACTAAAATTCCTCAAACCAGGTAAGTAACGAATAACTAATCCAGGATCGACATTCAAGATCGACATTCAAGATCGACAAGATCGACATTCGAAGGGCTCCGTGCAAAACAATCTTAGATTATGTGACTCTACCAAACCGGTTTTTTGAAAATGACTTTGAAACAAATTCGCACATCTTCGAAGGTATTTTATTGCAGACAATTGACTATTGAGTTTATAACATTGAAATCCAAGGATGTAATAGTTGACGTTCCGGGATCGATTTCCTGACTGAAGTATTTTCATGGTTCCCTGACCCTCAGTCGAGAGGCAACGGTATCATTAGATATAGGACACAGACGTCTTCTTCATACTCTATCATCATTATCTTCATCTCCCAACCATCTTCAAAATCAGGGCCGTAACAAGGGGTGTGCGGGCAGCACAGGGCACCGCCATCAAGGGGGCGCCAGGAAGCCAAATTTTTATATAATGACTTTTTTGCACCCAAAATTAATTTTTGCGAATAAAAAACACAAAAACGCCTTGCGGGGCATGGTTGATGTCGGTGATGATTTCAGTCATACCCAAGAGGTCTTACCCCCCCCCCCCCTTCACAAATTAATGCGCCCTTTACAGAATGTTGAAATAAAGTTTTGAAATAAAAATTATTCATGCTGAAAAAAAATCAGTGAAATTGAAAGTCAGAAATGATTTAAAAAAATCCTTTAAAAAAAATCAATTTCCGGGCCCTGGACTTGCATATGGTTAGGAAGTCCTCCCCCCCCAGGCCCCTCATTGCTGTCATTGTCAAGGGCCGTGGAAATGTTTGACCACTGTTTTGCATAATTATTTGTTTTGTTACAACCAAAGTTTTAATTTAGATTTAGAAATCTAGATCTAGAATCTAGAATTTCTAGAAATCTAGAAATCTAGAATTAAGAAATTTAGATTCGCACCTGGCGCCAAAATCCCTAGTTACGGCACTGTTCAAAATCATTCATCCTTCACCATTCGGCAAGATATAGAACCAAAGAGAACAATTGGTAGAACAGTGCAATGTTGTGTATATTCCAAGGTTAAGCACATTAAAATGTATAAAGTTATATCGGTGTAAGCTGTAAACCGTATCCCCATAAAAAACACTCCGTGAAAAAAAACAGCCAAGTCTCTTCAACTAAAAAAAAAATTATGAAATCTAAAAATTCTGCACTGAAACGTAGTGATATCAAAAAATGAGCCAAGTCAAAACTTTATTTGAAAATTAAAAAATACTTGGCGCATCGTGTATATAAATAGCTTAGAAGTATAGGCTAGATATAAATACATATACTTATAGTACCTATACCTACAATGCCCTAAAAAAACGATGCGCCAAGTATTTTTTAATTTTCAAATAAAGTTTTGACTTGGCTCATTTTTTGATATCACTACGTTTCAGTGCAGAATTTTTAGATTTCATAATTTTTTTTTTAGTTGAAGAGACTTGGCTGTTTTTTTACACGGAGTGTTTTTTATGGGGATATCACTTATTTTTTTAGTTTATTTACACAACTTGTAAAACTTATTAGGGCAACAATGGCTAATTCCTTTAAAAAAATACGCCATTTCCGAATTAGTTACTAAAAAAATATTGTTTGGAGCTAAATTTAAACTTAAAGTGATATGCCATGAAGAATTGCGAAAGCGCCGTTTTCGAGATATGGCATCACTTCCGGTTTTCAAAATGGCGGCTGAAAGCTCTTACACATTGTAGGTATTAATATGTATATACATACTAATATTTCATTATAAGCCTTCTGAATATATAGTTGGTTTTTATATAAAGGGAAGTGAATTTAAGCAGATTTCGCTAAACTATGACGTCATTTCCGGTTTCAGTAATAAGAAAACTTTAATTTAACTATTGTTATTTCATAAAGAGGACCGTCTGAATCGATTGGCGCAAATTTCGTTCCGATCGGTTAAGCCGTTTTTGAGATATGACGTCACTTCCGGTTTCAAAATGGCGACTACCGGTTTGATTTATAAAAAGGCACCTCAGACGCCAAAAGTGCACATGTGGTAAAAATTTCAGATCGATCGGCTAAGCCGTTTAGGCTGTGGCGGTGATAGCGGTGTTTCCTGATATCATCAGATAGGTTTTAAAAGGGGTGTAATTTCACTGTTTTCACGGCCCTCTAGCACGCAAATGGCATAACCTATTGTTCCCAAATTTAGTATATGGAGTGGGGTGGGCCATAGCTCGAAATTAAGATATTTCACAACAATGTGAGATTTTCCAATTTTATGATCCAGTAGGCCGAAAATGCCATGTTGTTGCTTACAGTAAAAGTGTTTGGTCTGCTCCTCGGTTTATTAGGCATTTACGGTATGTTGAGTGACTGTGAGTGTACGGTACGACTTGGCTGGGTGGAGCGACCGCTCCACTAGATACGTTCCCATATTACATAGAGCCTTTTGGTTTGGCCTGACGCCTATGCCCGTAATCTCGTGGTACTGACAGTGTTGCCATATTTTGACATTTTGTAATACCTTGACGCGCAAGTAAGCTCCTATAAGAAGAAGCCACCTGTCTAGCAAAATGACTGTTGATTAGGTAATAGATTTAAATTATTAAAATTTAATTTTTTTATCACGTCATTAAAATAATACATAGAAGATGCATGGTGCAAGCGCGAGCAATTTTACCGCTTGTTGCAGGCACTTTTTTGGATACGATTGGAGACAAAATGGGTTGACGAATTGAGTTGAAATTTTATTTAATATTAGATAAAAGACAAACTTATGGTTATCACTTGGAACATTTTGAATATTTTGCTTTGCTAATTAGGAAAAAATGTGGTGAAAATATTTATATTTTCTTGTCTCGCTGGGTTCGTATAAAATTTAATTTTAAAAATGTGCTAAGTGATAGCCCTAAGTTTGTCTTTTATATCATGATTAAAATTTGGATCAATTGGTTAACGGGTTTGGTCTCCAATCGTATCGGAAGTTTCATAGTTTTGCGAGATTTTGTTGAATAACCGGCACCTAATTAACAAGGCTCGTAACAAAAATGAAAAAGTGCTACTATATACAATCAGACTGATCATGTGAACATCCTATCAAAGTTACACCCACTTATGAAACAATCTTTCTCTCTCAATTTGCTAAAACGGCCGAGCGCTTGTTTCACCTTAGTTTCTTGTTTTCTTGATTCTAAACAGATGATTGTGTTTGATCAGTGCAGCCACTGGACCCACTTCATGTGAAGAGGATCGTGATGAATCAGGGCAGCGGTTCAGTCAGGATCAATCTGGAGTTGAAGAACTTGGACATCATGGGCCCCAGAGTGTATTCCTTGTCTTCTTGATTCTATGCAGATGATTGTGTTTGATCAGGCAACAGTAAGCTGGGCGTGCAGCCACTGGACCCACTTCATGTGAAGAGGATCGTGATGAATCAGGGCAGCGGTTCAGTCCGGATCAATCTGGAGTTGAAGAACTTGGACATCATGGGCCCCAGAGTGTATTCCTTGTCTTCTTGATTCTATGCAGATGATTGTGTTTGATCAGGCAACAGTAAGCTGGGCGTGCAGCCACTGGACCCACTTCATGTGAAGAGGATCGTGATGAATCAGGGCAGCGGTTCAGTCCGGATCAATCTGGAGTTGAAGAACTTGGACATCATGGGCCTTGGCGACTTGGCCATATCTTCAGCCAAGTAACATGCTACTTTATTTGCTCACAAAGAAATAGATTTTATCCGCTTTTCTCTCTTGGGGTGTCGGATGCACTCGAAGGTAATCACTGGAGTTAATATTTCCTAAATAGGGAATATGCATAAGTTTTTAATGCGGTTAAAGTACAATATTTCAAATTAACAACTTGTTGGTAAAACACACTATTTTCAAATTCAAAAGTGTAAAGTAATTTCATTCAATAATATGAAATTTAAATTCAGTTTACAGTTTGGTGGATTCCTGACATTTCCTAACGAGTGATGTCATATTTTATTGTAATAACCATGACAACAACATTGTTTGTTGATAAAAATAATTAGTTAGGAAATAATAAATACCAACTGCAATGTGAAAAGATTTTCCTCGAGTTGCTAACGCAGCTTATATTGGAACACAGCCGCTGCACTGTGAACTGACCCGATAGCTCAGCTGGTAGAGCATCTGACTGGTTATCGGAAGGTCGTGGGTTCGAGTCCCACTCGAGGAAAATCTTTTCACATTGCAGTTGGTATTTATTAACATTCACCTAATTGAGGGATTCAGTAAAAATCATATTTCATAGTTAGGAAATGTCGGGAATACTGTGTTCCCTCCAAAGTCTCAACTGAAATTTTATATTTATGAATGAAAATGTACACTTTTAAGTGTGAAAATAGTGTTTTTTACCAACAAATATTTTGTTATTTTAAAATCTTTAGTTGATTTGTGCATATTCCTAAATTTGTAGCTATTTCTTGAGTGAGTCGACCTAACATAAAAGAACACCAACCAAGAAAACAGTGATTTAGCCTCATCTCGACGAAACTAAAATCAATATTTCAATATCAATTTTTTCAGCTTTGAGTTTGGGCACAAAAATTTATAAGTTGGTATTTATACTGGCAAGGTCAACTTAAAAATAACTTTTTTAAATAAATAAATAAATGTTTCAAAATATTGTTTTACCTTTGAGTGCAGCGATACCAATTTAGTACAGTCTTTCAATACTCTGCTAACTTTTAAACGGTTGATTAGGACTGTATTGTCATGGCAACAGCCGCAACGACCAATGACATTCCTAGAATTGCTGTGTTAACTTAATAACTGATTTTAGTGGAGTATTGAAAAACTGGATATACTTTCAATACTCTGCTAACTTTTAAACGGTTGATTAGGACCGTATTGTCATGACTACAACCAATGACATTCCTAGAATTACTGTGTTAACTTAATTACTGGTTTTAGCAAAGTATTGAAAAACTGGTCCTTAGGAAATTGAGAGGAAATTGGCTTAAAATCCCATCTTGTGCAACCATGAAGTGTGATTGTTCTTCTGTGTCTAGAGGTGAATTCGGCGACAAGACGTATCGACTGGAAGTCCAAGGCAAATGCCCCGTGTTCACATGGCTGGGAGATTATGACGCGAACGGACAGATCCTGGTACTGCCAGTCCGCGGAAACGGCAAGGCCAACTTCACATACAGTAAGAATACACTTACAACACTTTCATCTACGACAGAACACTTCACGATCTATATCAAGTCTTGAGCGAATATTCAAATGAGATGTCCTTTATACCCTGTTCACACTGAGGATTCGATCATGATCAAAAAATAAAATTTTATTTTTATTTATTTATTTATTATTTATTTGTTAGCTCAGAAGCCATTAGTATACACATACAATATTATAACTCTTATACACTACTACGTTTCCTTAACCAATCCATACATTTTGATTTGAAACAATTTACACTTTCAACAGACCTTACATCAACAGGCAAACTATCGTATATCCTCGACCCGTCATTAAATACAGACCCTTTCCATTTATTACTTTTGCAAAACCTCTGAACGCTGTTTCCTTTCAATGCTCCCCTGGTATTAATTGTATACAGCTCATTAACTGATTGAAACTTTTTACTGAGATACTCTGGCATCCTGCCTGTTCTGATTTTATAGATAAAAACTAATACTAACAATAATATAGTGTCACTGACACTTAACCATCCTAATGTATTTAACATTAATTGCACTCTGGTCTCTCGATTGCATTAATTGCACTCATGGTCTCTCGAAATCTCGATTGCATTCGCAAATGTGTGTGAACTGAACTCAATCGAACTCAATCATGATCCAAATCTCGATTGAGTTGTAAGAACGCAATCGAAATATGAATCATGATCGAACTCAAGATCAAACAAAATAAATCGTTAATTTTAAAAACGAAAACTTACAAATGCATGCTCTAATTGCATGTAACAAGCATTTTAAAGTTTAACTTGAATCTTGCCTCCATTTTGATTTCGAACTGGATCATGATCGAATTCTCAGTGTGAACAGGGTATTATAGGAAGACTTTTGACAGAATGCATGTTTGCCCCATTTGTAGATCATATAAAATAACATCATAATACATTATTGTTCTCGCGTGACAATTATTATCTCGTCTCAATGTTATTCACAGCCTTCTCGGGGTGAGATGAGAAACTTGTCATGCGACAATATTTTATAATATGACATTTTATACGAAATCTTTATTCATTTCGGTGTGATGGCAGTGAAACGAATAAGAGTTGAAAAGATACGGGCCGAATCCGGAATTTTAAAGTGACAGAATATCTATACCCAGGGTAGTGCTCCATATATTTGTTATCTTGTTTCGACCGATTACTTCATTTCGGCGGAATGCTATCGGCGGAATGCTATAGTCTACAGAGTCAGAGGTTGACTGCTTTCTTGATGGATGCCCTCTTGATATTTTTTATCACATGGATATTATTGTCTAAAAACATCAACTCTCGAACTGCAATTTTAAAAAATGGAACGTTACGAGTTTTAAATTAAAGAGGACATTTCTTTGGGTTTTTGAAACTAATATTTTGTGTAGTATTTTGTGTCTAAAAACATCAACTCTCGAACTGCAAATTTAAAAAAATGGAACGTTACGAGTTTTAAATTAAAGATGATATTTTGGGTTTTTGAAACCACTATTCTGTGTTCTTTGACCTGCAGTTGACGTCGACTTGAACGCCGTCATCACCGGCCACGTGGTGAAGAAAGACGGCGTCGACTTCGTGAACATCGACAACTTCGTGACGAAGTTCAACATCAAGCGGATGTACACGCACTACGGCAACCTCTTCAACGGCGACAAACGTCTGGGGGAGGCGATGAACGCATTCCTCAACGACAACTGGAAGCTGGTGCTGGAAGAGGTCCAACCGATAGGCGAGAAGGCGTTGGGAGACATCATGAAGGGGATGGCGAAGAGGTTCTATGAGAGAGTTCCGTATAGGAAAGTTCATCCGTGATGAGCGCCGGGGGGGGGGGGGGGGGGGGGGGGGGGGGGTTGTTTACAAAAATATTATGAGACACTGTATAGGTAATTTTATAAAGTACTTGATCCATGCCGAACTGCTTAAAAAAAGCGAAATTGAGATTGGTATTGATGGCATTTCATGCATAAATCAAGAAATATTTGTTGGTGTATCGATAAAATTTTAAACAATTTGTAATGTTGTAAATTCAATATGGCGATATCATCTGACGTCACAGTTGACCAAAATCTAGCTGAGGGACAGATGATTTCAGTAAATTGTATCATTGTATAATTTTCACACAAATTCACGATTTTCACGTTCTGTAAACGATTTTCTTGAATTAATTTTCTTGATACCATCTCTTGATCTGGTTCTCTTTCTATTATCTTTATTTCACAACTATGTCAATTTAAAATATGACTTAACTATGAAAAATTTGCATGTCCCCCTACAAATAGGGTGATGCACCCTGATCCCACCATAGTGATGCAACTACCCAATGTTTAGGCTCTCTTAGGGAAGGGATTAATTTGGATGAAACATGGTCGCCTTGAGAAATGACAATATCTTGTAACAAACGCTCTCTAGGCTGGCACGTTATGCAGAACGATTTTCGGAATTTTAATCCTTGAAATCAAGTGTCCCTACTAAATTAGCCACAAATGTTATCAGAATACCTACAAATGAGTGTCTGGTGATAAACTGAACTATCGTGGTTGAATTTTAGACTCTATTATTGATGCTTCTACCTTGTGAGGTGAGATGGAACGTCATGTAGTTTTATAAGAATTTATATTAAAAGAATTACATTTGACTCAACTTATTATTTATAAAATCCAGGGGGGTCATTCCTGTACGTTTTTAGTCTCTTAAGTCAGGTATCGTATCGTAACTTTTGTTTACTCTAATGTTAACGTCCATAACAACGGTTGCTACTGTCTTAAATTTTAAGATAAGAGAGTGAAAATACGTACAGGAATCACCCCCCAGGACTCCAGTGGGTGGGGGTGAAATTACACTCAACAAAAGAAACACGGTTTTCGGAAGAAACGTATTGCCTGAAAAAGATATTATGACATCGTCCAATGATGATCGTTTTCTTTTGTTTAGAGTTGGTATATGTACACTCGGCACAACAAAAATTGATCGATGAACAAATTTGAATGACTGCTGGCCATGTCCCATACCAATTAAAGCTTGTTATTATCATTGAAATGTGAGGTTACCTACTAGAGTGAGACAAGGAGATAGCTTGGACTGACTTCTGATAGTGCGATCTTACATTAATCAGCCTATCAGATTTATTGAACGTTCAAGTTTAGTTGTGCCAAGTGTACATCATACTACAAGGAACACAAAACATTTCAATGATTCTTGAGGTGAGCGCAAAAAACATTAATTTTTCCTTCATCCAATCATATTTGTAATGGTGGCACGTGTTATTGTGTAAGAGAAGATAATAACTGAAATTGTTGATTTCAGACAAATTATAATTAATAGAGCTTGAATACACGATTAAGAAGTGTGCAACGCAAATTCGAGAAAATGGACTTCAGGCATTCTACCTCTGTGGTACAGAGTTGCATTTTGTAGAGCAGTGCTATCCTAACTCCATGAGTAAAACAAGATAATCACTACTTTTAAGTGCATAATATAATATTTAAACGAAGTCGTGTGCCATACCGCTCGATACTCCCTCTGTGTGCTGCATCTAACAGTTCACAGCAACAATCGAGACGCATAAAGAAATATGTCATGAAGAAATTCAGGCTGAAGATGAAGATGATCCGAGAAGAAGTAGTTGATGAGTGAGGAGATACGAACAAGATGAAGTTTTCAAGTTTCAGCAATTAGTTCGTTTACCTTTCACTGTATTCACTCTATTGCAATTGCAATGACCTTTGCCAGTGTTCTGACTTATCTAGATAATATTTTGTTATCTATTATCTTAACTAGATAAATACATCGTATAACTTTTATTCAAGATTTTAATTTTCTAGATATAACGAAAATAGAAAAAATATTGATTATTTCCGTGTTCTGAAGAAACTCGACTAGGATAATAACATTCAAATATTTTTGAATCTGTAAAAAAAAAACATAAAAAGCCAAGTCATCTCAAGCTAACACGGGAGACCTCCCTGTCAAATAAAAGAGAGCAGAGTGAAGAGCAGCTCTCTCATTGGCTGACACCTATCACGTGACCTTTTTTGACCTTCTGCTGCAGATTTAATATTGAACGTTTTAAAACAAAATTTATAAAAAAAAATACACTGAAGAGTGGTGGTTTCAAAAAATGGGGGCTTAGACAACATGCTCATTCAAAAACAATTTTAAATTTACAGTAGATAGTCTGACATTTCTCTAATTTTTTAACACAAATACAGAAGAGAATAATGATTTGGAATTAATTGTGAAAAACAATATTCAGGACAAGTATAAATAGGACAAAGACTATTTTAATCTTGACCAAACCTCAAATGAGTCAAATATCTAGATTTGAAACCAGATATTTAAACAAAATTCACACTGGATACTAAACAACTACATTAAAAATATAAACATTTTGTAGCTCAGTTTAATTTTAGTTTAATTATAATACAGGTACCCAATCAATCACTCAATTGAACAAAAATCGGTAACGGTTTCAAGAATGGACAACTCAATAAGCCTCTAACAAATATGCAATACTGCCAAGAAAACAATTTTTAAATCACAGTTAATAATACCACTTCATGTTTCTCCATGTTATTACATTTTACTTCTTCACGATACTACAAAACAGTTTAGTAAACCACAAATATGTCATCAATTTAAAGAGAATTATGACGATATTAAGGCTGGCATCACACTACGCACTACCGCCGAGGCTAAATCAGACCCCTTGATCAATGTCCGAGATGTGAAATGTGTGAATCAATTCTCTCATTTTACACATTTTTAATGTTCAAACCAGAACTGAGTTATCCCTGCGGTAAATTCATGTTACGTTAGCCAAATAATTTTGATTTAAAAAGTAGCAGGTTATTAAAATCAGTCTCTTCTTATATTAAAATATATTTTATGAGAAATTTGATGTGGATCAATCGAAGAGGCTCGAGTTTAATGCTGGTCTTAAACAACGAAGACTTTGCTGAGGTCATATGATTTCTTCTTGGTCACTACTCGAAACAATAAGTTTAGTATACGAGTATTATCCTACACTACGAGATTTTGCTCTGTTTTCACATGGCCATTTCTTCCTGTTCTTTAAGAAATTAACTTTTTACCCTAATCAAAAATAAATTGTGGTCACCTGCTGATACAAAAATTTAGGCTGAGGGCCATATGAAGAGGCTTCACGGTTCTTCATGCTTCCATGTTTTCACTTTCGGAACTTGCATCCTCGGAATCAGATTCCATGTCTTCATCAACAAAATAAAAACTTTCATCGCTCTCGACTTCATAATTATCTTCAAATTCTTCTTCAGACATTTCCTCTTCCAAGCTTTCGTCTTCAGAATCAGTATCTTCATATCCATTTCCCATTTTGAACTTAATATTGAGATTCTTGGTAATCGCATGTATTCGAAATCGCTTGACAAGTGCTCTTACGGATGCTTCAGCCTCATCAGGCACAGTGAAATGAGTCAAGTTCGGGGCGTTGGCCAAGAAATAGCGTACAATTCTTGCCGGCATTTCATAGCATGCGAAATACAATTGACTCACGTTTTTAATTCTCTCAGCAAAAAATATCTGTTCAACTTCATCAGCGGATGGATAACCTCTTTTCCACTTCCACATTTCCAGACATATTTTCTCAAGTGACGGAGAATTTGCAATCAACAAGGCAATCATTTCCGTATGTTTGCGATCTATATCATTTAGAGCACCGTTGTAACTCATTGAGTCTCCAGCATCACCAGCCTGGCGCACCGAAAACTCTTTAAGGTTATCGAACAATGAATTCTCACTTACGTTATACAAGTATTGTTCACCATCGGTTCTCCATGGCCGACATATCTCGAATAAGGAAAGCTTCTCCAAATTCTTGCAAGTCATCCCCATGAAATTGATGAAGTTTAATAGCTCAGTAACATCGCACTTAGATACGTGCAGATGATTGAAGTATGCACCTTTGGCAATGAAGAATTTCTCAGCACTGGCATTAGTAAGGTTGAACTGGCTGATGTGGAGTCGTTTTAATTTCAAATTGCTTGCAGTGAGAATGTCAAAGATCTCGCTTGAGTAATCGTTGGGTGTTGACACCAACGATAATTCCTGCAGATTTGGACAAAGAGTGACAGCTGCTAATACGTTGCGTGGTGTTGAATCGTACTCATTAAGGTACGTCAGTTTTAATGGCCCGAGGACTTTAGCCTTACTCAACATCTCGGCTACACCTAGATGCTTCAAATACTCAAGGTTCGGAAGGCTTGTGACCTGAAAGCAAAACGTGTAATATGTTTTATTCTACTTTGCTTCACAATTCAAGACGTAACTAATTACTACTACTTTCTAAGCTTTGGAACAATGTGGCGCCTTATGAGAAACGTGTGCAAAAATTTAATAATATTTATTACTTGAGGGATATACAAAGAAGTGATGTGTGCAACTGACTTAAGAAATTTAAAAAAATTCATAATTTACCCCTTTGTGCCCCACTATACCTAATCCCCTACTACCCACATAAGCTCCAAAAATACATACCGCAAGCAACAGATTCTCCTTGGATTGCAGTCCATATGAAATGGAAATAACGCGAAGTTTGGAACACTTGTTCACCAGACAACGGAATGCGTCCCCTGACGTTGTATGGCACTGGCACAATGTAATATCTTCCAACTTCTCACAAGTATTGCTGATAGCGACAAGCAGATCAGCAGAATTAACCTTGCTCAGATCCAGTTTGACCAGGTTCTTCAGAGTTGGAATAAACGGTTCAATCCCAAATTGTTCCCGTTGATTTTCTTCTCCGCGTACTTTCAAGTTTGTTAAATTCTCGTTTATTAAGACACCGTACAGAATTCGTTTGTCACGAATTTTAAACTTTAGGTTATCATGAGTAGAAAGAGCTGCTTCACATACGAAGTTCCACATTGGTGGTGGTATGAAATCAAACAAAGCATCATGAAGTAGTTGAACTGAGGCACTACATTCAGGGATATCATAGGTTAGGTTACCCTTTCGCGAGGTTGCATACTGGTCTTCAATTGCCTTACATTTAGTAACAATTAGATCACTGATCGTCTCTTTAGCACGAGCAAAAAGAGTTTTTGGCTTATTGAATGGAGGCATTTTGAAATATAAAACTATGCTTCACGAGGAGAGATGAAATATAACAGTGTGGTGATCGTAGATATAACTCGCACCATTTTTTCAATTTTTTTCTGCGTTAGTGCTTTCTGTCCACAGCCTTCTCGACAGTCACTTTGTCGAGAAGGTTGTGTTTCTGTCATCACCACCTCACCGCACGCAGCGCTGCCGCTTGCTAGTACATCCGCGGAAATTTCAAAAAAAAAATATTCTAGAATGAAAAATAACAGCTTTCGCTTTGTGTTAGGCAGTGTTGTGTTACCAGATGTGGCAATTTATCGTCAAATTGGCTATCTATGTGACCCATTTGGCGGCCTAAATTTATGATATGGCGCTAGAGCTTTTTTGGGCTATTCGAAAAATAAGAATGAGATTATTGGTTATCTTAAAATATATTCGATACATTTCTACCACTTTTCAGAGTACTAGAGTGCCACGCCCACTAGGTACTTCCGGAGTCTTTTTCAAAACCCTCTTATGGAAAATAACATGGGGACTTACTTTGATTGCTGGTCATTTGTAAACGAAACAGAGTTAAAAAAATCCCAATACACCACCATTAACTTCAATCTTTCATTTATAACATTATGTCGACACATCTCTTCAAATATATATACAAAATATAAACTGTTACAAGTTAAACAACACACTACACAGCGTATGACGTCACGAAAGTGTACACCGGTGCAAGATGTAAATTCAATGAACTGTCAGTCTACATTTCAACAGCTCATTACATCTCGTATTATGGTATCCCAGAAAAAAACACTCCGTGTAAAAAAGGCAGCCAAGTCACTTTACTTTAAAAAAATTCAACACCGAAAAGGAGTGATATCCAAAAAGGAGCCAAGTCAATGACATTTCCAAATATTTAATCGTATTTTTGAAATAAAAGAATAAACACCGAGAAATACTTTACAAAAGGACTTGGCGCATCGTTTTTTTAAAGACATCATTCTATCCTAAAAGTGGACAGAAATTTACAAGAAGGTACATTTTCCTCTTTCTATTAGAGCCAGAATCTATGAATATCAATATCAATTTTATTATTAATGGCTATTTTATAGTTTTATCAATAGCGATAGAAGAAAGATTTCATGCTTTAATTTAGATAAGTAATATAAGGGTGGAAGAATTAAATAACAATTGGAAGTGGGCTCATACATGTTCTTGCAGTACTGTTAATATGGCGATATTAGAAGGGTATCTTTTCATAATTTGATCTTGACTGAAGGAAATCATGAAACACTGTCAAATAATTACTAACTATCTATGGAACACTATTATATATTTTTGAAGTGTCAAGTGTATTAAGATAATTTTTTTAATTTAAATGCAATGTGACGTCACTGTGTACTTTGTGAAATGTATTGTTATAAAATGTGGATTAATTGAAATGTATTTCATGATGCGAAGGTATAACGCATGAGACTTAATTATGTTGACCACGAAACAATATTACGAAGATAACTATTGTGTATTTATAGAAAACATAGGCAACAAGTTTCATAGCGTATATATTCAAATAGAAAATATTTTACAGTAGGTATGTATAATATGTAATTGAAAGATGTTTCCCTATTATTCTAAAAATTCTTAATGGCGGTTGTATATAAATGGCTTATGCTTATGAATAGAATAATGTCTTTAAAAAAACGATGCGCCAAGTCCTTTTGTAAAGTATTTCTCGGTGTTTATTCTTTTATTTCAAAAATACGATTAAATATTTGGAAATGTCATTGACTTGGGTCCTTTTTGGATATCACTCCTTTTCGGTGTTGAATTTTTTTAAAGTAAAGTGACTTGGCTGCCTTTTTTACACGGAGTGTTTTTTTCTGGGATATCACTTCTTTTGTTAGTTTATTCATACTGCTTGTAGCACATGTCCGAGCAAGGACTAATTTCTTTAAAAAAATACGCCTCAAACGATTTGGATAGGTACTAAGAAAAGTTGCGTTTGGTAAAGGATTAAAATGATTATTCAAGAAGAAAAGCTAAGGTTTCGTACCAATCGGTCCAGCCGATTTCGATATATGACGCCACTTCCGGTTTTGATATAGCGGCCGAAAATAATGTCGTCTTGGATTCATAATTATAAGTCCTACAAAATTACATAATTTGATTGCAATCGGTACAGCCGTTTTCGATATATAACGTCACTTCCGGTTTTAAAATGGCGGCCGAAAATAATGTCGTCTTGAATTCATAATCAATAATCATATGTCCTACATATTACCATAATTTAGTTGCAATCGGTACAGACGTTTTCGATATATGACGTCACTTCCGGTTTTAACAATGGCAGCCGAAAATAATGTCGTCTTTAATTCATAATTATTAGACCTACACATTTCCTTAATTTGGTTGCAATCAGTACAACCGTTTTCGATATATGACGTCACTTCCGGTTTTAAAAATGGCGGCCGAGAACACTGCAACCTTGAATTTATAATTATTTACAATGTACGTTTTATAATATCTATTTAAAAGTATAAAGTGGTGAATTTAGTGTCATTTAGCATATTTATGACGTAATTTAGCATATTTATGACGTTATTTCCGGTAGGGTTATAAGAAAACAATCTAGTTTTATCTAGTTGAATCTTCATGAACGACCATCTGAATTCATAATCCCTATATTTCCGTAAAATCGGTCATGCCGTTTGTAATATATGACGTCACTTCCGGTTTCATTTAGTGGTTCCTGCCGCCATTTCCGGTACCGTTAATTTGTTTATTTATTTTTTACAATTGATTTTTCAAATAAATAGCAGAATGAATACGCAGGAGCTAGTTCAGTTGGAATCGGTACAGGCGTTTTAGATATATGACGTCACTTCCGGTTTCAGGAATGGCGGCCGAGAATACTGCAACCTTGAATTTATAAATTATATTGTCTTTGTTACAATGTAATTTTATTTTAAGTATAATTTGTTGAAATAAGTTAAATATTGCGTATTTATTACGTCACTTCCGGTTTAGAAAATAAGAAAATAATATTTATTTTTTGATACTTCATATATATGACCATCTAAATCGAATGGCGCTAATTTCGTTCTAATCGGCCCAGACGTTTTTGAGATATGACGTCACTTCCGGTTTAAAAATGGCGGCACAAAAAATCACAAGAGGCAAGGTATCATCAGACGCCAAAAGTGCACATGTGGTAAAAGTTTCAGGTTGATCGGTTCAGCCGTTTAGGCTGTGGCGGTGACAGCAACTTTTCCTGATATCATCATCATCATCAGAATCAGAATCAGAAAGTGGTGTAATTTTATGTATTTCACGGCCCTCTAGCTCGCTAATGGCATAACCTATTTTTCCCAAATTTGGTATATGTAGTGGGGTGGGCCATAGCTCGAAATTAAGATATTTCGCAACAATGTGAGATTTTCCAATTTTAAGATCCAGTAGGCCGAAAATGCCATGTTGTTGCTAACAGTAAGAGTGTTTGGTCTGCTCCTCAGTTAATTAGGCATTTATGGTATGTGGAGTGATTGTGAGAGTACAGTACGACTTGGCTGGGTGGAGCGACCGCTCCACTAGATCCTGAAATTAAAATAACTATAATATGAACTTGATTCAGTGTATAAACTCGAGGAGCACAGAAATACTTCAGTTTTGTTTACTTTACGTCAACAATCGAAAATTGACGTGCAAGGTCTGGCATCATTGTTGAAAATTGTTTCATTTGTTTTTCATTTAAGTAAAGTCGCAGTTGCCAACTCGCTTCCCAGGACATCGCGCTGCTTCGTGTGACAATATATTATTGATGTAGATTGCAACATCGCACTTTGGAGCTGTTTAATAACTTAAACAGTTTTAATTTGGTATATATTTGAAGAGATGTGTCGACATAATATTATAAATGAACGATTGAAGTTAATGTTGGTGTATTGGAATTTTCTTAACTCTGTTTCGTTTACAAATGACCAGCAATCAAAGTAAGTCCCCATGTTATTTTCCATAAGAGGGTTTTGAAAAAGACTCCGGAAGTACCTAGTGGGCGTGGCACTCTAGTACTCTATGTTTATTACAAAAAAATTCAGTAGTGGCAGCGGTTTGTTTCATATTAGGGTCCCATTTTAGTTTTGAACGGTTAAAATAACAAAATAAAAAACGCCCTGCGAGGCAAACTTAAAATTTCAAGTATCATCTTTTCACTGAATAATTTTAACCCATTTTGATGAGATTTAAAATGAGAAGGTTTAAAAAATACATAGATTTTTATTTTTCACCGTTTAATTTGTAGAGTAGTACTAAATTAACTCCATGAGTAAAAATTTAAGTTATCACTACTTTTTTTCCGTCGCCATTAGCCCCGTGCGACGTTAAGCCCCAGACAAAGAATAATTTAAAAGTAGTCGTGAGCCATACCGCATGGTACTCCTTTTGTGTGCTGTTCACAACAACAACCATATTGCTGTTTTTTCGTGTTGAATCTCAGTCCGAAACTCAAAAAGAAAGAATCAGAGGATCTGAGATGAAGAGGATCAGAGAAGAAGAAGCAGTGGAATGGAAGAGTGAGGAGAGAGCCGCTAGATGTAAAGATTTTGTAAAATTTCAGTAATTGGTTCGTTTATCATTCAATGTATTCAATCCAATTATTAAAATTACTCATTGCTAATTTACGAAATTCCTGAAAAATACTGATGTTGAAAAATGCCTCCTGCATTTCCTACATGCGTTATTTCCAAAAACCTATTCATTTGCCAAAAATTTGGCAATTAGAGAAAATAAAGATAAATGATTCTCCATAATACTTCGAATTTCTTCAACGAATGAAATTTTCTAGTAAATATAACAATCTTTTCAAAATTATCATGTTGATGCGATTTAAAATCTTCAAGGCGGTGAGTTTACAGCAGAGCGCTCTAGCGATTTTTTGTCGAAGTAGGCAGGCAGCCATTTTGCTTTTGCCATCAGAAATTCTGAAGTTAGTGAAATATCTAAAAAATGGTTATAACTAATGAAATATCTTTACCAACCGCAGAAGAATTAACTGTACCTGAAGTAAATCTCAGCGGACCCACTTTAAGAGCGGGTGCTTTCCATCTTGGCAAATACTGCGAGAAGCAAAACAATGTAAGACTCTGGGCTGTGAATAGGTTAGGTTAGTGGTCAGGAAATCAGGCAATCAATTTGACCTTTATTCACTGTGTACCTACTCTCTTTTACAGGAATTCATGTTATGTCGGCAAGAGTTAGGGGATCCTCGTAAATGTCTGGAAGAAGGAAAAGCTGTTACTAGCTGCTCGCTTGACTTCTTCAGAGTCGTGAAAAAGACGTGCGCTGATGAGTTCACTCAATATGCCAACTGTCTCGATCTGTCCAGCGGAAACTTTGAATTTAATCGGTAAGGTTGTGTGTGCTTACTCTAGACTTTATTGAACAGCTTTAAGATATGTACCTATTACAAACAGCATAAAACAAAGGGAAGGGATTACGAAGTTATTCCGTATTATTGGCATGGCTCTGGACTGGCTAGGTATTTCCCGAGAAAATGTAGTGAGCACAGGTCATCCTGCCATCTGATTATGTTGTCTCAAATAATGCCATAGTCACATGAGAAAAGCTTGAAAAGCTTTCAAGCTTTCAAGTTGAGCATTTTAGTTGAGCATCAGCGATTTTTACCCATTCCCCTATTCCTAATTCTATTGACTAATAATGTCCACTAATATCCGGTTTGATTGGCATTAGCTGTCGGAAAACACAAGGCGTCTTCGACAAATGCATGGTGGACAACGTAAATCTGGAGCGTCCCGACTACGGCTACTTCTGTCGAGTGAAGATCCACGACTCGGCTCGACCCAAGCCGGAGGCGAAGAAGCCAACGCTGTATCCGGACGCAACACCGTATCTACCCGAGGACTATCCTCGTCCGCCAGCCAAGTATGGCTCCAGATTCCACTGGCTCGAGTGAGTACGGCGTCGGAGGTTAGTCACGCACGATACGGTCATACTTCTAGCTGTTCTAGGGTTACAGTTAATATTTGCAGCATTTTACAATTGAGGAGAAAAGGAATTACCGATCTATAGTAGAAAATGTTGTGAATTGTTTAAACACCTTGTAAATATTTTAAATAAACTGTACTTTAATTGTTTGAAAGAGAATGAATTTTCCTTTTCCTAAAATACTTGAAACATTTATGTTTTCACAAAAATACTGTCAGTTTTATGGATGATTAATTCAGTAAAATGTTGACTCTGCATACAAACTGCATTTCATTCTATATTTAATGCAATTACTCAAGTTTGCATTACTAATAATTGTATGATTGAATACATTTTTCTTTCTGAATGCACACACTTCGATAAATCCTCAAATCCAATTTATTGCTGGATTTGAAGGAATGCTGTCTGTGTGGCATCATGAAACGAGTGTCTCCTTTTTGTCTAGGTACCTATATAAATTTGGTAGGATATAGGTATAAAGATCTGGTTTTCTGTAGTTTTTCAACAATTATGCTCCGTTTGGTTTAAAAGTGAAAATATCCGATCAAGTTGTAAGTAGTATGCGATTGAGATTGTGACAAATTTTCAGCAAACTAGGTCAAATCAAGAACCTGAGTTTTTTACAAATTGACCTTTCATATTTTCAAATCATTCAAGATACTGCACGTACCAACCCACTCAACGCATAACATACCTACAGTTCTCCTAAATATTCTAGTTTAGGAAATAAGATAAATAGATAATGTAGCTTATATGACAGATATGGTTGGATCCACACGTTCACTTGTACACGATTTTGTGTAGTATTTCAAACTAGACGCGTGGCACATCATCGCTCGCACACTGCACATAGCACATCATCGCTCACACACTGCACGTGGCACATCATCGCTCACACACTTCACTAGTTGATTCCCACTTCCTTGAGCCGATCCAGGATGATCAGCGTGTGAACGTCATCGAACACGGTGCGGATGTTGGAGGTGTCGGTAGCGATCGTGAAGTGAGGGTAGATTTCACGCGGCGTCGTACTCTCCGTCAGGTTTGGCACGGAGGAGCTCTGCTTCCGTCTCTGCTTAGTTTTCGACTGTCGGATGGGAAATTGACTTTAGAGTAAAGTTGCATATTTTTTAATGGAAGGCCTATTTAGAGTTTTGTTCACAGCGGTGGACATTCCTTGAGCATCATCTTGAAATGACCCAATATTACATTGCATTGTCCATTAGTATACCTAATCAATATCTAAATCAATCTACCTAAATCAATGCTTTAGTCCAAGGGTAGGCAGGTATGTGATGATTAATCAGATTTTTAAAAAAATCGAATTGCCTGTCTTAAATTATTGCATTGAATTTGACATCAAATAGTTTTTTACATTTTTACATAAAACTTATTTTTATTGATTTAATCAACAAAAAATGTGTGGGGAGGACAATGGACAATGAAACACTAACCCTTACAACTTAGACTTGCTTGTTTTATTTGGCTTTAATTTTGTCAAAATCTAAAGAAATGTGGTCTGAGATTTGGTGTGGTCAGATTAACTTGTTGACTTCTTAAACGGGGCTAAATTTCCCAACATTGAAAATTGTGTGCTCCTGCTTAGTCCGAAAATAAGCTCCTTTGGTATGGTGTGTAAGTGTTACATAGATTTGTAATGAATGAAGAGTACATTTTTACTAAAATGATTGCCCATCAAGACAGTTTTAATCCCTCACCGAAACAAACTTTCATTAGAATATTTTGAAATGCCAATACTCACAATAAACATGTCTCGGATGAAGCACTTTGTCTTGAGGTATTGGTCCGTAGCCAGTCCATCTGAAATGATGATATTTGAATGTTTACTAACATCACTACTATCTTATAAATTCAGATGTTAGGTTTGGTGATTGCTGATACAAGAAACAATTTGTTGGACTCGACACAAACCTTTAATAATGTTGGAAAACACAGAAATATTTCGTCTATTTTTCAATAACTACATAAGGTTAACAATATTTTTTTTCCTTAGATATGTCATTATAGAGCCTGATGAAGTTTAATGTTCATTGAAAAATAGACGAAATATTGCTGTGTTTTACAACGTATTAAAGGTTTGTGTCATGCCCAACGTATCGATTCTTTTAATCACTACTTTCTGTTTCTGCATTCAATCCTCCCAACATGTCGTTCACGCTTATTCACGTTCACGTACCTTTCGGACTTAACTGATAGCTGCGATAACCAGGGAAATAGTTTCCTATATTTTTTCCACTTGCAATTTTCTCCTTCAGCACATCCTGCTTGTTCAGAAAGAGAATAAATCCAGAATCCTGCAGAAATCTGCAAATAAAAGCAACATTTGAATTGTTGATAGACATTATGTAATATGCTAGTAGACCATGTAGGTATGTGGGTAAAAGTGGAGTTTAGTGGTAATTGGTACGGGGGTTTTAGCATGTTGTGAGATAATAGCCCCCGGTAGACAGAAGATCTCGTAGTATTACCTGCTGTTCCAAACGTCATCGAAAACTGACAGCGCTTCTTGCAGTCTGTTAACTCCCTCTTCTTCACGGAGAGTTTGATCGAAATCGCTTGAAGATACGAGGAAGAGAATTGCCTGGATGCCTTCGAACACCTTGAACACAAAGTTACACGTGACTTAGAGGCCTGGGTAAGAGAACGGGAATCGCACGGTTCGTCAGATGGTTTTTTAAAAATTGTCTTCACACGAACAGAATTTTAAAAAATCAGATAGCGACCCATTAGAGTTTAATAGACTAAATAATGCCACACACTGGAGTTCTTTATGACCTCTGGTACAACCTCCAAGTATTAAATACGATATTTATCGCAAAATAAGCATATTTAACACTTTGAGGTCGTTCCAAAGGTCATAAAGTACTTCAGTTTGTGGTATTATTTAGTCTATTAGGCTGTAAAGAGTCGCTACTATCTGATTTTTTTTAAATTTTTTTCACAAGATGAGACTTGTGACATAATCTGCTGTTTACACCCCATCTTTGCAGTGGACAGTGTAACAACTCTGATCTTGGTGAGGCCCTTATTGGGCAAAATACTTAAAGTTATCCAAAATATATCTTATTTCTCATAAGGGGTTTGTACTTTATTATATTATTTTTATTAACTTCCCCATAAAAATATTTTTGTGTTTTATTTTATTTTTTTATTTTATTTTTTTTAAGTTTTATTTCATTTAATTTTGTGTGTAATTTAAATGTAGTTTGTTGATGGATCTTGAGCTGGATGCAATGAAAAATAGTCGAAAACGCTCAATTACTTGTATCCATTTTCTCCGATAACCTCTTTGTCCTCCCACGTCATACATCCAGAACTCCTGCGATCCTCCTCCATACTTCTTCGGCACTTGAACGCTGAACGACACTTTCTGAATCTGCGTTGTTTTCTTGCGGCAGTGCAGAATATCCTGTGGTTGTAATAGGGAATTGCATAAATCTCCAATGTTTACTTCGTTTCATAGTTCTTTTTACTATAAATTAATTTTAAATGACACAACTTAAAATAGTGTCACTTGAATAGGCTCAATTATGTGTTTTAATTACACATTTTTTGAATCCAGCCATTCTCGGATTGACTTGAGGTAACAGCAGGTTGAGCCAGCATGACTGAGCCCAGTGATTGGCCCAGTGATGCTTGGTCCATGTTTCATGCTGTTCATTGACATCTCAGGTATAGTGCGCACCAAAACCCCATTAAAATAAACTATTGGGATGCAGTTAAAAATACATCTGCAATGTATGCATATTCCCTATTGTGTCTTACGTACTGTGTACTTTGGGTTTTATCTTAGTCCAGGTTTCAAGTAGGCACAATCATTAAGAATTAAGATTGATAGGAGAATACAAGATATTATCAACCGTCAAAGCAACTGGCAGATGAGAAGAGATGAAAATCACCAAGATTCAGGGCTCGGTTGTAATCATAAAATATTTTGGTTTACCTTTTTTTACTTTTGATCATATTTGTGACTTTTACTAAACATGAAAATATCACAAAGTTAAGAGGCCTCTGAAAGGTAATGAAAACCACACGGTTCTTCGACCTCAAAACACAATCAGTGTGCCGGCACATCCCTTTACCTTACGCAAGGCTCTCAATGCAACATAATGCTGACCAATTCGATAAACTAAGTTATACAATTCAATTTTATTGCGTGTACCTACCTCATCACTTGGTAAATATTCTTCCTGGCTAAGAACATCAATTTTGTCCAGAAAGCTGAAATAAAGCAATTAATATATTAATTAATAATTATGTATGTAAATTATGTAAAAAAGTTACGTACATAATTGATTGATATTATCAGTGTCGTGTAGTCAAATCAAGATAACTAAAGTGTGAATTTCAATCAGAGTAAAGCTCCTAAACCCTATTGTGGTTATTCAGATAATGAATGATCTGTTTGTTATTAACTCACTATTTTGTACTGTCAATCAGTTGGAATTCGTTAGATCGTTGATAACATTCCTGGACACCTGGGTCTGACCAGAGTCTGCTCACGGCTTCGAAATACGTCTAAATGAAATGGACATACTATTGTTAAAACCTAATTATTTGGGAGAAACATAATATTTAGTAGGTACACAATTTGTAAAATGAGAGGTAATCAATCCATTAAAAATTGGATTACTTGGGTAATCTTTTATGGGCAAAAGTCCTGTTCATAAGAAAAGCAATGCTGACATATTAGCTACTATTTGAAGGGTACAGGGAAAGAACGCTATAAGTCACATTCGGATGAAACTGAGATAAACGAAGTTTATGTTGAAACTCGTATCTACCATACAAATCGATATTTCAATAGGGAAGTAAAGTGAAGTTTAGATTTTAAAATAATAAATATTTTATGAAAGTTGAGATGTTGTTGAAGACATGATGTGGTATTATTTTTGTTGCGTGATGAATAGTTTTCAAGGAACGAATTTACAAAGTTTGGTAGATTGTAGCTGTCCATGAAACACAATTTGACGTCACACGCATTGCTCTTTGAGGCTATTCTGTGTATAAACAAAATATAATCTCAAGATTCACCTATTACCCATTGCGTTGTTCAAGACTTTGTGTCAATATTTTCTAAAACCCAAGGGTATATTCTGAAAGCTCATAAAAATCACTGCAAGATTACACCTTAAACTCATAGCAAAATTAATTGACCTGATTGAAAGCTTGTGGTGGATCTGGCCCGATGGACAGTATTTGCCTAACGCATGGTATGTTCTCTTGGTGGTACATCTCGATGGGAGGCTTGATCAGCGACATGTGCATCACAAGGTCATAGATCGCTTCGTGTACGTTGTGGAGGATCTCCGATGCTTTCTCCTGCCGCTCACTGCAATCAACACAAGTTGTGCGGCTGGGTTCATGGCTTTGTACCGCGAAAATAAACGTCTACTTTGCATTATCTTTCTTAAAGGTGAGATTTTTCAGATATAAAGAATAATAGTTGGCGTCAATTTATAACAGATGCTAAAAGATCTAACTTTTCATTTATCTCTTTCCCACAAAGTGTTTTTTACTTTTTACATTTTGCTGAAAAGCATTTTTTTGTTCAATCAACCAATACAAATATTTAATTTGTTTCGACCCTGGGAGGAAGCACAATCACAACCTACCTATTTCCCGCAAAACTCAAAATGGCTTTGACGTGACTAAGGCTTTAGACAATAGACATGCTTGGAAGGAGAATGTCTATGAGATTTTATTAATTAGTAGTCTCTCAAACCTTTGCGAGAAGCCACTGATGTGCAAGATCTTCATTTGCTTAATTATTGTTGTTTTGCCCGATTCACCAGTTCCTAAGAAAATAAATAAAATATTTATTGAATATTAGGTATTTATAATTATATTTAAAATTTTTTATTTATTTAATAATACCAATATATTTTTATTTATTACGTTATTTTGTTGAATGTGTATTTCTAATTAAATGTTTAGTAATAATTATCATTCTAACCAAGTAGTAGGAGCTTGATGGCATTCTTCTCATTCTTGTACCATTCTGCCAGCTTCTTTTCAATCTCCTTGCTATTTCTCTTCTCTGCACTCTTCGTTTCATCTCCCAAACAGAGCAACTTCATGATTGTACCAACAATCCAGGAAGTAAACACTTATTTACTGTTAACTACCGACCGGTTGATCTCTCTTGATTGATAAGTTGTGTCTTTGATGCTCTTAGATTACTCAACGACTGGCTTAGCTCTGTAATGTAGTCTTATCTACTTCTTTGTTCAAAGCACACACTATGATAACACAATCTTTGACTGACAAAAAATGTTTTGATTGATAGAGAGAACTTGGTGAAATAGTTTGATGTAATTACTAATTAATTACCTAAAAGGAAGTACCTCTGACGTACTAAAATCATGTAAGTAAAAATCAGTCTGATAATCTAGAATCAATCTCTATATAAGGAAGTGGCACAATCTTTTATGAATGCTTCAGGAGCAGTTAGTGCAATTAAAAGATTTTGATTACCGTTAGATTACAGTACTAATCCTAAACTTATCAAGAGCGGCCGTGCATTTTATTGGCTCTGATGATTGCACTTGATTAGATTGGCGGAAGTAGGATTTGTAAATCAAATAATAAATTAAGATAAAATTACATACTGGACACATAATAGACATTTATTATTTGGTACCTACCTACAATTATTATTTTCTATAATTAAAGACAATCGGGTAATTCTAAGTCAAATCATAGATGGATTTCTGTGACCCTTTATGGATTTGACCAAACATGGTAGGATTGTTCCATACAACATAATTATTATATTTAAGATTTAACAAATACATTATTCTCTAATGTGTTATGATGACAATTTTCTTAAAAGAGTACCAACCTATCCCATCATATCGTTACAAAGTTACCATACGAGTGTTTATATAAACCACCCTTAGCCAAAATGTAAATTTATTAATGGGGCTGTAGAGCTGACCCCGTGATAGCTAGGCCGTGAATAAAAAATATGTGTCTGTTTTTTTTATATTGAACAATCCTACCAAGTTTGGTCAAAATCAAAAAGGGTCACGGATATAACCATGACTTTTGGGTGCTGTAAAACATGGAATTACCCAATCAATTGCAATTTTTTTCTTCATAATAAAAAAGTTCAACAAGTCACTTATTTTAATTATTTTTCACTTTGATTTTAGTTCATTTTAGTAACGACCACTTCAGCTGCTCCTTTGCAGATTGCAAGACCTACGAAAAATATATGTATTTTAATAACAATTCATAAAAAGAACAAAGCAAAAGGAATTTCTTCAAAGATGAAAGGAATGTTGTACTTACTTGTGCAACAGTTTGTTCCCCGAGTGGAATGTCGTCTGTTCTGAGCGCAACTCTGGAAACTACTGCGGATGAGTCGGCCTCCATGATGATCCTGAAACAAGTCAGTTTAGAGCCTCATTACATAGTCGCCTGATAGCAATTCAAGGTGTGAACAACTAAGAAAATCAGTGTACACTTTGAAAGTTACATAAAAGTCGAAACAAAATTAAAATATCAACTGAAAATAAAAAAGATATAAGTAAAAAAACAACACATTATTTAAATATACATAAAAGAAAAACTCAATTAAAAAAGTGATGATAATAACTAGGTAGGTGTACTACAATAAGATTGCGAGTAGTTAACCCCTCGCTCTTGCATGGACGTCCGCAGGATTTCTGCCAAGTGGGACAGGGCAAAGAAAACAATATTTTACGGGTGAAGGGAGGTGTGAAAGGAGGCCCCTAACTCTGCCCTGCAGGGCGTTTTTTGGCTTTTGGACTTTGAAATCAATTTTGATTGAGATGTTATGAGATGTATTTTGTTGAAATATTCTATATTTTTTAAATAATGCACTATGTGGCTGGTGGGAGACATGTTCAAACTTGTTTTTTTGACACGTTGAAATAATTTTTTTTTAAGTTTTACAGAATACGTAAAACCCCAGATTTTTTAAAATGTTTTCCTGACATCCGGGGGGGAAGGGGGGGGGGGTCATGCGCTCTTGATTTCCTATTCTCGTCTTACCCGCCATCGCAGATTTCATCCATCGCCAACATAACGATGTCCAAGTTCTCGAGAACAACTCTCTTCTCGACGTTCTTGCGCAATATCTGACTGACGGCATCGTAGAGGCAGTTGAGAACGCTCATTAATATTAACTGAAAGTCAAAGTATATATTCAAAATAGTATGCAAGCATTCACTAAATATTAACTAGATTGAAAATCCGAAAAGATAACGAAGTTGGCCATAGTATCTCCAGTTTAAGTTGCTGCCCAACTTGAGCTCCATCAGACAAAATAGAATATTTAAACGAAACTATGACATTTGTTTATTACTTCAATTTCCTAGGTTGCACTTAGTTTGCTCAGAGACTTTTAGATGAAAATCAATTAACTATAATGCTGACTTGCCAAGTGGCGCAACAAGGTAATTTTTGTATTATTTCAAGACCACTTGTGTTAGGCTGGATCTTTCAACACTACGTGAATGTGCTGCTCACATCCCCGAACATGAATGAAGGTAAAATTTGGATTTTTTCCCTGCCTCTTTAAAATCAATTCAGTTTTGCAGCTCTGGCAAAAATGCACATTGCACCTATAATCTGGTTCACACTTTCCTTTGATGATATTGAAACTAGTAGATAGTAGATTGAAGCACAACTATATGTATAATGACTTTTATGAATAACTTAAGAAGAAATAGGTAAACGGTGAAGAGGTGAAGCAGCTGAAGAGAAGAGATGGATGTATGGAAGATCAACGACTCGATTGTTGAATACAGACCAATTGTGTACCTATTTTATGTGCTCAATAAATTACATTATTATTATTATTATTATTATTATTACCCACCTCGTTTTCATGGGAGCTTCCCATCACATAGAAGAAGAGGTCCACGTTGCTGCGGTAAACACACGTCAAACCGTCGAGCATGATTATTTCCGCATTTGCTCGATGTGTCTTGTTAAACAAATTCTTTTCAAAAGCCTTCTGCTCTTTGGCCAGTGGAAATACATTCTTATCGTAGTACTTTGCCAAAATGCGATTTCCGTCGTTGTCGAGGATGGCCATCCCTTTAATGGTGTAGAGCGTAGGTTCCTGGAAACATCAAGATGGGTATTAAGTACTACTGTGTGTCATATCTGTTATGTCTAAGGTTAATGGGTAATACACAGGAGGAATACGATGTTGCTGCTTCAATAGTTTATTCGTAACTGCCGTTGCGGCTCCGCACTGCAACTCACATGGCCACGCCCCTGGTGGACAGTGCGGACACTACAACTAATGTGTGTCATATTCATACCAAATGTAAATAATTCATTTCACATAATGGGGATTAAACACAGAACTTGCAAATTCAGAAAAAAAAACTTTTAGGTTAAAAGTATGTTATCCCTTTTAGTTAAAGGTTTGATATTATTCGAGTAAAAGAAATATAACAGGTGTATTAAGTGATAAATTTTGAATACAAAATTAGCAATAAAATAAACAATTTGTCTATAAAACTTACCAATAACAAGTTTTCCATGATTATTTTGACGGTTCCACTACGTGATTTGACGGACGTGTCAGCAGTATGAAGTTAGCGTCAGCTCTGGTTCACTTTCGTTCCATAACAAAGGCTGTGAAATTTGCTCGTTTCTGATTGGCCCAGGCGAGGCCCGGGCTTAAGTGAAGTGAAGGTCATCAGAGATGCTGTCAGTGTCACGTAGGTGTGTTGTGTTTCCGTTCACTTCACAAGCCTTTAAATTGAATTTAGATTAAAAAAGCAGTGTTGGACTTAATAGAAAGTTATCACATATATTTCTAAAATGCGCCTTCAAACTGTTTTACGTTACACGACAGCGAGACATTTCTCATCAACTTCTGTTTGCTATGAAAAACACAGGTAAAGTAATTATACCAGTGGTCAGTAGGTACTTACGTAATTACTACCTACTAATATTGCTAAGTGCCTGTGGCGTGCGTGCTTACGAACATTTTAGAATTCTAATGGCAGTCACAAACGTAAGACATTGTTTTTTTACTACCTAGTTTATGTATTGTGTGTGTGTGTACTTTTTTAATTGACAATTTAATGTGCATTTGTGAACACTAAACACTACAACAATTTCCATTTCAGTTGTCGACTTTTGGTTGTTGGTGGGGGATCCGGAGGATGCACAATGGCAGCCAAGTTCGTAAACAAGCTTGGAAAGAACAAAGTCATCGTTCTTGATCCGGCCACTGTAAGCCGAATAGTTATCCCAAAGTGTGCATTATTTTCCCTGTTTATCTTTTTAAAAATTAAAAAAATCCGTAGGACCATTATTATCAACCAATGTTTACACTTGTTGGCGGTGGGATGAAGAAACTTTCTGACACCGTTCGTCCAATGGAGAAGGTGCTGCCGAAGAATGCCAAGTGGCTGAAAGATGAAGCGTTAAAGTTCGATCCGAGCAACAACCTCGTCATTACAAAGAAGGGAGATGAAATCAAGTATGACTTCATGGTGGTTGCCGTCGGGCTTCAGCTTCATTATGAAAAGGTGTTTGAATAGTGTTCGTTTAGAATTATAGGAACGCACCTACGGTTGGTTTATTACCTACCCGTTCTGGAAGAATAATTTTGAATTAGTCTGATTTAGTGTTGATCTGAATGCCAATCCTGAGACTGAAAACTGAGCAACTAATTGGTACAGTTTTTTCAGTTTCAGTTTTTCAGTTTTTTTTCAGTTTGTTTATTGCTGATTTAAGGAAATTTAAAAATCTTGTAAAATTGTTAAGACCAAATTTAAAATATTTAGTTAGCTATAATAGGCTATAGTATAGGATATAATTTGTTGTTATGCTCTTAGTCTTTAAATTATGGGTGTACATGCGTTCAAGTCGTAATGGTGAGTTTCTTATGGGTTAAAAATTCAGGTAACCCATCCATCATAGTATGAAGTAAAATCGTAACACATGTTGATGTCGTATGTTATTGTTTGTCGTTGTTGATACATGATTATGCCTGCAGGTGCCGGGTCTGAAAGAGGCGCTGGAACTTCCCGGCAGTGGTGTATGTTCAAACTACTCGCCCAAGTACGTTAACCAGACGTATGAAGCGATCAGGAACTTCAAGAAGGGAAATGCTATTTTCACGTTTCCCAACTCCCCGGTCAAGTGTCCGGGGGCGCCGCAGAAGATCTTGTACATCGCAGAAGATTACTTTAGGAAGGTTAGTTTGAGGAATAAGAAATTAGTAATCAAAAAACAGTGTTGGTAACTTGTAAGTCTGTTTAAAGTGAAATGGCATAAAGTTTATATACTTACCACCCAAAAATTTCAATTCAAATGGGATAATCATTTATAAGCCTATCAGATTTCAGAGATTCACTCAAAAGTCAAATCGCTATTTCAGTGGCTAGAAATTTAAATTGGCCGATTGAACTTAGATTGCTTATTGCCAATGTACCTAGGTAAGTACTTAACACAAAATCTGAAAAATATCAATTTGTAGTACCTAAATAGATAATACCTGCTTACCTTGATAATGATGGAAAATTTAGTGAATCTCTCACTTAGGGATGGTGTTTTGGAGGTAACCTGCGAAATAAAAACGCGCACCCCGACTGGGAATCGAACCCAGATACTTCGGGTTACCGGCCCTATGCTTTAACCATTAAGCTATCGGGACGCATTCTTAATCAGCAGGTTGGGTTGCCATACAACTCTTGCGAGTCCGAGTATCCAACCTGCTGATTAAGAATGCGTCCCGATAGCTTAATGGTTAAAGCATAGGGCCGGTAACCCGAAGTATCTGGGTTCGATTCCCAGTCGGGGTGCGCGTTTTTATTTCGCAGGTTACCTCCAAAAAAAAACCTGCTTACCTAGTATGAAACTGATTAAAAAATATAAAAATTAAATAAATAATAATCCAAAAAATGAAACATCAAAAAAACAGACTAAATTAGGAAATCACAAAATAAATACAAAATAAATCTCTTACATTCGAACTTTTAATACATTTTTATACATTAAATATTTTTCTCACTCGTCGAATAAATACTGTGGAGGTCAACAATATCTACCTTTGTCCTTTAGATATTTATTTTTAATCCTTCACAATTGTCAATTTTATAATTTATGTTCCTATGCCTCTCGGATTTGTTGTGTCCACAGCACGGTATTCGCAAGGATGCCAACATGATCTACAACACCTCGCTGCCCGTCATATTCGGAGTGAAACATTACGCCGACGCTCTGTGGAAGATCATTGAGGAGCGCGGCATCAAGGTCAACACTCGATCCAACTTGGTTGAAGTGCGGCCCAAAGAGAAGGTGGCCGTCTTTGAGAATCTGGACAAGCCGGGAGAGAAGACGAATATTGAGGTAGGCCAACTCATGTACCTACACGTTTTGTAAATCTTTAATTTTAAATAATGGAAGTGTTAACGTTTCTCGTAGAATACACACAGATAATTATTATATTACTTCGATGCCACAGTTCTACACAGACGATGTCTCCAAACCCAAAATACAAGATAATTTTTTACTCAAGTAACAAAGTAGTAAGTGGTAATGTAACGTGTTACCACATTATCTATCTTCAATCTTTTGGACATCAATATCACTAAAAGATATATTTGTACAAAAATGGATAGAGCATGAAATTCTGATATATAATAATAATTTCAGTTCTTTAATCTTTTGAGAAGTCACAGTATAGAACAGAGGCATCAACTTGTCAACCTACAAATCTTATAAGTCTGGATGTGGTAATATTAGTTTATCCTCTCCATTAAGCCGAGCTGATCTTCTGATTCCAGTACGCGCTTCTCCACGCGACTCCGCCGCAGAGTTGCCCGGCGTCTCTCCTGGCCTGCAAGGACCTCGTTGACGCAGCCGGGTTCCTGGCGGTCGACAAGGACTGTCTCAGACACGTCAAGTTCAGCAACGTGTTCGGCGTCGGCGACTGCATCAACGCCCCTTGCTCCAAGACGGGAGCTGCTGTCGGTGAGTTTATTGTCTCCTTCAGACTCTAAAACGTTTTCAATAATCTTCTAAGCATCTTTCCTTGGATTTGGAAACTAGTAGGTTAGATTGCTTTGTCTTATTTAAGTTTGCTAAATAACAAGCTGGATTAAAATCTTTATCATTGAAATTTATGAAAAGGAATTCAGATAAACAGCATCCGTACATGATGATATAATCCAGATTGTGACATGTCAGATATTACTATTTATTTAGATAAGATTTCCTGGGTATATTCAAAACCCTGACATTCGTTTTTGGTTCCGACCATCTCTGTACCTATGGATTGATTTCATTCAACACAAAATTCAGCATTAATTATGCAGAAATATTAACTTCTGAATGTCGACGATGGAACACATTGAATGAAATTCATCTAATTTCTTCCACACAGCCGGTCAAAGCGGAGTGATCTACACAAACCTCTCCGCTGCGATGGAAGGGAAGACCGTGCAAGGTTGCAATTACGACGGCTACTCGTCCTGCCCCCTGGTGACGGGCTACGGGAAATGCATCATGGCCGAGTTCGACTACTCGCTCACGCCTCTGGAGACGCTGCCGATAAGACAGGACAGAGAGCTCGCTCTCTCGTACTACTTGAAGACGATGGTGCTGCCGGAGATATACTGGCGCATGATGCTCAAGTGAGTCACATCTGTCATTTGGCACACGCATACTACCATATTGACTATAAAAAATAACTAAATATTAGACAAAATTTTTAAAAAACCCTAGTAGGTAGACTAATTCTAACTCTAAAAATTAAAATGTAAAAGTAAGACAAATTCTCAATAGGTACCTAGTACCTACCTACTATAAATTTGTGCGGCATCATAAAATTTTAAGGTTTGAAAATGTCAAGATTTATGTTCTTTATTATTATGTAATGTATTTTTTACTTTCAGTGGACATTGGAATGGTCCCAAAGTGATACGCAAAGCTCTTCATTTGGGAATGGGACGTTGAATATTGACCAAGACCAAGACAATGAGGCTTCCGGGTTTGTTATTTTTTAAGTTTTAATTTTATGAGTTTTAAGGATTGGTTTTGCTAATTAATTGTGTGCCTTTATATTAGGTAGGTATCCATAATTGATGTAGGAATGTTAAGAATTAAGAATTTATTTGCAAATGTACCAGTACGTAGGGAAAAGTACAGTATTTTTTTGATATCTGGTATAACTATTAATAATTATAAAATTAGAGATTTACTGCTTGTTAGATGTTTTTGTTTATGATGTGCTCTTTTTGCATTAAACTAATACTTTTTGTAATAAAACTAATAAATGTTTTGAAAATACTAATATTAATCATTTATTTTAAGGTTTTGGCTGTATTCCTACTTTTGTCCCTTGAGGGGTGTTTACTAATGATTAGTGATTGATTGATTACAGTATTTCGACTAAATTTCAATTTTTCAAAAAAAAATACAAATCTCCCGCTCAAGCAAGTGCTGCTCTTCACGCCGTCCGTCCGTCAGCTGCAACTGCAAGCTTGACAGCAAGTGCACTTTGTTTAAAAAATGGCGACAGGTGTTCTTGAATGTATTCGTGAAGACGATTTCGTCGAGTATTTCTTATTTATAAACGGCATTGAGGATGATTTAAATGCAAATGAAGAAGCAAAGCAAATATGGGAAAGTAATTTACAGCTTATACGTTCGTTAATTTGTGATTACGCTGAAGGTTATATCTGGCACAAAGACGGCTTTAATGTCAACGTGAGGGATGGCTCCCATTTCGCTCTTTGTGATGATTCGGAATCGTTGGACAAAGGTAATTGTAATTATATTCAAATAATGTATATTAGCAGCAGTACGTGTTAAAAGGGAATAGGTACCTACCTTCATTTGCGTGAAGTCCGTTAGTAGGTATGTTTTGACAGTTTAGTTTTTGAGGTTATAACACCTGCTACTTTTCTCATTAATTTCAGCTGCCCCGCCGCATTTATATGGCATCACTCATTTCGGGGATAACATTGAAGATGAGTGGTTTGTTGTGTATTTGCTTCTTCAGTTAACCAAGGCTGTAAAAGGGCTAATTATCAGGTGGGTTCAAAGTGCATTACGTAGCCTACTAAATCGGTCTTTGTCTAGCATCGATGTTGCTCAAACTTTACGCTCTCTATGTGTGGGTGATGTTGATTTACTTATTGATCAACAGGGTGGTTGATTCTGATGGCGAGTTCTTGTTGATCGAATCTGCGGACGTCCTCCCAGCATGGGCAACGCCCGAAACATGCGAACATAGAGTTTACCTTTACGATGGGGCAATCCACGTGGTTCCACGATCTAACGATGAAGAGGAAGAGGTAAGAAAAAGATACAGTTTTACGTTTTATATTGTCAACTAGAACATAATATGGTCAGTGCAATAGGTTACATAATGTTTTTTGATTCTTGGAAAAATAGTCAGTCTTTTCTTCTGGGATGATGACTAGGAATTTTTCTTAATGCAGTACCTATACCTTCCTATTTACTTGGCATTGTGGTTGCAGAGAAATATTTTTTTTTATTATTATTTCTCAGGAGCTGAGCATGCCGCAAGCGTTGTCTCGAATTAGAGCCGAGCCAACGTTGACCCTAGCTTCCGAGGAGATACAGAAGGCCGTGCTGGCACGGGTGAAAGGGTACGTATCAACCCCTGTTCTGTTCTCCCCGCCTTGCCTTGCTGCTCGCACTACTAGCGACACACTCCTTTCTCTCAACAGATATCCGGAGAAGATTGGTAAATTGCTGCATCGAACTACTGCCTTCGTGCCGGTCGCGGTGGCTGCACTGCTCAAGGAGAGGCCGCAGTTGGTAGCTCCGGCAGTTCATGCATTCTGCAATCGAGATCCAATTGACATGAAGGTAATAAAATGTGGTCCATTTAATTTAACTTTACAAGGTGGGGAAGCCCGATTGATTTTTCAACTTGTTGGGGACATTTTTCAATAAAATTAGAAACTAATTGGTAGAGCCAGTTTTAAATGGTGATTTTATTTCTTAAAATTCGTTTTTAAAATCATCAATTTCGTTTTTTGTGTTTTTTCTGGAAGAGGGATTTCGCGATTTTGTGGTGATAATAAATTGGTTATAAAACACATTGTAATAGCCCCCAGAAACCATAATTAGATGAAAAACATGTATGCCACTTTTGAGGAGGGATTGGAATGGATTGGTCATGCACTATTAGCACTGAAATAGGCTTGTCTAGAATGGCGTCTTTAATGCTCTGTACTGTCTTTTCCCCAACCCACATTTTCTCTGTACTAGTATAGATGATACATAATATTTAAAATTTCATGACGCAAAATGTATAGTTTGACAAGATATTTTTTTTTCCAATCCAACAATTTTCAGTGCAGTAATTGTTCCAAAATATCCTTCTGTGTAAGTAGACTATTGATAAATAGTTGCGACTGGTTGAGGGTGGAAGGGGGGGTTGGGAAAACCGGTCGACCTTGAACAGATGGGGGCGCAAAACAAAGCAGCCTGGAGGCATCATCAACTGGTTAGACTGGTCTGGTTCACTTTGAGGGTGGGTAGCAAAGTGTCTGGCGAGGGGGAGGGGGTTGAGTGAGTAGCACATGGAAAGAAACTGGTTTCGTTTGTTGTTGTGTGACCTGTTAGGGGAATAAAATCAGTAATTTTAATAGAAAACCTTTATTTCGTAGTCATTTCGCGGAAAATGTTGAATATCGCGATCAGGGTTGGATTTCGTTTTTTTTCGCGATGTAAAAATGGTAGATTTGGGATCTATACACAATGAAATGGATTTTAGTAGAAGAAAATAGTGCAATCAGAACAATTCGCGAATTCGCGCATCACCATTTAAAACTGGCTCTACTAATTGGTGTAACAAATAAATTTTAATTTTAATCATGACTAAATTAATTCAGACTTAGGTTTGTTACTTGCCTACATTTATTTTTTCGTCATTAATTAATTATCTCAACCCAGACTGCCCAAGATGAGGACAGTAAGCTCCTTAAAACGTTGCTGCCAACGGCCCTTTTCAGGGCCAACACATCAACCAGAGCAAGAACCACACCGGATCCACAATCATCTATAAAGGGCTCTGATCCACATCACCCTATCATTAATTAATTACTAATAATTTTTGGGTAAAAATTGCCGATTTTATTTACACACTAGGCTCCAATAAAACTTTGTTGACTGAATGTTGGCAGGCCTGTCGCGCCATGCGCTACTTCCCGCCGGAAGTGTGCGTGAAAACGTCGGTGGTGTTCACGCGCTGTCTGTACGCCGCGCTCCAACACCAGAAGTACACGCCAGACCGACGCACGGGCTGGCCCACGTTGGCGGGGAACAACCAACTGGCACAGAACATCGGCATCAAACTGGTCAGTTGATCCCCATTAACCGTATTTTATTCAAATGAGACGTATGGGCTTATAATGCACCCCTATTTTGAGTTCTACATTTTAAACACTTTAGGTAACCAGAGTACTTGAAAATTTAACAAAACTCACATGAGTCAATGTTTTTGGGTGTTACAAAGTACAAATCCGACATATCTGTTCACCACTGCATTTTTTTTAAAATTAATAGTGTGAAATTCCCATGACCTCATAACGTATTGTGCAAAACCGTGCAATTGTGAGCGAGGCCTAAAAGTGAACTTAGTATTGTAATTCACATTCAGATACTATAATATACTCCTTTCCTTTTGCAGGCCTGTGGTTTTGAGATTCTGGTTACCGAAGCTAAGCTCGCTTCGTCCGAGAAAGCCTGGCTTCGGTACGTCGAGAGCCTGAAGAAGAGAGGATACTTCATGGTGAGTCTGCCTCTCAGCCACCGTCACTCCTCCGTCCTCCCCTCTCCAGCATCCTCCTTGATCCCTTCACTCCACCTCCCTCTCTCGGTCCTTTCCCACTCTAGCTGCCTCGGCACTATCTCTGTTCCCATCCTCGACGAACCACCGAGGCGTCTGTCTTCCCAGATGAAACCCCAATGTATCTACTACCTCCAACTTGGTTATTTTCTTTTTACCTCGAACTTTATCCATTGTAAGTTGTACCTCCCTGCACACTCCGCAAGAAGTGTTCAGTACTATTACGTTATTAACTAGGTACCTATTGAAAAGAAAATTCACACAATTTAGATAACTAATTTATTATTAAAACAGCTGAGTAGTGAGTTTGACCTTGAAGAGTTTTTTTTATCGATTTTTAGCAATATCTTATACCAATGTAATTGTTAATTTAGTCCTACAGTAGGTAGTGCCTGAAAATTAGTAAAAATATCATAATATGGCCCTAAACGTCTGTAGGACAAAATAAAACTAATAAATAACCCATGTCAAACTATGAAATTATTTTCATTGAACAGTTATGAAGACATGTACTAAGCCTTAGGTATTTATTAACAAATTACATTGGTAAAAAACATTTATAAAAATCGATTAAAAAACTCTTCAAGGCCACGCTCACTACTCAGCCGTCTTAATCAGGATAATTTATTACTCAGTACCTTGTTATCAACACTCAGATTAAGCCCACTTATCCCCTCTCCTCTATGTCTTGACACCGGACCTCGTGTTTTCCGCAGGACCTGCTCGAGGGCTCGCAGCAGCATTCAGCGCTGCTCGCCAAGGCGCGCGACTACTTCGACAGCAACAAGTCTCAGCTGGCGGATCGGCCGGACGTCGGCCAGGACATCCTCGACCTCATGGCTCAGCTCGAGTACGACATCAAGCAGATGAAGCTGGCGGAGAAGACACTACCAGAGCCAGATGGTAAGCTATTTACACTTCTGTTGTTTGTATTGAAAGACAGTAACTAATTGATTGAGGGGTATAGATGCAAACCCTTCAATCTACAAAAAAATCATTTTAGAGTTAGACTTACACTACTATTTAAGGTTTACTTCTAGGTATAGGTACACAGTGAGATTCAGAAGAAAGCGGTCGTAGTGCCCCCACTCCGACCGCTTTCTTCTTTCTTTTACAACATCTTCTAAATACAATTTAAAGTGTAAGAAAAAATACATACTCTTTCAAAACATGGATTCTGCCGGCTTTTTGTACCTATCCAGAGTAAATACAACTACAACATACATAACATACATAACATAACATACATACATAACATAACATACATAACATACAACAAGTACATTATATCGTCTGTGGTTTATGCCTCTAGGAAATTGTTTTTTATTGAATACTTTGTTTAAAGTGTAAAATTTGTTTTTTATGTAAATTTGTAAAGTTTTGTCCTGAGGAAGATTTTAATATAAAAATCGACACTGTAGACAAATAAAAAATAATTTTACAAAAACATGAGCCAATACTTTCAACTACTGTTTTTTTTCCTGTTTTTCTCCAAAGTTGGTATGCGAAGTGGAGATGGCATGGTTTTGAATTAACCCCCTCAATTGTTGTGGCCCCTTAATTTATTCTATAAATGTCCAAACTCCAAAGTTATCACTCAAGCAGCACAATCAGCTTGCATTTGTAAGTGCAGAAGTTAAGAGTATTGTGCCATTGGAAGTAATGTTCCATTTCCCCGCCAGACGACGGCTGGCTGGCGCTGGACCCGAGTGACGTGGACGCCATGCTGGAACACCGCTACGGCCGGCACAACGTGAACGACGAGGCCGACATCTCGTCGCGCCTCACGCACTTCCTGGAGCACGTGTCGGGGGTGGAGGGGGCGGAGTTCCCACCGGACACGCCCCCTGAGAGACCGAAGCGAGGCGTCAAGAAGAAGGCGGCGGCTCCGGCGATGGACGACTCGATGATGACGAGCTCCATTGCGTTCGATAGCGAGGCCTTCTCGTGCGCTGTGCAGAACATTCTCGGTACGTTACTTGCATCGTATCATAGATAATATGTTACGGTGGTAGAGATCCCTCTTTCATGTTTGTGTCATGAAAATCAAATATAGTTGCAGGTACTGCTACTCATAAAAATAAGTGAACACTCCAGAACTAAGTGAGCATTTCCTTTTGACTCTTTTTGCTTGGGCCTTTTCCTGGTTGTTGATACTATACAGCTCACACTGGTTCTCTGATCGAGCTGAAATTTTGCATACACGTCAAGATGGCTCCAATTTTATTGTCAGTTTAAAGTTGATATTTTTTGTGCTTTTGTTTGTCAACTGTTTGACTAAAAAAAGTATCTCCGATGAAAATATTGATAATCTTTCAGCCATTGCAACTGATGTAATTATGTTTACAATGAAAAATCGCCACGGTCAACAATATTGTATACTTGCACACTTGCATAAAATTTCGAATTAACTGGTGGATTGATTTAGTGCCAGAAATTGTATTAAAAAGACTCAAAAAAAGGACAGTCGTCAAGTAAAAGTAGGGTACAGTGGAGATAAAATTTGACCTTGACTTACTCAATTAAAGACGCATCTTCTACATTTGTTTCCAGACCTGGTTGTACCGGAAGACAAGTGGGTTTCCGACGACTCCGACATGTCCTCCTACGAAGACGAAGTGGACATGGACTTGGCTCAGCTGAAAGACTCGCGGCGCAGCGACGACGAGCTCAAGCAATACATGGACCAGATGGACCGCGAGCTCTCCAAGACGACCCTCGGCCAGAGCTTCGCGCGCGGCGACGACTTTGCCGACGTCGAGGACTTCCAGCCGGTGGACGTGGATCTGAACGCGGTGCGCAACGTGCTGGAGAGCTACCACGCGCAAGGCGCAGATGCAGGACCTGCCGAGAACCTGCTGGGACCGATGGGGGTCAGGTTCCAGCCCCCGAAGCCCGACAACGACGATACCGACTAGTTCCTCTGTCAATATTATTCACTGCCATGCTTGTGTAGAAGATCGTGTTGTGCAATAGTGAACTATCTCACTATGAATGGAGAATGATATATTTCTTCAATATTCCATATAGTTTCACAAGTTTTGATTATGTGACTTTTTACGTTTTTACTTTTGACTTTTTAACTAGCCTACCCAATTTCTAGAGTTACGGATTTTAAGAATGCTCATTTGGGAACGTGTTCAAGCCTGCGGAATAAAACCACTCACCCCGACTCTGGAATCGAACCAAGATAATTTGGCTTATAGGCCCTATTTTTGAACCAACTGAGGAATATAGCTTCAAATGCAATTTTTCCACTCGGTTTTGACAGACGATGCCGTTTTCTTCCAATATTTCCAATTGACAGATACAAAACCTAGTTTGTGCTTGATATGTTAACATTATTTGTCGTCGCGTGTTTCTTCCTCGGACAAAAAATGTGTATTCGAAGGGCGTAGATATTTTGAAAATATACATTTGAACGACATGACAATTAAGGTGCCTTTTCTCAAATCAAAGTGTTTGTACGAGGCACAGTTCTTGTACAGCTTCTCGGTCCAGGACGCATCCGTTCCCATCGGCATCCTGCACTCGTCATTGAGCAGGTCAAGAATCCCGAGCTTGGTCTCGATCAGGTCGATACACGGCTGATTGTCGTCGATGAACTTCCACTCGATCTCCTCCTTGAGGTATTCCTCCTGCTTGAGCTTGAACACGTGCTGGTTGAACTGCTGCTGAAGCTACTCGTTGGCGTAGTTGATGCAGAACTGCTCGAAGCTGTTGGTGTCGAACGTCTCGAACCCGTAGATGTCCAGCACGACGATGAAGCGGTTCGACTTGGTCGCCGGTCGTCTCCAGCGCTTGGTTCACGACCGAGACGATCCAGTTGAACAGCTGCCCGTAGATGTGCTTGGCGAGGGCATCACGTGCACAGATAGCCTCGGTGGCCGTAATGGGCTTGAAGAACACCTCTCGCATGCTGGCGATCTTGTGCTTGCAGAGACAAGCCTCCATCTCCGCAGCATCCAGCTCCAGTAGCTCGGCCAACTGCTTCAGATGCTTGTCACTCGCCGGCACTTCCGACGCCTCTGTGTCCGCGCCCTGCTCGATGGCTACGTTGCCGAGATGCAGGACTGCAGCGAGCACCTTGAGCTCGTCCTGCTGCTCGCGCGCCGTGAAGCCCAGTAACGAGAACGCCGCGCAAGTCTCCTGGAACTTGGCGGAGTTGTCCACGCCGACGATGGCAGCGCTCTTGCCTTGGTTCAGGTAGTGGAACTCGTCCTGGTGCAGTAGGTGCAGATGTGGCAGCGATTCGCGTGATGCGCACATCTGGTAGAATATGTGATAGTTCCTCTCATCCGGTGCTTCGAACACCACACGCGACTTCTCCAGCAGGTACGTGCGCATCGACACACCCTGGATGTGCGACGACGTCCCGAACCGGATCTCGATGGATTTACCAAAGCGAGAACTGTTGTCGTTGCGCGTCGTCTTCGCGTTGCCGATTGCCTCCATGATCGGGCTGGTGGCGAGCACTTTCTTCTCCACCTGCGTCTCGGTGGCCGATCCCCCGATCGTGGCAAGGTACCTCATCGCATACTTCGCGGAGACGGACTCCCCCGAGACGATGATGGACTGATCGCGCTGCTCTCTCTCCAGCTTGGTGAACGTCTCCTCGAACACCGCAAAGATGTGGGGCTTGAGGTCGCTCATCGCATGGCCCGGGTATGCCCTGATGGTGTCGTTGCCGTAGATCGGAAGCTCTTTGTAGGGGTTGATCGCCACCAGGACGATACCGCAGTATGTGTAGATGGTCTTCTGTCTGCAGAAGCGCACTTGAAGGTTGTAGAGTACGGCGGGCTCGTGTAGGTACGACAGAGACGTGAGATCGTCACCCCCGATCAAGATGTCGGGGTTGCGCAGCGGCGGGAGCATCTCGTCTGCCGTGAGCGTCAGCTCCAACTCGTTCCCTTCTTCCGTGCGCACTTTGAGCGTTTTGGATGCATAGTCACAGGTTACTTCCGCGCCTTCCCACACGATAGTGGAATGCGGGATCCACACCCGCGCACCCTTTTTATAAAGCTGTCGCGTCGTCATGATCGGTTAGTGCGTCCAGATGTAGGTAGGAAGTGATCAGTTATGAATAATAATCTACCCACTCGCTCTCGAAAACTAATTAAAGACACGAAACTTTATCCTAAATCTAATTCTTCTTGGTCCTCCTTGTTGCGTCGACGGAAATGTTGAAATAAAATCCTAAGTTTCTTCAATGTTACTTTAGCTGAATAGATTGTGCAGTGACACAATTCCGCATGGTGAACATTTACAACAAACTCGAGAATAGATGTTGATTTTTTTCTTTCTCAGGGATCTATTCCGTAAGTTTTCCAAACACCATTCAGTCTTAAATAATAACACCATCATATTAATCGGATGGCAACGAAATGATTTCGAACCATGATTTCATACTATGTAGCTTATAGAAAAAGGCCCCAGGGGACCTATTTTCAAGATCGTTTAGAGTCAAATATCATACGAATTCACGGCCGCCTGAAGTCAGACAAAACAAAACGATGAACTGATTTGGCTTATTGCACACTATTTCCTTGGGACAGACGTCACTTTGACGTCACGCTCGGTTATGCGAGCGTTCGAACAATCTCGAAAATAGGTACCCAGGCCGGTGTCTACAAATATAGTTCTATATTTCAAATGGAAAGACCAGCACAGCTTTCGCCATAGAGGTCAGGCTTCCATTTTGTTGCGCTTCACAAAAGTAGCTCAAATCTAGTCCTTGTAAAACAGCCATAAAGGGCTGTGCTTTGAAAGTATATATGTATCTATTGGCCAGTCAGCTTGCTTGTATGTCAAGTGGCTAGCAATAAGATTATTATTCTTATTAAACACTCAATCTCAGGGGCTATGCTACTGGAGTAGTCACCCTATAGCCTCAATGAACACAATAAAACTACAATTATGTAATCATCATGATATTATGTATTAACGGAATGCATTGTAGATTAGAATACATATCATCACTTGCTTTTGTAGCGATGTAGGTATGTACGTACTTCATAATTACCATATCCTCGAAATATTTACCGAGGGTAAAAGTGCTTGATCTTATTGTGATAGGCTCTCTTTAATAAACATGACAATGTAAAGCAATTGTCTACATTATTATCACTGAAAACATGCACATTCCTCAACTTCTACTTCCACTTTACACAATGGTGGGATCCATTAGCAAGTATCCATGAAGATATAAAGTTGTCAGCCAGAAAATTCAAGCTATAAAATATACAACTTATGGCCATGGGTGATTAATGATATTTTGATATCACAATCTATTCAGAGAACACCTACATATGGTATTTTTCTCTCCCAACGTATTGAGCCACGCTTGGCAAAATTGGTCAAAAACCCTCGTTTTGAGCATCCCTTTCATTGTAATCGCTGACAGCTGTAGGGCCAGGCCCTGGTATGGACATTTAAATCCTCATTATTAATCTATTTTTCAAGTACTCAATTCATTGATACAATCAATCCCAAACATCAAGACTCAAGATAATCGAACTAGTTTTAATTAGAATTAAGATGAGTTTATCATGTAGAGTCGGTATTGACAATTGAACACTGTCAGTTTATGAATCATATTTCTATATTCTTTCTACAAATCGTGTTGCAATCATTACAAGTATTGTGCAATCATTTCACATATTATGCAACAACTCTTTAGGTGGTCTTCCACCGGACACACATCCTCAACTTTGACACCTTTACTATCTTAACTAATGACTTACTCTACTTTTCCATGTTCTACCCCACCCACCTATTAACTACCTTGTCAGATCAGTCAGACCGCTGTCGAACTTTGACACTTGAATGAACTATCTCAAACAACCGGAAGGGGATGTTAAGAGCTTTGGTTTCTGAAAAGAAGCCGCTAATTAGAACTCTTCCCTGTGGCAATGATTGTGGACCCTGTTGTGCAATATTGCACCATGCCATCGTGACGTCAGTATGACATCATTGTGACAGCATCCCCTGCTTTTGGCCTGTGACATCATCATTACGTCACCTATCTTAAGGGCTAAAGTTGCACAGCAACCCTTATTTCCGGAAGCTATAAATTTGACTGTAAGCCAATCTTTGGAGAGTTGCCATGCAGTTTGGAGCAGTTCATCATGGCAGTTCAGGCAGATCAACGTAAGACGCGTCTTTGACCAACTTACCTCCTTGACTACCCTGCACTTTGAACGTGTCTCTGACCAAACAAAGTGTAGTTCCTACCAGCTTTCACAGGAAACAAAGTAAAACGTGTCTTTGACCAAGTTACTATTGATTTCTGTTCCTATCTTTTCTATTTTTATTCTAAACGTGTCTCTGACCAAATAGAACTAAATCTAGAACTTATTCCTTTTAAACTCTTCAGCATAACTTCTACTGAACCGTGTCTTTGACCAGCCTCAGTACAACTCTACTTTATTCTACAAAATCCAACAAATTCCATCCACATTCTTCGTCATACGTCAGTGAAACATCAAGATTCAATTCTCGACTTATATATTCAAGTGATCAGTTTTTAGTGTTTATTAATTTATACCAGTGTTCAATTTGTTAGTCAAACGCCGATTCAAACGTTAGGAAATATTTACAATATACGAAAATCAGTGAAGCTCAACCAACATCTACATTATTGAGTAAGTACGAACAAACCCGAAAAGTCACACTCCTATCCAAATCCTTATCACAAATTTATATTAAATATTCTGCACTTCAAGAAAGCTATTTTAAATTATACGACATAGAATCAAGAATCATACTCCTAAGACAACGTTATCAGCATACCCGAGTTCGGTCCACCGACCACCCCGCGCCTCTACGACAATCAGTAAGTGAACCTAATTTATCTACGAACCCATCTAACTCTTCTAAATTTCCTGACAAGCCTCTAAACAGGGCCCAGTCAGGTGGTGGCAGCACAAACGTTACCAATTCCATACCCCAGATAAGTAGAAGCCCTCGGCCGGCACTACAACAGCTTCCTGATTTCCCATGACCGACCTTACCCACTCCACCTTTCTGAGGGAAGTACAAAATAGTAGTGCAATAATATGTTCGCAGTGAAAACTACAATAGGTCGAAACTAAATGTAGAACAAATATAAACAAATAGTCACCCAACTGATGATTGTCAAGTTAACTAGGTATGCGATCTAACAGCCTCATGCTCAAAAGAAGTTCTGTCTGCAAGTAGATGTTTGCAGAGGTCGGTCCTAATTGTCACAATATTGAGTGACCGGACATTAAAACTACAGGAAATAATTTGAGTCTTTTATACAACTAGGAAAACACTAAGTGTAATATGTTAATGAGCGATTTAATTGAAACTTTCCAATTTCCATACACTCTTGAATCCAACAGATCCATGTTCTGTGATTTTGGAACATTTTTTCAAGCTATAGATATGTTGGACGAAAACCTACAAGAAATTATCAATCCCTTACAATCATTTTAACCCCAAATAATAAAAATGATACAATGAAGAATGTTGGCCACACTGACTTGAATCTCACCTTTCTCTGCCGTCTTCCCCTTGAGTTTCTTCAGATTGGCATGTCCCGCACACCCTTAGAAATTAAACAATACAATTAAAGAGAGATCGTAATAGACCTTATATTTTGCTTTGATGTTTCTATTATAACTGCAGCAGAGGGGGATCTTTGTTCAAGGTGAAGGCTAAAGCCTCCTAAATAAGGTATAGTTTTATTTAAAATTTAAAAGATTGAATTTTAAAAGTCTGTATTAGATTGCTTTTCAATGGAATAGAAGAGTACCTAGTTAGTATGAAAAAATTAAATTGTTTGTATACTTTTAGTAAATATGACAAAATATGTTTCATAGATGAAAAAACAAAGGGAAATCTTCTTTCTAACTACCTAGTTTTATTTGTAAAGGTATGTATTTCATACCTCTTGCTTATTAGTATTGTATTAATATAAGATAAAATTATTATGACCTAGATATCTATTGATATTGATATAAATTAAATTAAATTATAAGTATTATTATTATTAACTTTATAACTGTCATAATATTATTATTATTATTGTCAATATTATGATGAAATGGATGTTAAGTACATATATACATATACATACCCAGCGAAAGAGCTGAAAACAATAAAATGAATAAATACAATACAATACCTACCTAGGTAGGTACCATTACGAATGGATTACGTGATGGTATTGAGTGTGACTGACTTGAATGAGGCAACGATGTTCCTGCAGCCGAAGTACTGGTAGTGCTCGTGATGCAGCGAGTGTGGACACTCGACGACCTTGGCGTGTACGCGACGCCGTGGAACCGCAGCTCCAGATACTTGGCGAACGAGAAAGCCCAAGTGTCCGTGGACATGGCGACCACGGGTGTTGCCTGGAAGAGTCAAGGTCATTCGCAGAGCACTCTCAAGCAGAATGTTGACAGGATTTAACCTACGATCACCACACTTTACAGGGATTGGAAACGGTCTGACTAGCTGGCATGCATGGGCATGGGAGTCTGATCCCATTGAACACAACAAGCATAGAACAAGCGGCTGTGATGTTGCTCTCGTGACACATTGTCTCTATCTCCCGCCAGAACAGAATTCAAATGGTCGACAAAACGCTATCATCACTAGCAGCGGCAAGTTTGAGAAGCTCTTTCAAACCTGGCGGCAATTGTGTGAATCAAATTAGAACACCTGCGCAAAGCTCCAAAAGCGTACTTTTCGAAATTTCGCGGGTCACCGGAAGTAAGCAGGAGCAGAAAGTCCGTCGGATCAAATAATCTACCAAAAAATCGACGGACCAGACCCTGGGCCGCCTTCATTTAGCATTGGTCTTATGAGAGTGATGTCACAATGCACAGACCGTTTCCAATCCCTGTAAAGTGTGGTGATCTTAACAATGCTATTTTCACAAAAAAGTTATGAGTAATCAAAGGTAAAGTGAACTAACGTAAGGCTAACTTAAAATTTCAGTCTGAGCCAAGAAATGGGTCACACCAAAAAAAAACTAAAATAACAAAAAAAAAAAAAAGTCAATTATTAGATTATATTCCTTAATTTACCTAAAATCAGCAACAATACTTTTTACTTTGACACTGTTGCATGTTTCCAATTATAGCACAAGTTAGTATCTAAGCAATAGTTTAATATTTCATACCTTCAGTTTCAAATTCTCTCCAATTCATACATTTACTTTCAGTCCCTATTTTGTTTTGAATGGTCAATAAAATGATTATCCATCATAGGAAACATTACACAAACAGTTATTTAACATGAAAGCATTGGAATGGATTCAAATAATGTTAAGATAAAAACACATTGAGTTGTTCCATGCAAAATGAATAGCTACTGAAAGACTTTGGTGACAACTTTGAGTGTGATTTGAACACAAGAATCCTGGGATGAGACTGAAGATGAGAGGAAGCTGCAAGATCTTTCACTGACATGTCGGATACGGTTCCATCAGAACCAAGCGTACGACATGTTCAGGTAGTTGCTAAACCAAGATCCAGACCAACGAGCAGCAAACAGCAGCAATACAAGTACCTCATCGTTTACTATTCACTAGGGCACCTAATCAAGCCAATCAATTTAATTAAATGAATCAGTTTAGAAATATCAACTTCCTGTTTTGTCAGCAACTTTCAGACACTTGTGTTTCTCTTGGACAAGACACACAAGTCGGATTGTTCATTTACTAGAGAGAGAATTATATTCAATTCAAAACCCTGGAAATAGTAAGCAAAAACTTTTACATTTCTCCAAAACATCTATATATAATTTCACAGAAAGTCATGTAATTAAATTAAGCTTCGTGCAATATCGGATTTCTTTTAAAAAACAGCGGCTCCTGGATGTGAACTACTACTTAAGCCCAGTACAAACGATACATCCACCTCGAACATTGAACGAGACCTTGGATTCTAGAACCAGTCTCTATAATGTTGTATAACGCACATAATCATTAACATCCAATAATCCAATTCGATCGAATGCGTCGTGTGTATTGAGCATTACTAATTCCAGCCAAATGCAAACATCCCTTTAATTTAATCAATTAACGAGGAAAATCTAAGACCAGGGTTCTATTCTAGAATGTTTAAGTTACCAATTTCACTGGAATTCATTCACGGCCATATACATTAACATGGCACGGAATCGGATTCCAGTTGAATGGAAATTTAAGAGTTCTAGAATAGGGCCCCTGTTCAAACGCAGCTCTTCAAAATGTTTTTTTTTTCACTTAAGGTGGCTGTATATCACGTGACTTTATTTCTCTACATCCGATCAAAAGAAATAGTTACATATGAGTACATACCTTACATCGTTCATGTTGAGTATTCCAACGTGATTTATGAAGGAAATTCACTGCATACTTGAGCTTATCAATATTTGCAGTCAATATTATTTAATTTTGCAGTGATTTTATAATAAAAACAACACAAATTTCGTGTATACGTACGCGTGGGAAGACTGTCAAAATCAAGTGCTGTTTGTTTAATCATTACATTCATAATAGTGGATATAATTAATATCTCAACATTTCACTGGAAAGACGAAGAATGAGCGCATGTTATACATTCTGACATTGCGTCAGGTTTGTGATGCATATATGCCTTTTTATTAGAGTAATGTTTGCTGTTCTTGGCAACTCGTAGAATTTCCTTCAACTTCAGGTCTTGGGTTGAGAATATTTAGGTGCAAGGAATTAAAACCATCTAATATGTTATTTTCGCAGTTCTTTTCTGCGTAGATTAGTTTCAACTGATGTGTCCTAACTTATCTGATGAGTGAGAAGTATTTGCTGAACTGAACCCTTCCAACTGAAAATGTGTAGCTTTTTTGTTGAAAAGTCACGTGATATACAGCCACCTTAAACAGAATTTCAAAAATCAAAAAAGTTATCGCCCATTTATCCGCAATTGCTCACTCTCAAGTACAATATGACATCTGGTTGTTCAAATGTTAAATACGATTATTTTACGAAATATTTCACACCTATTTAACACTTAGAGGATGTATGACAGCTTGTAATGAACTCCAGTGTATGGCTTTATTTTGTATATTGAGTTATAATTGACACTTACTCCTTGATTTTTGAAAGTTCTGTGGCCAAGAAGAAAAGATTTTTTTTTTTTTACTGGGGCTTAACGTCGCACTGTTCTGCAGCGAGGCTAATGGCGACGGATGAATGATTATGATGATGATTGGGAGATGACGGTGAAGAGTAGGAAAGGATGGAAGGTGGGAAGGAGGCGGTCGTGGCCTATTAGTAGGGTACCTTCCCAGCATTTGCCTGTCGACTGAGGGAAAACCACGAAAAAACCCCAGTCAGGAAGGACGGCCGCGGGAATCGAACCCGGGCCTCCGGAATACAAGCTCAGAGCGTTAACCACTCACCCAACCTGTTCCGTCAGAAGAAAAGATCCAAAGCAAATCAACATGTGGTTGAATTAACAATGTATCGGCAACAGGGAGTTGTGTACAGTAGCCTATGTAGGTAGTATTCTACTGGAATAAAAATAGCCAGACAATAGACATTACTTTTGCAAGCAATCAAGGTGGATAACTGTCATTAACAGTTGTAGTTCCTGTCCGGTGGCATTGTAAGAACGTAAAATATTATAGAATGTTGGTATGATTAAAAATTTCAACTTGTTCGAAACAAAAACATATTCAAGCAATTATAAGATTTTGTTAAACATAGACTTCATACAGAAAAGATTACATTTACACAAAATTTCAGCACGATCCACGAAACAGATCGCTACAAAAACTGAAATAAATATAACAAAATCTGTACCAAGTCAAATACCTAGATGCAGCAGAATCCTCTTGTGAGTCACGTCCATACCATTGTACCATTACTAAAATCAGCAACAATACTTTTTGATTTGATAATGTTGCATGTTTCCAATTATAGCACAAGTTAGTATCCAAGCAACAGTTTAATATTTCACATCTTTGAATTCACTTCAGTTTCAAATTCTCTCCAGTTCTTAAATTTACTCTCAGTCCCTATTTTATTTTGAATGGTCAATAAAAATGATAATCCATCAAAGGAAACATTACACAAACAGTTATTTAACATATGGATTCCAATATTAAATAACTGGTTCTGAAATGTTAAGATGAAAACACATTGAGTTGTTCCATGCAAAATGAATAGCTACTGAAAGACTTTGGTGACAACTTTGAGTGTGATTTGAACACAAGAATCCTGGGATGAGACTGAAGATGAGAGGAGCTGCGAGATCTTTCACTGACATGTCGGATACGGTTCCATCAGAACCAAGCGTACGACATGTTCAGGTAGTTGCTTAACCCAGATCCAGACCAACGAGCAGCAAACAGCAGCAATACAAGTACATCATTGTTTACTATTCACTAGGGCTGGCACCTTATCAAGCCAATCAATTTAATTAGAAATATTAGAAATTAGAAATATCAACCTCTAGCTTTATCAGCAAATTTTACCCACTTGTGGTTCTCTTTGTGAAGAGACAAACATCAGAATTGTTCATTACGAAAAAACCTTGACAAAAAATAGGTAATGCTAACCTATGTTTGCATTCTCATAGATTACAAAACTTAACTGTTGAGTCAATCTAGGTATTATCAACAAACAAAGCGAGCATCTGCTTTTGACACTTAGTGATTGGGTCTATTCCATCATCATTTGTATTTCGGGTTGTAATTGCAATACAGAACCGGTTCCCTCATCAATCTGAACTTATGCAATGGCTACCTGTCTTGTTTTTGACTGCTAACAGCCTCATGCTCAAAAGTACTATTTCTATACTTCAAGTGCTACTGGATTCCGCCCATAAGATTATTAGCACACGGTCTTGTGGTGTTGAGGACTGACATCCGCAAATACCTCTACTTGTGGCCGCAACTTTTTTGAGCATGAGACTCAAATCCATCTTAGCCATCTCTCTTCCTCCATTCTCCTGACATTCTCATACCAAACCAACTGCCTTGTCTCGACTCCATCCACAATCGTGTTGACGGACATTCTCTCTTATTCGAGTATTGTGTATATTCTCTACTCTCAACACCCTGGAAGATCGTCGGAGATGGTCCATTTCTAGCGCTTCCAGCGGATCACTACTTCTCCGAGTCTTCTGCCAAGCTTCAGCTCCATGCTATGGGTTCGGCTATGGAAACTTGGCTGATATTTGTATGTTATTATTTCCACAAAGATGTAAACCTAGTTCCAAAAAGGGAAAATGAATTATATTTGTATGAACGGTATTAATCGGTATTGAGAATTGTTACCAGTATTGTAGTTTGCCGCCAGTATTGTGTCTGTGTTACATGACTAACCTCTAGTCTGCTCTCTAACGACTGTTTCTGTTGTCACAGCTGGTTCTATCAAGCTGATCAGCAGACCCAGGTTCGATGCAGGGGCCTCGAGCATCCCGTCAGAGTTAACAGGGTTTTGTGTCAGATTTAAATTGATTTTTGTTGAATTATTTCTTTTCTATCAATATTTTAGAGTAGGGAATAATTTTTCTTATTATTTTGGTAACAGTGGTATGTTGTATACAATACCAAGTTAATTTGGGACACTACAAAAAGTGAGGGTCATAGTATTAGGTAAATGGTTTTTGAGAATATTTGGGGTTTTAGATGATAACTGACTTTCTTTTCTTGATTTCCAGAATGCAGAGCAGGTACCTAATAACTTGTCTTCTTGTTTTGTTTAGAGGGGTTGGGCATAGGGGGATGGGGCGCTATATATTCTGACTTATCATTTTTCTTTATATTTTGTTATGGCGAATGAAGTCTATGGGTAATATAATAAGGTTTTCTTGATGTCCAGTAAATGATCGGTTGGAACTACCTCACGCTATTCTTGACAAAACTGTGGCGACCTAATGCTGTGGTCATAGTTCGCCGGCAAAATCCAGGGGGTTCAGAAGAAGGGTCTTAACTGGAATCTGGATCCTGGAGCCACGAACTAGACGGGGGCTCTGTTCAACTCCGGGACGTCAAGTCTTTGTGTTGTCCAGTGATTGTTCCATGACGGCTTTGCTCGAAAGGTATCGAGGGCATTCACCCAGTGATTGTTCAATGACGGCTTTGCTCGAAGGGCATCTGCTCGAGGGCATTAACTCTCTTTAAAGCACATTATGTCAAAACGGGGACTTTCCATGGTTGGGGTAAGTGGACCCAGCGAGTGTGTAGCCAGTTCAGCAAATGCTGTGAAAAATTCAACAATGGGCTTAACTTGTAGTCCTGAGTGTTTTGACGCGTGTCCGGTTATTATAAATATCTCTCAACCCCTGCAGGTGTCGGGGAAAGGGTTGTTTTGTTGTGGTGCCAAATATCTTTCAATGCAGTTGGCTATTAAAATTCAAGGAGTCATCAGTGTAGGTGTAAGGGGGTGGCAGGCCATCACTCGGGTTGTATCTTGTCAGGGCTTAACTGTCGAGCAAGGTTTGAACAATACTGTTCGTCTCGTGGAAGGATAGGCTATGGCTACACACTTGCTGGGTCCACTTTTGAGGCTTGGGAGACTTTGGAGGCTTTGCCACATGTGAAGTAACAACCCGACAGCATACCATAGATAACATATTACATAATAGCATATTCTATTGCCACATCAGACTTCCGACAGGGTTTGTCACTTTGTTCTTACTTTTTTGTGTCATAACTCAATTGATTTGTTTTTATTCTAACAATTCATTTTATGATTTATGATTTCATTTTCTTTTCTTGATTTCCAGAGTAGGGTAATGCAGAGCAGGTACCTAATAACTTGTCTTCTTGTTTTGTTTAGAGGGGTTGGGCATAGGGGGATGGGGTGCTATATATTCTGACTTATCATTTTTCTTTATATTTTGTTATGGCAAATACTTGAAGTCTATGGGTAATATAATAAGGTTTTCTTGATGTCCAGTAAATGATCGGTTGGAACTACCTCACGCTATTCTTGACAAAACTGTGGCGACCTAATGCTGTGGTCATAGTTCGCCGGCAAAATCCAGGGGGTTCAGAAGAAGGGTCTTAACTGGAATCTGGATCCTGGAGCCACGAACTAGACGGGGGCTCTGTTCAACTCCGGGACGTCAAGTCTTTGTGTTGTCCAGTGATTGTTCCATGACGGCTTTGCTCGAAAGGTATCGAGGGCATTCACCCAGTGATTGTTCAATGACGGCTTTGCTCGAAGGGCATCTGCTCGAGGGCATTAACTCTCTTTAAAGCACATTATGTCAAAACGGGGACTTTCCATGGTTGGGGTAAGTGGACCCAGCGAGTGTGTAGCCAGTTCAGCAAATGCTGTGAAAAATTCAACAATGGGCTTAACTTGTAGTCCTGAGTGTTTTGACGCGTGTCCGGTTATTATAAATATCTCTCAACCCCTGCAGGTGTCGGGGAAAGGGTTGTTTTGTTGTGGTGCCAAATATCTTTCAATGCAGTTGGCTATTAAAATTCAAGGAGTCATCAGTGTAGGTGTAAGGGGGTGGCAGGCCATCACTCGGGTTGTATCTTGTCAGGGCTTAACTGTCGAGCAAGGTTTGAACAATACTGTTCGTCTCGTGGAAGGATAGGCTATGGCTACACACTTGCTGGGTCCACTTTTGAGGCTTGGGAGACTTTGGAGGCTTTGCCACATGTGAAGTAACAACCCGACAGCATACCATAGATAACATATTACATAATAGCATATTCTATTGCCACATCAGACTTCCGACAGGGTTTGTCACTTTGTTCTTACTTTTTTGTGTCATAACTCAATTGATTTGTTTTTATTCTAACAATTCATTTTATGATTTATGATTTCATTTTCTTTTCTTGATTTCCAGAGTAGGGTAATGCAGAGCAGGTACCTAATAACTTGTCTTCTTGTTTTGTTTAGAGGGGTTGGGCATAGGGGGATGGGGTGCTATATATTCTGACTTATCATTTTTCTTTATATTTTGTTATGGCAAATACTTGAAGTCTATGGGTAATATAATAAGGTTTTCTTGATGTCCAGTAAATGATCGGTTGGAACTACCTCACGCTATTCTTGACAAAACTGTGGCGACCTAATGCTGTGGTCATAGTTCGCCGGCAAAATCCAGGGGGTTCAGAAGAAGGGTCTTAACTGGAATCTGGATCCTGGAGCCACGAACTAGACGGGGGCTCTGTTCAACTCCGGGACGTCAAGTCTTTGTGTTGTCCAGTGATTGTTCCATGACGGCTTTGCTCGAAAGGTATCGATGGCATTCACCCAGTGATTGTTCAATGACGGCTTTGCTCGAAGGGCATCTGCTCGAGGGCATTAACTCTCTTTAAAGCACATTATGTCAAAACGGGGACTTTCCATGGTTGGGGTAAGTGGACCCAGCGAGTGTGTAGCCAGTTCAGCAAATGCTGTGAAAAATTCAACAATGGGCTTAACTTGTAGTCCTGAGTGTTTTGACGCGTGTCCGGTTATTATAAATATCTTTCAACCCCTGCAGGTGTTGGGGAAAGGGTTGTTTTGTTGTGGTGCCAAATATCTTTCAATGCAGTTGGCTATTAAAATTCAAGGAGTCATCAGTGTAGGTGTAAGGGGGTGGCAGGCCATCACTCGGGTTGCATCTTGTCAGGGCTTAACTGTCGAGCAAGGTTTGAACAATACCGTTCGTCTCATGGAAGGATAGGCTATGGCTACACACTTGCTGGGTCCACTTTTGAGGCTTGGGAGACTTTGGAGGCTTTGCCACATGTGAAGTAACAACCCGACAGCATACCATAGATAACATATTACATAATAGCATATTCTATTGCCACATCAGACTTCCGACAGGGTTTGTCACTTTGTTCTTACTTTTTTGTGTCATAACTCAATTGATTTGTTTTTATTCTAACAATTCATTTTATGAAGTGGAGAGAATTTTAAACTGAAGTGAATTCATAGATTTCATAGATCATAGATTTCTCATAGTATTAGGTAAATGGTTTTTGAGAATATTTGGGGTTTTAGATGATAACTTAGTTTCTTCTCTTGATTTCCAGTAAATGATCGGAGCTGCTGCTCATGTATAGAACTAGTGTTCAATGATCGCTGTGGATCTGCTCCTGTGTCGGGATGCTGGGCTGCTGAGATGAAGCTTGATGGACGTGAGTTGCATTCCATACCTGACATCTCTACTGGCACACTTATGGCAACACAATACTGGTGACTCGGTTCTCAATACGTACTGGCAATGTAGTTCAAGGATTGATCTACTCCGCTTCTACAGAGTTTTTAATCAATTTACTAAGCATTGTTCATTTACATTTATCATGTACATTTATTGAATGACCCAAGAATCATTTAGAAGATGAAAAACTTCTACATTTTACGTAATTATATTGCATGATACTTTCATTCACAAATTGTACTGAATATTGGGGCATTTGCGTCAGCAAAACGTACAGTAAAACTTTGGTACTATGGCTGCTTTGGTATACAAATTACCGAGTTAAACGAGGGATGCGCAAAATGAAAAATGTCCGAAAACTATCACTTGCCGGGTGAAAGCTGAGCCACGCGGCCGGACGGACATAGCGGACTAATGAGAGTTAGAGATCTCCGACCAAGGAGAATGGAATGGAGGCAGAGAATGTTCACTAAGAACTAGGGGTGTTCACGTTTACGATTTAATCGAATTGATTAATCGATTATGACATTGAAAATGATTAATCGATGTTAGGAAAAATAATCGAATTATCAATTTGAATTTGCTGCCTTGAAAATGGATGCACTTTACAACATCTAAAATGGCTGGCTTCATTCTGTCAACATTTTTCTTTGTGTGCGTAATATTTTAGTGGTAAATTCATATTTGTGTGTATTTTCCCAAGTTTCAGTGTGTATTTCTCATTCGCATTACTAAGGCCGGGTAGGACCAACTCTGGATTAAGTTAACTCTCGATGATTAGTGGAAATTAGTGAATCTTATTGGCTATGGAATTCGCGCCAACTTGTTTCATTGGTTAACCCTCGAGAGTTAACTTAATCCAGAGTTGGTCCTACCCGGCCTAAGTGATGATTGAATGAATGAATTACGGCACATTACAGCGTCTTTGAAGTAAAAAATAATTACTTCCCAGACACATTTCATTGTTGAGGTTAATATTGCCGTAAAAGATGATATGATGACCACCCTGAACATGATGACATATATTTACATATCAAAACGATTTAATCGATTTAAATTACGAAAATCAAATTATTAATCGATTTAAATAAAATAATCGTTGAACACCCCTACTACGAACTGTCAGACCACCGGTTACCCCTCCTATCATCCTGCCTCTCCAGAAGCTTTACTGAAAAACCAGGTTTCTTATCGCTCGAGCTGAAGAGCAACTCGTTAAGCCAAGTTGAGACAATCGTATTTAACCTCTTCATGAATGCCTGCATCGTATGACACATATGCATTTGGTGCAAGGAACTGTACGTCTGAAGATGTCTAATGGTCTAATAATTGTCCGTTTAAAACCCAATACATATATATTGCATTGTTATTGTACTTGTGCACTTCTTTAATAAACAATTAATTTGAAATTCATTCCCAATGTGTTCATCACGCGTAGGAATGTGTTGGTTAGCATGAAAGAAGTGCATCAGGAATACCAGAAGCAACCGACAGAAAACTGTATTTGACCATGAATTCATAGTTTGCACGTGATGTCATCTCATTGTTGCCTGCCACCATCTTGATGGCACACAGAATAGCTGTGAATCTCTTCTTTTTTGATGATATTTAAAAGTAAATGGGTACCTGGGAAATTGTATAGGCTCCGGAGATATCTTAAATACGAAGAGGAATCACTCACATTATAAAAAAATACATCGATCTACCTCTAGAAAGTTATAATCTGGCCCGTCAACGTGCCAACAAAATGTCAGTCCTCAGGTGGATAATTCAATAATTTTACATTACTGATTTAAAACAAAAGTTCGTGCAAGCTATGAATAAGAATCACATTCACAGCCACGATTTTACATAGTGTAAAAGAAAAAAGTGTATGTTCACTTAGGCCCGGAATAACCAAAGTTAAATTGTGCTGGATTAACTAACTTTTGGATTAAATTCAATTGTTTCACTCATTTTGAGGTATCTGATTGGCTGGGCCGCCAATTTAGTCCAACATTTAGTTAATCCGGCTCAGATTAACTTTGGTTATACCGGCCCTTAGAAGATGAATAAATAGGTTTCTAAATTTTTAATAATTTATTTCAGAGTGATTTTTTTTATCACAAATTGTACTGAATATTGTGGCATATGCGTCAGGAAAACGTACAGAAATACTTTGGTAATATTGGCTGCTTTGGTATACTTACTAAATATTAAATAATAGGAAGGGATGTGTCAAGTAAAAAATGTCTGGCTGAAGCTGAACTGGAGATCGAACCGGGGACCTATTAGTTGTGAGTTACCCGACCGGACGGACACATTGGACTGACAAGGTAGTGTATACCCCATAAAAAACACTCCGTGTAAAAAAAAACAGCCAAGTCTCTTCAACTAAAAAAAAATTATGAAATCTAAAAATTCTGCACTGAAACGTTGTGATATCAAAAAATGAGCCAAGTCAAAACTTTATTTGAAAATTAAAAAATACTTGGAGCATCGTGTATATAAATAGCTTAGAAGTATAGGCTAGATATAAATACATATACTTATAGTATACCTACAATGCCCTAAAAAAACGATGCGCCAAGTATTTTTTAATTTTCAAATAAAGTTTTGACTTGGCTCATTTTTTGATATCACAACGTTTCAGTGCAGAATTTTTAGATTTCATAATTTTTTTTTAGTTGAAGAGACTTGGCTGTTTTTTTTACACGGAGTGTTTTTTATGGGGATATCACTTATTTTTTTAGTTTATTTACACAACTTGTAAAACTTATTGGGGCAACAATGACTAATTCCTTTAAAAAAATAGGCCATTTCCGAATTAGTTACTAAGAAAAATATTGTTTGGAGCTAAATATAAACTTAAAGTGATATGCCATGAAGAATTGCGAAAGCATCGTTCCAATAGGTCCAGCCGTTTTCGAGATATGGCATCACTTCCCGTTTTTAAAATGGCGGCTGAAAGCTCTTACACATTGTATTAGTATGTATATAAATACTAATATTTCATTATAAGCCTTCTGAATATGTAGTTGGTTTTTATATAAAGGAAGAGTGAATTTAGGCAGATTTCGCTAAACTATGACGTCATTTCCGGTTTCAGTAATTAGAAAACTTTAATTTCACTATTGTTATTTCGTATAAAGGACCGTCTGAATCGATTGGCGCAAATTTCGTTCCGATCGGTTTAGCCGTTTTTGAGATATGACGTCACTTCCGGTTTCAAAATGGCGGCACAAAAAATTCATAAGGGCAAGGTATCATCAGGCAGACGAGCTGTATATGTGGTGAAAATTTCGGGTCAATCAACCCAGCCGTTTAGGCTGTGGCGGAGACCGCGGAATTTATTGGAAGATGAAAAATAATCATTATTATTATTATTTTTATTATTATCTGAAGAAAGCCGTACAATTTCACGGTTTTCACGGTCCTCCAGCTCGCAAACGGCATAACCTATTGTTCCCAAATTTGGTATATATGGTGGGGTGGGCCATAGCTCGAAATTAAGATATTTCGCAACAATGTGAGATTTTCCAATTTTGTAGGGTTGGGCGAACCGGTTCGTTTTCGAACCGAACCGAACCGGCTAGCTAGGTTCGAAAAACGAACCCCTAAGGTTCGTTTACGAACCCCTAAGGTTCGTTTTCGAACCTTTTTCGAACCTCCCGCCTTTTTTTCCCGCCCTTTTTCATTCAAACAATGCAACCAATATCTTGTCACTATTTGTCTAATGTTGGCCTCTTGTCTTTAGTGGTGCAGTAAAATGGTAAAACCTGGGTAAATCGAACCCCTGTAAGCCGAAATCATCATAAATCAAAGTAAACTCAAATCCTGTCACACTATAGGGTGTTTCATGTTAAAATAAATCTTGAACCGAATTTTTCATAAGACGCAATTTCGAAGTGCTATTTGGTACCAACTAGAAAAGTAGCATTGATTTCAGTTTAGAAGTCCAGGTAATTTCCTTGTTGAGTAAAATTTTCGAAGTATTAAAATGAAATAATGATTGTTGCGATCTAAACTGTGTTGTACTTTTGGAACAGAGTGTACTTTTGGGTCCTGCAGAGTGCAGCTGCTTGCCAGCAGGTACCTGAACCTGACCCTTGCCTGCGTAAGGGAGGATTGTTTTGTTTTTCTCTGTTGAAAGGTCTGTGAACTCGCAATAAGAAGTAATCAGATGGCAAATGACTTGACATCATATTTTATTTTATTTATATGATATTGTATGTTCATGGTTATTGAATAAAATATAATAGTGGTCATTGAGAACACCATTCGCGATCTAAATGAAGGGAAGATATCACGCATAAGTTAAAAAATAATGGTGTATATTTGAGCTTTCCAAACTTCATTGTAACCCAATGCAAAATAAAAAACAGTATGACGATTAGCGAGATAATTTTGAAGAATATTGGAATATACTGAAATGTATTAAAATTTCGAGCAGTATATTTCGCGTTTTTGTTCCTATTATGTCAATGGTATTATGTCAAGAAATAATATTTGCGTAAACAAACACCCCATCAAACAGCTGTTTTCAAGTGTCTAGCCACTTGACTTGCGAGAGGGAGGGGGGAGAATGGTGACTGGTGCTTACGCGCTTATCTTTACTACATTATCTGGAAAACATCATTTTCTGAAAAAAAAGGTTCGGTTCGTTTAAGGTTCGAAATTTCGAACCTTTTGAAAAGGTTCGGTTCGAGGTTCGGTTCGAAAAAAAAATGAGGTTTGCCCAACCCTACAATTTTGAGATCCAGTAGGCCGAAAATGCCACTTTGATGCTTACAGTAAAAGTGGGTTGCTCCAGCCTTTAGGTTTGAACGGTATGTTGTGTGAGAGTGTGCGCGCCGTACGACTTGGCTGGCGTGGAGCGACCGCTCCACTAGATTCACTACAAACTGTCAGACCACCGGTGACGAAACTGTCATCCAACCATTCCCATCATCCTGACTCCACTGGCAGTTTCCCGTAAACAAAGTTTCTCATCATTATTACAACTTAGATACCTAAGTTAAAAGTTTGAATGTGCTCTAGTACACTTTGACTTTTGAACAGTCTGTTCAAGTGAAGAATATTCTCAAAAAACATTTTTAAGAACAGCATGTGTTCCGTTTCCTCACAAAGGCCTCTCATTCTTGTCACTTTTACTTTTACGATCTCATTGTAGGGGAGATGGTAATGTATGTTGCGAGAATCTGAGAGAGAGAGAGACATTGTGGAATAAATATTGAAAAGGTCTCAAAACTTTGCTGAAATTAATGGATGACCCCATAGAAAATCCTCGAAGGGAAATAGCTGAAATGTGCGGTACATAGATTTAAAGACGTGCAAAGAAATGTTGAATAGAAGAAGTCACCACAAGCATCCCCCGAGGCTTCACAGAATGAGATGATAATGACTAGCGCTGACCTGTCTGCAGCTAGCGCACCAGCTCCACATGAGTATGTTGGCAGACTCGGCGATGACCTTGTCCAGATGGTTCAATCCGATGTGGACGCAGCCCGAGTCGGGCACGAACCTCCGCCAACATCGGAGTGTCGCACGAGTCCGAGGGGCAGCTGTACGACGGTCGGAAGCAATAGCGTTCCAGGAAGTTGCCCAGGCTGATGTCGTTGCGGCCGTACAGCTCCATTTGTACCACCCTGGCAACATCAAATATCATTACAAGAGGCAGGGCTTTGAAGGATAAAATAGTAGTCGAATAGGACTGGTACCTACATAAGAATGACATAAAAAAGTGACCAAAATGTGTTTTTCTCCAAATATTTATCTTAGATTGAAGCTTATATCAAATTATTGAAAACAAATCTAAAATAAGCGATAAAGAATACTGCTGGGTTTCCTGTTTCCACTCAGTTGGCCTCACTTATTTGAGAAAGGGCGTCAGTCCATTTTGGTGATTCAGAGAAACAATGAAAAACTGTTCTGGACTGATGCCATTTCCTAAATTAACAGCGGATTTTAGACATTATGAATATTTATTGGGACTGATGCCCTTTCTTGCTAAAATGTGTGTCTACATGCAAAGAGACAATTTTTTAAAAAGTCAATTTTACTGTTTTTGGACTGACACACATTTTTTAATAAAATAAGTGATTCAATTGGAGGATTTTGTTGAAACTTTGTAAGATTTGAGAAAATGTTAGTTGCAATGCTTTGGCAACATTTCAAATTGATCGGACCTACTAAAGATATATTTTTTTAAATTTGTACCATCGATGGATTTCAAAAAAATTGTTAGATACATGTGTGCAAAATTCAGCTAAATCGAAGATATAATGTGACCTGTGTATATCGTCATCAGTAAAAAAAACAGGGGTCCGTGCCAAAAAGAGCCAAAAGGGAGTTGATCGCTCAATTAATTATAAAAGATTTTAAATTGTTGCTACTTTTGTATAATTAATTAATTAATATGAAAAAATTGTAAATTGTAATTATAATGGCAAACCCCAGAGATAAAAAATACATGTGTACACAATTTTAGCTCGATCGGATAAAAGGTGTGACCTGTATAGGCACCGAGTGTTCGCCACGAGTGAGAGAAATTAGCAACATTTGTGGGAAGATCGTCAACTGTTTCATTTCTCATTGGCCGTGACCTAGCAACCGATCAGATGTCAACAAATGTACTCAAAATATTTCGGAATCAGAACTTAGTCGCGCAAATTAATATTGTGATCAGATTCAGTGAAATTGTGAACACTTTGTTGTTAATATTTTGTAGGCGAATAAACATTAGATAAACTTGTGTAAATTTTAAGAATTGATAATGCGTAATATGTGCAGCAACATAACATATAACTGCAGCGACTTGGACGCCTTGCCAAAGGTAAGCTTCCTTCCCACAGATTAGGTGGCTCTGTCTGTACTTTTGCAGTGCCATCTGTTGTCTAAACACGCTGCCTATATCATCAGTAACAGAAAAAAGAGGTGCAGGCCAAAAGAGCAAAAAGGAGAATTAGTTAGCTCAAATAAAGTTAATACCTATTTTGGAAAATTATTTTTGAAATGATAATTCCCCCCAAAAAATTGGCTATATCAAGTAATCATGAAATATAATTTTTTCTGATGACCTCAGATGGGGTGATTATATTAAATACCAACTGCCAAATAGTTGTATACATTTACTTGATTACCTACCAATTTATGTGCCACAGTTTTATATTTTACCAGTTGACCTCAAAGGTCATATAGGGTCACAGTTATGACTACAGCTGTACAGGGAGCAAGAGGGGTGAGTCAGAGCATTGATGCCATAGCACAGACAAGGATCCAGCAGTGAAATATGTACCAGCAGTGAATCAGAGCATCAGTCACATCTGTCAGTTCACAGAGAAGGAAGCACTCAGAAGGCTGATACAAATTGTGAGAAATTATTACAGCTTCTACATAATAATGTATTGGCAGGGGGGGGGGGGGGGTGTAGTCCTAAAAATAATAGTACCAGGGCGGTCTATGCAGGTTTGAAAGTTGATTTCGGCTCTGAGGGGGGCGACTTTTCGACTCCCAGCTCTTTCCTTATCTTCTTGCTCTTGATTTTATCCATCTTAGTCGCTCCTGCCACTCCTCTAAAAAACTTCATCTGTGCTGCTTGGATGTCTGCTACTACCTCTCTTCTGTCCATTGGCCATGTTACCGCCCCATATGTCAGGATTGGGATTTAGTACAGTTTGTATATCAGTAGTTTGTACCACTCTTGTATACCCTCCTTCCAAATTAACTTCCGAACACATTGATAGAAGCTCTCCTCCGCTTCTCTTCTCTTCCTTATCTCGCGCTCCACCTTACCATCCATCGTCACAACACTTCTTAAATATTTCAACTCTTCTCATTCCTGCAGCAATGTCCCATGGATTTTAATCATGCATCTCGCCTTCTTTCCTTTGTCCACAATGTTTCACTCTATTCTCAGCTTCTAATATGTAGACAATACTTTTCTGTCATGCATTCCCACTTATCCACCTTCAACTGTACTTCTTCTTCTGACTCGCTTTAATTTGATTTTTAGAAGAACCTGTGTTATATACATACACATTTTTCAGCTACTACCTATAAAACGAACATAAAGTGAAGATGCCACAAACAAAAAGGAGGGTGAAGAAGAGGAAGAATAGCTCAACAGCCACGAAAGCTGCAGATAAAGATCAACCACGTCCACTTACAGTGCAACAACAGTTGTTATTAGCGGACATTGATAAACAATGTAAGTTGGTAGTCCACAAAGATAAAATGCATACAATCACAATCAGCTTGGAGTGTCTGTTTTTAACTCACATTTGCATTTCACAAACAAAGCAAATGGACCTCTTTGGGGGGGGGGGGGGGGGGGGGGGGGGGGTTGCCTTGGGAAGGTGCTTCAAAAAGTTTTTTTTCTTCATATGTATGATACTAGGAAAACGCTCTGTGTAACGCGTTGATGAGCGAGCACGGACACGCGCAACACCTCGAACCGAAATTATGTCTTTCAAAAATATCATTAAAAGCCAATAATTCTTGAAATTCGTCAGACATGTAGGTATAAAAATCTCCAAATATTCCTAAAGTATTAGTCCCAATAACCATGAAAAGTTTTAAGTTGATAGATTGAACCTTTATGATTAAAATGTTCCTTGTTAGTTGTTAATATTCAAAAATATTTAAAATATTTAATATTTAAAAAATATACCCGAGACCCCTCATATGATATAAGTGTGTGTACTTACTATTTACACAATATTAGACGATCTGTTGAACGGTCTGTAATGTTCTTCGAACTAGGTTGACCACAAATACTATGCAGGATAATTAATAAAACATATTTGTGGGTTCACTTCTTTATTTAATAAAGACACATACAGAGTCGTCCATGTTCAATGGCTGTCCTTGACTGACTGACTGTCCGGTCGTTCTCGACTCCCGCTTGCGGTCCCACAGCCTGCTAAACCGATCTGTGGCGGCTATATTTAAATCTTACATAATGCATGGATACAATCATTATGATAGGATCATTACACCTTCCCTCCTACTTAAAAATTACTACTGATAGCAGACTGTCTGTAACAAAGTGCTAATCCATAAAGGAAATGATCACACCATACAATATCAATTACACGACACTGAGATACAAATTTTTCCAAGCAAGAACCCTTAATCATTGAATAATACAATAAGTTACAATCACAACCTAAGCTGAAATTCACACATGAATGATATTACACATAGTCCTTGAGTCTATCGGGCTTCTTCCTTTCTCTTCCACTTCGTCGAATTTGAGGTGGAGGACTGTCAGGGGCAGGTGGCACAAACTCGGGCTGAATTTCAAGCTCCTGGGTAGTGTCGGGTATGTCTTCAGGTAATGTATCCGTCTCTACCTTATGGTCGGCAAAGGATTTTGAGAGGTCTCGCCGATTCCTCCGGAGCTCACTGCCGTCAGGTCGTCTGATTACATACGACCGTGGTTGGGTACAGGTCCGGTCCACCATAGCCGGCTCCCAGAGTTGATTGTGACGGTACACCACGTGGTCACCTTCCTTTAACTGAGGCAAAGGAACTGCACGCCTGTCATAAAACAATTTCTGTTTGTCTTGAACTTGCTGTAACTGTTGTCTTACATCAGTTTGGATTTTTGGTTCAAGTAAATGGTTCGAAATAGGAAGTTTGGATTTTAATTGACAGTTAACCATGAGTTGAGCTGGAGAGTATGATAATCCAGTAATCGGAGTGTTTCGGTACTCTAAAGGTGGATTCACACGGCCGTTCCAAACTAAGTTTGAAACTCAAGTTTGCCGAAGTTCCGAATCACCGTTCCAAAACCCTTCGTGTGAACTATGAAAAGATTCGAACTGTGAGGATTGAGTTTCAAACTTTCATAGTTCACACGGGAGATTTTGGAACGGTGATTCGGAACTTCGGCAAACTTGAGTTTCAAACTCGAAGCTTGGAACGGCCGTGTGAATCCACCTTAACAGGGAAATATAGATATCGGTTCCGGAGTGATAGGACTTTTTCAACATACGTTTTGCGATCTTGACACCGTTCTCTGCCATCCCGTTGCTCTGTGGGTACCGTGGACTGGACGTGATGGATTCAAAGTTCCAGTCTTTGGCGAATGTGCGAAATTCGGCACTGCTAAATGGCATGTTGTCCGAAACAAGTCTGGCTGGAATACCATTCCTGGAAAATATAGCTTTCATCTTATTGATTAATTCTTTTGCAGTTTTGTTTTGCAGTTCCACCAACTCAAGCCATTTCGAGTAATAATCCTTGACCACCAAGTATGATTTTCCTTTGAACTCCAGTACATCCGCTGCTATAACCTCCTATCGCCGATTGGGTATCGGATGGGGGTGCAGAGGTTCCTTGGCATTCTTGTCACGGAAATGTTCACATGTACTGCACTTACGCACTAGTTCGTCTATGTCTTTGCTCATTCCTAACCAGAACAGTAATTGACGTCCACGATTCTTGGTCTTCTCATTTCCCATATGTCCCTCGTGAAGCAATTCTAACATTCGACGACGGAGACAGGGAGGCACCAAAACTCGATCACCAAAGAAGATAAGACCGTCATCTACCGTGATTTCTTCCTTTAGGGACCAGTATGGTTTCACGCAGCTCGGGATCTGCCATTTATGCTCCGGCCATCCATTCTTGTGTAGTTCCTTCAGTGCGTTGGCTACATCGTACTCTGCTGTAGCTTCTCGGAATTCCGTCCTCTTCTCTTCCGACATTGCCAGATGTTTAGACACACTGTGAACAGTAACTTCCATCTCGGGGTCCACGTTTCCTGTCTCAGGTAAGTATGCTCTGGAAAGTGTGTCAGCCATATACATCTGAGAACCTGGAATATAGTGAATATCCAGATCGTATTTTACTAATTTCAACTGGAGCCTTTGCAGCCGCGGCGAAACCTTGTTGATTTGCTTTGACATGATAGAGACCAACGGTTTGTGGTCTGTTTGCACGATGGTTGCTCTACCATAGACATAATAGTGAAATTTTTCTACTCCATACACAATGCCTAGAAGTTCCTTCTCAATCTGAGCGTACTGAATTTCTATCTCGGTCATACTACGCGATGCATAAGCCACCGGTCGGCCCTCCTGCAGAAGGCAAGCTCCTAATCCGCTTTTCGAGGCATCTACTTGTAGGATTAAAGGCTTGGATCTGTCACAGTATGCTAAAACAGGAGCAGATGATAAAAGACTCTTCACCTCCGACTCGGCCTTCATCTGTTCACGATTCCATTCCCAGTTGACATCCTTCTTCAGCAGCATGCGAATCGGAGCCGTAATTGATGATAGATTGGGAATAAATTGCCCTACATAATTAACCATTCCCATAAACCGTCTTAGCTCTGTTACGTTGGTAGGAGTCGGAAGCTCTACAATTGCTCTGACACGTTCTGGATCTGTCTTCATTCCCTCACTAGACATAACATGTCCAAGATAGCGTACTTCTCGTACCTGAAACTGGAACTTGTCCGGGTTGAACCTGATGTTGAGTTCTTCGGCTCGTTCTAGTAGTTCCTGAAGTGCTTTGTCGTGATCTGCGATGGTTGCTCCTGCGACAATAATATCATCAAATATGACTTGAACACCTTTGATGTGCCCAAAGTTCTCGGTGTTCTTTCTTTGAAAGATTTCTGGAGCTGATTTAATTCCGAAAGGCATCCTGAGGAACTGATATCTCCCAAAAGGTGAATTAAATGTGCACAGGTCAGCACTGTCATCATCGAGACTGACCTGCCAAAACCCATCTCGCATGTCAAGGATCGAGAACACGTTCATGCCTTGTAGTTGAGCCTGGACCTCTTCCGCAGATGGAAATGGATAATGCTCCCTCTTGATGGCTCTTGATGGCTTTGATGGCTTTGTTTTGTTTTACGGCAAGCACAGCCGTAAAGATTTATTTTTCTTTTCCGTAATCACTAGGTTACTCACCCAGTCAGTAGGTTTTGTCACTTTCCTGATCACCTGGCTTTCCTCCAGGTCGTTCAGCGCCTTCTTCAGTTTGTCTCGAAGAGCGATAGGCACCTTCCGGGATGGTTGGACGACTGGACGACAGTTGGCATCCACTGCAATCGAATACGTTCCCGGCATGCACCCGAGACCTTTGAAGACTTTAGGATTTTCTGCGATGATCTGTTGCCTGGTTTTGCTAGATGTTTCTATGTGATTAATCATTTTGACAAACCCCAAACTGACACAATCCGGCAGTCCCAGTAGTGGCATGAACTCTTCATCAACAATCATGAATTTCACGACTTGTTTTACTCCTTTAATGCAGCTACTTTTAATACAATGAACCTTAGCAGTTCCTGCTGGTTTAATCTTCTGGTTCCCAAAAGCTACCAGTACCGTGGAAGTTTTCTGAAGCCTGCCTTTAAATTGTTTAAATAAAGTCAATGGCAAACAGCTTACCTCCGCACCAGTGTCGACTTTCATCTTGACGTTCTGTCCACCAACATTGACATCTACAATCCATGCTCTGGCAAGATCTTCTGTCTTATTCACAACATTCACGCTTTTGGCGGTGAGTGTTGAGATGTACAGTGTTGAATTGTTCTCATCTTCAGATGAGTCTTCATCTGGTGCCACTTCAAATTCTGCAATTCTTCGTTGCTTGCACATCTTTGCAAAGTGATTTTCTTCTTTGCAGCGTAGACACGTCTTCCCGTAGGCTGGACACTTCAGAGACGCATGGTGATAACCGCATTTCTTGCAGTCGTAGGATTTCTTCTCCTGCTTTTCCTCTTTCTTCGGAAAATTCTTCGTGCCGTTGCTTTCCTCTTTCTTCGGAAAATTCTTCATGCTATGGTAGCTGTCAGACTTCTTTCTTTGCACAACTGCTTGCACAGATTCTTCTTTGAGTCTCTCCACAGGTACTTTTTCTTCAATCGCCATCGCCTGCAACTTGCTAGCCTCCGCAGCCCTGCAGATGTCTGCTGCTTTCTCTAAAGTCAGGTCATTAACCCTGAGTAGACGTTCCTTTAACCCCTTGTCCGCGATTCCCAACACAAGCCGTAGTGTTAACATTTGCTTCATCTGTGGGCCAAATTCACAGGACCCTGCTAAACGCTTCAGTTGAGTTATGAACTGATCAACGGTCTCACCATCAAGCTGCGACCGTGTGAAGAATATGCTCTGTTCGTAAATCAGATTCTTTCTTGGGGTACAGAATTCGTCAAACTTTTGCAGCACTTTGTTTAGATCTTTCTTGTCCACTTCCCGCAGCTCGAACGTGTTGAAAACTGTTAGTGCTTCGTCACCAATGGGGTTGTTCACTGCCATTTGCTCTCACTGGCAGCGCTAGCGGCATTGGAGGTGTCTCTCTCGGATTGGTTGGTCTCTGAATCCAAAATCTCTGAATCAAACTCCCGCCAAGGTTTAAAAACCTTCCATTCCGCTAGATGCATTTTGATTGGCTCTCTCCCGGACGATTAGAACAGCAGCGCCATCTACAATAGTTTTGCGTGAACAACCCCATTGCATTCAGTAATGTGGCAACTTGATCTCAGGATCTTCCTTGTAACCTTTTGTCACGCGCATGTAAATTTCAAATTTCTGCTTCCACAGCTTCCACTTTTCACTAACGTTCCCGGTGAGTTCGAGTTCAGGTAATTTTCGTGCTGATTAGGCCATCTTGATGCTTGCCGTTTACCTAATCTAGGCGTTGGCTTTGCGCTCTGCAACGTTTCACGTGCGATGTAGATTCAGATCCCACTTCTGACACCATGTAATGTTCTTCGAACTAGGTTGACCACAAATACTATGCAGGATAATTAATAAAACATATTTGTGGGTTCACTTCTTTATTTAATAAAGACACATACAGAGTCGTTCATGTTCAATGGCTGTCCTTGACTGACTGACTGTCCGGTCGTTCTCGACTCCCGCTTGCGGTCCCACAGCCTGCTAAACCGATCTGTGGCGGCTATATTTAAATCTTACATAATGCATGGATACAATCATTATGATAGGATCATTACACGGTCCAAGTAGTTCCAAGGTACTAGGTACCTTGGAACTATAAAGAGTCGAAGTAGCCGTCAAAGTGGATGGCACTAGCTTCACACTACTATAGGAGAGGTGGGGACACTTGAACATTCTTGGTGATACCAGCTCCATGGGGAATTGACCAATGGATTAACATAGGGATTACTTTTGAGTAGGTGGCGCTCTGGTAGTGAACAGTGGAACTATTTTGAATTTTGGAACGAAATGCAAGCTTAAATGAGTTCTTATGTCTGCCACACAACACATAGAGCGCCAGCTGCTCAAACGTAATTCCCATATAATTCGTATTCAAGATAGCCAATGGGGATGCATTGAAGAGTCCCCACCTCTCCTATAGTAGTGTGATGCAAGTTCCATGCACGTTGTAGCCGTGATCAACATTTTCGAGAAATTTGACAGCCAACACGCAAAATATCGGTAAAATGTCAATAACTTTTGGATTTAAGCACAGATAAGTCTAAATATTGTCAAAAATACAAATAATGCTGGTCCCAATGACCATGCAAAGTTTTAAGTTGATCGATCATACGGTTCTAGTTTAAATTTCAAAAATCACATGAAAGATTTTTTAAAATTTTAACCAATGGGAGGATTTGGCTGAAACTTTGTAAGATTGGGTACAATGTTGGTCGTGTCAAAATTTCAAATTCACCGGAACAACCAATCGAAAGATAATTTTTTTTTAAATTTGAACCAATCACATGATCCCGTTTAAAAACAATCCCAGGGACCGCATAGATAACGTTAGTATATGTGCAAAATTTCAGATCGATTGGTTCTGCCGTTTGACCTGGGCTGTGAATACAAAAAAAACAAAAAAACACACACACAGAGAAAGTGCCATAAGAGTACAGTGGTGACGCTCGCTTAATTTTGTGATAATTTAGATTTGACAATGATCTGTGATATAGTTTTACCATAATATAATAGTTGTTTGCTTTTTGTATGTAGTTTTGTTGTTCCTATAATGTAGCACATAGTACTTTCGTTTTAGTTAAGTACACTCAAACCAATTAAAAACAGTACTTTGCACAAAATGGATTGGCTGCTGGTCGGGTTCCTTGACAATCAATCTTTGTTATTATCAATGAAATCCGAGCTCATCTACTAGAGTTAGATATTTCATTATCACAGACTTTGTGGGATGATGCCATCAAACCTTTATCAGACGATCCTTTTCTTTCTAGGTACCGTTTATTATTTGTTCGGGTGTACCTATTCAACACTGCGTAATACAAACGTTCAATGTGACTTCGAATTTAACACTTTAAGGTTGTAAGAGGGCATAATGTACTTCATTGGCATTATTTAATATAAAGTTTTTGTAAAGTGCATTACTTGTAGTCTTATATTTATGTTTGTGAAGAAAAAATTATAAAAACTACAATTCATCCTTTCATTTAGACTAGTTACAGAACAGTGTGATTCAGTGTGACCACTAATGTAGAAATATTCCCTGACAAATTCTAGTTGCAACCCAGATGAACGGTCTCGAACGCTTGTACGAGTCTAAAGTCATTGAATTTAAGCGCGCCTGCATAATAATTCAATTGGATATACCTCCAGAGATGTTGGACACGGTGCCTGTAGATCATGTAAGTGATTGGATATTTTACTACATTCCATCACGTTTGAATTCAATTGTTGAATTAATGAAATGTTTTGTATTTGTGCCAGGAGCACCGTGAACCTGAGACTGCGGAAGATGCTGAGGATGAAGTCCTCGAGCTGCCGACTAAACGGGTTACTCGAGGCCAAGGAGGAACAGCGGCCCGTTATCAATTCCGCACTCCAAATAGTAACCTCGATAAGGGGGGTATGTAACAATTTTCGGATTGAAAATAATGATAGGAAAGTAAGACATTATTGTTGTTATTATTGGTATTTTTGTTGGTCTCCATTTTACGTGCTTGAAAAAGGAATGTGATGTTAAAAACTAAAATTCACAAACTACTACGTGGCTCGAATATAAATTATGTTGTGATCATAGTGCTCGATTGTGCGGAGTTGTATCTTAAAATACAGCGAAATGTTTTAATGCCCCTGAACACAAACGAGAGGTAAACTTGGAATCTTTGGTTTACATCCATAACCAGTTTAGCATTTAAGTCAGGGGTCGGCAACCTGCGGCTCCTTGGTGGTTCTTGAATGGCTCTGAATAATTTAAATAAAAATCTGGAATCGAAAATTTTGAAAATTCGGGAAAAAAAACACCCTGCGGGTCAACATTTGGAAGGTTATTTGATTCAGTTTGTTCATTTTAGAGTTCCTGAATCACTTTTACTAAATTGTTGAAATTCTAAAAACTGCCCTGCGGGGCAACAATTGGAAGGTTATTTGTTTCAATTTGTTCATCTAGAGTCCCAAAATCACCTTTAAATTGCCGAAATTGTAAAATAACGCCCTGCGGAGCAACAACTGGAGGGGGGGGGGGGGGGGGGGGGGGCTTTGTCAAAATATTAACATAAACTAGTAATTCAATTTATTATTATCGGTGTAGCCTATTTTATTTGATAATGATTGCCTCTACTTCGGCTCCCATTATAATCTTATTTATGAATTTTTTGAAAATAGGCTCCTTCACCAAAAAAGGTTGCCGACTCCTGATTTAAGTTATCCTCTCGTTAGATATCGCTAAAATCATTAAAAAAAAGAGAATTTGAACAAAGAATCGGAGGTACTCACATTGACATGACGGTTGTGCAGTCGCCTCCATCATGCCCCGGTTATGAACAAGTCTGCCACGTGCTTGCAGGTGTCCACTACAATGCCATTACGCCAAAAGTTCAGCCAAACGCCGCCATGTCCGTGCTCCGCCGCCCGCAAGAGGGGGAGATCGCGTTCGCGTTGTCCGGCAGTCCGCTGCTAGTGTCGTCCAGAGGCGGAGACGATGTAGCCAACGTCAACGTTCCCCTCGCTGATGGAAAGGTACGTTGTTCATTCCTTGTGACACATCAAATGCATTCGGTTGTTTCGTATATCATTATAAATTTTTATGTGGCCACAATAATTACTTTGGATGTTGGCTTGGAAAACTAACAATCACAACAGCAACACCTATATTGGATCTCCACTTTCTTGTAAAGAAACTGCATAATCATAGCCCATCCTAGGAATAGGCTTGATATAATCAATCCTATATTATTAGTATATTTTCATTAGTAGTTCTTGTGATATAAGTTTATGGAATAAAGATGAATAATATTATTGTAGTATTATGCTTTTCACTTTGTTCAGCAAAAATGCATCCAATAGGTATGTAATTACACATACATCTTTAATCTAATCAAAAATCTAGTGGAGCGGTCGCTCCACCCAGCCAAGTCGTACTATACACTCACACTCACTCAACATACCGTAATTGCCTAATAAACTGAGGAGCAGACCAACCACTTTTACTGTAAGCAACAACATAGCATTTTCGGCCTACTGGATCATAAAATTGGAAAACCTCACATTGTTGTGAAATATCTTAATTTCGAGCTATGGCTCACCCCACCCCATATACCAAATTTTGGACCAATAGGTTATGCCATTTGCGAGCTAGAGGGCCGTGAAAACAGTGAAATTACATCACTTTCATCTTCTTCTTCTTCTTCTTCTTCTTCTTCTTCAGATGATGATGATTCAGATATCAGGAAACACCGCTATCACCGCCACAGCCTAAACGGCTGAGCCGATCGATCTGAAATTTTTACCACATGTGCACTTTTGGGGTCTGAGGTGCCTTTTTATAAAACCAACCGGAAGCCGCCATTTTGAAACCGGAAGTGACATCATATCTCGAAAATGGCTAGACCGATCGGAATGAAACTAGCACCAATCGATTCAGACGGTTCTCTTTATGAAATATCAATAGTTAAACTAAAGTTGTCTAATTACTGAAACCGGAAATGACGTCATAGTTATGCGAAATCTGCGAAAATTCACTTCTCTCTCTGTTATATAAAAACCTATTAATATCTATTCAGAAGGCTTACATACCATTACATACCATTTATAGAAATAAATTCTAGGTGGCAGTTATTTCAGCCGCCATATTGAAATCCGGAAGTGATGCCATATTTTGAAAACGGCTGGACCGATTGGAACGATGCTTTCGCAATTCTTCATGGAATATCCCTTTAAGCTTATATTTAGAACCAAACAAAACTTTTTTTAGTAACCAATTCGTAAATGGCGTATTTTTTTTAAATGAATTAGTCATTCTCATTGTTGCTCCGATATGTCTTACAAGTTGTGTTAATAAACTAAAAAAATTAGTGATATCCCCATAAAAAAACACTCCGTGTAAAAATACCAGCCAAGTCTCTTCAACTATAAAAAAAATAGAAGAAATCAAAAAATTCAGCACTGAAAAGGAGTGATATCAAAAAATGGGCCAAGTCAAAACTTAATTTTAAAAACTAAAATATACTTGGCGCTAGAGGTCAGTTAGGGTACCCGGGTACAAACCGGGTACCCGGGTACGCCATTACCCGGGTACAATGGCGGGTACTCGGGTATCAAAAAAAAAAAAAAAAAATTTTTTTTTTTTTTAGTTATTAGGTTTGTTTGCATTATTTGCGAATGCTGCCACTTAATCACCAGCTGCATTGTTTATAGTTATATAAACTGAATTTAATATTTATTCATATTTCCCAAATCTCAACAATCCCAACCAATAATTGGTTTGTAAATTCATTGTTAGTAATTTCATGAGAAGACTGGTGAGTTGAGGATGGATTATTGATGGAGGGGATGCATTGTGTTCAACCTTCCATTGTATGGACGTTGTGTATCTCTCCGCAAGGACACGGATAGGGCGGCGGGCTCAATGCAACAAATTTCAAAAAAAATTCAAAAAAAAAATAAAAATAAAAAATAATTTTTTTTTAGTTATTTATTACCCGGGTAATAACCCGGGTAATTAAAGCGGGTACCCGGGTACAAAACATTACCCGAATCCGACCTCTACTTGGCGCATCGTTTTTTACGGCATTATAGGGTAGATAGATTTTATGTACATCACACATCTGGCCTATACTTCTAAACGATCTATATGCACGATGCGCCAAGTATATTTTGGTTTTTAAAATTAAGTTTTGACTTGGCCCATTTTTTGATATCACTCCTTTTCAGTGCTGAATTTTTAGATTTCTTCTATTTTTTTTATAGTTGAAGAGACTTGGCTGGTATTTTTACACGGAGTGTTTTTTTATGGGGTATTATAATACTAATTTATATTGGAGTGCTCTAAATTATTCGAGTGAGTTGACACATTACATTTGACTTACTCGGTGCAGCATGTTCTTCGGCAGGACGTACAGTGTAATGCGACTTGATTGGTTGGTTGCAGGTGTTGTCGATCCTTCCGCAATCCGGTCTCCGTCGCTCCGACATGCCCGCAGTTGATGTCGACGTGATGGATCAACTCCAGAAACTGCGAGACAACATCAACTGCCTGCTTGGGAATTGAACAGTGATCTTCGTAAAAAAAATGGTTCTCTGAATATGGTGTCAACTGCATGCTTGAACTTGATCCAAGTACTAATTTAATGTTAAGGTTTTTAGGTTTCATACAAATTTAATGCCGTGAAACGGTGACATTTTAGACACTATTATTAATTTGTACAATTTTTATTCCTAGAAAGTACTGCCTAGCAGATTATACTTATTAATGTTTTAATAGTTTAAATACACAAGGAACAAGGAATAGATTGCCAAGGCACGGCCTCCAATTTCTTTTAGCCATTGTATTATTAGATTAGGTGTTTTCTGTCGCCAAGAAATTGTGATTTTCATATAAAAAAAATATACGTGTAAATATCTATGTAAACACTAACTACTTCATAATTATTAAAAGTAAATAAAAACATCAAATTATTTGAAAAGTAAATTGTTATTTTGCTTTCATTCCTTCAAGACATTTCTAGAAGATTTCTCATATCACACCTCCTTTACCTTATTGACAAAGTAATAACGTTCATACAGTTAGCTTAAACAATAGGTAAATGTATATTTTACAATGCTTTGGAAATAAATGTAGTATTTTGGCATAATTTCATCAACACTGTTTCAACCCATGTTCGAATCACTTTGTAACTTTGAACCACTTTGGCACTTTGCCGCTCGGGCCGTAGTCTGGGCGAGGAGGCTGCTGGCTGGTGCTGGGTCCAGCGCTGTCGCTCCTCGCCGTCGATGTCGAAGGCACCGGATTGGTGAACGATGACGACGCACCAGCAGTCGAGGCTACCGCGCTTGATGGTCGGCTGGTGTCCATCAGACCACTGCAAACGGGTTGGAGTTTTAGCGTTTCAGAATACAAGGGCAGCACTGACAAACAACATTTAAAATCTTGGGTTGGCTTGAATATGCACAATAGGTACACCCGACAATTCATAAAACGGTATTTGAACGAAACAGATTGGGTGCTGGTTAGGTTCATTGACAATCAATCCTTGTTATTATCAATGAAATCAGAGCTCACCTACTAGAGGTAGATGACGAGTAAGTATAGACTTCATCAGATGATACCTTCACATTTTTTTCAGGCAATCCATTTATTTCGAATACCGTTTTATGAATTGTCGAGTGTACACTTGGCCAAACAAAAATTGAACATTCAATAAATCTGATAGACTGATAAATGTAAGATCGCACCATCAGAAGTCAGTCTAAGCGATCTCATTGTCTCACTCTAGTAGGTGACCTCACATATCAATGATAATAACAAGCTTTAATTGGTTATGGGACATGACCAGCAGTCATTCAAATTTGGTCAATGTTCAATTTTTGTTTGGCCGAGTGTACCTATGTTTATTTCTTAAACGTTAAAAATCTCGAGGCATAGTAAATTATCTCATGCACAAAACTGTTCAATGAGCATTTTATTCCTTTTTAAAATAAATTCCTAATCGATTGCTACCTACCTAGTTGTCTAATAAATATAAACTGTGTTTACCTAAACTAGGAAAACGCTCTGAGTAACGCGTTGATGAGCGAGCACTGATACGCGCAATACCTCGAACCGAAATTCTGTTTATCGAAAATGTCCTTAAAAGCCAATAATTCTTGAATTTCGTCACAGACTTGTATGAAAATCTCCAACAATTCCTAAAATATTGGTCCCAATTAGGGGTGTGCGAATCCATAATATTTCGAATCGAATCCGAATCCAAATTTGGAATCGGATTCGATTCGTCAGACGAATCCAGATTCTGAAATATCAAACCCATTCAAATCCTATCAAACCTAGATGTCAATCCTTGATTTTCCCGCAAAATTTGAATTTCAAAGTTCTTCAATGCTACCAACATTCCATAGCGGAACTCACTAAGAGGTAATACAGCGCTACCAACCACTGAAGCTGAAAATAACCAGCCCAACCCATCAATTGCCGCCATTTTCGTGATCATCAATTCGTAAATATTCGTCAGTAACATGGTAAATAATCATCTCAGTTTTGTTTTTAAATTGATTCAAACTAAACTTCCACCATAAATATAATCTCCACATTTTATGTGACAGGTATAATAGAAATTGAAAGCATTTTGATGTATGGGAGTCCACCATTTCACCTGAATGACCTACCTAACCATACTTTCATATTTCGATTTTTCCTTTCAGAGAAATTTGATAAAATAAAATAAGATTCGGATTTGGGTTCGGATTCGCGAACCTTTCAAGATTCGGTTCGAGATTCGGATTCGAATGAAAAAACCTGGATTCGCACATCCCTAGTCCCAATAACCACGCAAAGTTTTAAATTGATCGATTGAACCATTATGATTGAACGATTCCTTGTTAATTTACAAAAATCACAGGATCTCGTTCAAAAAATATTTAAACGGTCATATCAGTTTCATAATAATATACGTTTGAAAGTTTCTGCTCTAACAACCTTGAAGTGAAGATTCGAAGATGCCGTGAAATGTGAAATTCGAGAAATATGACAGCCAACACGCAAAATATCCGTAAACTGTCAATAACTGTTGAATTTAAACACAGTTTAGTCTGAAAATTGTCAAAAATACAGATAATGTTGGACCCGATGACCATGCAAATTTTTAAGTTGATCGGTCAAACGGTTTTGGTTTAAATTTCAAAAAGCACATGAAATATTTTTTTAAATTTTAATCAATGGGACGATTTGGCTGAAAATTTGTAAAATAAGAGACAATGTTTCTTAATGACCATGCAAAATATAAGGTTGATCACATTTGTCGAAGACCATTTTCATTTTTCAGCCTATCAGGAGATGTTTATTTAAATTTTAACCAATTTATAGATTTCAAAAAAAATTGGGGTCAGCAAACAGAGAAGGTTGTCTCTACATGTGTGCAAAATTTCAGGTCGATCGGTGAAACGGTGCAATTTCTATTGCTCCATTTAGCAGCCAAAAAAAAAAAAAAAAAAAAAACAGAGGTCCGTGTCAAAAGAGTCAAAAGGAGACGCTCGCTTCGCTCGCTCAAAAAGTAATTTTATATTGTCTGTAGTTACTGTAGTTAAATAAGAGAGAAAAAGGTTGGTAATGTTAAATAATTCCTATAAATTGCAGGAGGGCTATTCTAAATTTATGTGTCGTCTCATTTCACTTGATACGGACTCTCTGCACACTGGAATGCTTTCCATTTAGCATGGTAGTGACACCGTATCAATTGATACGAGACGAAAAGGAAATTTAGAATAACCACCCTGGGCTCTTATTCTAAATTCCTCGCCACTGTGAGACAATGCAGCAACACAAATCTGTACACTCCATGGCCTTGAGTTTACCGTGAACGGTTGGCAACGAGAGCAGCTGCATTCGGAGAAGTCAAGCGAGTGAGAAGTTCCGGTCGGAGATACTTTCCGTTGTCGGGCTGTGACGCATCGAGGCCGAAGTGAACCAGACAGCTCGGCACGCACCCGACCTCGACCAGCCGGGCATCGGGAGCGAGCACGGTCTTCGGGGGAGTCGTATCTGAACAATATACAATGCAGTATTTCATAACAGTTTTTAATACTTAGACATTTTTAGACTTTTTATTGTATGGTATGGTTGGTGTTTATTGTGAGGCTTAAAAAAATGAAATTATTTAATATTATGTTCAGCAAAAAAAAAAAATAATTGAATGAAAAAGAAACTGGAGTTTAGTACCAACATTATCAATTCCAGGAGGTATTTTGTTTCAAGAATATGTAAACACCACAGATTTTCTATACCCTGTATTCACTAAAATGACCTTAGGTACACTCCTGGACACTGAAATTGGCCCGCGGTCAATGTTCAAGACTGGCTCTACGGCTAGTATTTAACATTTATTTTAATGTTATTTTTTGGCACAAAGACCGGATGGCTAGTGTGAGTTTAGGGCCGAAAAATTACTTTAAATGAATAAATAAATACTAGCCGTAGTGCCACTTGAACATTGACCGCGGGCCAATTTCAGTGTCCAGGAGTGTACCAACTACCTTTTTTATTTTTTTACATGAAACCAATTCTAAGTTTACAACACTTAATTCAAGGTCACTACAGTCTGCATTTGAATTCTGGGAATTAGCAGTCCCAATGTTGGGGTAGATTCCGTCAATAAAAAAATCATTATCGATTTTTAAGAATTAACACATAAGAAACTACAATTTTAGAAAGCTACAACTTACATAAATGAAAACGAGTCGCGGGATTATCCAGATACTGAGCCACGAACTTCTCCACGATGGAAATGGTTTCGAGCGGCAGGAACGTTCCTTGCAGCACAGTTCGGTCGGGGAACTGTACTCGGAGCACCGCGCGCTTGTAGCTGCCAAGATGATTGAGTACGCGCTTGGAAGCCTCCAGCTCGCGCAGACCCGACGTCATGAGAGGGGCTTCCTCCAGCTCGGCTCTAGAAGGGGGGAATTTATGAGTTTTTCATGCGCTACATAGTACACAAGCAAGTGAGGACGGTTTGTATGCCATCTGTGCATAAGAATACATATGACTGAAGATACGATTGCTTATGGAGATGAGGGGAGGGTCCCCCAGCAGCAAGCAGGTACGGGGCTCACAGCCCCAGAAAATGTTTGATGTCAAGAAGTCATTTGGTACTACGTTTTTAAGCAATTTCTAAACTAGTTTAAAGTGATACTCTCATCTTGTAGCAAGTATTTTTTTCCCGATCCGTCGAGCTCCAAACAACACATTCCTGTCCTTTGTTCTGTCTTACATCCTGTCGCCTGGACCCGGGAGCGACTTCAGCCGTAGCGACACTGACGTCACTGTATAGCCTACCTGCTACTAGCAACCTCCGCGCTCGAGTTAAAAACATTCATTCTCCCTGGCAGTCTATGTTTTACAAGTATGTAGGAAGGGTGTGATAGTGAGACATTCTACGTTGCTTGTGATTATCTTATTTTATTGATCTTTATTTTATTATTATTAAAGCAGATTGTTTACAGCACTTCAGGCCGTATTCTGCATCCTAAATGCCATTTATCTTTATTTAAGAAGTCTCCATCGCGAAGACCTCTTCTTCTCATGGCAGTGTCTACTCCTTCTGCCCACCTCCTCCTTGGTCTTCCTCTCTTTCTTCTTCTTGACGGTACCCATGACCAGGCTCTCATTGGCAATCTTTCATCTGGCATCCTTCTCAGATGGCCATACCATAAGAGTTGCTTCATCTCTATGTAATCCGTCAGTGATGTCTCCACTCCCATCATTTCCCGTATACGGTCGTTCCTCACATGGTCGAGTATCGTAACCTTGCAGCATCTTCTCCAGTACCCCATCTCCATTGCTCGGACTCTTTGTGCCATTCGGGAAGATAAGGTCCAGATTTCTGATCCATAGGAAGCGCAGCTTTCAACGAATGAGTTGTAAATACGTGTTTTTGTCTTGGTTGAGATGACATCGTTCCAAAGCACTGGGTGTAATTGTCTGGTGATCGCTCTTCCTCTGCCCAGCTTGTTCAGCACATCCCTCTCATCCGTTCCGTCAGCCGTCAATGTCACACCTAGATATTTGTACTCTGTTGTTAATCTTATAATACCTTTATCGGTTACCATGTCTTGACCCTCTCTTCCAATGACCATACATTGAGTCTTATCCATATTCACTTCTAAGCCCCAGGAATCGTATTCTTCTATAAGCTTTCTCATCATGTATTCTGCGTCGTGTTCATCTTCAGCAAGAACCACCTGATCGTCTGCGAATAGTAAAGAGTGTATATATTCTTTCCCAATTTTAACACCCATCGAACTACATTTCCTAGACCAATTCTCTAAAACCCTGTTCACGTATATTTTGAACAGGGTTGGTGACAAAGGACACCCCTGCCTAACACCTTTGTTGATTTTAAATTCTTCTGAATATGATTGTCCACTTTTTACGCAACTTACAGCATTTTCATAGAGCTTTTTAATAGCATTCACATAAACTGTTTCGATCCCTTGATCTTCCAGAGCCTCCCATAATTTATTTAAAGGAACGCTGTCAAATGCCTTTTTAAGATCTACGAAAATCAGGTGTAATTCACTTCCATGTGCAATACTCTTGTCCATAAGTTGTTTTATACAGAAAAGGTTGTCTACACATGATCTCCCGCTCCTGAAACCACTTTGTTCTTCTGTGACTCTAGCTTGCTGTTCTAACCGCTTAGTCAGAATTCGTCCATACAGCCTACCTATCGACGACAAAACGCTGATCCCTCTGTAGTTTCCACAGTTCTTCCTGTCTCCTTTTTTATAGATGGAGCTGATGTAGCTCAATTTCCATTCTCCCGGTACTTCACTTATTTTAATCTTAATCTTGATCTTTATTTTAACTATACTATAAACTACACTATATATTATCTTACAGGACAGAATATTTTAAATAGTCTACCTACTATTATCTTCTCTCATATTGTGTCAATGTCGTGCATATTTACGTGTGTTCTAGTCTAGTTTATTTTCAAGCAAAAACAATACCAACTTTTTAACATGGGGCTGTGCATAAAGGACGTCACGCTAAAAATGGGATATTTTGACACCCCCCCTCCCCCCTGTCACGCTGTGTCACACTTTTCGAGACCCCCCCCCCCCTAAAAGGACGTCACAAATCTATCTCTACCCCCCCTTAAATAGAATATTTTTTACTGTAAAATGTATCAGAATTTCTCGTTTTTAGCGAAATTTTTGGTCCTGACGTATCAACTGAAATTTAAAATGCTTGAAAATATCTATATCAAAACGTGACGTCCTACTGCCTCCAGTACCCCCCCCTCCCCCCTGTCACACTGTGTCCTATACTGGTGAACCCCCCCTCCCCCCCTGAAGCGTGACGTCCTTTATGCACAGCCCCCATGTATTAATAGTTTCGTGTAGTTATATACACTATTTGGACGAAATATTTTGAATCGCTTTTTATCTTCTGCCTGATTGTGCCGCGTCGTGTGTATTTACTTTTGTTTTAGTGTAGATTATTTGAGACGAAAATGGTTTACTGCTGTGTTTTTCAGTGTCACAATATTACTAAAAACAATGCAAATAAACACTCATTCCACAGATTTCCTAAGAAAGACAAATCTCCTGAATTATACAAAGTGTGGCTGCACAAAATTAATCGAGCAGATTTTGTTCCAAGCGTATACACATTTGCGCGTTGCAAATGAGGTAGCAGTTGCAAATGTGTTTTCATGTAAAACACTTTATATTAACAGACTTACATATTGGGTACCTTTCAGGAACAAAGTCAGTGTATAGGTACACGTCATTTTAAATCATGGTGTTATAAATAGATCGAAGTATGTCAGCGAAGAGCAGAGAGTTCGAGCGCGCGGCCGACTATCCTATGGTAGAGGCTGCAGCCAATCAGCGTTGCTCTACAGTGACGTCCGAACTCAGCGCGCCAGTTTCAAATAACGCGCAATCAATAATCAATTTTTAGTATTATCGTACCAAAAATTAAGTTGTTTGTTTGTTAATATTGTCTTCCATGATGCTTAGATCACATACAAAAATCTAAATCCAAGATGAGAGAATTCCTTTAAGTCCAATTTTTATTTTGACAATTAGGGTTTAAAAATACTCTATGGTATTGAACAAATACCTACTACTCTGAATTACTGATATTAGTTTTATAGATAGAAATACCAAGTGTACGTATTATTTTTGAAATAGCGTTACCTACTACTTAGTACTGAAACTGTCCGAATTCTGAACATTTTTAAAGGCTAGTTATTTTTGTAAATTCAATAATTTGCATTGAAAGTTAAAAATAAATCTGAAAACTGTAAAGCTTATCTATTAATTAAGTTATATGCCACATTGTTCCTTTAAAATGAAAATCCAACACTTTTTGTGAATGCTGAGCCTAAAGCCCGTCTTCCATCATTGCGATGTTTTCGCCGCGACGTAGCTTTGTGGCAAGATTTTTCAGTCACCGTCTTCCATGGTTGCGATGATTTCGCCGTCGCGTCATGTATTTCCGACTCCCCCATTTGTCCAGAGGTGGTTCAGCGGTAACCGCGCATGCGCACAACGCTGCGATAGAAATTCGCTGCGTTATTATTGAAGTTGGTTCTACTTTCAGCGACGATCCGCAGCGATTCGCGTGACGTCATGCGATGCTGCGATTCGAGCGCTGCTTGGCTGAGAAGCTACGGTGCGGCTGCGAATTCGCATTGCGATGAAAAAACGCAATGATGGAAGACGGGCTTAAGTGTCCATGCATGTACACCCACCTCCAAGTGTTCGTAGGTACTGTGTTTCTCATAAGAGCACAATGTATAAAACGGTAGGAACACTTGGAGGTGGGTGTACTTAACAAAGTATATATTAGTCCCCAGCCCAGACATCAAGTGGTTCTCACCTAGCCCTCTTTATGTCCCTGTAGATAGCTCTTGCATCTTCTGTTGTAAGATTGTAGAAGTCTTCGGGCAGATCCTCGTAAGGCACGGACTGAGCCATCTCCAGACTGAACACAATTGCGTTTCGTTCACCCAGCTGAAAGCAGACGGATTTATATTAGAGAGAGCGATAATTTGTGGAGGGCCGAGGTACTGACAAAGAAGTCAACATCATAAATGATTTGGGGAAAAACTTTTGAAAATGTAACCTTCACATTCTTTTTTGAAAACTATTGAAAGATACCTAGTAGGTACCTACCTACTTTACTTGAATTGATGGTTAAAATTTGTTGAGAACTTTTGAAATTTGTATTCCTTTTGTAAGCTGATAGTTTGTTTTTGTTTCTTATTATTATAATAATCAATACTGAATCAGCTCAGCATATTTTAACCTGTTACATTGCATTGCATGTCATAAACAAATAGAATCTAATGAACCTTGAACTTTTTATCTTACTCACAATTCCTGGAGTCATCACAATTATTGAAATAAATCTTCATAGTACCTACCTAGTATTTAGAAAGAAATTTTGAAACAATTTTTGGGTGAATGTGAATGTTTGTTTGAAGAGGTCAAAAAAGAACTTGCAATTCTAAACAGATAATATTTTTTGGTGAACATAACTTTCGAAAAGTTCTTTCTACAAGAACTCTCCAACACTGCTTTAACTTGATGTAAAGACACAACATTGAATCAAGGTCAACAGTTACATACCAAGACAATCTCTCCATCTAGTTTTTCCACATCTACCGCTGCAACTGGTTCCGCTTGAACACTGTTAGACGACACTTGACTCGAAACATCTTCACTCAAGGTGATGAACGATTCCGACTGCGATATTGCCGGCTCATCCACCTGCATTCATACAAATAGTTGATAGGTACTTACGAAGAGCTATACAGAGTTACGACCTCACGGTGAACAACATACCTCCATGGCAGTGGTGTGTTCCTGATGAGATGAAGTACTGGGTGGTTGGTAAGGCACGGAAGGAGGATTATGGAACGTTTGAGGTGCTGATGTTGAGGCCATCGCAGGGTATGGATCGGCAAGACTTTTGGTTTCCTTCTCGACCACCTCTGGAGGAGGGCGCTGCTGCAACGGACCCGAGACATTAGCTTGACGATGAAGTTGCTCGGGAGTGCCATGGACATATCTGGAAAAGCACAGTAGAGGTTCAATTCTTGACCAAAGGAAAACCAATTATCAAAAAAGTCAGATTGACTGCACAATCTCCTCTAGTATCTAAGTGAGCTCTTATTTCATTGATTATATAGCAAGATCGATCGTCAAGGAGCATGACCAACAATAATTTTAGTCAATAGCCAATGTTTTACTTTGGCCGAGCGTATGGATTTTCCACTTCAAATAAATAGATGAAAACTCCTAACAACACAGATGTCTATATCACAGATGACATACCTAGGTACCTAATTGAATACTTTAATTCTCACCTGAGTAATGCCCTTCCTCCTGTGAGTCCCAAACATCGTAGCGTTGTTGCTTGCAGATGTTTCGCTCCAGACACTTCACGACGCATGTAGATTATAACGGGGTTGGAATCGGGGTCAGCTTCCTCTGGACACAATTTGTTGATCACGTCCCACAAACTAGCTACAATATAAAACCTAAATGTTAGTAGGTAACTAACAAAGTTAGTCTCAAATCACCTAGAAGGATACAACCATACCTGCTGGCATGAAGTTGCCCATCACTCTATCACCCGATTCTAAGTGTAAGCCAAGGACCACGGTAGACTCTTCCCTAGTCTTCAAAGCAGTTGCCATCTCAAGTTGGGCGTTGTTAGGAAGACCAGAGAACCGCATGGTGGACGTTGTGTCGAGAACATGGTTATGATGTCTGAAAACATTCAATGTTCGGTAACTAAAGAAGCATGAACTAATCATTGATAAATCTCAGTCCATTAGTAGGTAGGTAGTTTCCTTACTTTAGATCATACTCCTCCGATTGAAACCCCTGCTTTTTACATACTTCTTCCAAAATCTGAACAGAGAAAATTTGGAAAATGTGGTTAGGGACGTCCATTCAGGATTTATCACAATTAAAATCGCACTTGCTGTCCTAGCAAGCTATAATACTTGCCTGAAGAATTGTCGTATTCGGCGTTACTTTCACGTTTTGCCTTCTTCCATTAGGAGTTAATACGGTAACAGTTTTATTCGATGTCATCGTAAAACTTTTGACAGCTAAAACCGGATTGTTGATTGTCACGTTTTTCGTTGATGCACGCACACAACTTCACAAGTGAAATGAAAATGCGCGTGCGCATCGTGTGTGCGCTGATTGGTCAAATAAGCGGTTAAATTAGACCTCGGCGGGAAAAAAACTTTCATGTGAAGAATTTTTAATAAATTGATTTGCAAATGTTGTTCCTCTTTGCTAAAAAAATAAATAAAAATAAAATAAAAAAGGGGACTCTACAAGAGAGATCACACTAAAATTTAAATATGTTAAAATCCAACTGAACCTCTTGCTCAGCCTCTCAAGTTCTGAACTTCCTATGCCCTCCTTACTGACTAAGTTTCTTTCGTGGCTTCCTTCAGTCGAGAGGAAACTGTTGGGAAGATTTCCTGCTGAATTCCTACAGTCGTCAGTCGCCTCCTTCTCATCGTCATCATCTTCATCATCCTCCACATAATCATCAATCAATTCTTATTCATCTGTCGCCATTGCCTAGTTGTAGAACAGTGAAACGTTAAACACCACTAAAATAAAATAAAAACTATATTATATAGGTATTCTAATGATGAAAATTCTGTAACCACTAGCCAGGGGTGAACTGTCGAACTAAAAAATAATAAGCCCTAAATTCGACCAAAAACTTTTGGGGGGGGAAATATGTTTGCGCACGTAAAGTATGGGGTGTAATCATGGGGGAGGTCTCCCATAGCCAGATACAGGCCCGGTCCCCATTCATTTTGACCATTTCTATGCGGCTAGGACTCTTTTTATCCTTCAAAATGTGTTATATTCCTAGCAAGGGGCTCGCGCCCGCTTGTGACGTCATGATTATGGCCCAAGGCGCCCGCCCACAACATATCAACACAATGACGTGTCTCGCGTCTCGGCATGTTTATTTACAAGTTATCTCACCAGGAGCGACAGTAAACAGATCCGCGAGAGAGCGAAAGTGTTGAGGGAAATTGACACGTCATTTACACTTTCACTGGCTCACGCGCTGACGGGGATGGCATAATGATGAAGACGGAGTGATCGCTGTGGTATACTTGTGGTCACTGAAGGTCAATGTGTCAATGGACGTAAGATCCGTTCCGTTCAAAACACACGAAAATAATTAAATTTCAGTCACAAAATTCCATTTACGAAATTTGTTTAATCTTTTCAGCGGAAACATGTACAACCAATAAATGAGTAGAGAAACAAAATACTGAATCCGGGTTCTCAACATTGTTACTAAAGAGACAAATCCATTGTGTTAGGAAAACCATAAACACAACAACAATTTAGTATCTGTGCCACGACCGAGAGAAAGGAAATCAAAATTATTTCTTGGAAATACCGTCAACTTTTCACATATTCCACAAAAATCTCAATCATCCAGGTTTACCGGACTTCAAAGGGGACGAATGAAAATGGAGCTCATTTATGTAGATGCTACTCCCTTCTTTCAGATAGTACTAGTACCTTTGAATTAGTATGACAGACATGTATGACGTCACTTCTCCGACGTCATTGAGCGCATGGCAAGCACGTGGTTGTGTCACTCAACCCGTCACCCGACATTCCCGTCATGTCATTCTTGCGCAATAGGTGTTGAGTGTGTGCATCTATAGTCGTCAACCTGCGGCTCCTTGGTGGTTCTTGAATGGCTCTTTATAACTGGAATCGAAACATTTGAAAATTCGAAAACAAAACGCCCTGCCGGGCAACAATAGGAACGTTATTTGATTAAGTTTGTTCATTTTTGGAGTCCCAGAATCACTCTTAAATTGTTGAAATTCTAAAAATGACACCCTCGGGGCAACAATTATAATGCTATTTGATTCAATTGGTTCAATTTAGAGTCCCAGAATCACTCTTAAATTGTTGAAATTCTAAAAATGACACCCTCGGGGCAACAATAATGCTATTTGATTCCATTGGTTCAATTTAGAGTCCCAGAATCACTCTTAAATTGTTGAAATTCTAAAATCCGCTCTGCGGGGCAAAAACTTAGAGTTTCGTCAAAATATAAAAATAAGCTAGTAATTTAATTTATTATTTTCGGTGTATTATATTTGATTGCCTCTACTGCGGCTCCCATTATTATCTAATTTATTAATTTTTGGGAAATTGACTCCTTCACCAAAAAGGGTTGCCGACCCCTGCTATAGGCGATTCACATGAGGAGCATAGCATTTTCTATATGGGGGGTAAAAATACCTACAATCAAAAATCAATTTCCAAGCAAATATAGAAAAGTCCCCTCGTGTTTTGTGTCGTGCTCTGATGGCTTGCTTTGCTCCTAGGTCCCAAGGAGCTACGACATTATGGACGACAATATTACCGGAGTAATAACTCTGCATGCATCATCTGTTTCACTTTCAACTGCACGTGGTTATGAATGTCAATATGGAGGTCTCTTTGCCGACAGTTCTGAGAATCGAATCAATCATATTCTCAACGCTATCACGTCATGAACTCTGTCATTATGTCATAAAGAGGTTCGTCCTATCATCTTCGTGAAAGGTAACATCATTTGAGAAGTGGTAAGTGGTAACTCAATTACTAAGAAACACATCTCCAAGGTGTTCCAAGAAGACCATACTCTGGAGATTATGGTACACCCACGTTTAATAGTTCTTATACCAGTTTCCCATATACCAACATGAGATTTGGCTGGCTTCTTTTGACGCTGACCACTAAAAATAATAATCAAATACTAATACAATGCACAATGTATATTATATTATATTATATTATATTATATTATATTATATTATTATATATTATTTTTATATTATATTATGCATCTGGATGAATGGTAGCTGTTGGGACTGAGATTATCTTTTTATATAGGTACACTCAAACCCTCAAACCGTATTTGAACGAAACGCATTTTTGGCTGCTGGTCAGGTTCCTTAACAATCAACCCTTGTTATTACCAATGAAATCAGAGCTCACAATCCTTTTCTTTAGAATACCGCTTATTATTTGTTTGAATGTTCATTTTCGTGCCTCCCCCTCCCCCTCCCCCTGCACGCACATGATTGCGTGTGGGTCCGGGTCCTCATGCACCAGACCCGGACCACGTCTAGCTCGAGCGCTCGTCCGGCGATGAATGAAACGCGGCGTGAGTAATCTTGCGTCGCGCTCGCTCAACCACGACAAGCGATGATCGAACCACGGTCTTCCGGCTCCGGGAGAAAGCAGAGCGAACCATAGTTCACATCCGTTCCTACACAAGACACAACAAAGCGCGGAGACACATCGATTACACCGCCCTCCCGCGCGCGTTGACCGCTGCGTGCTGTGACGTTATAGGACAGTTCCTCTCAGATGCGACGTGATGATCGCCCTCCCTGGCGCAGGTCATGACCCCGCAATGACCAATCTGACGTCATGACATGGGGACGCGACACCGACCCCGGAATGTAAAGTAAGGTTCCCGTGAATCGTGTTCAAATTGCAAATCGCATCGCGGGACGAGAAGTTGCGATTTGAAGGCGATTTAATTCCAGACCACCCTCACTGCGATCGTAACTTGGTTCGACAAACGATCGACAACTCTTATGATGAGAGACTAGCATTGACTCGAATTCGTAATCGATCGACTATGACGTGTCAATGTTATTCTCCCATAAGAGTTTTCGATCGAATGTTGACAAAAGTTTGACGACCATTATAAACTTCCCTCTGTAGTTACTTCGACGCAGTCGTCGCACGGCAATCACGGCTTACTTCAACCATAGAGATTCATATACTTACAGAGAGGGGCAAGTAGATAGCCAGCCTTGGTATGATGCGATGTACATTGTCAGGGTAGATCTGAGCATGCTCAGCCACCATCTTGGAGATTATTTCAAAAATTACTTTAAAAATGGCACCCCCCTCGATTGTAATGTTGTTGGCAAGAGACTTGAATGTTACTTTGTACTAACCTTCAGTGCATACTTCACAGTAACAAACAACACAGAACAAATAAATGTACAGTAAAAACAAGATATAATATTGTAATAGTCTTCTGATTCAAGTTAAAAACGTGTTTCTAGTAAGTTTAGATTTGACAGCTCAAAGTAATTTTTTCACTGCCTTCCGAATTAATTTTCCATTTCAGTGGCAGTGAATTATTAAATATCTCCAATATGGAGAAAAAGGATCTTTCAAAATTAGTCAAGCATTAACCAGTAGTTACCCCTCTCTGTAATATATCTCTATGCTTCAACGAACCTCGACTCCAAATCGGACGTTGAGAGCCACGGGGCTGGGGAGCTCGCGAACAATTACTCACTGTAGTGATGTATTCGTAAACAAAGAGGTGACAGGGCGGGCGCGACCGTTTTATGTGGCTATTTGGAGAGGTGGCTTTATGTCATGGACACACTGAAAGAATAATGGTTCAGTAGGTACATTATTTTGATCACATTCTTTAAAGATTACGATTTTGAAAATATCAAACAGTATAAAATATTTTATTTTTAAAGGGATGCAGCCTGCCACCACGCATAAAACACCAGTGTTGTGACTTATCTAGATAAAATTATCTAGATAATTATCTAGATAATTATTTTTTATCTTTATCTTTATCTAGATAAATAATTTTCATGTTATCTTTATCTTTATCTAGATAAAAAAAATCGTTATCTTTTGTTTTTATCTAGATAAAAAATATTTATCTATTTTAATTTTAAAATACCATGTAATGTAAATCCCCATAAAAAACACTCCGTGTAAAAATACCAGCTAAGTCTCTTCAACTATAAAAAAATAGAAGAAATCGTAAAATTCAGCACTGAAAAGTAGTGATATCAAAAAATGGGCCAAGTCAAAACTTAATTTTAAAAACCAAAATATACTTGGCGCATCGTGTATATTATAGAAGTGCCAAAAATCATTGTGCCTAAATATATATAATATACCTTTAATGCCTTAAAAAACGATGGCCAAGTATATTTTGGTTTTTAAAATTAAGTTTTGACTTGGCCCATTTTTTGATATCACTACTTTTCAGTGCTGAATTTTTAGATTTCTTCTATTTTTTTATAGTTGAAGAGACTTGGCTGGTATTTTTACACGGAGTGTTTTTTATGGGGATATCACTCCTTTTTTAGATTATTCTCACAACGTGTAACACTTATCGGGGCAACAATGACTAATTTCTTTAAAAATAATAAGCAATAATAAGGTACTAAATAATGCTATTAATGATAGTACATGAAGTATAGCGAAAGCTTCGATCGAATCGGTTCAGCCGTTTTTGAGATATGGCATCTTTTCCGGTTTTCAAAATGGCGGCTGAAATAACTGAAATGATATGCATCATTATAAGCCTTCTAAATATGTAGTTATTCTAGTAAAAGATTATGAAAGTCTGATTCTTCATTATTAACGTCATTTCCGGTTTCAGTTATAGTAGATTTCTACTTCAACTATTGATATTCCATATATATGAGCGTTTGAATCATTTGGCGCTGTTTCAATCCGATCGGTCTAGCCGTTTTTGAGATATGACGTCACTTCCGGTTTCAAAATGGCGGCTTCCGGTTGGTTTTATAAAAAGGCACCTCAGACGCCAAAAGTGCTTATGTGGTAAACATTTCAGATCGATCGGCTCAGCCGTTTAGGCTGCGGTGGTGACAGCGGTGTTTGTTTCCTGACATCTGAATCAAGCTCGAAATTAAGATATTTCGCAACAATGTGATATTTTTCAATTTTGAGATCCAGTAGGCCGAAAATGCTATGTTGTTGCATACAGTAAAAGTGGTTGGTCTGCTCCTCAGTTTATATAGTCTTTTACGTTATGTTGAGTAACTGTGAGTGTACAGTACGACTTGGCTGGGTGGAGCGACCGCTCCACTAGATTAGAATTCATAATACCGGGTGGCGCAAAAAAAAATCACCCTAATTGAGACGGTTTTATATCGAAACTATTTTAGATAGGATATTGACATTTGTACACATACCTATTAGAAAACATACCAAAATGTAATATGTAAAAGTTTCAAAAACATTACTATTGTAGGAAAAAAATTACAGCTGTTCAAATTTGGTTGCCAAAATATTGATTATACGGAGCTCTAATAGCGCGCGTCCAGAAAACTTCCAATGGCCGGGATGCTGTTTCTCAAAACTACGTAAGATATCAAGCTGAAAATTTCAAATTAAATTCAAAATAGATTAAGATCGATTGTGTAAAAATTTCAATCAATATCAATTTATGTAACGAAAGTTATTGTATCTTGAAGTTGAGCATGAAAACAGAATAGTGGGGGAAAAATCACTTTTATAACGTGTGTAAAATTTAGAAATAATCTACATTATTCTGATTTTACGCTCAACTTCAAGATCACATAACTTTCGTTCAATTTATTTAAATTGAATGACATTTGTACACAATTGATCTTATATTTTCGATATATTTTGAAATTTTCAGCTAGATATCGTACGTAGTTTTGAAGAAACAGCGTCCCGGCCATTGGAAGTTTTCTGGACGCGAGCTATTTGAGCTCCGTATAATTAATTTTTTGACAACCAAAATTTGAACAGCTGTAACTTTTTTCCTACTATAGAAATGTTTTTGAAACTTGCACATATTACATTTTGGTATGTTTTCTAATATGTGTACAAATTTCAGAATCCTATTTATAATAGTTTTGACTTCTCAATCAGGGTGATTTTTTTTGCGCAACCCGGTATAGTAAGGAAAGAAGCTTAACTTAATATTATGTCTTACATTCTATTTACTTACTTAGGTACCGCATCGTTCCTACCAAAAATACTGTATCCTATCCGCCAATACTTTTCAAAACATTTGTTAGAAAATAATGTTATAATGAAATCTGTGATAGATAATGAGGCATATGCGACGTTTCCAAATTTACGCATTAGAAAATTAAAATTATAATCCCGTATAATAAAAATAGTCCCTTCCCTTTTAGTAAATTTTAATCACAGGCAGTAGGAACATCAATAATCTGGTTAGATATGCCTATAAAGTAAATGTTTATAGATACCTTATTATAATACCTATGTAAAATGAAATTAGACGAGATTTTAGAAAATTATCTTTTATCTTTTAATATTTATCTAGATAATTTTTTTTATCTTTATCTATTATCTAGATAATTTTTTAAACAATTATCTATTATCTTATCTAGATAAATTTTTGGCAGTTATCTATTATCTTTATCTAGATAAAAATAAAATTATCTAGTCACAACACTGTAAAACACGGGTCGAACCACGCAACTTACGCATGAGTGTGGCTGCCCCTCGAGTGACCTTGGTCTCGGGAGAACCCCAGTGAAGGTGGCATTGACCAGCGCCTATCTGACCTCGCCTCCTTGCCGTGGAGGCAGATGGATATTTATAGCAGGTCATTGGTCAGTTCAGTTGATGCCAAGAAGATTGCCATGATGTTGACACAGGGCTCGAACCAGGTACAGTGAAGTGGCGACGAATAGGTAAACAAGTTATTACAAATCGGATTTTTATTGATAAAATACTGGTTATTAAATTCAAAATGAATTGATTATTCCAGGAATTATTGGAAAATATGTCAACGAGTTAACAGACATATTTTAGGCATGACTTGTAATATTTTGTTAGTAGTGTGTGATCTTCCTTGATTTTCAAATTATCTTCATATTTTTTTAAAATTATTTTGTGAGTAGGTATTTTAAATTTCTCTATTCCTTTGTATATTATCTTTTATGATTGTTTATGCTATTATTGCATTAAAAAAGAAAAAGAAATACAACTTTTTTTCTTATACTTCACAGTTAAAGTTTTGAACATAAACTTAACAAAGTTTAAAGTCATCACTCCTTCCCCAAAGAAAATGGACCAGAAATGAAATACTTTATTGTACACTCTGAAAAACAAAAATTGATCGTTGAACAAATTTGAATGACTGCTGGTCATGTCCCATAACTAATCAAAGCTAGTTATTATCATTGAAATGTGAGGTCATCTATTAGAGTGAGACAATGAGATCGATTGGACTGACTTCTGATGGTGCGATCTTACATGTATCAGCCCAACAGCCTATCAGATTTATTGAAATTTGAACGATCAATTTTTGTTTGGCCAAGTGTACATTTTGATAATCAAAACGTTGTTCCTTGAGCATTTGATCCATTGTTGTGATATTTGTGAGGGTCGAAACTACGGGTTTTCCCGTGCCTTGAGAATGCTCCATGAATGCAGCATGAGTAAAATGTTTTCATTTGCTCTAAGGGTTGGTTCTTCTGGCGTGTGATTATAGAATTAAATCGGAACGCTGCATGTTATTTTGAGTTTATTCTAATCAGCTGTAGCAATTATCATGACCTGGAGAAACCCAATGAAGCGAACTATTATTATTTACGAGTCGCTCCGTGATGAAGGGGAGAAGTAAATCTATGCTGTTCCAGTGTGTTGTTGATGCAATTAATTGGTAGGAAAGATGCCAGGGCGCAGTAACATTCCTGGCCGGGCAACTATACATAAAAAAAATTAAGAATACCTACTCGAATCCTCTACTGAGTGAAACTACTTCTAGAAATTGGCCTCTAATATATTTCAAATTATCAAAAATTCGGCCATTAATTTACTAAACTAACAAACTATGCGATTTTCTTCATGGTAACAATTCTGATTGACAAATTTTATGTTTGCCAAGATCAGTTTGATCAGTTGGATTTAGTCAGTTTGACGTTTGAAGAGCCAATAGTTGAGAAAAAGAGTTTACACTATTTACACTATTATTTTATCCCGTACAATATTTTGTATTATTAATATTAACCATAAACTCTGATCACAATCATATCCAAAAAGGTGCTTCAAAATATTCTTTTCTGTATATTAAATAAACACTGTAAAATTGTAAAAAAAGAAATATATATATATATATATAATCCTTGATTTTACTAGAAGTTTGCTATATAAATCCCTTATTCCTTAAATATAAAATAAACGTAAATAGGTACTATATCTTCTTTTGTTAATGCATTGTTTTAAATAAATAAGTTGCAAATATTGAGAGATAATCATCTGAATCTGATAGAACAGCGAAAGAAAGGTGGAAACACCTAACTCCAAAGATTCCATCCAGATGACATAACACTACGATTAAGACTACAACAATGTACTTCTCAATGAACGTAATCGATTACCCTTGTGCCAATCTCCTCTGGAAAACCCTCTGAAGAAACTCGACATAGATGTTTGAGTTCTTTGAACGTCGGGCCAAGGTGTTATGCAAGTTGGGAATTCTGAGAGTCGAGGTCCGCATGGAGCGCGATGGTCGAGAGTGTGGGGGAAAGTGATCGCAAGATCGGGAGGGTGAGGAGCTTTCTATATAACCAGGCCGCTGCAGCAACACTCAAAGCAGTTGTGAATCGAGTGTCAAAGGGTGAAGTTAGTGTTGTGATCTTACATTATTTAGAAGGTAAGTGAGTGAGGATGTGGTTTCTTGGTGGTTTGTGGAGAATCGGGATTCAGAAACAGAAAGTTTACTAATATTTTATACCATTTCTTCCACAAATAAGCGGAATTTAATTTTTGATATTTCATTGAAATCGTAGATACTATTTTTAGAAGTTTTTATTAAATATGAAATTAAAAAAAAATCAAAATAATAATTTTTGTATGCACATTTTTCATTTTCATAGATATTCAGATGTTCAATTTTTAGATATTCAACCCCTCTCAATGTGTGATTTGTTGTCAAATTTGTTTTCATTCAGAGTTAATTGTGCTAAAAAGTTCGATACCCGGCTAGGGCATTGATATGTGACTTTGGTGTGATGAAAGGGCGCTGTGACAGTAGCAAATCCGCTAACAAATGGTTATTTATTAATTGAATAGGTCAGCATAAGGTCGAAGAAATTGTTAATTTAAATTCATAAAAATCCAAATTCATAAGGGACTGAGACTATTTTTTATGTTTCAATAATTTTACAAAAATCCAATGATGTTTAAACAATCATTGAAGATGATAAAACATTATTTTTTTTATTTGTGTTTTGGTACAGTGATAACATTTATTAAAATTTACTGTCAGTTTTGGAATAATCTTTTATGTTTCAATAAATGATCTTAAAGTTCATATTGCATGATCATTCGTAAAATGCAAGTAAAGCTACGCGCATTAAACCAAAATGACCATTTAAATCAAAACAAACATATCTTCTAAGCTTTAAATTCACCTTGAAGTGAGCTAGAGGTCAACGCAACAGGGTAGAAACCCTCAGTTTATCAGACCTTGAATCCTGGACCACTCAGCCTCCGCTGAGAGAAGAAGTTATTGTTTGTTGTCGAATGAAAGTGAGAAGAGATGACCGTGAAAGTGAGTTTGAAGAGAAGTTACGGTACCGAGTTCTCAGCTCAGCTGGCGACTTGGAAAGTGGGTCAGGAGACGCCCAAAGTGCGCGACCATCAAGTCGATAGACCGTGGGGGGAACCTTTCACCTTTCTTCGGCCGATGACTCCATGGATATGACAACATGAGAGTCAGGAGGAAGTCCTTGGATGGGGAATGTTTCTTGACATTGGAATGATAAAGAAAAATATATAGGAGTAGCTCCGCCTCTGAATATCACCTCTAGATATGGGAAACAACTTTTTTTTCTTTTTAGAAATGTGAACGTTTTTATTAATTTTAAGTTGTCATTAGTTCATCTTAAAGTTAGGTGAACCAGATTGTATACTTTTTCGCCTTTGTATAATCTATGGAGCCTTTTGTGTGGATTCTATTCCTCTTCTCTCGTGGCATAAAAGTATTGTACATCTTCACATTATGTAGAAAACATTTTTTTAATTGTCAGAGAAATGTTTAGTCAAATCATTGTTATATTATCTTAATTAAAGAGCTCTAAAAAGAATGTGGTAGGTAATTAAAACAATCTAATTTTAGAATAAATTCTTTGAAATGATTGTAAATATAACTTCTTTTCGTGACTTTCCTTGCACTTTCTAAAGTTGAAAATTGCACAAAGGAATCGATTGGTTAATCAACCTTTCTTCTCCGTTGCAGTTAATCGTTATTGGAAATCTCTCTGTGTGCAACAATGTCGTGCAAAGTCGTGGACACACACGAATGTCGTGGATATAGAATGATTATATGAAACTTGATTACAGTTAGTATCTTGATTAATCAGGGCAGCGTTGAGGTGTGTTTACTTCTTGGTAATCTTGGCTATGCATAACTTATTATCTGTCCACTTTCGCTAGTTGACAATGCAAAGATATTCGAGTCCTACGCATTCATTTAATTTCGCGTATTGTCGCAACAAAGGACAACAAATTTGCGTAAGTTACAATTTGTCATCTAGATTTGTCATTTCTACATAGCCGGTTTATTTTTTATCTACAGAAGTTTCTTCTATAAACTTGTTTTCTCACAGAATGGCCTAATTATAATGCCTACTTCAAACTCCAGAGGCAATTACGTTGAATTTTAATTAAAAGATGCGTAGATTTCTAGTCTGTAAACAGTTTTCATGTATTTTAAAGAAGAATGAAAGACAAATAACTGTTTACGTGCTTCATATAATCTCTGCTGCGAGCATCGCCGAGTAGAATGCTAAGAAGGTGAGAGTATTGTGGGACGACGCAACATGGAGAGATCGACGCCAGTGTAGAACAGTGGTTGGGAAGTGGCCAAAGAAACTCGCGGAGCTCAAAACATCTTCGTTTTCGAGTGGGCTAACGTTTCCCCCCATGTTAGGGTGAGAAAGTGAATGCGAAATTTATCAAATTGCGACTTATATTTGCTCACCCACCTTAACACCTCCTACATGAGTTAATGTTTAAATAATTTCATGCTCCATCAACAGCAGAAACATGATTTAGACAATCACATTATATTCTGTATTGTCAGTAGGAAGAATGTACCAGTTTGTTCATAGTTTTATTATCTGTTGTAGTGGGCTTGGTACTTAGTGCACTTGACTGCCCCCGGGTCTGATTCTATAACATTTCTCCGTATAATATCGTTTCACTGCAATGTTATTTTTGAGGAGGTTGGTAGTTTTCACGTGATATGTAAAGCGAAAATAGTTACGAAATAAGTATCTGGGTTTGATTCCAGACTTGTTTACCCGCAAATAGTTTTCATGAATCCTGAGAGTTGAGTAATTTTCCCAGTTTAGTTCCAGAATTATATAAAAATAAAATAAAACAGTGTTTAACAGTTTGGCTGCGATTTTTTGTTGTTGTTTGTTGTATTGTTCTCTATGATTAAACATTTTTCAACCCTTAAAATTTCCTTTTAAAATTATATATAATTGAACCTACAGTTCATGGCAAAATAAATGGTATTTAAATGGTAAAATGTCTGGCTATCAAATGATGTTTAAACGAGTTATCTCAACTTGTCCTCGAATGAATTAATCTTAGCAATGATTCACTTCTCTTTCTCTTGTCGCAGACTTGTGATGCGGTTGTCACTTCTCGCCGTGCTCCTATTGGTCGGCGCTTGTCGCGCGGCGGACTCCGAGACCAAGGATTGGTCCTGGGGCAACGCAGGCGACGAGGAGAAGAAGGAAGATGCTGTGGCGGAGGAATCAGACTCGCCGACCATCATTGTAATAGACGACGCCAAAGACAAGAACACAACAGAAGAAATCGAGGTATGAACGGAATCTTAATACAGAGAAATGTATTCCAAGAAGATAAGAAGAGATTTATATGATAAATTACTGAACAGAAACAATATTTAAAGCAATTCATTGTTTTCGTCATGTTTTATATAAAATTAATGAATGAAATAAATAATTTTATATAAAACATTACGAAATATCCCAAAACTTTGAATTGCTTTAATAATAATAATTGAAATTTTCGAAATCTTGTTTAGAACTATATTTATTTATTATCTTACTTGTAAAAAGTAACAACACATTTTTTGTCCTTTGATGAGCAAGTAAGATCTTTGAAATTGTATAATTTTTGTTTGTATATTTAGAAAATCAAGCAGCCGTTAAAAATTGGCAACAAATTGTTGTGTCCTGATGAGAACGTAAATAAGTTCTTTCAAAATGTGTACAAGTTTTTGTTTATTTTGAAAATCTAGCAGCTTTTAAAAATAAGTAAAATCATTATCGTGGCTCCTATAAGTTAAGGATTAAGGATCCGCGAAATCACCACATTTAAGTGGAATTTACAAAAGTGACCAAAATCAGAACAATAACACTGAGTACTTGTTCTGTTGCTAACATGACTCCTCGACGACTCCGTTGACACTTGTATTGTGACCTCCAGGGCCGCAGCTTGGGTTCCATCCGAAGCATCGGCGGCGAGCATGTGATCGACGACATCCTCGTGTCCAACCGCCAGGGCAGGAATCTGGAAGGCTTCGACGAGGTCTACGCCGACCCCAATGTCCAGCGCGCTCTGCAGTCCGGCAACGACTCGCAGGCGAGGCAGTACATCAAGGACAGACTCTGTAACCTGGGACTCATGGCGGTAAGTGTCATCGTCGACGACATCCTTGTCAGAACCAGAGGTTCACCGTGCTGCTGGCTTGATCATTAGCACGGCACTTCCTTTTGATTAATTTGACTGTTAATTTTTATTGTGATTATATTCTATATTTTTGTGTTTCTTTAATTTAATTTTTTTTGTATTTTGTTAAAATTCTTAAAATTCATAATTTTTATTATTTTTGCCTCTTGATTGATATCTCAGGATGACTTGAGGAGCGAAAATTAAATGATCTGAAAAGTATGTCTACGCAACAGTGTTACATAAAGCAATACAACCATCACAATTATTGCGTAGCGAACTTTCGCGGATGTCACGCGCGTGATATAACATTGGATATTAGAGTCACGTGTTGTAAATGTCTATACCTTGAAGGTGTAGGCCAAATCACTGAACTTCTTCCTTCTCAATGCCTTGTGTAATGTTTGCAATTGTTCTGACAAGACGCTTCTACTTGCAGTGCGACGACATCGAGATCGACGCCAAGGGAACCTCCTACATCAACCCCGACGAGGTCATCTATGCCCAGCCGGTCGCTATCAAGCCCGTGGGTCACCCTCTCCCCGCCGTCGCCGTCCGCGGACCTTCTCACGGTCACGCTCTTCGTCCTCCATACCCCGGCTATGACGGTCCCCGCCCAGGATACAACGGTCCCCGACCTGGATACGACGGTCCCCGTCCAGGCTATGACGGTCCCCGACCTGGATATGACGGTCCCCGACCTGGCCGACCATCGGGCCCTGGCTACCTCACCGGACCTCGACCACCACTTGGGCCCATCTACGGCGCGGCTAGACCAGTCGCACCCCCAGTGTACGAACCAATCGAGGTCGACGGTTTCCCCTCTGGACCGGGCCCCTTGAACCATCACAGCAAGAAGCCGGTGGAGGTCGTCGTCAACGCTCAGCAAGGACTCCAGCAGCATGTTCATCATCACTTCCACCACGACGCTGACGGCAAGCCCGGCGTGGGCGGCGCAGGACTGGGAGGCTCCGCTGGGGTGTACGGGGGAGGCGTGGGACCGGCGACGTTCGGTGGAGCCGGCTATGGAGGCGGTGCGACGGTGCTAGGAGGACAGGGAGGTTTCGTCGGAGGCAACGGAGTCTATGGAGGCGTCGGACCCAATGCGCCGTTCTACAAGAAGGAGCTCAATTTGAGGAATCCGTCGTCACTTACTGGTGAGTAAAACAAAACACTGAATTAAACAACAATGCACTATGAATTCATTAAAATAAACAACAAAAATAATCAAAATTAATACGACATTCTAGTTTGAAACGTTGACAAAAATTTCCTTTTCGCATCAAAACTTTGAAATTGATGTTTTTCTGTCAAGAAAGTTTGGCATTTCACAAATTAATTGTGGTTTATCAATTAGATTCAATTTAAAATACGCCGAAATATCGACAAAAATTTATTTGATACGAATGTCGTTTTACTATTTGGCGATAACAGTGGTGAAAAGTGAAAAGTTGAGTCATCGAGCACGTATTGAGGAAATGATTGCTTGGTTATAAAGATGGATGTTTGTTCTGCTCCAGGCAACGGCTTGACTCAAGCGAGCACCACCTACGCCAACAACTACCCCAGCTACGAGTCACCCCGCGCCGACTCCGACTGCGTGTGCATCCCCTACGACCAGTGTCCGACGTTCGCTCGCAAGGAGGACGGCCAGTCGCTGATCGACCCTCGCAACAACCCCGACAAGAACATCGACGCCATCACCCTCGAGGACGTCGTCGTCATCACCGACGCCAACGGCACGGTCATCAAGCGCGAGCACAAGGAGGCAGATGAGGAGGCGGAGGAGAAGACCAGGAGGCGCAGGGATGCGGAGGATGATGACAAAGTTCAACCGGTAAGCAGCTCAAATCCGACATAACTTATTACATTTCAAATCACTATTGGGGCCTCTTGTTGGGGTCAATGCTATCTTCCATCAAAATACTTGTCGATTTACTTGCATTTCTATCGAAGAAAAACTGTGATTATATGACTTTGAAACAATAACAACCTCTCTCCTAATTCCCCCTAATTACTGCTTTTTGTTGCTTTCGTAATAATAAAACCCGCTTTAACCATCCATGCTTACATTAATGGAAGCAGTATTACAGAGACGTAAGTGTAAAACCAACAAAGAATACGGTAGTTGTACTTCGTTGTACTAACAGCCTATTACACTTACGCCCCTTAAATACTATCAGTGACAGCTAACTAATGGTATCTGCGCTTTCAGAGTGTGAAGGTAGGTACAAAAGGTGCACATCAAGGTTTATTTAGAATTTGGTTAGAAACGAAACTTGTAGATCAAAATAATTGACTCATAACAATGTATAAATAATATTCTGGTGATTGTAGCTGACAGACACTACAGGAGGAAAGAGATGACACTATACGCTGCACACATGCAAGAGAGAGAGAAACATATTATTACACATCTTGACTGACTGCATGGAGCATGGACCTGACGACAAACGACTTGACGTAATATAAAGATGAAGATCTATCATCATGATGATTGAATGATTAGCTATGACTTGTTCATCTTTATGAATCAAATCATTTTAACATCGAAATCTCTTCAATTATAATAATATATTTGTGGTAAATCCCTTCCATAACTCCTTGTTCACGGTAATCCTCTAACTTCCTTCACATAATCATCAATCACCTCATCTCATGTCGTCATCATCTGGTGCACTCGTATGTTGGAATCAAATGGTTGTACAAATCGTCGTCGTCATCGTCAGAACTCAGAAGTTAGGGTTGCGGAGTAGTTTAGTTAGTCACATCTGTCGTAGTTGTAGTTGTAGTTGCGTCGTCTTCTAACGGGCACACCGGTCACTCTAATCGCCTCCTCACAACACGCCTGGGGCTGTAGTTGCGGTAACTCCCCCTCCCCCTCCCCCTCCTCCTCCTGGTGGCATGGCAACTCATAGTAAGGAGTCATGCTATCATTGTTTTTCCGCAGCGTTTTAGACTGGGCGGATACGGCGGGGGAGGGGGTGGCGGAGGCGGAGGCGGCAACTATCCCGACCTCAGGATCAAGCCGACCTTCGGCGTGTCGTTCGGCCTCCCCCAGGCCGGCGGTTATCCCTTGAACCCGTTCGGCACCTATCCCGCCCTGAATCCCTACGGCGGCTCGATCGGGGGTTTGGGCGGCTTGAACCTCGGCCCGGTGTCCGTCAACCCTCTGGTCTCCGTGCAAGTCACCAAGAACGATGACGGCGATAAGATCATCAAACCTCTTGTCAACTTGCACGTGACGCCTAACGCGGGGTTGTTCCACAAGCTAGGGAGTTTGTTGCACAGTTTCAAGGGATATGGAGGTTACGGCCACGGACATGGATATGGTCACGGACATCCTCACTTCATCAAACATCAACATAATCATAATCATCTTCATCGTTATCCTAATCATCACGGGCCTCCACCGCACTTCCATGGGCCGCATCATCACCACGGGCCCCCTCATCACGGGCCCCCTCATCATTACGAACTTCCTCATCACGGGCCCCCTCATCACGGGCCTCCTCATCATTACGAACACGAACCTCCTCATTATATCAGCCCCGAACCACCGGGCCCAATCCACTACGGGCCCAGACCCCCGTTCCGCCCACCAAACTATTACGATTATCGCACTCCTAACGAGATCCCCCAAGAGAGTAACATCGTCGTCGGCGACGGGCTCGCGTCGGAGGGTGGTTTCCGACCGATGCAAGTCAACGACGGCGACGACGATGCCTACAACGGTCCTCTCAACTCCTACCAAGAGTATTATCGGAATGCGAGGAACTTGAACACGACGCACACGCTGGCGCCGGCCGTGCGTGGCCAGGTGCAGTTTCCGAACGACCGCGTAAGACGCGACGTTGACGCGGCTGAGGAGGTAAGACGTGACTGACGGACGGACTGACAGGTACTGACTTGACGTTAATACTTAGCATGGGGTGTTGTGGTCATGCTAGGAGCAATACGGGATAACTCTACAGTAAACTCACTAAAACGCCAACGGTCTAGTTTTAAGAATAGTATTTCACTCAATAATTTATAGTTTTTACTTCATTTCAATTTTTTAAAGTTCTACCAAATTGTCTTTACTAAATTATAATTTTTTGCTCGTCGAATTTGACAAATATAAAAAAAAATATGACGAACTGATTTGGCATTGCCTGTTGTCTCGCTCAAAGGTACTTGAACATTTTTAGAGGAACAAATTTGCAATAATTGTGACATCAAAGTAATGAAAATTGTATCTAAAATCGAGTTTTATCAAGGTAATTTTTAGTTTCATTCAAAAGTTTCTCTTCATGGCTGTTCAAACATTTTCGCTGAGTTAAACCCGTCTTGCAAATAGCATGAAATATGGTGAAATAGTTTAGAAAATGATCCAAAGACAACTGACTCAGCCCACCGACTTCTAACCTTCCAGTCATTTGCTCACTGCTTCAAGACAATAGTGGTCTAATTGTTGAAGAACTTTCCACCATTTAGTGACGAATACTCTGCTTCCTTCGTCGCTGATAACTTACAACCACGCTTTGGTGATCTCACTGTATGCAAATCAAGGCGTAACAAAGAAGTTGTCACTTGGTGAAAGTATTGTGTGTTACTCGTCACTTGTAACCTATGACAACCTTACACTCTAATGTAATATGCTAAACAGTGGTGACAGAGAAAACAAAACAGTTGATCTTAAAAACGGTAGATTGCACTGCACATATTAATTACTAGGAAAACGCTCAGTGTAACGCGTTGATGAGCGAGCACAGAACATGCAACATCCCCATAGTAACGATGCACGACACGGCACAAGACGATTTTCTCTGCAATTTTTCAATCTCCATAATACTCTGGATGAATAACAGATCCATTGTGTCGTGAAGTCTTACCTACATACCTTCTCCAGAAATCTCTTATGACATCCCATACTAAACTCGTAAAATTACAATTGATAAATACAATTGATAAATTGATAAATACTGATTGGGCTTACAATATGTAAAATTTAATATTAAGTTGGTCTTGATCACCATGACCAATCAGAAGACATTATTTAAACTTAAACCAATTAGAGGATTTGGCCTTCGTACTGCATCCGATTTTATGCGCTTGCTCAAAAATGCTTTCATTTTACTGTACATTGTGGATAGCTTGGCTGCTCTACAGGCCTTGCCTTGGAACAGAAGCTTAAAGAAGGCAGGGATGACAATTTAGTATACATTTTTCAAGATTATGGAATAAAATGACCTTAAAATGACAAAACTTTTGAAAATAACGAGAGATTAGACTGAAAATTGGCAAAAATGCCTAAAATGTTGGTACCAATGACCACGCGAAGTTTTAAGTTGATCGGTCAATCTGTTCTAGTTTAAATGTCAAAAATCACATGATTTTTTTTTTAAATTTGAACCAATAGGAGGATTTGGCTGAAAATTTTTATGATTGGGTACAATGTTGGTTGCAATGTTTTTGCTAAATTTCAAATTGATCAAAGCAACCAATCGAAAGACAATTTTTTTAAAATTTGAACCAATCACGGGCGCATAGAGTACGTTAGTATGTGTACAAAATTTCAGATCGATTGCTTGAGCGGTTTGACCTGGGCTGTGACCACAAAAAAAAAAACAAAAAAAAAACAAACACACAGAGAAAGTGCCATAAGAGTACCGTGGTGACGCTCGCTACGCTCGCTCAATTAAAAGAAGTAGATAATCAATTTATTAATAAATGAGGTTAATTTTAAACAAATTTATTAATCAAGTAATCAATCACCCATTGGCAGCAACTTTCTAATCAAATAATTACTGGTAAATCCGTTGTCAAAATATTAACATCCTAACATCATATTTCACACAAATTGATCAAATAAATAATAGGTGGAATACAAATATTCTTGTAAATATGGTTACAAAAAGATGTTTCACTTCTAGAAAAACTGCTTTCATGTTAGATGTCGATTAAAATCTACATGATTCAGCTTCATTTCTTGAAGTAATGGAGCTATTTCATGTGGGTTCTATTCCACTTCTCTCGTGGATGAAGGTAGTTGGTTGATTGCCTTTGTAAATATATGATTATAAATAAGTTGAACTTCTTCTGTTACCTGGGACCTCGTTGTGCAGCCGAACATCGAACTAACATCCCTCAACATGTTTCAGAGGCAAGCAGGAGGTCGTTGTGGTCCCCGTCATGTCTGTTGCCGTCGCAGCGCCCTCATCAACCGTCCCGGCCTCGGCGGCCTGCAGCCCGGATACCTCAACACCAACAACCAGGGCGTCTACAACCAGAACCAGGGCGTCTACAACCAGAAGCAGGGCGTCTACAACCAGGGCGCCTTCCAGGGCAACCAGGGTGGCAACCAGGGAGCGTTCCTAGGCAACCAGGGTGTCAACCAAGGAGGATTCCTAACCGGGAATCAAGGAGTCAACCAAGGAGGATTCCTAGCTGGGAATCAAGGAGTTAACCAAGGAGGATTCCTTGCCGGGAATCAAGGAGTCAGCCAAGGAGGATTCCTAGCCGGGAATCAAGGAGTCTATAACCAGGGCTTCCTGGGTGGAAATCAACAGCAGTGTGGAAAGCGACATGCGCAGGGAATCAACGGACGCATCAAGAACCCGGTCTACGTTGACGGAGACAGCGAGTTCGGTAAGAAGACTTTCTTTCACATTAATCGAGAATGTAGTGACGTGAAAGATGTTTTACGACTTGTGGATGGAAGGGTTTGAGTTGTGTTGTCTTGTTTCGCAGGCGAGTACCCATGGCAGGCGGCCATCTTGAAGAAGGACAGTCAAGAGAGCGTGTACGTGTGCGGCGGCACTCTGATCGACAACCTCCACGTCATCACGGCGGCTCACTGCATCAAAACGTGAGTTACACAAGTTATTGCTCAGGTGGCTCAACCATACTGTCGTCGAAAACTAGATTATTGACATTTTGAACCTACTCTTTGAAATTTCGTTCGTCAAACATTATCTTTGAGTTTTCAATCCCCTCTTTTACTTTGAGGACTTTTGACGACTTATAGATGTTAAAGTAGCAATACCACACGAAATGGAGCCTTTTTATATACGTATTATATTACCCTTCTCTCGTGTTGCAATTAGTATTAATGAGACACACTCGTCAGAAATATGTATGTTTGCCGCCTCCGCTGACATCGCCCTCCCCTCTGCTCCCCCAGCTACCAAGGCCACGACCTTCGCGTGCGCCTGGGCGAGTGGGACGTGAACCACGACGTGGAGTTCTACCCGTACGAGGAGCGCGACGTGGCGGCGGTGCACATCCACCCCGAGTTCTACGCCGGCACGCTCCTGAACGACCTGGCAGTGCTGCGGCTCGCTAAGCCCGTGGACACTCAACGGGCACCACACATATCCGCGGCGTGTCTTCCGGACCCCAGGACAGACTACTCGGGACAGAGGTGCTGGACCACCGGATGGGGCAAGGACGCCTTCGGGGACTACGGCAAATACCAGAACATCCTTAAGGTAATGCCCGCTTCTTCGTTGATGCAGATCTATAAAATCAATGCAATTTGGGAAGAAAACATGCTTGTGACGATCCTCTTAGTATCTCCAAACGAATTAACTTGACTTTCATTTGTTCCGCATAGTTTTAGGACCAGTTTCACCAATCTTTATATAATTATTATTAGTCTTTAAAGAACATTTTGCGTTTAAAAAACCTGGAAGATGCCAATTTTTACTATATTTAAAAAGAAATCACGTAAAAAGTAAGCTTGCATTTTGGAGACTGAAGAACTTTTTTAACAAACAAACCAGATCAGTACAGTGATTGGTGTTTCCCAAAGTCGTGCTACTTGAATGGGCCCTGTCATCTGCTAGCACAGTCCTGCAGGACATCATGGCCACGTGAAGTGTAACACGCGATGTAATGTTGCAGGAGGTTGACGTCCCCGTGGTCTCGCATCATCAGTGTCAGTCTCAGCTGCAGCAGACGCGACTCGGATACGAGTACAGACTCCACTCCGGCATGATCTGTGCGGGAGGAGAGGAGGGCAAGGATGCCTGCAAGGTGAGCCTTCATTCAACAACATTCCTTGCAAAATATCACCTACTTCGGTGGGTCAGCTTCAGACTGCAGAGTTTAGGCAAAGATATTATGCAAACATCCGGTTATTCATTAAATCTATATGGTTTAGGCAGGCGCGTAGGAAGGGGGGGGGGGGGGGGGGGGGGGGGGGGGGAGTGGAGGGAAAATCCCCCCCCCCCTCTGATTCAATACCCCTCCCTATGTTCATACATTTATATGTCAAGATAAAAATATGCTTAAAAAGTGTTAAAATCGCGTAGAAATGCACCAAATTCATGACTGAAATTCAAAAAAAAATACGGGGCTGAGCACCCGGACTCGCATTTTGCTGGGGGACCCTCCCCCCTAACCCCCCATTGTCTTCGTAGACACTAGTATTTCCAGCTCAAGTTCTTGTACAATATTACCCCCCCCCCCCCCCCCCCCCCCCCCTTGCAAATTTAGTTCCTACGCGCCTGGGTTTTTTAGGTGCTTTGGTTTGGAGATAGCAAACAGAACAGTAGGTTTGCTCGTAAAATTAAGACAGTTTTTGGCTAGAGCACATTGGACTTCCATGATCTATAAAATACAATAGAAGCTCGTCACTTTCTTGTCAAGCTGCGACCGTTTATTGACTTTCCATATCCCTTCGCCTTATACTATTGCCATTGTTGATGTATAGAATCGCATCAAACTGGACTTTTCAAAAGAGCTGAATGTGTCCCACGGAAAACAATGTTCACTCACATAACACAGTATTCAAACTTCTTAAGTCATAAATGTATTTTTCCTTTTCGTCAAATACAGTTAGAACAATATCTAAAATATTATCTGATGGAAAAGTAATCAGAGGGTTTTTCTACAATTTATAAAAAAAAATCTCTCTAGTTTCGCCCCATTCTGACTCCGACGACGTTGCCTATGACAATATTAGTGTCTCCCAATGTTCTTGACCTTGAACGTCGTGTTCCAGGGTGACGGCGGCGGTCCCATGGTGTGCGAGCACGGCGGCACCTGGCAGGTGGTCGGCGTCGTCAGCTGGGGCATCGGATGCGGCCAGTACGGTGTTCCTGGCGTCTACGTGAAGGTGGCGCACTATCTCGACTGGATCCGACAGATCACACAGACCTTCTAACTCTCATCCTACTCACACACGACAAGAGTTTCAGCCAGAAGCTCTTCAAGTCCGCCGTCATTCCAGAGTTTATTGTGTTTTGTGGAGGTCTATTCCTGAAATAGTTATCACGTAATTAACTAAAAACTAGACTCGAGAGAAGAGGAAAGTAACCATCAGAAATTTGCTCCGTTTTAAGCGTAAAAACGCTAAAAAAATAGCTCTTTTGTGTGGATAATCCCCTTCTCTAGAGCTGTAAAGTTTGTTTGATTATGGAGAGATTAGCATCCCTCTTGACAATTAGAATTAGAATTGTGATGTGGTAACTAATTCGGGAATAGGTATTCTGATGTGATACTCAGCAGTAGGAGCTACATACAAATATAACTCATTTTAAATTACTAAACAAGTATTTCCGACTCGATTTGAGTGAAATGAAAAATGTAAGTACAGATTAGCTAAAGATGTAGGTTAGTGATATAGTGTTAGTTCCATTGAAGACTGTTGTACGTTTTGCTTCGAAGTGCAGAGCGTAGGAGTGTATTGATTTTAACATACGTCATAGATCATTATATTGTTACTCAATTATTTATTCATTCATCCATCATCGCCATTGTTTCAACACCTGCTTTAGCTTTCTTGACCACGCATTTGACGAGCTACTGTGAAGAAATTCAATTGCCTGAGCAAGAAAGCTTCAGATCAAAAGTAAAGCATATTTCATGCAAATTAATACTCTAGGATAAGTCCTCATTACATGTTGCAACATTTTGTTAATTAATATTATTCGATACATTACTAAAATCTAATGAAATGTCTGCTGATTCAGCAAGAAGATTGTTGGTGTAATGTGACATGTGAAATATTGTGACAATAAAGTAGATTTTGTAATGAAATCGATCAAGTTGTATTTATTATCAATGAAGCCACGGATATTATAAATATAAATATTCCATAGACTGTTTCCCAACGAAATTGATTGCGAAATGGACCACTGTCCGCATTTTGTGCGCAGATGAAAACCGAACATCCTTCCCTTCCCGCACATTTCAAATATCACTGCACACAATACGCACACTGCACAGCAGCAGGCAGACCCCAGTAGGCCGTGACCAGTGAATTTAAAGTGAGGTTATGTCAGTGATGTGCTAGGGGTGTTAGGGAATAAATTGCACTTTTTACTTACTTTTACATACTTTAGATTGATTAAAACAATTGTGTGTTATACTATTCTGAAATGCCAATCAAATATATTGGACGTACAACAAACTTTTCGGGTAAAACCTTTTGGGAAATAGTCGGAAACCTTAAAAACTTTGGTGTTGGAAGGATTGTAGTTCGGAGCTCTTTTGAGAGATATCCAGAACCCAGTTATTTGAAGATATGTAAAGTGGAGACCCTTCCAAACGAGGTAAAATAGCTTTTACTTTAGTATTCTGAAGTTTCGTCAGGTGCTAGTGTATGGAGGTTTTTCGCCCTATCATTTCAGGAGACTCGAAAAGTACGCGTCTTCGTTGAGAAAGTATTTCGAGGACGCAAATATCCGAAGCTTGCTGAAATTTGTAGCACTTCATACAAAGCAGATTACAGACTCATCCCCAAACACGAAGAAGAGGCTTACTGCAAATGCGAAGTACCACTTCAACCAATCAAAGTGTTGCCAGAATCTATACCTTTCCCACCACTTCTGAAAGTAAGTTTTCTTAAGGTTTTGAATTAGGTAGGTACCTACCTATACTATTTATTGCTATATCAAGCTACAGTAATATTATTATTCTTTAGGAGCTGATCGTAAGAGACCAACAAGCCAAGTCCCAGCCCAACAACAATGACTTATCGTTGCGACTAAATTATCGAAGAGGTAGAGACAACTTTGTGAGAAAAGCCGATGAAGAACATCAGCCTAACGTAGAGATGAACATTGGTCTTGGAAAACCAGCTAGTCCAAAGCTGTATAAAGATGTTCTTCAATAGTTACCTAAGTAAGCTGTATTATTATGAGGCCCTATTCACATACTCTGGTCTGGCGGTTTCTCAATGTTAGATCATAGTTAACAAGGGATAATAACAGATTTATTTCTCCAATGATTTATCGTGATTGAGTGTTATGCATAACTATAAGTTATGGCACTCTCTAACCTGGGCATTGTGAATGGGACCTCTGAGGCTCTGGTGTAAACCGGGTCACCAGTTTTTAACAATTACCCATCTATGGATGTATTTTACATTCAGAATCACGCTTGCAACTCGAAATACAAGACACTAAAATTAATCGGTCCAAGCTCGGAGTAAAGTGTACACTCAGTGATTCGATTTACCATCTTGTATTTATACTTGATAGTCTACAATAACAAACTTAAACATTAGCTTAGCATGTAGGTAAACAAAGAATAAATCAAAATTAAATAATTGTGGAGTATTCAGAGTTTTATTTTTAATTTAAGTTGCCATTGTTGACTGATTGCTGACAAAACTATTGCAGCCATATATTTCTGGTAGATATTTCATTCTTACACAGTGTTAAGTAATTTTATGTTAGTAATAAAAGAAGTAGCATTGCTCGAAGGACAGTCGATCTCCAGTGAATTTAGGTGCGTAGTTGTAGATGAGGGCTTCTTGCTCCGCCGCGAGGTTAGGAAACGAGTGGGTGTTTTTACGAGCTGAAACAGTTGAAAGATTTGGGATATTGATTTAGATTTTGTGATGATTATTCGTGCACTGAAGCCCCACTCCATAGCCCAGCCACCATTGCATTCGCCACAATGTTGGTCACCCACAGTCTTTTACAATTCTCAGTGCCTCTGAGAGTATCATTATAAATCTCTAATTTTGTAGCCAATGAAGAATTTTTTTAGGGAACAATAATCTTTAAAACAAAGAATAGTATTATATTTTAGGACTAGGTACCTATATGCCTTTATAATTCAAAATTTAGCAAGGTACTACGTTGGAATTAATCCAGGAAATATGGTTTGGTAAGACGTGTATTTGAGGAAGGGATTGCAGTGGGATTAAGTCTAGTCGAGTGCGAAGACATCTGGATTGAAATGATCAAGGAAGGAGGACCTGTTGAAGAGAGACGGAAGGTGGAGTGTGATCAGAGCCGAGAGTGTGTGTAGGACAGAGCAGAGTGGAGGAACTTGTGGATCTATAAGAAGAAGAGACGCTTGTAGTTTCCACAAGTCCTCGCTCGATACTATAAAACATCTTAGAACGCTATGAGTTTACCTTCACTGACGAAGAAGTCCGCAAAGTATTGTGTCACCATGGTGGCCTCCTTGGAATGCGGGATGTTCTTGTTTGCCTTGAACTCGTAAGTGTTCTTCTCCGGATGGAACTGCGTTCCGTAAAACGGCATCGTCCGAGACTCGATGGTCGATATGAACTCGATGCCGTCTGCATCTGTGTTGACGGACATCACTTGCCAGTCCCGGTCCATTCCCAGCGATGCTAGCGTCTGAGGAGATCAGTAGAACGTCACCACATCGAATGCATTGGATCTAGAATATTTTATTTGCCGATGATTTCCGTACCTCCTCCGTGACACACAATGTATGAAAGTTTGAGGTGACATTCTGATTGGATAAGATGTCGACTATTCCTGGAGAAGCGTCCTGGAACATTTTACTGCTGGCATAATCTGCAAAGTAGAACATTTTAATAATTTATAACTGGTAGGTATATAGTAATCACATGGAGTAACAGAGAAACATCTTTCGCTCTTTCATCGCAGTATTGAACATTTAAAACTATTTACAATATTAATTTTTAATTAGTGTACTCTAGAATGAATAATGACATAAGGATTGGCTTCAAAGATGAATAAAATAATCTATGTTTTCTTGGCATCATACACAAGTTACAATCTGTAAATTATTCTTTTGTAGGTAATCACTTCATTCATCAATGAGATTAATTCAAGTGGTTGACTGCATAGATTGTGCAATTGCTATGAATTCAAAATAGTTTAAATAGGTACCTATTTTTTTATTAATATTTCAATAAAGTAATTGGCCATTTATTATTGGCTGAAGTTTCCGACCTGGTTTGAACCTGAGCGGCAAGGATACATTGGTCGAGTAACAGCTGGTCCGCAGCTCTCGTCCCGCTGCGACGTAAGCCATGAGCTCATAGCCGAGACACGTGCCCCACACCGGGAAGTAGTCTCCCTGTTCGTTCAACTCCTTGGCCAGATCGAGGAGGATCTTCCCAGTTTCACCGTAGCCGGCCGTGTTGTTGAACCAAACCGCTCCTCCAGGCAGCAGCACTCTGCGACAATCATTTTGGTATGTTATTCAAGTCCAGCTCTAATAGTAGTAAAGTTCATTCACGATTAGAATTGCAAGCCGTAATGGCGGTTTGTACTACCGTAGTCAAGTAAACGTATACCTAAACATGTAAATATCAATATAATAATCAAAAAATGTGTATAATACGGCTGTAGATAAAAATAAATCAATTTTATTGAATTTTTATAATATTTACTACTATTAAAAATTGTGTATTTGACATAATTTATACAATTTCAATAATACAAAGAAGAAAGTCTTGCCATTGACAGGGCAGTGTTCAAGTGACTGACCAATGAACGACATGATCGACTAAAACGTCAGTGATATTCTTATCGTGAACGAACTTTAGTACTGTACCTACCTAAATTTAGTCAATTCTGTTTAAGATTGCTATTTTTCAAACAAACATAATTTCCATTTTGCATTGTTCATTTTTAAATCGAACTTATTATGCAATAGTAGGTAGGTTAGTAAAAAAAGTGTAAAATAATATTTTAAAATGGATGAATAATTCTGTACATACCCATTGACGTGACTGAGAAGGTCCCTGTAATATGCCTCATCTTGTCCGATGAATATCGGCACCGCTCGACCGCCCCCTCCCTCCACGAACTTCACGTAAGAAGCAGCAATGTAGCTGGTGTAATTGTCCGGGTAGATGTCTGCGATTGTTAGCGATGGCTCTTGCGAGAGTATTCCTGGAATTAGCGAATCAAGTGGATAACTTGACTAATGTGTAAAGAGCTGGCAATTGTCTAAAACCTCCTTCTTACGCATGACGTTTGATTTTTCTTATCTTCTCCTTTGTTTTAGAATTATACTCAACTATTTTTCATCATTTTACATACATTTAACTTATATTTTCATCTAAATAGATCATTTTTTTGATCAAACACTGGTTCCAAAACATTTGGGCCGGATCAAATAATGGATATTATATGAGGTTGACAATGAAAAGAAGAAGCCATGGAAAGCAACAAGTAGAATATTAATAGCCAGACTTTATCAGATGCTAATCTTTGTCATCATTGCTATTTTAAATATTGCATATTATTTGATTTTATCATTTTAAATGCAATTTAAATGTAATATATTGGTATGTTTAAAACAAACAATGCACTTACCAATGATTGGTCTGTTATTTAAGGTTGCCTTCTTGATCTCCGAGTGCCGATTGATAACTTGATAGGAATGTACTTGCAAAGAGCAGACCCACAACAGGGAAATAATTAATGCATAGCTCTTGTCCATTATTTATATTACAGTTATTTGAGTAATGACTAATGACAGAGATGTGACAGCTTGTAACTGTTCTTAGTTCAAGAACATTGAGTTTAAAGATCAAAATGGACTATCTTATCTATTTATAGTTAATGATTTTTCCATTAATTACACATAAATATTACACATGTTCAGTGTGACCCACTCAACAACCAATCAGCATTGCTTACATGGTTGCCATGACAACCCTTGACATGCAACACAAAACCATAGCTTACTGAATAGTTTATCTCCCCATTTGCAGCTGTCCTTGGGGAAATAATCAATATTCCACCCTACATAGCAGGTGTACATGCCAACCAGCATAGTATACACCACCATAGTATACTTTTAAACAATGGATATTTAGAACTGTCTGTCAGTAGGTTATTCCTAAGTGAGTGCTCAAACACTGTACACATGTGTACATTGTTGTTAGGTATATCGGCAGTGTTGAGCACCTTGTTTGGTGCGAATAAAGTGGGTCACGGTCCTGGATGTTGGTGACTTGATGAAGATGAATCGGTACATTACTCTGAACCAACTGGGCGACGGAACCTACGGCTCTGTCGTTCTTGGTCAGAGGGTGGACACTGGGGAGAAGGTTGCCATCAAGAGGTAAAACATGTTTATTGCAAAACACGTCAATTGTAGATTGTTTGATTGTTACTTCAGTTCATTTTGTTTCCTTGGATTATTTTGTCATATTATTTTACTACTTTGCAAAATGTCATTTGGCTACCTATTACTATTTTTACTGTAATACTGGTAAAGTACTTGTGTGTTACCTACTTTACAAAATTAAATTTTTTTGGAACAGGATGAAGAGAAAGTATTATTCGTGGGACGAGGCGATGAATCTCCGAGAAGTTAAGGTAGGTAACTACTGTTTACAACTTAAAATGACAATGTAAGCATTATTTATATTATATTGTTATTGTAAATATTAATACTGTTGTTAAAATTATTCCATTAATTGTCAACTAATCATTACAGTCACTGAAAAAGCTGAGCCATGCCAACGTCGTAAAACTAAAGGAGGTCATCCGAGAGAACGACAACCTGTTCTTTGTTTTCGAATATATGAAGGAGAACTTGTACCAACTGATGAAAGACAGGTAAACATTATTTTTATCTTGTTTTATTTCATACAAAAGTCAATTCTTGGAAAATAAAGTTATTGTTACCAGTTAATAATTATTTGTTAAGTATACTGCTACCTGTCAAAGCCAGTTTGTGTCTATTGTTTGATAAAGTTAACAAACCCCAAAAGAATTGTTAATTTCATTTAAGGGCCATTTCTATAATGTGACTTTTCTTGTTTTTCCAGAGAAAAGTTGTTTCCCGAGCCAATCATACGCAACATGTTGTACCAAGTGCTGCAAGGTCTGGCGTTCATGCACCGCAATGGTTTCTTCCACCGAGACATGAAACCTGAGAATCTACTGTGCATGGGCCCCGACCTCGTGAAGATAGCGGACTTTGGACTAGCACGAGAGATCAGATCACGGCCTCCCTATACTGATTACGTCTCTACAAGATGGTGAGAGCTTTTCCAGCATTTATTTTTAAGTAATATAATGTAAAATAGTATATGTAGTTAATAAAACAGATACATATTTCTATAGATAAAGAAACAAAAACTAGATAATATTAGCACCTACCTACCTATTTGGAGTTTATGCACTTTTTCTGTTTGACATTCTAGGTAGAGGTAAGTAGAAAATGTATTCTCAACAAAAATGTGAAATCAAATTAAAGAAAAATTTACTCTAAAATTTGAACACTCTTTATTTGTTATATTGACAAATTTATTGAATTTGATTATTGATCAAATGTATGTATCAGAACAGTGTGAGTTGTGTGCAGTCGGGAGTGGGGAGATCGGAATGGTTTAGTATTAGTGAAGGGCTTCGGCAAGGGAGTGTGTTGTCACCAACACTGTTCATCATAGTAATGGACGAGTTGTTGAAGAAAGCAGAGCCGAATGAGGGGATCGATACTCAAACGTTGATTTATGCGGATGATGTGGTGGTGTGGGGAAAAACTAGGGAGGAAGTGCAGTTAAAGATTGATAAGTGGAGTGAAGAGACAGAGAAGATGGGTTTGAGAATAAGCGAAGAGAAGAGTGAAGTAATGACAATGGATAGAAAGAAGCTTAAACACGGTCATGCTAGGATCAAGCTTGGAGAGGGATGGTTGAAGGAGGTGGAAGAGTTTAAGTATCTGGGTAGCCTGCTCACCAACAAGGCTAAAGTAGACAGAGAAATACAAGAAAGAAGAAAGAAAGCAGAGGCATTTTATCAAGCAGTGAGGAAGTTGCTGTGGAATGAGAAGTTTCCACAAGTCTGCAAGATCATTATGTACAAGATGTATTTCCTGCCAATTCTAACATATGGGGCAGTGACGTGGTCAGCAGGTGGAAAGGAAATGAATCAGCTACAGGCAGCTGAGATGAAGTTTTTGAGGAGTGTGAAGGGGGTGACAAGAATGGATAGGATCCAAAGTAGGAAGATAAGAAAAGAGCTTGGGGTTGAAAGATTGGTGTTCAAGCTGGGAAGAGAGAGGCTTAGGTGGTTCGGCCACATGAAGAGGATGGGAACCGATAGAGTGCCAAGGCGGGTGTTTGAAGCGGCTACAGGGGGAACTCGGAGAGTGGGGCGACCAAGAGACAGGTGGATTGGATTGATCAAGGAGGATGTGTTGGAGAGAGGAGGAAGGTGGAGTGAGTTGGAGGCTGAGAGACAGTGGGAGGACAGAACATGGTGGAAGGAATTTGTGGAACAATTAGAAGTGGAAGAAGAAGAGGAGGAAGAAGAGGCGGAAACGCCAGGCGTGGCCAGCCGGTTTCCAGGAGTCCTGCGGCCCTAGTGTTGGTGGGAATACCCACCCCCTGACCCATTAAATTGGAAGCAGCAACATCAGCGAGCCCAATGAACAGGGCAGCGGCAGCAGCGAGCCACATGAACAGGACAGCGGCAGCAGCAACATCAGCGAGCCACATGAACAGGGCAGCGGCAGCAGCGACATCAGCGAGCCACATGAACAAGACAGCGGCAACAGCGACATCAGCGAGCCACATGAACAGGGCAACGGCAGCAGCGACATAAGCGAAATAACTGGGGTCAGGCAAAAGAACATTGGGATGGTTGGGATAGATAGGGAGAGAGTACAAGAAGATGAGATGCCAGAGAACCGTCAGCAAGGACCAGGTATGTCACAGACAATCCTAATGGGAGATGTGAGGGGAAGGCAAGCCGGAGAGTTTTGCAAGGGAAATGGAAACAGAGCCAAAACAGACCGAGGAATTAGAATAGTTGAAATGGCACGAAGGATGAAAGAAGGATATTATGGCAAGAACACCTAGAATGCCACCATTATGTTGAAAGTGGGGAACAAGGAAGTACGAGAGGGAAGGAACAAAGAGGAAATAATGAAAGACATTGGTGACCTAGTGGCGGAAACGAAAACAGCATATGGACGAGAAACCAGGGTGGTAGTGTGCAGCCTAGAGAGTGTGGCAGGTGGTTGCCTAAATGAGAGGCTGCAACAAGTGGTGGCAACAGAAGCCGGGGAGTTTCTAAATGTACCCTTCGTACCAGGGTACATGAAAGACATTATAAAATGGGAGTACGAGGCAGGGAGAGTGTTGCGAGAGTGCTGGGGACTTGGAGGAAAATCAGTGCGGAGTGTTAATAAGAGAGAAACGGGTTTTCGGACAAGGTGGGTGTGGAACGGAGTGAGGTAGCAAGGGCAAGACGGGTTTCTATGGAGACAAGCAATGAAGAGAACTGTGTAAATAATGGTACCAGAAGCAATAGCGCAAGAGGACGGAACTTAATGAAAAGACACAAGTGTTGTAAAGGAGAAACAATGCAAGTGGGGACACTCAATATAGTTACACTAACAGGGAAATTGGAAGAGATAGTGGACATGATGGAGGAGAGAAAGATAGACCTGCTGGGGCTAAGTGAAACAAAGTGGAGGGGAAAGGGGGAGAAGAGGCTCAGAGGGGACTACAAGTTGATATGGTCGGGAGGGGAAGAGGGAAGAAATGGAGTGGGTTTTGTGGTAAGCCCCCGTTACGCTGGTGACATCCTGGATGTAAATGCCGTGAATGACAGGATGATCGGAATCAGTATCGTAATAGGAAGCAGCGTGCGGCACCTGATACAGGTGTATGCACCTCAGTCTGGAAGATCTACCGAAGAAAAAGACATTTTCTGGGTTGAACTAGATGAGATGGTGCAAGCAAAGGAGGTATGGGTGATGGGGGATTTTAATGCCATGGTAGGAGAGGAGCGGAAGGACTGCGAAGAGGTAATGGGACCACATGGCTGGGGTAAAAGAAACACTGAAGGAGTGAAGATGTTAGAGTGGTGTGCAAGAACCTCAATGAAAATCACAAACACATGGTTTATGAAAAGAAGAGCTCAGAAGATAACGAGATATGGATATGGAGCTGATAATCAGAGATGGGAATCAGTTATAGACTACATATGTGTCAGCAGAGATATGGGGAGACTGGTGAGAGATGTGGAGGTGCTACCATCAGTCGCACTAGGCAGCGACCATCGATTGCTGGTGGCAAAGGTAGAAATAGAGCGACGAAAGAGGACCGTAACGGAAGTCAAAGCACCCAGGATAAAGGTATGGAAGTTGCAACAGAAAGAAGTCAGGGAAGAGTTCAGAAGAGAGATAGCAGAGAGGGCACCAGAGGGAGCATTAGGTGGAGTGGATGAAGAATGGTGTGCATTTAAAGCAGCTCTAGTGGACATAGCTGAAAAGACCTGTGGGAGAGCTGGAGGAAAAAAGAGAAGGAAAGAAACACCATGGTGGAATGAAAGGGTGAGAGAGGCAGTGAGGAGGAAAAAGGAGGCATGGAGAAGGAAGGAAGAGTCCCATACGGAAGAAAACATCAGGGACTACGGGGAAAGCAAGAGAATTGTAAAGATGATAGTAGAGGAGGAGAAGAAAATATCAATGCAAGAGTTTGCAAACAGGTTGGAGACAGACTTTGATGGAAATAAGAGACTGCTGTACAGTCTAATCAAGGCGAAACGACATACGGGGGAGACTCAAACCATAATGAAGAAGGAGAATGGTGGTTTCACAAACAGACCAGAGGAGATAAAAACAATGTGGAAAGAGTACTTTAAGGAGCTACTTCAGGGAGAGGCAGTACAAAGGAAAGACAGAGAGACAAACCGAAGAATGGCAGAGGAAAGCGAGGGGGTTGCGGGTGAAATACCAGGACAGATGGAAGTGAAAGAAATGCTAAAGAAGATGAAGAATGGAAAAGCCCCAGGAATGGACGAAGTCAGTGTCGAGATGCTGAAAGCGTCAGGGCAGAAGGGAATTGAGTGGCTCTGCCGGGTAATTCAAGCAGCATGGACCCAGTGTGATGTCCCAGAAGATTGGGGGAAGGGAATACTTATTCCTATCTTTAAGAAAGGGGACAGAAAGCGATGCTTCAACTACAGGGGAGTAACTTTGATGTGCCAAACAGCTAAATTGTATGAAAAGATCATCGAAAGGAGGGTGGCTGAGAGTATTGAGAGTAAACTAAGAGAAGAACAATACGGTTTTAGAAGAGGACGGTCAACGATTGACCTCATCTTTGCAGTGAGACAAATCATGGAAGACCGATGGGAGAAAGGGAACGGGATGAGAATGATATTTCTGGACCTGGTAAAGGCGTACGACAGAATGCCAAGAGAAGAAGTGTGGCGGTGCCTAGAGAAGAAGGGTGTGGACAGTGGAGTGATACAAAGAATCCAAAGTATGTATAAGAAGAACAGTAGTTGCGTGCAGACGGGAGTGGGAAAAACGGACTGGTTCGAAGTGAGGGAGGGACTGAAGCAAGGGAGTGTATTGTCACCAACATTATTTACAGTAGTAATGGATGAGATGCTGAGAGAGGTTGAGCCGGAGGACCAAGAGGACACCCGCACACTCATATATGCAGACGACGTTCTTGTGTGGGCAGAGACCGAGGAAGAGTTGCAAGAGAAACTCAACAGGTGGGAAGAAGTGACAGCAAAATATGGACTAGAAATCAGTAGAGAAAAAAGCGAAACCATGGTTATGGAAAGGCAACAGAAGACACGGTGCCGGATGCAGATGCGAGGAGAGGAACTTACGGAAAAAGACTAGTTTAAATATCTAGGTAGTGTATTGGCAAAGGATGGAAAGGTGGACAGGGAGATCGAGAGGAGGGTGAGAGCAGCAGAAGTGTTTTACCAGAGTGTAAGGAAGCTACTATGGAATGAAGATGTACCACAGAGGTGTAAGATATTACTGTACAAAACCTACTTTGTACCAATCTTAATATATGCAGCAGTAACTTGGCCAATGGGAGGGAAAGAAGAAATGAAGATGCAGGCTGCAGAAATGAAGTTCCTGAGAAGTGTGGCAGGAGTGACGAAGATGGACAAGGTGAGGAGTGCAAAGATTAGAAAAGACCTAGAAGTGGAATCTCTTAGATTTAAACTTGGAAAAGAGAGGCTAAGATGGTACGGACATATGAAGAGGATGGGAAAAGAGAGGATACCATGTAGAGAGGCAGAGCGTGCAGCCATGGGTGTCAGAAGAAAGGCAGGAAGACCTAGAACCAAATGGATCAACGGAATAGAGGCAGCTGCAGAAGAAAGAGGAGAGTGTTGGGGAGTAATTACAACAGAGAAGTGGTGGGAAGACAGAGAGAGATGGAGGGAGCTGGTGGAAAGAGAGGAGGCTAAAGAACTGGAAGAAGAGATTGAAGAAGTGTGGAGTGTCGGACTTGGCAAGTCGGCTCTGAGAACACAAGTGCCCTAGAACATTGGTGGGATCATCCCACCCCCTGACCCGACAATAGTTGGAAGCAGGGTCGCGATATATTATATTATTGAAATTTTGTAAAACTCACATTTCAAATTCAAAAAAAGTCTACTTTTTTAGGACATAATTTAATCAGAATGGAATTATTTTAATTGCATCTTGCTTGCCAAATGCTAATTTAATTATTTAAATAATAGTATAATAAAATAGTATGTATTTAAGTACTTACTCATGATTGAATTAGAATTTATGCAATCAGTATTTGTATTCTCGGATTATTAGATAATGATATTCATTAGATAATGGTATTCAGATGCATGTCAGGTCAGTTAAATGAAAGTCAATGAATTGGTGATGAAAGTGAAAGGATTTGGGTCATTGCTTGCATCTACAAATGAAGTGCTAATTTGAAGATACACGTAGGTAGATAATTATTCGTCACTGCATGTTGCCTTTAACTCTACTTCTACTGGTAAAGGTTGAGGAGCAATGTAAAATAATTATGTTTTCTTTGGAACGAAGAGTTTCTGAATTAGTGCACAAGCAATTTAAATTTGAGCATTTCTACTTGAATAAATCGTAAGGCAAAATGATAGATTTTCTTATGAAGTATAGGATACTTCTAGAAAGTATCAACACACGAGCAAAGAGTTTCTCTACTAGAAACTCGTTGATACGGGTACTCTTATTGAATTGTATCTAGATATTATACAACACAGTCTGTTCTGAAGTTAAAGATTGTGTTAACCTCGGTCCAGGTATCGAGCTCCAGAAGTTCTCCTGCATTCGACCACATACAACAGCCCGATTGACATTTGGGCTGTCGGATGCATCATGGCCGAACTGTACACCTTCCGACCACTGTTTCCCGGCAACAGCGAGATTGACGAGATATTCAAGATCTCGTCGGTGCTTGGGACTCCTGACAAGGTAATTTCATGTTGGCTTGTTTAAAACAGCACACTTCTTGTTGGAAATATCAAAAATTCAATTCTGATGGCAGAACATATTATTATGATGAACTATCAAGAATTAAATCTAATTCCGAAGAAAATGTCTCTAACCGCATACGCAATTCAATATATTGAAATAAAATATAATATATAATACAATATTGTATAAAATATTATATATTGTAATTCTATATAGGTACCTAATTATGTAAGTTATAAAAGCCAATTTTAAAATATTTTGCCATCCATCGGCCATGCTATTTTGGCCATTATTCTAGACCACAACCTCTACAAATTTAAATGATTCACCGTAGCTCAGTTGGTAGAGCAGGGGACTGTACATCCAAAGGTCACAGGCTCGAATCCCACATGGGTAAATCTTTTAAATTTGCACGGCACTTGCACTACCATCCCACCTGAGATGTCAGGAAATTCATCATCCTACATCTGTTTCAACAATTCTGATTCATTATTCCTAATTATTGTCTCTTTATTCTGGTATCAACAGAAAGACTGGCCGGAAGGTCACCAGCTGGCAAGTGCGATGAACTTCAGGTTCCCGCATTTTACTGCGCTTCCGCTCAACTCCATTGTTCCCAACGCCAGCAAAGACGCGTTGACGATACTCGACGAGATGCTCCGCTGGAATCCCAGCCAGAGACCATCGGCCCAACAAGCGCTCCGGTAGGTTCATCAATCGACTCTCATCTATGCAGTTACGATATGTTTTAATCAAAGCACGAATATGAACATCAACTAGAGTGTGTTTTCTATCTATCAGTAGGTATCGTTTCTTTTGCGTCGATTTATTATTCATCAGTCATTGGTCATAACCAGTAGTCATCGGTCAGTAGGTAGAGTTAGCCAAGTGAATTTGTGCATCTTTCTATTTATGATATTTTATGTGAAATGGGATAAATATTGTAGGATGAATTGGTCATTAGGTGACATTACATCAGGTAATGGAGATCTTGGTATGTAACTTATAATGTGTACTTTGTCATTTGGCTTGTGTGAGGAAATTACACTTTGTGTTCTTATGCTGCAATGACTTTATTATTGATTCTAGCGAAGTGGCTGTCGCTAGAGCAGAGTCATCTCACTATATTTTGTTTAAATGCAATTGTTTTGAAATTTCAAGTTTACTGATTTGTTGTTTAGGTACCCCTACTTCCAAGTGGGGCAGCAGCTGGCTCAGCCCGAGCAAGCTCGATCAGTCGGCAACTTCGGTCCGCTCGTCCAACCCGTTCAAGTCTACAGCCGCGTCGCTTCGAGACTCGAATCCAACCACAACGTCGACTCCGCAACTCGCTTCGCAGTCATCAACAGCCGGAGTCACGACACGACATCTCGATTGACCTCCGAGATCACCGCGAGCAACGACGCTGCCCCCAGGGTGGCAACCAACGGGACCGTCAACGAGGCTGCGTCGAGACTCGCGTCCAACGCGACGGTCAACGCGAACATGAGTCTGTACTCGGGGTTTCGGTCCGACGCACCCAAGAGCGTGATCGCGAGGTCGCAGAACGCTGCCGTCGGATACGTTTTCCCGCAACAGAGGAAGGCAAAGTGGGACGACGATAGCGATGGCGAGTTCGGAGATATTCTCGGGTGAGGATGCTTTTACTCACAGAATTATTTGCTTCACTTTTTGTGCTGTTATTTGGCTCTACCTTGAGTCTGATCTGTGGCTCTCAGTCTAAAAATCAAGATTACAGCTTTAATGACAATGTAGGTATTGGTTGAAGTACTTCTTCCTTAATTTCTCAAGTACTTACAAAATTTACACACACTGTTCAGTTTTATGCTTGTAATAGGCCAACTTGGCAGACATTGAGTAAACACAAGGTCATACTTTAAGACGCTGCAATTACATATTTCATGTATACATCAAACAGCGTATAGAAATCATAACAGATTCCTGAAACTTACCTAAATGAAATAGTTTTTCTTTGTGGCAAAGAGTTTTAACTAGCAACTACAAAATCAGACCTGATTCCCTACTGTTTCTTGGCTGATTAGTGGATTAAATTATCTTCAAATTTCTTACTAGGCAATTTTTCAACCTAGTTTTCTAACATTTGTGGATTTTGTATGCCAATTGTCAGGATTAATATTTGTGAGAAAATTTGATAAATTTGTTTCGTTTATCAAGTTTGATTTCTTTAACTTAAAGGTATGTGTGATTGTTGTTTCAGAAGCAAAGTGGCCCCCGAGAAAGAGAACCGCCCCGCCTGGAGCAGCAAACAGCCGCTCCCCGTGAGCGCCAAGCAGCACTACCTGACCGTCGCCCGGTACGTGGCCGGCCAGAGCACCAACATCGGGCGCAGCCGCCACGGCGCCACGTACAAGCCGGCCACGGAGCAGCTCGCCGAGAAGCGAGCAGCGTGGAACAACACGTCTGCCAAACAGCACTACATCACGCAGTCGCGGTACGTCGCCGGAACTAAACTGCCGCTGCAGACGAACAAGGCGAGGAACATCTACGATCAGGCGTCGGAAGTGCCCAAGGTCGCGATCAAGTCGAGTAATTTGTTTGCGAGAGACTCGAACAGGAGTGGACTTCATGGTCGTACCGATTGGGCTGCCAAATACTTGAAGTGACTGTAATTAGAACCTTTCTGTGATAGTGATTTGGTTTTTAGTGGTCTATTGTGATCGGTGCGCAACAAGAAAGAATGCTGGTGGAAAATCTGTCGGTAAGTGAAGGGAAAAGCCAATTTCTTCTTATCTCCTTCGTAGCTTTAAAGTTTCTACCTACATCACTAGGTACAATCAAGAAACACGTGGCGCATGCGTGGACTGAACAATCTAACTATGTACCTTCTTCGTAAATTATAGCAATGCGAACGATTTTGTAGCATATCTATTTAGGAAACGTTATTACATTTTTGTACACATTGAAGGTGTTGAAGAAGGCTAAGCTTCTGAATTTTATTGTAATGTTAGAATAGATTTAACCACGAATAGAGAGAGTGTATGATAGTTTGGATTGTTTAGGATGACAGTACCGAGAACAATTGTCAAATTTATAGGTAGAATGAGTACCTACTACCTACCTAAGTGAGGAGGTAGTACAGTGGGCCGCAGGAATTGTGTTAACTCTCCATTCATCCCCCACCACATTTGAACAACTTTTTCCGTGTTACCCGTCAAGGGGAAGGAGCCTAAACTAACGTAAATGTGGAAACGGAGGATGGAGGGTTAACACAATTCCTGCAGCCGACTGTACACGTAACTGATAGCAGTCAACTCGAAAGAGTTATGTGTAAAAATTCAAATTGTCATTGTGACAACACATTTTACAACGACATTAATTTCATGCGGTCCGTTAACAATAATAATTTGTTGATAGGATGAAAGTTTATATTTTATGCTAGGTATTTAAGTAGGTATATATTTTAAATGAAGTGACTGATTTTCTCAAAAAACAACACTAACTTTTTGCCTTCCAAAATTATTTACACGTGAAACTGTTGATTGAGACAGAATAAATACCTAATTATTGAATGTAGGCACAGACAGACCTATTGATTAAACTCTTTAGGTACCTAAAACCTGCTGATGTGCCTAAATGAAAAGAAGGAAGTTTTTTTAAGTACCTACTAAAGTTCGTTCACGTTTTGATTATCAAGGCGTAATGGCGGCCCTGTGCTACTGTAGTCTAGCGAACAATTGTATACCTACACATGTAAATATCAATATTCAAAAAATATGTAAAAGTCGACTGTAGATGAAGATAAATCAGTTTTATTGAAGTTTTCTAATATTTTCTACTATTAAAAAGTGTGTTATCACATAATTTATACAATTTCAATAATACAAAGAAGAAAGTCTTGCCATTACAGGGGGCCAATTCTTGAGTTTTCATGTTTTGAAACCATGTGTGGTTTCTTTGTTTAAAACGTAAAAAAGTTGAAGGCTAAGCAATAGTTGTCAACTTTTTTAAAAAAACGTAAGGAAACATGTTCACGTAAAAAAACATGAAAACTCAAGAATTGACCCCCAGGGCAGTGCTCATGTGAACGACCAATGAACGAGGTGATCGACTAAACCGTCAGAGATATTCTTACCGTGAACGAACTTTACGTACCTAGGTAAAGAATCGAATCGTTGGAAAAATAATATTTTGTCCTTGTTTCATTAAATTTAAAAAACAATAATTTCTTTTAGTGAGAATCAATTTTTTGCAAAGAATTGTCATTTATAGACCATAGTAGGTAGTCAAGATTCAAGCAGCTGCGTATTATTCTAACTTTCAGCTTTTTGTTAGAAAAACACTTTCTGCCAGTCTAAAAACTGAATTGTGATTATGAGTTATGACTGAGGTTTTACTTCATTAAATGTGAGTGAATTTTTATTAATGTATTATGTGTAGAGATGATTATCGTTTGATTTCATTACAACAGTTCATTCTGTTATTAATGTTTAATTTTGTCGGAATGTTATTTGAATGGACTACATTATAAAAAAAGCAATGACCTTTGTAAAAATGCTTGTGACCTTGGGATCTAGCATGTGATCAACAGATGTTTGTTTTGTATATCAGGAAGCAGGTAACAACTTGGCATTCTAAGATTGTAGGAACTTCATGATATTGAAGTACCTACCTACCTTCAGAACTAAGGAAAGTGTATAAAAAGTATTTGTTTTTGGTTGGCAGTAAATTAGTTATAGGTGTGATGTTGGCTAGAACTGATGATCTAGAAGGCAGTGCCAACAGGAAGTGAACATAGTCTCTAGTGTGACTAGAGTGGTTACATTGTTAGTTGCTGGCTGTTTTAGAATAAAGAAGACTACCACATTATATTCTTATAATTATCTGTTTCAATTAAATAACTTATGTAGTTTATTAAGTATTGATTGATAACAACACATGGTGGCAGCGCGTGAGTAAGAAAACCAGTAAATTTACGCAGTATTACGTTATTTTCGGTGTAAGAAAAGCAAGAAAAAATGGTGCTCGGAGATGAGGCCAATGTTCATGTTCAACAACAGCCATTACCTCAAGCCGATTCTACTACTCAATTACAACCACCTCCAAAATTCGACTTCACCGATCCACAAACATGGACCAGGTGGATTCGGAGATACGAGCGTTTCCGTATTTCAAGTTGTCTGGACAAAGCAAGTAAGTCAAGACAGGTCCATCATCTCATTTACTGTATGGGAGATGAAGCGGAGGATATCTTACTTTCTATGGAGCTCACTGCCCTAGAAGAAGATGATTATGAATTGGTTGTAGAAAAGTTTAATTCTCACTTTGTCAAAAGGAGAAATGTGATATTTGAAAGAGCCAAATTCCATCAGAGGAAGCAAGAAGAGGGGGAATCAGCGGCTGAGTTTATAACATCATTGTATACATTAGTAAAACATTGTGCGTATGGAGCACTACAGGAAGAACTTATCAGAGATAGGTTAGTGGTAGGTCTTAGAGACACCAAGTTATCCGAAACTTTGCAAATGGATGCAGAGCTAACTTTGAAGAAGGCCATCGATAAGGTCCGAGTACATGAAGACATTCGAGGTCAGCAGAAGATCCTGAGGGGGTTAGAAAGCAATGATGCGAATGTTGATATGGTTAAATCAAATAAACCTAAGTTTCAGCATTCAGGTGCCCGTTCTCACCAGCAACAGGAACATTTCAAGCCGTCGAGCAGCTACAGTGGTCAGAATAAATCTGCAGACCGCTGTACCAGATGTGGACGCACACCATCTCACCCGATACGAGATTGTCCAGCGAGGGAGGTGAAGTGCAGAAGCTGTAACATCATGGGCCACTTCGAGAAACACTGCCGCAGTAAGAAGAAGCAGTCAACGGTACACGAAGTGCGAACCGGAGGCCAGCAACCCGAAGTATATCTAGGTACGATAGACGGGGACACCACCGACGACCCATGGTTCGTGACACTACTAGTAAATGGTAAGCGAACACAATTCAAAATTGACACAGGTGCCGATGTAACTGTACTCTCGGAAGAGGAATACAAATCCAGGTTTTCCAAGCATAAGCTTAGTCCAACGACGAAGACACTTCTGGGACCAGGACGAGCAACCTTAGATGTCAAAGGTCAGTTTAAAGCAACATTTCAAGTAAAACAAAACAAGTCTGTTCAAGACATCTTTGTGGTCAGCAACCTAAGCAGTGCACTACTGGGCCGACCAGCAATCAGAAGTTTAAACCTAGTTCAGCAGATCCACGCGGTAAAGCAGATTGATCCACTGAGCCAAGGAGACGTCAAGAAAGAATACCCATCTCTGTTCACGGGATTGGGTGAATTGAAAGGCGAGTACAAGATACGGCTCCAAGCTGGAGCAGAACCATTCGCCATCGCCGTTCCACGTCGAGTAGCAATACCACTCTTGCCAAAGGTAAAAGAGGAACTTGAGAAGATGGAGAAAGCAGGTGTTATCTCCAAGGTCGACGAGCCAACAGATTGGTGCGCAGGAATGGTGGTAGTGCCGAAGAAAAATGGAAACGTAAGAATATGTGTAGATCTTACACACCTGAATAGAAGTGTCCAGCGGGAGCGTCATATTATGCCTGCTATGGAAGAAACCTTGGGACACCTAGGTAGAGCAACTGTGTTCAGCAAATTAGACGCGAATTCGGGATTCTGGCAGATCAAGCTTTCCGAAGAGTCACGTAAGCTCACAACCTTTATTACTCCCTATGGTAGGTATTGGTTCAACAGGGTTCCATTCGGGATAACTTCGGCACCAGAAGTGTATCAAAGGAAAATGTCGGAACTACTCGAAGGACTACCCGGAGTAGTATGTCACATGGACGATGTTCTTATCTTTGGGGAAACAAGGAAAGAACACGATCAACGACTGTCAGCAGTGCTTACAGCAATCAGTAATGCAGGTGTCACACTGAATGAAGCAAAATGTGAATTTGGTGTCAGCACAGTCAAGTTTCTGGGTTACATTCTAGGAGAGTCTGGAGTGAAAGTTGATCCCAGCAAGACATCAGCAATAAATCTCATGAAAAGTCCGAAAGATGTTTCAGGCGTAAGAAGACTTCTGGGGATGACTAACCAACTAATGAAGTTCGTTCCTAATCTGGCAGTAATGACAAAACCAATTCGCGAACTCTTGTCAGGAGACAACTTTCAGTGGGGAGCGCCTCAAGAAGAAGCTTTTACAAAAATCAAGGAGAAGTTGACGACGACCCCGACGTTAATGTTCTACGACGTCAATAGGGAGATCCGTTTAACGACAGACGCATCATCGTTTGGTTTGGGATGTGTTCTGGAACAGCTGGACGAGTCCAATGTTTGGCGGCCAGTAGCGTACGCATCCAGATCACTCACCGACACTGAAACCAGGTATGCCCAGATCGAGAAGGAAGCTTTGGGAATTGTATGGGCATGTGACAGATTCCAGAATTTCCTCATAGGTAAACAGTTCCATGTACATACTGATCATTTACCTCTTGTTCCCATAATGCTAAAGAAGTCTCTGAGCGATCTGTCACCAAGAATTCTGAGAATGAGAATGAAATTGATGAGATTTGCATTTACTATCTCGCATGTTCCAGGTAAAGATCTACATACGGCAGACACTCTGTCCAGAGAGCCGGTAGAAATTGCTTCTGCTCAATGTTGTGAGTTTGAAGCAGAGATAAACGAATGTGTTGACCAGGTCATAGGAGAGCTTCCAGCAACGGATGCACGTCTCGACGAGATAAGGAAAGCCCAGCAAGAGGATCGTACATCTCAACAAGTCAAAAGATACATTGCTGACGGGTGGCCATCGAAGCGAGACCTAGCAGCCAATGCCGCTCCATTCTTTCAAGAAAGAGGTAACCTGACTGTCCAGCAGGGACTTCTGATGAAAGACCAACGACTGTACATACCAGGAAGTATGCAGAAGGAAATTCTACATAGAATCCATGAAGGTCACTTAGGGATTAATAAATGTAGAGAGAGAGCCAGACAGTCAGTGTGGTGGCCAGGAATGAGCCAGCATATTATAGATGTAGTTAACAAATGTCAACATTGTTTGGAACACCGGGAAAATCCACAAGAACCGTTATTGACAACACCTTTGCCAGAGCGAGCATGGCAGAGAGTAGCCATGGATTTGTTTCAACTCAAGGAACACAAGTATTTGATAATTGTAGATTATTACTCAAAGTTCCCTGAAGTATTATTGTTGGATAAAACCACCAGCAAGTATGTCATCAATCGCATCAAGTCGGTATTTGCGAGGTATGGAATTCCGGAAGAAGTTGTTTCAGACAACGGACCGCAGTTCAGCTCAGACGAGTTTCGAAGATTCGCAACAACCTACGGATTCAAGCATGTGACCAGCAGCCCAAGATATCCAAAGGCGAACGGACTTGCGGAACGGACAGTGAAAACCATGAAAGGTATCCTGCAGAAGTCAGAAGATGTATATCTCGGAATGCTAGCATACCGATCAACACCACTAGCATCAGGGCGTAGTCCGGCGCAGATGCTAATGAGCCGACAGCCAAGAACAACGCTAGTAACTGCTTCGGACAACCTACTACCTAATCAAATCAACACCCAAGCGTGGAGAAGGAGGGAAGAGGCTAGGAAAGCGAAGCAGAAGCACGATTACGACCGAAGACATCGTGCCAGAGAGTTACCACCGTTAGAATTAGGTTCACATGTATATGTTACAGATCAGAAGAAATATGGCCAGGTGATAGCAGCCGGTACCACTCCGCGGTCATATCATGTAGAGACATCAGAGGGGACACTCAGAAGAAATCGAGTCCACCTCATGCCATCACCGAAACCAGATGTGCCCGGTCCGGCAGCAGCGGACGAGCCACAGGATGAACCACAGGATGAACCAGCAACACCACCCGGAGCATATCGTTCTAGGCGGGGCAGAGTCATTCAAAGACCACAAAGATTCAATGATTATTAGCATTGTCTAATTCTAACATTTGTACTATTAGTTTGAAATTTCATAAGTTGTATTCATGTTTGTTAGTACCCAAAAAGGGGGATGTGATGTTGGCTAGAACTGATGATCTAGAAGGCAGTGCCAACAGGAAGTGAACATAGTCTCTAGTGTGACTAGAGTGGTTACATTGTTAGTTGCTGGCTGTTTTAGAATAAAGAAGACTACCACATTATATTCTTATAATTATCTGTTTCAATTAAATAACTTATGTAGTTTATTAAGTATTGATTGATAACAACACAATAGGTACCTTAATATTTTTTCTTTTTAAAGGTGTGGTGTTTCCATGTTTATTTTTGAGATAAATAAAATACATTGAAGCAACTCTAACCTATCTGTCATTTCAAGAAGTCTTTCAGGAATTATTGAACTTGCAAAATACCTAAATTGAGTTATCAATTTAACTGGATATTTTGGTGAAATATTCTGTAGTTAAATCATGGCGGCTGTAGTTAATTTTACTCGACTTGTGTGGAAACAACAAAGATTTGTAAACCGGCTGATGACTGTTCGATCATATTCTGCTGGAGAGAGCCTTGTTAAAGTAACACACAATGATGCCACAGGTTAGTTATAATAGAAATATCTACTGAAAATAGGTTCAAATGGTGGGTTGAAGTCCATAGGTACTAAACTCCCTCGTCTTACTTTTCATCAATTATACTAAAAGGTGTAGGACATAACAAAATTATTATTGGATCTTACTGTGGTACCGAAATGAAAGAAAATGAAGCTTTATTGCGAAAATCGATTTCTCTATAACTTGTAGAATTATCAAATGTACCTATACCCTGTAACAGTCTTTTTGCTGAGGTATGCTGAACTGAGGTAAAAATTAATTATTTAAAATCAGTCGAAAGTCGGTTAGCGAATGTGTGCTGATTTAGAACCTTCTGTGCAGATGTGTCAACTGTTACGCTTCAAAGATCGCCTGTAAATGCTTTAAGCTTAGAACTGATGCAACAAATCAACGAAACATTAGATACACTGGAGAGAAATAAAAGTGCAGGAATGATATTAACGTCTGTAAGTAGATGAATCGCGTCACTTCTGATGAACTTGCTTTCTGAAACTGATTCCTGCATTGATGCTGGATGCTTTTCTAGGCATTGCCAACAGTTTTCTCAGCTGGTGTTGACATTAAAACGTTTATTCTGGAAATAAAAGAAGATGAGGATAACTTCAAAAAATTCTGGACTACCCATCAAGATTTATGGCTTAAGCTCTACGGTTCATCATTTCCAACAGTCGCAGCAATAAATGTATGCATTTACGAAAGTGTGATTTCTTCCAACATCTAGAACATCTAGAACATCTAGTGTTGGTGGGAACACCCACCCCCTGACCCATTAAATTGGAACCAGCGGATAGATTATTATTATCTAATTTTAATTCAGGGAAATGTCTCGTAACTTATAATAATAAATCTGTCGCTCGTTTCCAACCCAATGTCGGGTTGGGGAGTGGATTTCCAACTTCAATCTTTGGCCTTAACTTCAGTGATGTCGCTGGCCGGTGCCGACACCTCACTCTTCTTCATCTTCCTCTATCTCTCCCAGCTGACGTCTCTACTCCATGTCCTTCCACCCCTCTCGTTCCTCCCCCATTCTTCTGTTGACGCTGTTCTCCACTTCTCACCTCTTTACTCCACATCCCACTTCATCTGGAAATTCAAACAAAAATTAGGGTGTAAATTAAATTTTCTAAGATTTGAAAGTAAAATAAATATGTCTTATACATTTTTATACACCTGAAGTTATTTTAATGTGAGAAAGAAGATCATTTTCTAAGTTCAGTACATTTTCGTGAGCAAGAAGTTTCTTCTCCGTTTTGAATTTCTGAGATTTTTCTGCAATTCTGGGCACTATCAAAAATCATCTGCATACACTTTTAGACTCTATTTATGCTTACACAACTTATACAATTAACATTTTTGGAATAATATAGTTATGATGAGTTCTCTCGGCATGGTATATGAAGATGTTGAGAGATGTATTTTAAATGTAGAATTGTTTCTGACTTGTGCTCTAGGGTCATAGTCCCGGTTCTGGATGCGTATTGTCACTAGCTTGCGAGTACCGCGTAATGGTGGGACCGAACTTTACAATAGGGCTAAATGAATCGAAGATCGGATTTTTTGCGCCGAAATGGATGCGAGATGCAATGATAGATGTAATAGGCAAGTAATTTGTTTTAACAACTTTCTCAACATATTTATTTAGAATCAAATCAGATTTGGCCATTTAGATTTTAGTAAAAATTGCTAAATTTCAAGGTAGTAGATAATAATGAATTAGTTTATTGATATTAGATTTATTGAATAAACTTATTTAATGCAACCCATGTTTGACGTCACGTGCAGGCTTTCGACGGTCTGAGCTCGCGCTTACAACGAGCAAATTGTTCAAAGCCGAAGACGCTCTGAGCATTGGTCTGGTTGACGAAGTTGCAACGGATAAAGCCGATGCCATCAAGAAGGCGGAGAGATTCCTGTCTGGAATGTCAAGAATCCCCCACGAAGCTCGCAGCTTAACTAAGAAGGCAGTGCGTGAGAAAAATCTGAATTGGCTCGCTAATAACCGAGCCGAGGATTATAATGTTTTCTTTGATCATCTTTCACTGCCGCATGTTCAGCAAAGAATCAAAATGTATTTTGAAAGGTTGCAATCGAAGAGAAAATAGCAATTAAGTAAAATATATGCAATCATGTGTATTAATAATTAAGAATATAAAAATAATTGAATAATTGAACCGTTAGAAATATTATTTTGTCCTCATTTTATCAAATTTAAAATCCGATTATTTCTTTTAGGAATAATCAATATTTTGGAAAGAATTGTCAATCTCTAGACACTCTAGAACATGAAGTCTAGATTCAAGAATCTGGGTAATATTCTAACTTGGAGCTTTTTGTAAAAAAATAAAAATTCTTTCTGCCAGTTAAAAAACACAATTTGAGAATTTGCTTCATTAACCTGCGGGTGAATTTTTATTAATGCATTATGTGGAGAATATTATGGTTTAATTTCAATTCAAATTTAATTTTTATTCTGAATGTTATTTGAACTGACTTCATAACAGAGCAATGACCTTTATAAATGCTGGTGGCCTTGGCAACTGTCATGTGATCAACAGATGTTTGTTTTGTATCAGTTCAGGGTTCAGGTAGCAGGTGGAGATTGTAGTGCTTGATTTTTATGTAGGTACTACCTACTCTAAAAGTGTATATTTCGGGTTGGCTGCAAATTAGTTACAACAATCATTATTATTTTTTTCTTTTTTCAAGGTGTGTTTACATGTTTGTTTTTGAGATAAATAAAATACATTGAATGAAGCAACTCTAACCTATAGCTGTCATTTCGAGAAGTATTAAGGAATTGAACCTACCTACAAAATAATTGAGTTATTTAAAAAACTGGTCATTTGATATTCTGGTGAGGTTACATTGTGAAGTTACATCATGGCAGCTGTTGTTAATTTTACTCGACATGTGTGGAAACAACAAAGATATTTTAACCGGCTGATTACCGTTCGATCATATTCTGCTGGAGAGAGTCTCGTAAAAGTAACGCACAATGATGCCACAGGTCAGTACCTATAAGAAATATCTGCTGAAAATAGGTACAAACGGGTAATACCTAGTTCAATGGTTTTATTTCAAAAATTGGTATCTCTAAAACTTGTAGAATTATCAATTTTTATACCATTGTCAGGAAAAGACTCACTGTGAAGTAAATCTCCGCTTTTCGATCATGACCGAATAGCAGAGATGCAAATTAGGTCACATTCTGTCAGCCAATGAGAGAGCTGCTATCCATTCTGCTCTCGAGAGTTGATCGAAGTGTGTACCGTGTTTTAGGTATCATAAAAATTAATTATTTAAAATCAGTCGAAAGTCGGTTAGCGAAAGTGTGCTGATTTAGAATCTTCTGTGCAGATGTGTCGACTGTTACACTTCAAAGATCGCCTGTAAATGCTTTAAGCTTAGAACTGATGCAACAAATCAACGAAGCATTAGATACACTGGAGAGAAATAAAAGTGCAGGAATGATATTAACGTCCGTAAGTAGATAGCGAAACCTTGAATGAACTCTCTTTCTGAAACTGATTCATGCGTTGATACTGGATGCTTTTCTAGGCATTGCCAACAGTCTTCTCAGCTGGTCTCGACATTGTAACGTTGCACCAAATAAATAAAGATGACTTCAAAATATACTGGACTGCCTTACAAGATTTGTGGCTTAAACTCTACGGTTCATCATTTCCAACAGTCGCAGCAATAAATGTATGATATCTTCCAACTTCTAACGATAACTCAGGGAATAGTCTCTAAATTTGTATTCAACAATAATTGAAGTTGTAATGAAGTTTCTTAGATGAGAAAGTTAAAAAAACAGTTATTTTGGGCAAATATCTCTTTTTACTCTTGTAGGTTCAGGTAGTAACTTCAATGTGAGCAAGAAGATGTTCAAACAAATTTTCAATTTCTGATATTTCTGTGCAGAAAACATTCCTGAACCCTTACGAATTATGCTTGTAAAAAGCACAACTTGTGCTGACTTGTGCTCTAGGGTCACAGCCCCGCTGGAGGATGCCTGTTGGCACTAGCTTGCGAGTTCCGAGTCCAGGTGGGACCGAACTTCACAATAGGGCTGAATGAATCGAGGCTCGGAATCGTTGCGCCGAAATGGCTGCGAGATGCAATGACAGAAGTCATAGGCAAGTTATTTGTGTTTACAACTTTCTTTAAAATATTTGTTTAGAATCAAATCAGATTTGGGCATTTAGAGTTAGTAAAAATTAGTACTAAAAACCGAGGTAAGAATGAAGTAGGGGTTATCGACGTAACCACTAACCCATGTTTGACTTCATATGCAGGCTTTCGACAGTCTGAGCTCGCTCTTACAACGGGAAAATTGTTCAAAGTCGAAGATGCTCTGAGCATTGGTCTGATTGACGAAGTTGCAACGGATAAAGCCGATGCCATCAAGAAGGCGGAGAGATTTCTGTCTGGAATGTCAAGAATCCCCCACGAAGCTCGCAGTTTGACTAAGAAGGCAGTGCGTGAGAAGAATCTGAGTTGGCTCGCTAATAACCAAGCCGAGGATTGCAATGTTTTCTTTGAGCATCTTTCACTGCCGCATGTTCAGCAAGGAATCAAAATGTATTTGGAAATGTTGCAATCAAAGAGAAAATAACAATAAAATAAAATTCATACAATCAAATGTATTAATAAATAAGTATAATGGGTAAAACTACAATCAGTGTAGGTTGATACTTGAATTTTATATGAACCACCATATATTTTGCATCTTAAAATCATTGTTAATTGTTTGTTTTACCTCAAATTTTTTATTTACATTTTGAATGCTATTATATTTTATAGTTTTCTTGTATAAAAATAAATACCTATTGATTTTGCATTGAGACTTTGATACTTTCTGACTATCTACCTGTGAAGAAAAAACTGTTATCTACCTTATCAGTGTAGTCTTTACTCTTTGCTCTTAGAAAATATTGTGTAGGTACTTCATAATTTGGTGTGTTATCACCGGTTATCACCTTATCAACAGCATTAACTTTACTTTTGGCGAGAGCATAGCATACCTCAATGATGGAGAGAGTGAGCTAAAAACCGATTTCTAAATAAAAACCAAACTGAACTCATTAAACAATTCAAATAAATGGAGTTTTTTAAAGAAATCTGATGTGACCAAATCGGAGGGAGATAAGAGTCTACCAGGTCACTTATCGGACCCCAATGAACTTAACTTACACTTCATACAGATAGGATCATCACAAGATTTCCAGAAAGACATACAAAATCAAATCGATGAGCTAAATGCCCTAGAACCTGAGGAACGATTTTACCTACAACCAGTAAACCAGGATGTAATCTGTAAAATCATTAGTAAAATCGAAACAAAAGCCACTGGCACTGATAATATTAATATCACAATCATAAAACTTGTCCTCCCCTACTGTTTGAATGTAATCACAAACATCATTAACTATGCAATAATGTCATCAACGTTTCCTGACCTATGGAAAATTGCAATTGTAATTCCCCTTCCAAAGGTAGCAAACCCTCTTCAAATAACCGATCTGAGACCAGTTAGCATCCTCCCAACATTCTCGAAAATCTTGGAAAAGATAGTGTATCAGCAAACAATAGGATATGTTGAAGAAAATAATATAATTCCTAGAGAACAGTCCGGTTTCAGGACAGGATACAGCTGTACTACATCTTTACTTGATATGTCGGATGAGATTTTGCACAACATGTCAAACAAGGGTATCTGCTTGCTCACCTTACTTGATTATTCGAAAGCCTTTGATACTATTCACCATCGACTACTGCTAGCCAAACTAAGAGCGCTAGGCTTTTCTAATCTTACAAACAAATTCTTCACTAGCTATTTAGAAAACAGACAACAAGTAGTCAAGGTTGAAGCAAATGGATCTGCTTTACAGAGCAAATTACTCACTATTGCTAATGGGGTACCCCAAGGATCCATATTAGGCCCACTTCTTTTTAATTTACATGTGCATGATCTACCTACTGTGGTAGATCATACCAAAGTCTGCCAATATGCAGATGATCTACAATTATTTATCTCATGTAATGATGTCAAAAACATTCTCAAAAGCATAGAGGAGCTCAACAAAGACTTGGCTTCAATTGAGATCTATTCTAAAAAAAATGGCCTACGACTTAACCCTACAAAGTCAATATTGGTACCTTTAGGTAAGCCAAACAGTGTAAAGGCCCTAGATAAAATCGATGACATCAACCAAATGGTGAGATTAGGCCAGGTAGTCATCAAAAAGGTTGATAATGCCAGGAATCTAGGTGTTTGGTTCGATACGGATATGACCTGGAAGGTTCATGTAGATAAGTGCTGCAATAAAGCTTTCGGTGTTATTAGATACCTCAACAGATTTAAGAAATACTTACCTATAAATACTAAGAAACTTCTTGCTGAATCTCTAGTTCTATCGATTTTTGACTTTTGTGATGCAGTATACATGGGAATAAACAAAACCACGTCCCAGCGCATACAAAAAATACAGAATTCATGTGTACGTTTCATATTAAATACACCCTTCAGGGAACAGATCTCTCCTCATCTTTTCAAACTTGGCTGGTTAAACATGGAAAACCGCAGAATACTACATCTTGCAACTTTTATGCATAAATTGATAAATACCAAGTCACCAGCCTATCTTTATGATAAAATTCAACTCTCTAGAGATTTACATAATCACCATACACGACAAAATAATAACCTGGTTTTCAATCATCACAACTCTGTATCCTCCTCTTCTTTTTCTATCAATGGACCGAGGATATGGAATAATTTACCATCAACCTTAAAAGATACCTCGTCCGTATTAATTTTTAAATCTGAATATAAAGCTTTATTGCTGAGAGAACAAGAGAAAAAAATAGTCCTAAAAGAGTTGCCAAAATATAAAAGACCTCTCTGGCCTGTCTTATATATGTCAATTTATTTTTACTTGCTATTCTTGTTATTCATGGCATTGTATTGAATTATCGACTGACTGTTCATCATTATTAACATTATAACAATGTACATGTACTGCCTACAAATAATTAAGATATTTTTATATTTTTTACCTACTATTATTATCCATATTAGGATAATATTATATTACTTGATTCCAGTATCTCAAATTTTCTTATGTTTAGTATTTATTTAATTTTAATTTTATTTTATTTAATCTAAGTCAATTACTGAGTGCTACAAATTGTTATGTATTCATAGATATTATTATTAGGTATAGGTAAAGTAAAGGTTATATGGAAGATCAGGCCCAATGTCTGAATATCGCCTGTTTGTATTGTATTGTACCTATAATTTCAATGCAAATAAAGACACATAATAATAATAATAATAAAAAGTGAGCATGGTCCACAGTATAGGCATCCTGCGTGAGAAAAGGTTGCCATAGTAACCTATCAAATCTGACAGCGGCAATCCAAATCCCATATTTAGAGTGATTACTTGTGAAAGAAAGATATTTAAGTAAGTACAAGCTAATAATAATACGCAATATTTATCTTTACACATGTTCAAGTTAAATATTCATCTGATAAATATGATTTATTGCTATTATTTAGAGCTTTGACACAATTCTTTACACATGTTTAAGTTAAATATTCATCTGATAAATATGATTTATTGCTATTATTTAGAGCTTTGACACATTTCCCCTACCATAGCAGCCTCCATTTTTCTACCACTGTGACGTCACGAGATAGTGGTAGAAAAATGGAGGCTGCTATGGTAGGGGAAATGTGTCAAAGCTATAAATAATAGCTATAAATCATATTTATCAGATGAATATTTAACTTAAACATGTGTATGGATAAATATTGCGTATTATTATTAGCTTGTACTTACTTAAATATCTTTCTTTCACAAGTAATCACTCTAAATATGGGATTTGGATTGCCGCTGTCAGATTTGTTTTTCCCTATACTTTTGTATAGGTTACTATGGCAACCTTAAAGTGACCTTGAATGAAGTAGGAGGAGTTCACCACTTTTCACCTTGAGTGACAGTGACACTTGTAGGAGTTGTGGAAGGTGGAAGGTAGTGAATCTGAGTGAATCAAGAATCAATTTAAAAGTAAATCCTATTAATTTTTCAATAAAATGTCTTCTGTTATTCATTGTGCTAGGATTGCTCTAAAGCAACCAAGATTCTTACAACGAGCTGCTAGTGTAAGATGGTTTAGTGCTGGCGACAAACTGGTTGACATAACCTATAATGATGACACGGGTAAGGATATTAAAACCATTTTTCGATTGTAGTTTTCTAATATTTTTAGAATAGGTAGCATAAGTATCGCATTGGCAGTACTCTCAAGCACATTTTAAATGTGTAATTATTTTCTTTCCCAATGCCAATGGTTCTGCCACTCGATTAGAAGTTTGCTTATGTGCATTGGTATGAACTTGTATTACTACCTACTACCTAGATAACACACTCACAGGAAATTTTCTGTTGTGCAGAAGTGTCAACTGTTACACTTCAAAGAGCTCCGGTAAATGGCTTGAACTTGGAACTGTTGTTGCAATTGAACGAGGCTCTCGACACGCTTGAGAAGAATAAGAGTGCAGGGATGATATTAACATCTGTAAGTGGGCTTAATTCTGGTTTCATAGATAGGGAATAGGTATGAAAATCAACGGTATGAATTGAAAGAGATGTAGGTAGGTATATCTAGATACAACAGTTTGTTACTTAAAGACGATGAACACTTTTGTACTTTTGTTTTGGTTACTGTAAAAGGAAACCAAAGAACACTTACAAATGAATAAACTAATACACCTAATAGAAATAGTGAATTTTGTTGTAATTTGAAACTTTCTGATTGCAAAGTGCGATCTTACCTACCCAATTTTAGCAAGTGGGCAATTTTTAATTTGAAGACAGATCTTATTTAGACATCAATATTTCCTGACTGCATCACAGATAAATTATCACGGATGTCTACAAACTGTAAAGTGTATAAATTATAATATATACAAAGTGTCTGCAGTCCGTATAAGAAAATGTTCTTCATTCGGGCTTATTATTGATTAATTTCAAGATATTATCTTCTAGGCAATGCCAACAATCTTCAGTGCAGGTCTTGACATTATGGAAATGTACAAGCCAAAGCCAGATCGAGTGAAACAATTCTGGGAGACGTTGCAATCGACCTGGCTCAAACTGTACGGCTCTTCCTTCCCGACTGTCGCGGCAATAAACGTATGTATTAATAAACCTGGTGGCACCGACTGGTCAGATAACTGATACAAATACTAATCTCAAGTGACTATTGGTAGGGTCACAGCCCAGCCGGAGGATGCTTGTTGGCCATGAGCTGTGAATATCGTGTAATGGTGGGGCCGAAGTTCACGATCGGACTCAACGAGACCCAGCTCGGGATCGTCGCTCCGAGATGGTTCCAGGATTCTATGAGGAATGTCATCGGTGAGCAACACATTCATTCTCTTCACAAACGCTCACTCCTGTTGATAATTGTAAAAATTAACGTTTAATTTTGCAATAAGATTTTTTTCTTTATGTAAAATAAATGTAACATTGATTAGGTCCTACATACATTGTAATCAATATTGTAACTCTACATTGATTTGGTACACAATGTTATCAATGTATCATTTTAGGTGTATAGGGGAGGCCGGTACATAGTGGGACGGATTTCTTATTATTGCTCTAGTTTGTTTATTATTTTAACTAGAGGGTCCCGTCATGTATAACATGACCAATGCGCACCAGTGAGGTATGCATAAATATTAAATATAAAAAGACAGCAATATTTGTCAGCAGATTGTGCGTCGTTAATACACACGTTACATAATTAACAGACCAAATGCCCAACAAAATACGTAAATGAGGTACGAAGGAAGGCAATTTAATCATACCTATTATGGTAAATCAATTACATAAGTCTTCAAATGTAAACCATGACCATGAGTATTAGTAAGAAAATTAAGAAAATGTCTAGTGTCATAATGCGCCGTTAAAATATAGGTGAAGTTGATATCGTGACCCGATACACACGACACATTCTTTATTTGTGATACCAATTCATAGTTTGAACGTGACATCATCTCATTGTTGAGAGGCCATATTGGTGTAACGTGGAGAACGGCTGTCAATCTGTGTTTCGGTATTGTGGTGATATAATGGTTACCTGTGCAATAAACTGCAGAAGAAATTCTTATGGGTATAAAACCACCTCATATACCAAATATCTTTGATTAACCGCTTATAATTAGCATTAATCGACTTGACATCTGTAAAATGGTTGAAATTTACTTTTTTACATTGTTGATGAAAAACAAATGAAGCTCGTGCAAACTATGAATGCATGGTGAGCTTCATTATATCCGTTTCTCTGAGGTCAGAGGTAGGTATAAGAGCGGAAGGTCATATGTTTTGGATTTCTCAGTGCACACTTTTGGAATGGTAATCAAGCTCTATAAGTACCTACCATTGGACTGATGTTAACAAATACAGTTATATTGAAGTATAGGTACCCTTACAGAAGGCCCATGTCACCATTACAAATATGATTGGATGAAGAATTCAGCTCAGAATTACTGGTTATTGAGATCACTTTAAGAATCATTAAAATTGACTTCCGCCCATCTGCCTCTAAGGTACACTCGGCCAAACATAAATTGATCGTTGATTAAATTTGATTGTCTGATAAATGTTAGATTGCACCATCCGAAGTCAGACCAAGTGATCTCCTTACACTCTAGTAGGTGACCCCACATTTAAACGATAATAACAAGCTTTGATTGGTATGGGACATGACCAGATGTCATTCAAATTTGATCAACGATCAATTTTTGTTTGGCCGAGTGTACCTATCAGTATGCAATGTAAAAATTTAAGCATTGATGTTTAAAACATTACCAACAGTAACTTGACGTCGTTTACATGACTCAATACACACCACTCTTAGTAAATAAGAAACGAAGGAAAATTATTTCCCAAGAAAATGTATAATATAACTCCATCGACTTTGGTTTGATCATGTTCACGGCCTACGAAATTCAGAGCAAGAGAAAATAAGAAAAATAACATTTGAAGTTTCTTGCCAGATGACGTTTTTAATGTCATGTGCTGGTTTAGACCGTATTAGTATCTTATTATGAATTTATTATAATTACAAAAGGATAAGGTGCTCGTCTTAGGTGAGTTTCGGTTATTAATTTATTCACAAAAGGCAGAAGATGTAATTTTAGACATGATGGCAATAAAACGCCTCCATCTTAGTTATAGTTTTCAATAAATACCAATGTCAAATCGAAGCGCGCAACCGTTCCTGACAGACAGACAGACAGACAGACAGACACACAGACAGAACTGGGTAACTATAAGTAAGATATTTTGAAATGTTGAATTTCCAATAGTTGCACACCATGAATTAGAATGCATGTGCTATTTTTATGAAATTTTAATATCTACAGAAAAGAAATTAATTGCGTTGTCCCACTATGTACCGTTGTCCCACTATATACCGCTTTCCGGTACATACTGAGACACTGCTGAGTGCTGGTACATACTGGGACAATGCTTTTTTTCAAGGGAAATACAATGGAATAATTTTTGAAACAAGTGAATTGTGATTTATTATCTGATGTATTTACTTTACTTATAGATAGGTAATTAGTCCGTTTTAATCCCGTCATTAATCCACCGCCTTCGAGGAATTTTCGTCATCTTTTTTTGGGGGAAAAATATATGTTAAAAGATTAATTCAGGTCCATTAAAAAATTTGGTATGAATTAAAACGTCAATTAACTACTTGTATCAAAAAACAATTTAAGACCTACACAAAAGTTATGAACAGAAATATAGCCCAGTGGTACATAGTGGGACATGTCCCACTATATACTGTTCTGACTGTCCCAGTATATACCGTTTAACAATATTTTTATTTTTATTTTTTCAAATATGAAGGCAGGTGAAGAGAACATTCATCAATAAACCTACTTCATGGCAATTTAATACACATCATAACCATACTTTTAAACTAGCCATAATAAGTAAGAGAAAAAAGTTATCAAAAACATTGTAAACACCAATTGTCTACATTTTGCAAAACTGATATTACAGTGGAGTATCTCAATTATTTCAAATACAAACATATCTTAAAAATATGTCCAGGAGATGTGATTTATTGTGCGGACATCAATTATGCATCTTCACTATTTTTTTTCTTGACCACAAGGCGAGAAATTCAAATGTCCCACTATGTACCGTGTCCCACTATATACCGGCCTCCCCTACCTAAATAATAAATATAGACAAATTTAAAAAATGATAACCTACAACATTGCACCATTGCTCATTGCTCATTGCAAGCATGAAGTCGATTTTTCTCTATTGCAATAGCATGTTTTTAAACACTAGGAAAACACTCAGTGTAACGCATTGATAAGCGAGCACCGATACATGCAAAACCTTCAACCAAACAATTGAACACGAACCACTCAATCAAAGATAACTACTAACATTATTTCTGGTTTTCTTTGAGAATTTCCAATTTCCATACACTCTGGAATATGTTAACAGATCCGCATGTGGCGTGCGCGAATTTTGTACTATTCAAAAAATCTCCTTACAGCTCTTCAAAAATCTTAAATGGCAATAAGTAGTAGGTATATAAATTTACTTGACTGATCACGCTGATTAGTAAATATTAGTAAAAAAAATATATAGATAATGTTGGTTTTGATCACCATGCCAAATTTGAACTTAATCTGAGCATTTCGATTTTCGACCAATTGGAATATTTTTAAAAATTTTAACCAATTGGAGGAATTTTCTGGAACTTGGTCAAATTTGAGTCAATGTTGGTCTTAATAACCAGAAAAAATATTGAATTGATCAAACCAACCAATCAGAAGATAATATTTTTTAAATTTGAACCAATCTAAGGATTTCAAAAAAAACTCAGCTTGCATACACTTGAATGTACTATGCAAAATTTCAGCTTGATCCGAGAAATGCTGTTCGTGTGACCTGTATATCGCCAACAATTTGAAAAAATAACAGAATTAAAACAGAGGTCCGTGCCAGAAGAGTCTAAGGATTCAATAACAAATTCAATAATAAACAAATAATATTCAATAATAACAAAAACTTGCTCAAAAACAATAATAAATAAAGCAATGGAAATCCCCTTTCTGTTCTTCGTCATCAACATAATCAGAATCATCTAGCACCACATTGTGCTAATTTAATTCTTGTACCTTTGACGTTTGGATGTTTGATAAATGACTTTCACACAGTTTCAGGTTTACTTAAGAAAGATCTCCATGTTAGACCTTAGAATCTTGGAACTCCCAGAAAGTTCTATAAAGTTAATTAAAATGGCAGTATTGTCTGTAACTACTTTTTCGTCACTCTAAGTCTTAACGCAATGTGCAGGTCAGAGGCAGACGGAACTGGCGCTGACCACCGGCCGAATGTTCAAGACTGAAGAGGCCCTCCTCCTGGGCCTCATCGACGAGATCGCCACGGACAAGGCCGACGCGATCAAGAAGGCCGAGAGCTTCTTGTCGCTGATGTCGGGAATCCCCCGCGACGCACGGAGCCTCACCAAGAAGGCGGTGCGCGAGGACGCTCTCACCTGGCTCGTCAAGAACAAGGAGAAGGATTTGAACACGTTCCTCACGTTCGTCACGATGCCCAAGGTGCAGCAAGGGCTCGAGATGTACCTGGAGATGTTGAAGTCCAAGAAGCAGTGAACGCGCTCATGCGGGACTGTAAGTTTGACATTGTTCTGTTGCATGTGCATTGTATAATACCGTTGGGCTGCAGTAGGTTTACTCGTCGGACTGTTCCGAACCTGCTCGGAGCAGCTTGGAACAGGTGATTGTGTTCGTCGGCTTGCAGAAAGTATAGGGCTGGTGCAAGTTGGAGCAACTTGAAATCAGAGCAAACGCAACGAACAGACCTAGTCTTTAGTTCACTTTTCATAAATTTTGTATCGCTAACTGATACCTAGGTACCGAAAAGGATAGTTCATATTTTTTATCTGATACTATGTTTTGACTTGGAATTCATTAATTTAATGCCGATAGTGTAGGTTTATCATGATAATTTTATTATTTCCGTCCATTTTACTAGATTGTAAGTTGTAACATTGTTTTCGTGTCAGCCCTGCGGTATTCTATTTGTATGCACAGCACCTTACTCATTCGAGTGAGACATTAACTTGATGATATTGATTTCAAAGCAGAGTAGGTGTGAGTTGAATAATAAGCATTGATTTGATTTTAAAATATTACTGCTAATTTGCATTTATATTTTTTAAAATTTGATTACAGTTTACTTTGGATACACTGAATTCAGGTATGAATACAATTTTTTCCATACTTTGATGTACTACTCGCTACTAAAATACCTACCTCAAGTAACAAAACCACAAAAATCACCATCTACCTACTCTGATTTAAAATAAAGTTGTTTTCATATTTGTAAGGAATAGAGAGAAGAAACTGGACTTTCATCCAATACATAACACAAATATGTCTGATTTTAAAATCAATGTGTCACTTTTATACTGTTAAAGTTTATACATTACATGGTTAATCAAATAAATGTGGGTTGTTAAAATTGGTTTAATTAATATCATTCCTATAAAATGAATCCTGCTTTTAACTTGTAGTATAGACTCCAAGCGGCAAGGTCAAATCCCCGACCTGGCGGTATTGCCCGACATGCCCTGGAGGTCGTCGAATTCATCTCGCTGAATGTCCAGGAAGTGGTTGATCTCCATGACGCAGGCTCGATCTCGCTTGACCTCCTCCCTGCAACAGAGTGGGGGTGAGCGATGGTGATAGTGAGCGATGGTGATACAGAGTATGATGATACAGAGCGATGGTGATAGTGAGCGATGTGATACAGAGCGATGGCGATACAGAGTGATGGTGCAAGAGGAGCAAGTTGCACATACTTGTGGATGTTCTCGCAGAACTCCTTGGCCCAGCCACGGATGCGAGAGACGAGCTGGTCTTCTCGGCTGTCGATCAGCTGCATGTGCATGTCATGTGAGGCGGACAATGCGTTTCCAAGTGAGTCTTTGTCTACCATTATCTGCATGAAGACAGAATCATTCCTAAAATTTTCATGTGCCTTTTCTGATTGTGTCTAGATCTTGCAGCAATATCCACTAGGTAATTTACTTCCCTTTCCTCCCTTTGTAGAGCCTTTGTATTTTTTTCACACTTTTTTTAAATTTTGTTCTTATGTTCCTAAGCAGTTATCTTTTGAATAAAATTATTTCAATTTTTAATTCAGCTAAGTACCTACCTATATAAAAAAATGAGAAACGCCCATAACTTTTCGAGATTTAAATTTTTCAAAGAGACGCACAAAGAGCAATTGACCTCTACAACTTTGTCTCTTTAACATCTATTCTATCTTCAACAAGACAGTCAAAATCTTAAAAATGGCAGGTAAAGTCTTGTCCTTCCTCTGCAGAAAGAAAACTTTTCTCTGGATCTTGGAAGTAATCAATACCATAAAAAACACTCCGTGTAAAAATACCAGCCAAGTCTCTTCAACTTATAGTATAGAATAGAATAATATAGTATTGTATTAGCTGAATTCTGCTACAAACAATAAACTACTACTACTAAAAAAAAAATAGAAGAAATCTAAAAATTCAGCACTGAAAAGTAGTGATATCAAACAATTGGCCAAGTCAAAACTTTTCAAAAAATACTTGGCGCATCGTGCATATAAATAGTATAGAAGTAGGCAGGAAATTAAATGTACTCATCTACACATGTCATAAAAAAAACGATGCGCCAAGTATTTTTTGAAAAGTTTTGACTTGGCCAATTGTTTGATATCACTACTTTTCAGTGCTGAATTTTTAGATTTCTTCTATTTTTTTTTAGTTGAAGAGACTTGGCTGGTATTTTTACACGGAGTGTTTTTTATGGGGATATCACTCCTTTTTTCAGTTTATTCTTACAGCTTGTAACATTATATTGTGGCACCAAAGACTATTATTCCTTAAAAAAATACGCCTTTGTGATTTGTATGCTAAGAAAAGTTGTGCTTGTTGCTATGTAAATGCTATAAATAATATGCTATGAAGTATAGCGAAAGTTTGGTTCCAATCGGTCTAGCCGTTCTCGAGTTATGGCATCACTTCCGGTTTTCAAAATGGCGGCTGGCGTCAGTGCCACCTAAAATATGTATTTATAAATGTTATATAACATAAAAAGTCTTCTGAATATATTGTTATAAAAGATGATTATAGTCTGATTTTTCATTTTTATGACATCATTTCCGGTTTCGGTAATAGTACATTTCTGTTTAGACTATTGATATTTTATATAGATGACAGTCCGAATCGTTTGGCGCTAGTTTCGTCCCGATCGGTCCATCCGTTTTTGAGATATGACGTCACTTCCGGTTTCAAAATGGCGGCACAAAAAATTCTTGGGGGCAAGGTATCATCAGACGCCAAAAGTGCACATGTGGTAAAAATTTCAGATCGATCGGTTTAGCCGTTTAGGCTGTGGCCCTGTCAACAATGTTTCCTGATATCTGAATCATCATCATCAGATAGCTTTAAGAAGGGGTATAATTTCACTGTTTTCATGGCCCTCTAGCTCGCAAATGGCAAAACCTGTTGTTCCCAAATTTGGTATATGGGGTGGGGTGGGCCATAGCTCGAAATTAAGACATTTCACAACAATGTGAGATTTTCCAATTTTAAGATCCAGTAGGCCGAAAATGCCATGTTGTTGCTTACAGTAAAAGTGTTTGGTCTGCTCCTCAGTTTATTAGGCATTTACGGTATGTTGAGTGAGTGTGAGTGTACAGTACGACTTGGCTGGGTGGAGCGACCGCTCCACTAGATTCATGCTTTTTTTCTCCATGGCTACCTACTCCAACAAAACCGGATCGGAGCAGTCAAATCCCATATCAAATCATACTTGAGGATAATATTTATATTACTCACAGATCTGAGTTCCGATATCACTAGTTCCGGTCCGTCCACGGTGAGATGCGTCAAGTAGTTGTTCGCGCAGTCCGAGATCTGCTCGTTGAACCGGACCTCCAGATTCCGACACTGAACGAACAATCCCTGCGCTCCCTCGATGAAGACATTGACGACGTCGGTGAGGTTCCTCTCGAAGTTGCCGTTGATCTCGTCGATCTGTTCGAAGAGCAGCATCTCGGCGTTCATATGCTGCTGCCAAGTGTCGTCGCAGCGGTCGTAGAAGGAGTCAGTCAAGGTCTGCATTCGGTCCACGGCTTCTTCCAGCTCCTCCTCCGCGGCTTCTTCCATGATCTCCAGGATGTCCTTCGTCTCGATGAATATGGTCGTCTTGAAGTCCAGAAATTCTTCCATCCACCTGGCAGGCCAAGCATAATAAAGAAGCAATCCAGAGTGCACAGAGCTCACTTCACATCGAGACCGCGAAGAGCTCACCCGCCATCCAGAGTGCGCAGAGCTCACTTCACATCGAGACCGCGAAAAGCTCACCCGCCATCCAGAGTGCACAGAGCTCACTTCACATCGAGACCGCGAAGAGCTCACCCGCCATCCAGAGTGCACAGAGCTCACTTCACATCGAGACCGCGAAGAGCTCACCCGCCATCCAGAGTGCACAGAGCTCACTTCACATCGAGACCGCGAAGAGCTCACCCGCCATCCAGAGTGCACAGAGCTCACTTCACACTGAGACCGCGAAGAGCTCAACCGCCATCCAGAGTGCACAGAGCTCACTTCACATCGAGACCGCGAAGAGCTCACCCGTCATCCAGAGTGCGCAGAGCTCACTTCACATCGAGACCGCGAAGAGCTCACCCGCCATCCAGAGTGCACAGAGCTCACTTCACATCGAGACCGCGAAGAGCTCACCCGCCATCCAGAGTGCGCAGAGCTCACTTCACACTGAGACCGCTAAGAGCTCACCCACCATCCAGAGTGCACAGAGCTCACTTCACATCGAGACCGCGAAGAGCTCACCCGCCATCCAGAGTGCACAGAGCTCACTTCACATCGAGACCGCGAAGAGCTCACCCGCCATCCAGAGTGCGCAGAGCTCAATTCACATCGAGACCGCGAAGAGCTCACCCGCCTTCCAGAATGCGCAGAGCTCACTTCACATCGAGACCGCGAAGAGCTCACCCGCCATCCAGAGTACACAGAGCTCATTTAACACCGAGACCGCGAAGAGCGCAAGAAACGCATTAAGCTCTAATGGATGTTTAAAAAGAAGTTCGGGGTTACAGAAGGTAACTGGACTACCATCACCACCCACAGGAAAGATGACATCATCAACAAAGAAAATATCGGTGACAAAGAAGGGAGCATCGCCACCACTGTCTCTGCCTGTGAAGGAAAAGAAAAATGGGTCACCACAACCGACTGGAGCGGCAAACGAGTCATTGCAAACAACACGAGTAGCGACGAAGGAAACAGGAGCGATTAAAAAGACCATATGTCCAACAACCCGCCCTCAGCGCATATCCAAACCCAAAATATTGAAATCGTACTGACATGAGGAAAATGTAGATCGCATCAACAAAAAATCAAATATCAAAAGATCAATCCTTTCAATTTCTAAGCAAGTCCATATAAATATAATGCATCAAAATATCCAAGCAATAAAAACCTCTAAAACGGGACTAGAGACTTTTCTAGATATAAAAGACGACCAAGGCAATCAAATAGATATAATATGTTTAACAGAACACTGGTTGAACAGCGATAATTTAGAGTCAACAAACATTTGTAACTATAACCTTAAAAGTAATTTCAGTAGAGTAACACATAAACATGGGGGGTCAGCTATATTTGTAAATAATAAATTAACACAAGACGTAAAAGCTAGAAATGATATAAATAATCTAAGTAAAGAAATAGACATTGAACTAGCAGCTATAGAATTAAACTATGCGAACAACACACGGAACTTAGTAGTGATCTCCACTTATAGATCCCCATTAGGAGATTTAAATCATTTTATGGCCACTTTGGAACACATTCTAGAAAAAATTACTTCAGAAAAAAAAGATGTTGTCCTAACTGGCGACTTTAATATAAATACTTCTACAAAATCAAGGGAGAGTGAAAATCTAATAAACTTAATTGCTGCATATAATTTAAAATTAACAATACAAGGGCCAACTAGGATCGATTCTAGATTCAATACGGCCAAGACAATAGACAACATAGCGACCAATCTACCCAGCTATATGTTCTCTACTGAGGTTACAGAAAACAATCTCTCAGACCACACGGCTCAAATTATTTCAATAAAACTAAAATCAAAATTTAATCCTCCAAGCAAAACAATTAACATTCGAAAATTGAATAAAGAAAATACGGATAATTTTAAAGACATGCTTAAACACACATCCTGGGAGGAAATGTATAAACTCGATGATCCAAATGAAAAATACAACATGTTCTCATCAATCCTTAGTGAAAGTTTTGATCAATGTTATCCAGTAAAAAGTGTGAAAATAAACCATAAATTTATAAAGCAAGAATGGATTTCACCAGGAATTAAAAATTCGGCAAAGAACCTAAAATTTCTTTATCAGCTACAGCTTCACTACAAAACTGAAAAATTAATAACAAAATACAAACTCTATAAAAAAATTTACAAAAAAACTATAAAAGCAGCAAAACGACTGATAATAAACAAAAAAATAAAGGAGAAATCGGGTATTGATAGAACAAAAACCATATGGGAGATAGTGAAAAGGCACACTAATAAGTCAAAGATTCAACAAAACAAAAATATTGTCATAAATCATGAAAACCAAACTATCAAAGATCCCATAAAAATTGCTAATATTTTAAATAAAGACTTCGCTAACATAGCCCAAAACCTTGATGTAAATTCTTCAGAAAATGCGTTTAATAGGCATTTAACTAAAGCAAAGCGACCCGTAAATTCATTTTTCATGGACAGTACATGCGATACAGAAATAATTCAAATTACATCAAAGCTAAAAAACAAAAGGTCAGCTGGAGTAGACAACCTCCCAACTTGTATATTAAAGAAAATTGTTACGAATATCTCTCTACCGCTAGCACATATTTTTAACGACTGTATTGATAAGGGAACCTTTCCAAAAAAACTAAAAATAGGTAAAATCACACCGTTGTTTAAGAAAGGGGATAGAAATAAGTCGGAAAACTATCGACCGATATCAATTCTACCCAGTATATCAAAAATTTTTGAAAAATTAATTCACACTAGAATAATAACATACCTTGAGAGAGAAAAACTTCTTACAGAAAGCCAGAGCGGATTTCGGAAAAATAAATCGACGACTAACACAATAGATAACTTCATTCAAAACACTATAAAGGGATTAGAGGATGGTGAACAAACCATTGGAGTTTTTTGCGACCTGGCAAAGGCCTTTGACAGTATTAACCATAAAATACTATTAAGTAAACTGGAATATTACGGAGTCAGAGGACCTGCCCTAGATCTGCTCAAATCATATATGCAAGATAGGGTGCAACAAGTTGAAATTACACATATGAATGAAAAGAGAGAGGAAATAAAACATTTATCAAATCCAGAACCTATAATAAATGGTGTTCCACAAGGTTCAATCCTAGGTCCACTTTTATTTATAATTAACATTAATGACCTCCCCGACACAATTGTAGCTTCAGAAATCTACGCAGATGACACAAATATTACAATTACAGGCAAAACCAAGCTAAATCTTGAAGAAAATGCAAAATGTACTCTGTCAAATGCAACAAAATGGTTTTATGATAATCATCTGCTAATTCAAGAAACAAAAACAAATTATATGCATTTCAAATTAAAAAATGTAATAAATGAAACACCATTAAAAATTGTTATGTCAAATAAAAACGAAACTAGTTATCTAAGGGGAGTTGAGCAAACTAAATTTTTAGGAATCATTATCGATAAAAACCTAAACTGGAAAAGTCACTGCCAAAAATTGCTAAGTAAACTCAACTCGGCATATTTCTCTTTAAAAACCATCGTAAATTTAACAAACACTAAAACGGCGAAATTAGTATATTATGCAAATATCGAATCACATATACGGTATGGGATTCAGTTCTGGGGCAACTCAACTGATGCATCCAAAATATTTATACTTCAGAGAAAAGCAATTCGGGCTCTATTTGGACTCAAATACAAAAATAACACTTACATCAAGCCAGATTGCAAACAACATTTTGTAAAACATAAAATTTTAACGATGCCTTGCTTATACATTCTAGAGTCGATACTTGCAATTAGGTCCCAAGAAGAATTAATACAAAACAACAGTGATATTCATAAATACAACACCCGACAGAAAAATAACTTTCATGTAGATAGGCACAGGTCAACATGTACTCAAAAAAACTCTCTATTTTTCAAAACAAAAATGTATAATGCCCTGCCTAAAATTTAAGAGATATACAAAAATACTCGCTGTTCAAAAAGCAAGTGAAAGAACTGTTAGTAAGTAAGGTATATTATTCGGTAGATGAGTTCCTGCTAGACAAATAAAAATAAACATATGTTTAATAATAACAACAATAATATTATTGTCATTATATTATTATTATTATTAAAATTATTAATTATTAATATTATTGTGTACCTGTCTAATTTCATTTTTTGACATTGAATCTCGTGAATGTGTAATAAATAATACTATGTAACTAGATTTAAAATATAACTGTGGCATGTAGATGTTAATTTATTTTATTTTTTTAATTGCAATGCTATTAAATATGTACTAGGTTACTAGATTTAGTTCGATGTAACCTTTCCACATACTCCACTGAATGGTGTCGACCATAGGAGTCCTTTCAAATGTATCTACCTCTTTAAAATGTACTCATTGAATATGGAAATAAAACTGAACTGAACTGAACTACAGTCAGTCAGCAAAGTTTTTGTCTTCAACTCCCTTTTGTTACATTTTACAAACACTTGCACTAAATCAAAATTGATTTATATCCGGTTCTAGTATTTAATCGCATTTCATATGGAAAGCGGTTATTTGTATTAACCAATCAAAGTCCAGAAATTGCTCGCAGCGGATATGTGATTCAGATTGGTTAATAAAAATATAAAAACCGTTTTCTGTGCTTATTTGAACCCCGCTTAATTACATATTTATTTATATTGAAGTTTAAATTAGAACTTGATTTGATTCCTCTCATGTACATTCTGATACTTGTACCTACGATCATTCTTTTACCTCCTATGTTGATTGTATATTGGTAAAAAATAAAAATACAGCTTTAACTATACAACAGTCCGAGCTTGGCTTTCCAAGCCGACTGATGAGGTGAAGCCAACGAGTGGTCAGGCATCTCCTAGGTTTTACAGGTCATTTAGTTAGTAACTTATTTGTGATCTGGATGTTCCTTACTGTTGGCACTGCTCCTGGTTAGCTTCTTTAGCCTTGTTAACACAGTCGTAGAACGCCTCCAACTCCTTCTGGCGAATCACGTGCTGCTCTTGACCCAACGCAAACAGCTGAGCAATCAGCAGCGCAAACTGAGACTCGTATTCATAGTAGATTTCCATTGCATCGTTGCCAATCTGAAATGATCAGAACAGTCTTATTGTAGGATTTATAAATATTTTTTTAAATGAGGCCCTATCAAATAGTGGCCTTCGCCACCCCCGACCCAATTCTTGGAACCGGGACTAAAGATTATTATTATTAATTCTACGTTTCTTTTTTAATTACGTACCTACTATTACTTATTTATTAAGTTCATATTTGGTATCGAAGGAAGGAACTGAAAATAGAATAGAAATATTCTCGAGCGTGCGACGCTGAGCAATTTGTAAAATAATCAGGAGTGCACTTCTGTGAAAATATTGTGCTGAAGCATTCGCTCGACTTCGATTTAATAAGCTATTGGTGAGAATTTTTGTTCAACTTGCCAACAAAAGAGCTTGCCCAGGTTCATCCTTGGCAAAAAGAGACTTGAAGAGTTGATCCTTGTTGAGATATTCTATGAACGCTACGGAGTAAAACTCGACGTCTTCAGCTTCTTTCTCCTCCTCTTCTCGAACTGCGTTTTCAACTGCATCTTGCTCTTCCAACTTCTCCAAGACTTTGCTGAAATCGGTATATCAATGTTAGTGGAACCTCTACAATGTTTCTCTCTTTGCTATTTAAAAATAAAAATTATTGTCCCTAAAAGAATCTTTTATTAGGTGTTGCTTGTAAAGTAGTATTTTTTCTGATTCCCTGATAATTGTCAAGTCAGGAAACACATTTCTGTTAAACATGAAAACAAAATGCACCTCAAACAAATACTAACCTGCTCATTTGACTGATAAGGAATAAAAAGTTTCATGAAGTTAGGTAATTGCGTTGTGAAGACAAATGCTGTGAACGTGATTTATTATTATTACCTATTATTATTATTTGTTCTATATTCTCAACGGAGCCGAGGCTCCACAAGTGAGAATGTAATAGAGAAGGGAGGAGAGGAAACCCGGTACCGGCATGTAGCCTACTCCTAACGAAAGATACCAAGGGGGCCAACGGCTTAACGTCCCATCCGAAGGACGGTGTGACATTCACAGCACGGGCCTCCACAACCCGCGCCGTCGAGAGACTGATAACAGGTAGAGGGAGGTCGTCACACTAACCCCCAAACATCCCAGTCTCTCTGGCCCAACGGCAGCAACTGGCAGGACAGAGTTGAATGGTCACCCATCCAACCGCTGACCACGCTCAATGTTGCTTAACCTCGGTGATCTAACGAGAACCGAGGTATCCACACCACCAGCCGTTGGGATGTTGGGATTGCGCTTACAAGTATGTGCTGCACGCCTCTTCTCTCTCAGTGCTCTTGATCATCTTGTACTCATTGTAAACAAGCAACGGCAGGAAAGCAAAGATGTAGGCTTGGAAGTCTTCGTTCGCGCAACAGGGATTGCCGGCCATGTTGAGGGAACGCAGTTGACGGAACTTCCGCAGATACAGCACCTGAAGACACAATGACTTGTACGTATCTACTTCAGTTGATTTTTCATTTTCATGAAGCGATTTAAATTTTTATTTTCTATTTACTTAAAAAAAAATCAAATTGGTGGAAATAGGTAATTTCAGTTTAATATCTGATTTTTTTTATTTTTGTTCACTGCATTGATGACCTACATTTTGCCAGTCTTCAATCTCATTGTTCCCTATGCTAAATATCATCAGATTTTTCAGATTTTCCATATTCTCCAACTTTGTAATTCGGTTTGCGAAGAGTGTCAGAATTTCCAGCTTGACTAGCGCATCCAAATTCTCAATGACTGGAATGTTGTTGAAAGATAAATCCAACTCCTTCAGGTTTACAAGCGAGTGGAGATTTTCGATCTTCTCGATAATATTGTTTCCGATTTGTAATTTAACCAAAGCTGTCATCATCCAGAGGTGGTCGATTTTTAATATATCTAGAAGAGGCAGTCAATATTGTATTTTAGCTGAACTATAGACATTTTTACTACACATACAATTATAAAATATTATCTTACTTAAAAATTCAAGCCTTATGACTTCTACTTCCTCAAGAACGATTCCATCTTTGGCAGCGAGATTGCCAGCTTCTGCTTTCGGTCCTTGTTCCTTCACACATTTTTTAAGTAGGTCCAGATTAATAACACCAGGCTCCAAATCTTCATGAATCACTGACATTGCAAATACAATATTCTAGGTCTCTATCAGAAAACACAAAAACTCATGAAAATGTAATGAATTAGAAAAAATGGACAAGTCAATAATGTGTCTTTGTTAATTCAATGTTAATTCAAGAATGACAGGAAAGATACCTATATTTAGGAAGCAAGAGACACAAGAAAAGGGGATACAATGATATTAAGATACAAGGGGAAGGTATCTTGTACCTACCAAAATAGTAAAAATATGTAAAATTGTAAACTTTATTTACAAATGAACAAGTGGAACGCCGCACCGTAAACACGCGGGTTGTGGTTGCCATGGTAACGCGTGACGTAAGCCACTGCCTTCTTTGGTGAGTAGCAAATTTAATGACATTGGAATTTTTAAGGTTTTGTAGCAAGTGGGCGGTGGCTTCTAGTGTCAGTCAAGTCTCTCATCTGATCATTTCTATGTGCTGTCTTTTGCACGCAATAAGTTTTAATATTATAGTTTCTAAAGTCGGTGGTTAGAGTGTCACAATGACGTCCTTCTTTGGAGGAATTGGAAATCCATTTTCGACGCCCGTCGGACTTAGAATAGGTACACATCAAATATGTAGCACAAATTTTGCATTTTTCTTCATACATTTGTCTCATTGATTGGTGGGTGTGTGCATTTGCTACTTGGTCAGCTGGTCATTAATAACAACTACGTACCTATTGAAGGCCTCTAGCTGGCATATTGTCATTCATTTTATCTTGACGTCAATATCTTAATATTATGCTACATTGTCTTTGGAAAGATAGCGCTCAGCACGTTAAGTAGACTAGAAAATTCTCAACTGTCATGCTCTAGTAATTGACAGTCTCACCATGTTGTACTTTGACAGCTTAAAATCGTACACCCACAAATGTTGCAATCATGACTCATATGCATACATCCACTCCACAAAAGGTATCATTCACAATAGAGAAGTTTTATCTATTCATGATTTATTTACAGAACAAGCTACTGATGCATCGCTTGCTTCTGAGAACTGGGCGTTAAATATTGAGATATGCGACTTGATCAACGACATGGAAGAAGGACCAAAGGATGCAATCAAAGCTATTCGAAAGCGGTTGACACAGAACGCAGGAAAGAACTACACTGTTGTTATGTATACATTGACAGTTCTGGAGACATGCGTGAAGAATTGCGGTCGACGCTTCCACATATTTGCATGCAGCAAGGAGTTCATACAAGAACTTGTTAAATTGATAGGTTGGTTAATACCTAATTTTACTCCTAATTTTACCTAGTTTTACCTAATAAGGATATAAATACCTTTATTTACTGGATATTTGTTTCAAAATTATTCAGGTCAATCCTTATCAGAATCCCACAGAAGTTCACTGACCTTCATTGACATTCTTTACAAGACTAGAATCAAATTCAAATTATTTTTATTGTTTAAAATGTAATCTTCTCTATTCATAGTTTGCATGAGAAATCCCTATTGTTGCCAATGCCACCATCTTGATGGCACTGAAAAGCTGTGATTTTATTCAGCTAACAGAAGCTATTAATACTAAAAGATCCATTCCATGTCACGGGTGTGACAGATCGTACAGAATTTTACACACTTTCAATGTCATATCATCAACATATATAATACATAAAGCATTGCAAACAATTTTTTTTCTAATACATAGGAGTATATTGAATCTAAAAAAAATTGCAGCAGTGCACCATTATACATGACTAAATTTATATGATTGTTTAACCAAGTGTCACGGGCGTGACGGCAAACGGAACTGCTTTTCTAGTGATGATACGAAAGTGAAAAACTCTGCTAATTTATCCATCCCTTGATGCCAAACAATTTTTTTTATTGAAGAGGAAGCTAATACCCTTCAGGATATGTGTAAAGATGTACAAATTTAGTAATGGATTAATTGTTGTAATGTTCAAAACACCGTCACGGGTGTGACAAGAAATGTCACGGGTGTGACCTGTACGATTCAAACATGTAAATAAACATTGATTAAAGGCTTTATTTAATTTTTACCAAGTAGCAAATATTGATATGGTATATTACATAGAATAATAAAAAAACTGGGTCTGTCCATTATAATTTGTAAAACTCCTTTTTTTGGATTTGTTTTTAAGTTTTTAATTTTATTTATTATTTTTTTAATTAAATTGGATATAAGTAGCACTTTGTAGGTACTTAAAACAGTCTTTATACTATATACAATAAAAATAAAATTATAATAATTTATGAAATTTTTTAAGGTTACGATAATATTATCACCAAAAATATAAGTTCCGACAAAATTTTTGTTCAGATAATAGCGTCCAGACACTAAACGGTTGACATTTTAAAAAAAACTAATAGCATATTCAAAATCAGGGGAAAATTATCTTTAATTTGACATAGCACATAATTCTAGGATTTTTTTGATTTTTTGGCCTCAGTTCCCTGTTGACATGGAATGGCTGAAAAGCCAATTGATTTAATCCCCAAAATAGTAATAATGATCAGTCAGAGATAGCCTAGTAGGTACTTGATTTCATTGAACTCAGCCATTCTGACAATAAGTCTAGATAGGCTTATTAGCAGATAATACACTCACTAATCTGCTAATATGTGTTATCTTAATGACTAAATATTATACCTATGGTGTGTGAAATGAAAGATATAATCTGTTAAGAGATTAATTACTCTAGATGTGAGTTGCCCCTCGTATCTTTTATTTTAAAAGTATGTTTTTTGACCTTGAAACACCATGCATGATATAATTATTTCAAATCTTTATGTGTGCCTGTACTGTCTGCATACTTTCACTTCATTTCGGAGCATGATGTACCTTGTGTACTGATTGTGTATGTTGGTTTTGCAGGACCCAAGAACGACCCACCGACAGCCGTTCAGGAGAAAGTGTTGAGTTTGATACAGAGCTGGGCCGATGCATTCCGACACCAGGCCGAGCTGTCCGGCGTCGCTCAGGTCTACCACGACCTCAAGCAGAAGGGAATCGAGTTTCCGATGACGGATCTCGACATGATGGCGCCAATACACACACCACAGAGGGTAAATCTAGTGTTTTGATAGCCAAATTATGCTTAAGGTGGCGCGATCACTTGAGGCATAGTCTCAGCTTCATAAATGTTTGTAGGACTGATTGATAATCATGCCATTCACAATCCCTGAAATAGTGAAACACTCTAGTTAGTAGTTTCTGAGATAATTTGAGTTTTCTCCCCCATGTTATGTTATGGTAGCCAAGTAAAATCGTGTAATTTTTAAGCTAAAATGAAGTTCTAATTTTTTGTACCTACCTTAAGATTTTAACAAAAACTTTTTTTCTGGTAAACCTGCGGACATACTATCAGGAAAAAAATTGAAAACAATACCAAAGTGTGCTATTTTAAATTTGAAATGATTTTCCTATACCTCCCATGTTACAGTTTTGTTCATTCTCAGAAGACATACAATTGAAAACTCATTATTTTGCAGGAGTTGCAAACTACAGGACATTGAACGCGTATTTTCGATTTAAATATAGCTGAACTGTTGTAAAAGGAATTTTGAAATTGTCATTTATTTAAAATAAATTCAAATGTGCTATTCATAGGTTGCATGTGATGTCATCTCATTGTTGCCGTCGCCATCTTAATGGCACACAGAATAGCTGTGATTCTCTGCTTTTTTGACGATATTTTATAGTTAATGAGTACCTGGGAAATTGTATAGGCTCCGGAGATTACTTTAGTACGAAGAGAAATCACTCACATTACAAAAATACAGTGGGGTGCCTCAATAAAGTTATAAATCTGACCCGTCAACGTGCCAACGTAATGGGTGGACAATTCAATAATTTAGCATTGCTGATATAAAACAAAAGAAGTTTGTGCAAGCTATGAATATCGAGTGCTCGCGCCACGTTTAGACCACTTGAATGTTTCGTTGAAAAATGAAAAGTCAAACTAACCATTTGTCCTACCATCTTGAACTTCTTTGCCTTGTCAACATGATCAATAGGCAGCGTGTTTAGACAACAGATGGCACTGTAAAAAGTACAGACAGAGCCACCTAATCTGTGGGAAGGAAGCTTACCTTTTGGCAAGGCGTCCAAGTCGCTGCAGTTATATGTTATGTTGCTGCACATATTACGCATTATCAAATCTTAAAATTTACACATGTTTATCTAATGTTTATTCGCCTACAAAATATTAATAATAAAGTGTTCACAATTTCACTGAATCTGATCACAATATTAATTTGCGCGACTTAGTTTGATTCCGAAATATTTTGAGTACATTTGTTGACATCTGATCGGTTGCTAGGTCACGGCCAATGAGAAATAAAACAGTTGACGATCTTCCCACAAAAGTTGCTAATTTCTCTCACTCGTGGCGAACTCTCGGTGCCTATACCTAGATTTTTTTCAGTCAGATCAGATGGGACAGAACTCACAGAGTTTAGACATTTAAATTTATTTTTGAAATATTTGTCAAATTTAGTTTTATCGAGAAAGTCTGATCAGTCTGATGAACAAAATCAAAATCAAAAAATCTTGATCAAAAATAATTATTTTCACAGCTGCTTTCCTAGGTTTATACGTATACATCAGCAACTTGCACACAGAGTATTAATTTACATGCAGATAACAGGCTTGCGCATTAAACAAATCATTATTTACCTTAGTTTAGGTACCTACTCTGTTAGTTGAATTATTGAACCTACTTAAAATACCTCGGCAACCTTTGCCCTTCCATATTGCTAAGTCTAAGTTAATACAATACCTCTGTTTTTGTTATTGTTCAGAGCATCCCAGACAGTGAGCCGCCGGCAGCGATGGTGGCGCCTGCGTTGCTGCCGCAGCACGTGTCGGTGTCGCCCGTGCCGCCTGCGTCGCCTGCCATGATGCCTGGGTCGCCCGCGGTCGCCACCGGCCCCGCCGTCCTCTCCTCCGACCAGCTCGGGAAGCTGCAGAGCGAACTCGACGTCGTGCAGGTAACACTCGAGACTATGACGTCAAACTGTGTGATTTGTAGCGGTACTGCGTTTTTCACTTGTTCAAGACATCTTATTTTGCTGTAAACTTTTTAACAAGTTTGTGAGATATTGGATGTCCATTATATTAGGTACCTCCAAGATTGGTATTAACAGAATTCATATTTCTTAATTCTTGAGAAGATAATTTTGGATAATTATTAATTTTACATTAGTGAAAAAAAATAAAAAATGGGTACCTAGCTGAGCAGTAACTATTAAAAAGATCCTACATCCATTTCTTCTACGCAAATTGAGAAAAATATAATTGTCTGTGAAAATGCCAAATTCTTTGATTGATTATCACATAGGTAATTAATAATAATAATCCATCCCTGGTTCCAATTTAATGGGTCAGGGGGTGGGTATTCCCACCAACACTAGGGCCGCCGGATTCTTGGAAACCGGCTGGCCATACCTGGCGTTTCCTCCTCATCTTCCTCTTCTTCTTCTTCCACTTGTAATTGTTCCACATATTCCTTCCAAATCACATGTAGTAAGAAATTACAATTTTATTGTTTTCCCTTGTTCACCTGCTTGAAATAGGCTACAATGGCAGACAGGGTAAATCTAAGGTCATCCCGTGAGATGCTATAGTGGCCTGTTCACACATAAGTTGGACAGCTGTATAGGTAATATAGGTAATATGTAATGGGCTCATTCTTTATTCCAATTTTTTCGAAAAGTAATCGTCAAGGCTCGAACAGTCCAGAATCAGGAAGGCAGGAAATGTTTCCTCTAATTCTTAGACTTTAGAATGATACCATGTCCTAGCTTCACATTGAGGTTACACAGACTTACATGTATCAATGTTCCGTCCGTGTTGTCCAGGGCAACATGTCCGTGCTGAACGAGATGCTGAGCGAGCTTGTGCCGGGCAAGGAGCACCCGAGTGACCGCGAGCTGCTGGACGAGCTGCACTCGACGTGCCGCGCCATGCAGAAGAGACTCGTGGAGCTCGTCGGCAAGCTGGCCAATGACGAGCTCACCGCCGAGCTGCTCAGAGTCAACGACGAGCTCAACAACTTGTTTCTCAGGTACGCAGACTTTCATACTTAGCAGCGCTGGCGCGCTGGTACATTCTTATTCTTCTGCAGAAAGTCCAGTAGATAATACATTGATAATGATTGGTAGACTTTGAGAAGGAAGCGGTCATGGCCTATTAGTAGGGAACCGGCCCAACATTTCCCTCTCGACTGTCAGGGTAGCTTACGAGTTACGACATATATTCATTGTATGTGGACACATCCCTCAGAAGTTTGTATTTTGATGAATTGTCAGAAAATCACCATTCATAGGTATGTTCCAACGATGCTAATGATTCTGAATTCTGATGGTCCGTCTAAACCAGATACGCCAGGTTCGAGAACAATCGCGAGTCGCCAAGTCGTGCGGCTGCAACCAAGCCCGCTACGGAAGCAGGCGGAGACTCGCTGATCGACCTCAGTGACGAGGCTTCGTCCGAGACCCTGGGAGCAGCTGCCGTTGCCAGCAAACTGTCGGGACTAGGTGAGCCAGTCAAATATGACAGTGGAAATATCTCTCTTGTCTATTATTTGGTTTGATTCAGTCCAAAGCAGGAAACTGCCTCAAAGCCCTGTAGGATTTGAAAAGATTTAAAAGTCAGAATTTCACTGGATTTTAAATTTGGCAAAATATCGACTTTTATACAAAATATAATTAATTGCTCGTAACTTCTAGAATATCAAAGTTTTCGAAAGAGTGGTCCTTGTTTTTCAATTAGCTATCTCTACCCTACTTTAACATAGTCTAATAATTAATTGTGAATAATTGTGAGATCTGCCCAGGGTGTTTAGGTAACTATCAAAATTTTGAGTAAGTAAATGTACTTCAGAAAGTCGGAAGGCTATCTCTGCTACTGTCAATACAATGCATTCAACCAGGATTCTAATTGTAAAGTATCTGATGTGAGACTGAGTACTGCTTGCAAGCTACTTGTAATGTTCCCTGCCGCAGCCATCGGAGGCGGCAATGCGATGTCGCAGCTGAGCAAGATCAGCAGCGTGGCGGCTCAGCCCGGATCGCAGAAGGAGAAAGAGGACTCGGACTTCGACATGTTTGCTCAGTCGCGGAATGTGACCTACGAATCCTCAAAGACAGGGTGAGCCGAACTCCGTCTCCTATACTCAAACGCAAATTCTTAACGACTAGTCTTTGTCAAACGATTGACCAATTCCAATTCGTTAAAACTCCAAAACATCTTGCGTAAATCTTGAACATAGATATTAGTAGAGACCTATTAGTCAAACCACTAGTTTATTATCTTACTACCTACCTATAGTACGGTATCTTACTGTACTTACGGTAGGGGTGTGCGAAGCTTCGAAATAATCAAAGCTTCGAAGTCGAAGTCGAAGTCGAAGCTTCGACTTCGACTTCGAAACCCTTTTTTCCAAAAAACGAAGCTTCGAAAATGTTCGAAGCTTCGATTTGCGTCTTCAAACTTGGCGCGTCTTTCGAGGTAAATATATTTTCGTGTAGTTGGTACTTCCGAAGTCGAGAAGTTTTTGCGGTCGGCCATCTTGGTTTTAACATTGACGCTTGCTGTCACGCTGTGCTTACTTGAAAAGGTTATGTGCCGTGTTTATTTTCGGAGATTTTAGAAATATAATGGATTTATCCGACGAAAACGAAGATGAAGTAGGCCTACTAGTGGAGGAAGGTAGTAATTCAGTTCAAGTTTATTGTTTTGTTCCAAATTCTGATTTTTTTGAGTGAAATCAAAATCTTCGACTTCGACTTCGACTTCGGAATTTTAGGAGGTCAAATCTTCGACTTCGACTTCGAAATCAAAAATCCACCTTCGCACACCCCTAACTTACGGTAATTACTTACAAAATATTTAGGTTGTATAGAATGAAACTTTCACATGATGTTTTCAGAGGCAGCACGTACCAGGACAATCTCCCTGACCAGATAGTCGGCTCGTTGGGTGCGGCTGCGCAAGCTCGTTCACAACCTACTGGGGTAAGAATCCAACATTCCCGGCATATTATGTTTGTCTGTGCTGTTTTATTATCAAGTAATTCATTGTCCTGATTTTACAGTCATTCTCGTTGGGCTTGGATTTGGTGGAAATGTTCTGTGCTAGTCGACAGATTTGTACGCTTATTGTTGTTTCTGTATTTTTCCATTATCTTGTTAGCCCTGTTTTTCCTGTAGTGTCTGGTTGGTAGTTCTTCCTAATTGTGTTGTGTGTTGGTTTTGTGTTCCCGTGTTACGGTTGTTGGTTCAATGTTTGCGCACTGGACGGTCTCGCAGGACGACATCATCGGGGTAAGGCAATCTCTCTCTCTCTCTCTCTATCTCTATATCTCTCTCTCTACTCTGATGGAACCACACCGTCTGTACACTCGTCGTTCGTTCCTCCTCCTGTGAGCTGCCTGTTATCTGAGGAAAAATTATAGTGCCTCACTTGCCGTCCCAAGAAGGGGCGCCACCGTCGCCCAGGCTATTTGAATGCGCGACGGTGACGGCCCCTTCCCGGGACGGCAGGTGAGGTACAATTTTTCCTCAGATAACAGGCAGCTCACAGGAGGAGGAGGAACGAACGGCAAGTGTAGATACGGCTGTGGATGGAACTCATCTCCTTTACTTTCCTTCTTTCACTTTACCTTTGATTCAAGTGCTCTCAAAAAGATAAAAGTGCATATGGGTGGATGGGAAAGTAAAGGTAAAGATATCCTTGGTAATCTTTGAACTGTGCTTTGACCATCTACTTGATGTGCATTTTTATTTTTTCAAGAGCGCTGTACCTCACCAACATTCCTTGTGATTTGCTATTCTGTGTGTCCTTTCAATGATGTTAGTAGGTAGGTACAGTAATGGAAATATATTCGGTGAACGCTCCTTCTCCCTACGTATTACGTTAGTTTAGGTTCCTCCCCCTCGACCCGTAACACTGGCAAAGTTGTTTGAATGTGTTTGGGGGTGAAAGAAGTGTTTACCGAATATTTACTACCTAGACATCTTGAATTTGACATCAGATTTTGCAATGTGCATGATCAGACCAACTTTCATCCTAGCATCAAGAGCATGGGTATGCATGGGAACTGTAGTGGTATGTATTACATAGTGTAGTTCTGTGTTTTTCTGTAGTGTAGTTTAAAGTGTAGTCATTTTCAAATGTGTAGTTTGCAATGCTGTTTTATTTAGTGCATTGTAAATTAAGAGGTATCGTTAATTTATTTATTTTTTATAATTTTATTTGGATGGTGTTTCGGTTCAAATTAAAAATATAGGTACTGCTATAATTTCTCCCAATTTGATAGTAATAATGATAATAAAAAATAATAATATTGATTTTCTATTCGAGAAAATAAGGAACACAACTGACCTCTGGTGGATTTTGTGGTACTAGGTAAATGGCGGCTTTCAAGGGTGCATTTGCATAAATATAAATACAAATAGTTGATATAGTTGTTTGTTATGGCCAAAACAGTAAATTTATAGCTAAATATCAATTCCATTTGTTTTTGTTTTTTCACTGCTTTATGGAAACACGAAATGTAAAAACTAACAAATTAATATGTGATCCTGATAGTAGCCATCTTGCCAGAAGTGGCTCCATCACGTATCACTTATTTGTGAGAATAGGTACCTTATGATTTGATTTTTTTAAATTTTTATTACATTTTTAGTTACCTACACCATTGTTATACTAGTGGCAGTTTAATTATTGGCTGCCTGCTGTTGAAAGTGTACTATGTACTTGATTTACTAGCATGTTAGTGCCTGGTTGTTGTATGCATTGTTTCTCTTTTCAAGATGCATAAGGAGAGCGACTTTGACGAAATGGAAGCGTGGCTAGAAGAAGCGGTAGGTTTTTATTTGGTTACCATAAAACTTCAAGCATAGATTAATTTCATTGAAAATATTTTTTAATTACTTTGATATCATTTTATCGGAGATATTAAAGGACAGGTGTTGTATTTTTTGTTTTTTGATAAAAGAATTGAGTACGAATTTAACATTATTTTTATTTTCTATTATATTTTCTGCGGTGTAGTTCAATAAATTTGATTTTTTACGTAGTGATGACCAACAGGAGTATGTGGTCACTTTTTCATGGAGTTGAACCTATTTGGATCTACTCGTTTTTAATAGCTCATTGATGTACGAATTGTTTGTTTATCGTCACAATGTGTTAGCTATTAATGTTGGCCAGACTGTATGTCGATAAAGTAGTTCATGTGTTTGTTAGGTTTGCAAGCTGTAGTAATTTTAAAGAAAAAAAGAAGAGAGAAAAGTTAATTGTTGGAAGTTGTCTTGAAATGGAAGTTTGATAAAATGTAATGTCCTTGTGAAATTAAACTATAATAATTATATAAATACCGATGTAATTATTATTCGACGCCCAAAAACCGTAAAGGAAACTGTAGCCCGATAGTAAGCCTTTAACAATTCAGAAGTGTGGGATTATAAATTTATCTAATTCGGATATTCAAGAGAAGACATAACTCGATGTCTACATCGTTGGAGATTCTGGCAAATGCAGCCGCTTTGCAACATGAAAATGATGATGATCAAGAAGTAAATGAAATCTATGATGAAACTACTACCGACAACTATTTGACCGAAAACATCAATACACCTGACAACAACATGAATGCCACAGATTTCATCAAGATTATGTTGGAAGAGAACAGACGACGAGATGAAATGTATATGAACATTCTCAGCAAAACTGTAAGTTCGCAATCCACTAACTATCATGTAATGCCAGATCTTACAAAGAATATCAAAGTTTTCGAAGAGGGCACGAGTTTCAAAGCAAAGAATTGGCTAGAGTCAGTTGAAACTACTGCAATGTTACACAAATGGCCATCAAGTTTTACACTAGAAAATGCGAAGAGCCATTTAACAGGATCCGCCCTGCATTGGTATAATGCACGAAAAGCTGATATTCCTAACTGGGAAGAGTTTAAAATCCGTTTCCAAAAAACATTCATAACATCAACTAGCAGTAAAGCTGATCTTTGGAAAAAAATCCAAGAATTGAGTCAAAAGAAAGGAGAAAGCTCATCCTCGTATTTTCACAAAAAATCACAATATTGTATGCAATTAGAACTATCCTTTGAAGAATCTAAACACCAAATATTAGTAGGCCTGTGGTCTAAGAGTGTTAGCGCAATGCTAATGAGTTGTAATCATTATGATATTGACGAATTGTATCATGATCTAAAAAAATTTGAGAAACTTGAAAACGACAGATATGACAAATTTGCAAAACCAAGAGATTTTAAAGCACCATCGCGAACAGAAAATCCGCAAACTTCGCAAAAAAATGATTCTCAAGACAGAGCAAAGATCGAAGTTCCGTCACCGACTAAATCGAAACAATGCGATAAAAAGCAATTACCCCTTAAAAATCAATCAGGAGAATCGCTTTGCTTCAATTGCAACCGGTACGGACATTTTAGTAAGGACTGTCCCGATCCCAAGAGGACCCTTTTCTGTGTGAAATGTCGTGGTACGGGACACACGCAGAAACACTGTCAAGTCACTTCATCCGGAAGCGCATCAGTTAAATCGTCATCTTCCGCAAGCTCAGCTAATGACGTAGTAAGCCAAGTTAATAATATGCAAGATGGTAACACTTCAAGCAAGTACTTGAAGAATGCTATCATTGATAATCATCAAATCACGGTATTTATGGATTCAGGTTCTTCTAGTTGTATAATGCGTGCAACAACAGCACTGAAATGTGGTATGGTTCTAGAAGAATCAACATCGTCTTTGTATGGTTTCGGAAATATTGACAAAGCAACGCAGCCTTTAGGAAAGGTAACACGTAAAATTACAATTGATGGTGTAACTGCAGAGAATGTTACTATTTTAGTAGTGCCTGACACAGCGCTCTCTGTCAGTATGCTGATTGGACGAACATGGCTTGACCTGCCGCACATTGCGTATGCGAAAGTCGACAACGATTTTGTCATCGCATATCGAGAAGATGAAATGTTTCGCAACTTCAATCTTTCGATTACGTCAAACCGATTACCATTGAAAGCTGTAAATGATGAACTAATTCCACGAAACTCGGTTAGTTTTATCAATGTACAAGCCCCTGCATCAGATTATGATAATTCGTTCATAGTCTGTGGTAACGCTAAGTATGACACAAGTCATGCTTTATTTGAATTGAAATACGGTAAAACTACTATTCCTGTAGTAAACATGACAAATGAAGACCAACAAGTTCGCAAAGATCAATGCATGACGCGAGCCGACATAGTAGAAGATATTTATACGATAAGTGAAGACGATGATCTTCCCGCTGATCTTCCCGAACCGATCAAGATTGCAGACTTGAAAGTAGGACCGAAGATTACTGAAACTGAAAAATCAGAACTTTTGGAACTAGTTAATACGTATCGTGACTGTTTTGCTACAAACATGCATGAACTAGGATGCACAAACATTGTAAAAATGGAGATTCTTGAACAAGAAGGAAGTAAACCCGTAGCTTCTAGACCGTACAAGACTACTGCACAAGAACGCGACGAGATAAACAAGATCGTAAAGGAGTGGAAGCAAAACGGAATAGTTACCGATACTCGTTCCCCGTATGCTAGTCCTGTTCTATTAGTCCGAAAGAAAACAGGTGAATATCGTATGGTAGTTGACTATCGCCGTTTGAACCTCCAGACCGTCAAGATGAAATTTGCCCTTCCGAACGTAGACGACATGTTGGAACGTCTATCGAACAGTAAGATGTATGCTGTACTTGATCTCGCACATGGATATCTGCAAATTCCGTTAGCAGATTCTGCAAAGGAGAAAACCGCCTTTGTAACGCCAGATACAACCGGTCAGTTCGAACGCATGATGTTTGGTTTGACCAATGCTCCTAGTGAATTTCAACGTGCCATGAACATAGCGTTAGGAGATTTGCGTAACACGATTGCTCTCTGTTATCTGGACGATATATTGATCCCTGCGTCATCTTGGACCGAAATGATCCAGCGTTTAACACTTGTTTTTGCCGCATTGCAAAAAGCCGGTTTGACTTGCAAATTGTCAAAATGTGAATTTGGAAAGGAAGAGATTGACTACCTGGGATTTGTAATTTCGACGAATCACCTTAAGCCAGGCAATCGTAAGTTAATCGCAATTGAAGAGTTTCCAAAGCCGAAGAACGTTCACGAGATACGGCGTTGGTTAGGTTTGACAGGTTTCTTTCGTCGTTTTATTCCGCATTACGCACGAATAGCCGAACCGTTATCAAGACTAACTCGGAAAAGTGAAGCTTTTGTATGGAATACTGAACAAGACCAAGCATTCGATGATCTAAAAAGCGCATTAGTATCGAAACCGACTCTGATGTTGTACAACCCTGCAGCCCGAACGGAAGTTCACACCGACGCTTCAGCAGATGGCTTGGGAGGGATGCTACTTCAAGAAGGCACTGATGGAAAACTGCATCTAGTGTATTGTGTCTCGAAGAAGACAACGTCTGTAGAACACAACTATCATTCGTCAAAACTAGAACTCATGGCAATAGTCTGGACATTGGATAGACTGCGTCAATTTCTGTTGCCCCTCGAGTTCACAATCATAACGGATTGTCAATCACTTGTCTACATGAATACTCACAAGACCCTGAACCCGCAAATTGCACGTTGGTACAATCTGATCCAAGAGTTTAATATTCGAGAGATTCGTCATCGCCCTGGTATTAAAATGAATCACGTCGACGCATTGAGTCGCGCTCCGTCCGAAGAAGCAACCGACACAATGGAGAACATTATTGAATCACGATTCGATGTGTTCTTGACACTGAACACAGAAGACCACGTCCTTATGATTCAGCATGGAGACGCCGATCTGCAAGAATTGATAAGAATCTTGAAGAAAGAAGATGAAGAACGAACATCACAAGAACAAGATCGCGTGAAGCACTTCAAACTACAGAATGACCGACTGTACAGAATCGTAACGAACAAAGATGGAACAACTCGATATCTTTACGTCATGCCTAAATCGATGAGAAAAAGTCTTGCTGTTAAATTTCATGACCTTTCTGGACATTTTTCAGTAGATCGAGTAGTCGCAAGAATCACTGAGCTGTACTGGTTTGCCTACATCCGCAGATACATCCGACAACACATCCACATGTGCGCGGAGTGCATACTGTACAAGAGTAGAGGAGGTAAGACACCAGGACTTCTGCATCCGATTCCACCTGGTAAGCGACCATTTGCTACAATCCATTTAGACCATTTAGGCCCCTTTATCAAAAGCTCAAAAGGAAACCAAGAACTTCTTGTATTAACTGACAATTTAACAAAATTTGTCAAGCTATATCCACTGAGAGACACTTCAGTGAAGAATGTTTTACGTTCAATGGAAGAATTTGTCATGGACAAAGGTTACCCGACCAGAGTAATAACAGATCGAGGATCATGTTTCACTGCTCAGAAATTCACAGATTTTTGTGAGCACAATGGGATTCATCACACTCTAAATTCGCCGAGACATCCACACGGAAATGGTCAGGTAGAGCGTGTTAATCGTACTCTAATACCACTGATCTCCATCGCGATTGAGGATCATGCTCAACGAGATTGGGACAAAAGCATCAAGAGAATCGAGAGAGACGTGAACACCGCCGCCAACAAAACCACCGGTAAGAGTCCCTTTGAACTCCTGCATGGTTATTCGCCGATATTTCATGATGGGCTTCTGAGGACCCTGACGACTGATGATCAGTACGACACCTGGCAAAGTTCCGCTGAACTACAAACGTCAGCCCGAGCAAGAATTATTGAAATGCAAGGTGACATGAAGGATCGTTATGACAAGCGACATTTCGTAGGAATCAAGTACGTACCGGGAGAAATTGTATTTATGAAGAAAGCCCCAACAGCAACAGGACAACCGACAAAAACGCAAGCAAAGTATCGCGGACCCCTAGTGATAACAGCAGTATTGCCGGGAGATACATACAAAGTTGCGGATTTGGAAGAAGGAAAAACAGGCTATTTTTATAGTTCAACTGCACATGTTTCTCAGTTGAAGCCTTGGAAGAATGAATGTATGGAGGAAGAAAATGAAAGTGAAGAAGAAGACGACGTAGAAACTAATCCAGTAAATGAAAAGCGCGTTCGTAGACAGCCAGATTATTTGAAAGATTATGTTATTGATTAATTTGATTATTTTATTGTGTTTAACTTCATAATTTGTAAAACTGGACATGTTTTCTTGATCGAGGTCGATCAATTTCAGGTTGGCCGAGTGTTAGCTATTAATGTTGGCCAGACTGTATGTCGATAAAGTAGTTCATGTGTTTGTTAGGTTTGCAAGCTGTAGTAATTTTAAAGAAAAAAAGAAGAGAGAAAAGTTAATTGTTGGAAGTTGTCTTGAAATGGAAGTTTGATAAAATGTAATGTCCTTGTGAAATTAAACTATAATAATTATATAAATACCGATGTAATTATTATTCGACGCCCAAAAACCGTAAAGGAAACTGTAGCCCGATAGTAAGCCTTTAACAAATGCTTCTTGCTCGGAGACTAATGAGTTCTGTCCCACAGCCCGCGGCAGGCGGCGGCGCTCCCGAGGAGTCCCTGACGAGCAGCGAGTTCGAGCGCTTCTTGGCGGAGCGAGCAGCCGCGGCCGACGCGTTGCCGAGCGTGCCGACACACAACCCCTCGGCCCGCACTCACCACCACCGCCAGCTCAACAAAGAGCCCGAGGCCGAGAGCTCGCTCTTCGCTCTGTAAGATGTGGGTGCGACGAACCACACGGCGTGAAGCCTCGGGTTTGGTGTCGAGATTCTTAGTTCCAACCGGCGGAGATCACGAACTCGTGAGTAACTTCCACTCAAGTCTCGACGTCAATGCCGAGGTTCAAGAATTTTACTTGAAAGCAAATGTTCCGAGTCTTTTGCCACGTCTTTGCGATGGAATTAAAAATCTCCGCACACAATCACTGTGTTATAAGAGTCTTTAAAAAAGGCAGACAAATCTAATATCAGCGGTGCCCAAACTTTTGGGCTGTTCTGTAAATGTGTGGTTTGATGTGATCATTCCCTAACGTAAATTACTTACCACAATGAGGGCTAGACGTTTTTAAATATCTTTGAACATTTTATTCTTTTTGCTGCGCTTATTTTTATTTTTATAATGTGATATTTGAACTGGATTGTACAAAATATTTCTGTGGGACGACATGCCATAGTTTGGGCATCACTGCTGTATCTATCTGGGTATAAAAGAACGAAACGGTCTACTTTATTGTTACTTTGCACTCCACAATGACGGGTCAGTCCACATAATTGACTGAACAAGAAGAAGAGCGTAAACTATTGCTCTGGTTAACTGTGATCAGATGCCTGATTCTATAACTGCAAAGCGGTAAGCAAATCCGCCACCTGTGGGGTTTTGCCATAAACTTTATACACTTTGCGATTCCGCTAGCAATCGAAAATATAGAATCAGGACCGAGGTAAGTCAATGTGATGTGCAGAGAACAATATGGACGACCGTGACGAAAAGTCAAGAAATTGCTTTTAATTTACATATTTACGTGTGAATGATACTTTGTGTAAATGTGTCGTTAAGGTACTTAAGTCGTGGTCATCTACTGTAGGTAATTCAGTATCGGGTGTGTAACGTGTCTGCTGTCACTGCAAACTACCTGCTTTCTTTATCGTCACTCGTGTCGGGTTAACCGTAGGCTTGGATAAAAGACTGTAGCCTGATGTAATAAACTTTAGAGGTTGTATTTGTGGGCAGATTGTGTCATATTTCATTCTATTGCTTATGAGTTGTGGTTACATTGAATATAAATTAGTGTGTAGAACTAAGGTAATATCACTATCTAGTGCATTGTTACGACTATCGTACTATGCATATGTTAACTCGCATCTTTGCCCCTTTTACATGTTTGTGATTTGTTTATAAAGATAAATTATATTAATATAATATACATACTATACCCAAAAAGTAAAAGTTTCGATATATTAGATTATAAACATTATGCAGTATGCCAGTGTTTTATCTCGTGTAGATACGTATCTACTTGGTTTCGTGGTTGTGTATCTTTGTCAAGAGTCTATTTTAGAGGTGGGCTTATCATCATTTATCCCTAGGTTTGAACTCCAACGGATAGAGAAGGAAAACCTTACACACAGTGGCATATTTTGGAATGAATTGGGGGGGGGGGGGGGGGGGGGGGTATTACTACAGGTAAATTGCCCGGGGTTAGGGGGGAGGATTATCAACATGTCTTGTTTTTTTTTCTTTTTTCCATATTATGAGATTCAAGCCAAATACAATATTAACATTTCATACTTCTGCAATAATTTAATCATTTTAGAAATTTAACATTATTTTTATATTATTTTATTATTTTATCTTACAACTTCTATGATTTGACAATCAAGTTGTTACTCATTTTGTTGTTGAGTGTTCGATGTGGGAGGGGAATATATGCCAGTGTTTCTAAGGAATGTGATTGGCTGTTGCTTGAAGTCAAGCGTTGTCATTGGTTGAAATGTGGTTGGGAAATCTTCCGAATATTTGAAATGTAGCACTATTCCGACAGGTGTCCTGCAGTGGGTCCAGTAGTTATTGATCAAGTCATTTGTTTTTACTTTTAGCATTTGATTGTCTGATCATTTGTTATAGAACCTGTACAAGTAGCGTGGTTGCTTTCTTCTCGAGTCACCATGTTTCAAGTTATATAGTTGTTATTATCTAGGCTAAAGCATTGTTGGCTAGGAGTTTATTATGTGACATAAGTTTTGTGTACATCTCAGCTTAGAAGAAAATAAATATATAATACACAATTACTTTGATTTAAATTTAAATAAAACTCCGCATCCTGCCCTTTCACAGACTTTATTAAATATTGTAAGTAGCTGTCGTTACGTATCAACTCGACCAATGATTTTTCGGCAACCTCTCCGATTCATCTCAAAATTTGGGACAATACTACCAAGAACAAAAACAAATTAACTCACTCTTTAATGGGTTCAAAAGTTTCTCCAAATAGGTAGGTACCTATATTTTTGCAATGGGATTCTTGCAATTTTGCAATATCGAAAATTATATTATTAAATTAACAAATTCCTCAAATTCAATTTTTTTATCCGTCTGAAACAACGCAAAATTCAGGTGTGGTTTGGCCTTGGTGGCTGGTGCACCCAGAATTAACAACACCAAAGCACAACATAACCTTGTGAGTTTGGATGTGTCAAGGGTAGGTAAATCAAAAACTAGGTTCTCATTTATTGAAAAAACGCAAAATCTTTTTTGCACCTTTCCAACACATGACGAACTTCAAATATATATTCTGACATAAATGTAATTAACATGAAATGTATAAATTCCACCCTTGCCCTGGAACTCTGAGCAAGGATCCACGAACGACAAGGACAGTACAAGAAGTTGAGCCGTAATTCCTAGTTATCCATACCCTTAGCGATTACATGCAGTTGATTATCTTACGTATTTACAAAAATATATATAAATATAAAAAATCATCGTCTCTTCACGTAAGCAGAGAAGCTCAGTTCTTTCCATACATTTGTAGTGTTAAACCTAATATTACTGTTTGTGGTTTTAATCCCTCATCGACGATTCTCGATGAAAGAGTTTCTGATTGTTTCTTATCAAATTAATAATACGTAATCTTATGTACAGAATTGTGATGGCGGTTTCTATGGCAACGCAATAAAGCTGTCGAGTTTAAGCCCGACGCAAATAAATGTCTTGATCTCTCTTGAAGGTAGTTTAATGATATTGTCCGAAGGATCCGATTCAGCTAGACAATTCCCGGGGAACATGATGCAGCAAATCCACTTTCCGAGATAATCACAAAAAAACTGGTTCCAAGTTCAAGCAGTACTTCCAATTTACATGTTTACATAAGATTTTCATACCAATTACAGTTTTTGCTCAAACGACATCTATATCCGATTTTTTTTGATTTTTTGCACTTTGTTCACAAGTACCCATTTAGTACAAGTACAAATTCAGAAATACAGGGTTCCTACAGTCAGGGCGCCAAGTGTTTGAACTCTCAACAGAATGCGCTGTTAGGCAGTTTTTCTGCTAGGCAGAGAAAATCATCATTGCGCGCTCACCTTGCAATGACGTCTTTCTTGGCCTAACAGAGTAAGTGTCGGTGGCTCCATCAGGTGAGAGTTCAGACATTCGCTGCCCCGACTGTACATAGAAGATGACTGACTTCGTATAGTTTATGCAATTTCACACTTGTCAGTGCTTACTTTATAAATTGCAAACAACTTTGAAAATTAAATCTTATACTGTAAAGTCTAACTGAAGAGGGAATTGTCAGTGTTGAATCGGATCGACGTAGAACGCAGGCGGCTAGATGCTGACGGCGGTCGGCTTCAGCTCCATGAACTGGTACGGGATGTGGAGGCTCAAGTTGTTGTGCTCCACCACCAGATGGCCTCTGCGTTGCGACGCCCCCACCACGACCACCGTGTCTCCTTTCACGAGAACAACTTCGCCGGTGCCGTTCTCTTCTGGAACAGAGGTACATTGATTAAGAACTCGTCATCACCTTTGGAGCTTCGTGGATAGGAAACAAACGTAGAAATTGTAAAATTGTACCTTTTTCATTTTGATTTAATTTGTTAAAAGTTTATTTTTTAAGTCCATATTCCATTATATACAATTCGAATTGGGCAATAAGAAATTCTCACCAATGAAATATTGTTTTAAGAATATTGAAATCTAATTTGCTCATGATGGAAATTGTCCAAATTTAACCCCAAATTTGAATTTGAATGTAATGGAATAATTATGGACTTGACATACAGAAAAAGGTACAAAAAAATAAGCAAAGAGTAATGTTTAAAAAAAAAAAAAATACTGCAAGTAAAAAATATTCCAGAAATCAAGTTTTGGTTTTAAATGACTTGGATAACTTGTATTTCATTATGTTATTTGAGCTGAACTATGTAAGAAGAAAGACCTTGAAAACGTACCTGGGAACTGCATCTTCATCACTCTCGTCTGCGGATATCCGAGCTTAGTGTTCCCGGTGACGGTGTACGGCCGGCTCGGTGGGACGGGAGGCGGCCTCTCCTAAACACAAGCAAGCACGTCACAACATGTTCATAGCTACAGACACATGAAGGTGTGGTAGGTTGGAACTGTGACTCACCAGATCGAGTCCGAAGAGTGTGCACGTCTGCTGGATCATCTTCTGGTCGCACTTCTCGGTGGGGTCGGGCGGTGGGGTGCCGGCGATGGGCTGAGGTCGCGGCCTGGAGCCTCCCCCCCCTCCACTGCTCACGACATTGGCTGGGGCTGGAAACACAGTCATTCAATAAGTTTTAGAACTATCAGGATAATGTAAATTTACAGTTAATGATAGGGGAATATATTTTAAAACAAAATTCAAATTGTTTAAATCCAGTATTACCAGGAGTATGGCAGTTTAACAAACTATTGGATTATATTGGTGGTACAGTGTATCAGTTACTTCAAAATGATTAAAACAAACTGAATGTAATACAAAAAATGCAACCCTTCAATTATCACAAATATTTAATTTTTGGCATAGATTTTAGGATAGAAAAATGTAAAAAAAGTATAATGAAATTCTGGGGAAGAAAATTAATGTGTGGGGAAATGGATTGCCATCTTGTATAAAGTTTAAACTGTTACGGACTCCGTACCTGCGGGTGTCGTGGTGGGCGTAGCAGTCGCCGCTGTCGTTCTCGCCGCCGTGATGTTGTTCTCCTTGTACGTCTCGAGACTCCTCCTCATCGCCGGCCAGCGCCGCCGTAAGCGCCAGCCGCGCCACGTGGACGAGATGAGCACGGCGCCGTTGTGTCTGGCGCTCCATCGCAGCGCCTCCAGCTGCTGTCGAGCGCCCTCACTGCAAGCGCATCACAGGTGTTATTGCAAGGTCAAGCACTTTGGATGCGTTTATCATAAAAATTACTTACAGTAAAAATGAGCACTCATTTACTTTGTTTTGTGTAGAAAACATTATGAAATATCATGCTAAAAAATTCAATTGAGAAGTCCATGTACATTTTCTACAATTTATCTGAAATTTCTAAAATATTGAAGTAAACAAACTTCTCAAAATATAAATAAAAAAATAGGTAATGTAAGAAAAGGTAATAATGTATTATAGAGGTCAGTTTTTCAGATTTTAATGCTCTTTTAAATCAGCTGTTAAGTTTAACAGTTGACAACTAATAATTCTCGGTGTAATGTGAGAGGCGACGTACCTGAGGAAGATGTGCCTCTTGCCCTGCATCCAGCTGGTAGATATGGCCGACTGCTGCATCTCCGCCTGCTTGCTCTGCAGCACCTCGAGAATCAGGTTGCAGTCGTCGAGGACCTTCTCGTCCGTGCGACGCAGCTTGTGGAACGGAGCCAGCAGGCGGTAGCGGATGTTGAACGCCTTGTAGCGCATGCGGTGCGGGTACCCTGGCGCATCACAACACAGTTCATACATGAGACACGCACACTTCAACGCCTTAAGGGAATTTAATTTTCATTATTTTTAATTAGCAAAATATTAAATAATACTATTATAGGTATAGCCTTTTCCAAAAAGCAAAGAATTTGTATAGTAAATTTTTTTTAGAGATTTTTTTTTATTTTGATAGTGACAAAGTAGGTACAGTACATGATTTTGGACAATTTGAAATTAATTATGAGACGTTATGAGAGCAATAGCATTATGTTGAAATATGCAATATTTTTTAAGATTTGCACTTTGTGGTGGTGGAGGGCCCCCACCGTGCCCGCAGGACAGTTTTTAGTTTTTTAATACTTTTTTTTTTTTTAATACTTTTTAGTGAGGAAGTTGCTGTGGAATGAGAAGTTTCCACAAGTCTGCAAGATCATTATGTACAAGATGTATTTCCTGCCAATTCTAACATACGGGGCAGTGACGTGGTCAGCAGATGGAAAGGAAATGAATCAGCTACAGGCAGCTGAGATGAAGTTTTTGAGGAGTGTGAAGGGGGTGACAAGAATAGATAGGATCCGAAGTAGGAAGATAAGAAAAGAGCTTGGGGTTGAAAGATTGGTGTGTAAGCTGGGAAGAGAGAGGCTTAGGTGGTTCGGCCACATGAAGAGGATGGGAACCGATAGAGTGCCAAGGCGGGTGTTTGAAGCGGCTACAGTGGGAACTCGGAGAGTGGGACGACCAAGAGACAGGTGGATTGGACTGATCAAGGAGGATGTGCTGGAGAGAGGAGCAAGGTGGAGTGAGTTGGAGGCTGAGAGACAGTGGGAGGACAGAAGACGGTGGAAGGAATTTGTGGAACAGTTAGAAGTGGAAGAAGAAGAGGAGGAAGAAGAGGAGGAAACGCCAGGCGTGGCCAGCCGGTTTCCAGGAGTCCTGCGGCCCTAGTGTTGGTGGGAACACCCACCCCCTGACCCATTGAATTGGAACCAGGGATGGATTATTATTATAGTATTATTGTTTACAAAATGAAAATATTCAAAAAAAAACACCACAAAATTTTTATGTTATCCTGACATCCAGGGGAGGCAAGCGCCCCCCTTGCCCCCCCCCCCCTTCCCCCTGTCCTCGCTCTGAAACTCACCTCCTGCCATGAGGTTGACGGTCTCCAGAACCTGCAGGGAGCGAATCTGCTTCATGACCGTCACTCGGTCCAAGCGGCTGGCCGTCTCGTGCTGGTTGGTGCGCAGGCAGCGGACGAAGTGCGGCCGCGCGTGCACCAGCGTGCGCAGGAGGTTGTCCAGGCGCGTGTGGAAGTCTTGTGTCAGTGTCGTCACGGGCTCGTCGCCGTTCAGTCTGCCGAGGAATTCATCGTCAGTCGACAATCTTTCATTGGAGTGTGTCTACATATTACCGTTATGATTTAATATGGTAGGTTCTAATTCAACATTTACTCATTATTTGATAAGGTCTTCACTTGTAGGTACTTGGTTGATCACTTCATGATTTTTTCTTGTAATTTCACATTATCACTATTGTTATTTCAAGTTTTAATGGAACTTCATTATGTTATAAAGCTACCTCGGTCTTATTTTCTATGTGTAATGAATGCCACAGATAAGCCACTTGTGGCTTTATCAATCTTTTATAATAATATCAAGAAGGGTGTTTATAAAAAAAAATACTTTAAGAAATTTAGACATACCTATCCTTCCAAAATAAATAAATAAATCCAAATATTTACCATAAACTTGAATAATAATATGTATCACAAACTAAATATTAAGAAAATTAATCTTTATGATGTAAAATTAAATGTAATGTTTTGGAATAAATGAACGTTGAAATAGCCTTGCGGTACATAAATGAAATGCTTCGAGCATGACATCTGGTGGATGAATCTGGTACTCACAGGTCTGCGTGTGAGGTGGGAGATATCCTGAACGACACGCCGCGTGGAACAGTCTCGATGGAATACAATGCCTTCAGCTCCGAGCCGAAGAGGTGCGTCGCAAAGCCGAAGTTGCAGGTGTGTTTGTAGAACACGGCCACAAGGTCGTCGGGAACCACGTCCTTGTTCGTGTCTGGAACATCGGAAGAGGTCAGCGACTCACAAAATACTTATCGTCACTTACATTTAAACAAATGCACATGCTATTCATTTTAATTCTATCACAATTAAAAAAGAAGTATTCATGCTTTGCACGTGCGTCTTTTGTTTTACATCAACAATGTAAAAAAGTATATTTTCGGCCATATTGGTGATAGCTGTCAATTCGATTTAAACTAATTATTATCGGTTATAGTCAAAGATAGTTTGTAAATAAGTGGTTTTATACCTATAAGAACTTCTTCTGCAGCTTACAATTGCACAGGTAAACCATAAATAATATCAAAAAGTACTGAAAAACAGATTGACAGCCGTTCTGACATGTATCCCCAAAATGGCCGCGCAACAATGAGATGACGTCACGTGCAAAGCATGAATGTTACAAAAATAAAAATAAAATTTCAATAATTTTAAAGTCTTCTTTACTTTAAATGTCCTACATTTTTACGTAAATAATTTGTTCTTTTCCACGTTTAATCGTCTTCATTCTTTTATTATTTGGATTCTATATAAAACTTTTAAGCAAGGCTCTAATAATCTGCATCTGTTATTTTTTCTATACTTTTGTTCTAATATGAATCTGCTAGAAACTCACCTAGGAAGTCTGTAGCGTCGTAGACAACTCGGCCTGCGAAGTGCTGAATCCCGAATGTTCTGGGTTCCAGCGGTTTTGGTTCGAACAGTCTGGGGTTCTGTTTGTGCTGCACCTTGACCTTGCCGATGTACGACTCGACCGTGCCTCGTATCGAACACTCGACATCGAGCATGCTCAGCAGTCCGGTACGCTGCAATCACAATGTTGACACACTCAGCACACTTGATCATGACAAAAATACCTATGTAAAATTGAGAAAATGACTTCAATTCTTTTAATTTGGAGAATAAAAACTTAAAATTTGATTTAGAAATTCAGATTGAGGGCAATTAATATTACTCTCTACATTATATTGTATATAGGAGAAAGTTATATGGAAGTACTGAGCAGCTTGTAAATGACACGTAAAAAATGCAAAAGCACAGAAGAAATTAATTTCAAATTAAATATTAAGAAATTCAAATGATAATTCAAAATGAAACAGCCATAATATGTACCTACCTATTCCAAATTTTATGGCACTGAATATTCGTGAGCCAGTTTAATTTACAAACTAATCAGCAGATAATGATTTAAAGAAGAACTGAAAGAAGGGAAAAGGACTCACCAGTGAGGAGACGAGATCGATGCACGGCACATTGTCGACGTAATCGACCTCGACCTCGCAGTGGATGCCCTCGTCTCGACACGACTCGATGCTGGACTTGAAGATGTGGGTGTTGTAGAAGTGCTGCATCGTCTCCGCACACAGGTTGATGCACAGGTGCTCCAACTGACTAGGCTGAAACAGTAATACCAACATTAACAAACTATATCCTCACACTCACATAAGTCTCATTGTTTTGCTCGCTTGCCAAATCGAGTATACTCCGTACCTTAGGCTCTTCAAAGCCGAACATGTCGAGGATTCCGATGAAGCCATCCGTCGCGTGTCGGACCGCGTTGTTCAATATCGCCATGGACTTGGACGACTTGGATCCCGCCGTACCGACTGTCGAAGCATGCTGGGACAGCACCTGTCATTAAATAATACATCAATGTCAAGGAAACTAATTATTCTCTTTTTAATGCATTGTATGCTTGCTCTCAAGCTTTAAAGAATCTGAACTAGGTACTGTCAAAGTTAAAGCCTTCAAAAATAAGAAGCTTCAATTTGTGCACAAATAAATTTGGTAACGCTTTATGAGCACCATGCAGCATTTTAAATAAGAAAGAAAATAAAAATTGTAAAATCTGTTGGCGAATTAAAAAATTGAAAATTGAAAAATATTGAATTCAAAAGATTCGAGTCTTTAGACTTGGATCAATACAATTTAAGCATTGATATTGCAAGTTTTAATGATCACACAGTTACGTAGTTTGAGTTTTCCTCACCTCCGCTTGATTGTGAACAGACTCGTTGGAGTCTGAGCTGAGTGTTCCGAGCGTTGATCCGAGTCTCTTGAGACTGTTGGCTCGACGCACGATTGTCGCCACGGTGCGACAATACAGGGCTTTGGCCAGAGAGTCGCGTGTCGCATTCGACTGGGAACAGATGAAAATATCACATTAGTTGCAAGCTAAAGAGAAAAAAAATCATTCTATTTAAAATAAAAATAGTGTTAGTTGATAATGAGCAATCATTAGCTACTCATCATTCTGCTTGAAAGTACAAGAATTAAGGGAGGCACAAATTACCAAGGTAACTCAATAGTTCAAGGAATCTACAAATTTATAAAAATAAACGTTCCGTCTGAGATTTGGTTCAGAATTGGGAAGAAAAAGATGGCTCATTCTCACCAAAATATTGTTTGTAGGAATGTGCAAACCCTTGAAATTTTGAATCAAACCCAAATCTTCATGTAGATTTGGGCTCGATAAGTCAAACAATAAAATTAATTGGTACAAGCAAGTAATGTTATTTTGAAAACGTCCTCACCATGTTGGCGTCGCACACGGACATGACCAGCTGACCTCGCGCATTGTGCGTGCGCGACGTGAGTCCTCGGAACAACACGACGCTGGAGACGCCCAGGAGACTTGCGACCGCCTTTAGCTCCACGTCGCCCTTCACGTCCACCTCCAGGCCCTGGCCGTCCACGAAGCGAACGTTGCCGAGCAGCAGGACGGCCGACAGCACGCGGACAACGTCCAGGAAGGGGATTCCCAGGACACCTGCGAGAGAATATCTTGTTCAACAACACTGACTGGAGCTATGGGGACTGTGTTATATTATCAAGAACGCAGCATATTTCAAATATGAAGAGTTCTACTCTTTGCTCAACGAATAAATGGGAATAAATGGACCCATTTATGTAAATTTTATTTCTATCTATGTATCATTGTTTGGGTATGATCATACAATGTTCATAGTAATGTGAGTAACTACTTATCTATTCAAAAATTAATTTTTCTACAGTAGAGTAGGTGTTCTTGTGCACTTGGTGCAACTTAAAATTTGTTTTTTCATGGAATACTAGACCTAGCTAAATAATATCTATGAATGAATAGTATTTGTGTAGAACTAACTCCGTTTTCTTTTACAGATACTCAATGATTGAATAACTAAGACTCACTAAGACACGCCTTCCACGCCTGGAATCTGTTGGCGTCCTCAGCAACATCTTGGCGCGTGTCTCCGCACGAGAGATAACGCAGATTGTGCGGTGAATATCCCTCCAGGTTCAGCTTGACTGAAACATGAAAACAACATCAGCAAAGAGTCAAAGAGTCACAACCCTCACAAAGAGTAGGTAAAAACATTTCTGTGCCTCAGTTGTGGAAGGCCAGAAGTTCATTTTCTCGATTTTGCGTTGCTCACTTTTGGAATTTGACTGATGTCAACAAATAAATACAGTTGTCTAAGTATTCTCTGACACCAACTCATGTCATCATTACAAATATGATTGGATGAAGGCAGCTCACCTCAAGAATCTTTGAAATGGACTTTTGGCCTTCTACCTCAGATTTGAGGTACAGATTTTATCTGAAGGGCACAAATTTTCATGATATTTTTATTTCCGATTTTAAAGATCCATGAATTCATAAAAAGTAATAATCAAATATTATATTTTTTCCCCTATTTTTTATATTTTTTTCCCTATTTTCAGAATATTGTCAGTGTTACTGATTGAAGTATCTCGGCTCCTAATAAGGAAGTACGTACATATCCGTACTCCTATGGACACCGTACATAATCCAGTCTAATGCTCAGACTTGCACATGATACTTGACAAAAGCCATCCTCACCTCGCTCCTCCTGAGTGAGTCCGGCCAGCATCTGGTAGAAGATGTGGTAGTTCTTCTCGTTGGCCAACGGTCGGATGACGCGCGTCATGTCGAGGAAGTAGCAGTGTATCTTGGTGCGGTAGAGAGCTCCGTCAGTCACCTGCACCTCGATGAAGTGGCCCTGTGACATACCACCCGAGTTAGAAACATTCAACTGAACACAACTCTCATAGTGAAACTAACAGATAGAAATCTTTAAAAACCAAACTTTTCATGAAAACATTAAATTTAACTTTATTTGACAAAATTTCCTGTTTTCTTTTTTTCTTTTTTTTTTTTTTTTACCATTTTTTAGTGTCAAGTCAAATAATACATGATAATACGTAGACTGAAAAATATTAGATCTCACCATTACAACCAGTCTATGCGATTTCCTCGATTCACTCTAGTCGTTGAGCTCTTATTCCATTGACTACTTACTGACAGGGATTAAATATCAAGGAACCTGACCACAAGCCATTTAAGTCTGTTTTATTATTGATTTTGTAGTTGACTGATTGACCTGCTTTATCAATTTTATATTATCTACTTAAATTTTACTACAATTGGTAAAACTGATTTTGATTTTGATTGACTATCATTTCTCAGCTCATTGTCAAATTATAAATACCTATTCAAAATTAATTCAAATTTTAATAAATTAAAATTTATTCAAAATATTCAAAAAATAGGAAATTATTTTATCTTTCAAAAAGTATACATATTTGGACAGTCCCTCTGACTATGATTGTCACTTTGAAATGATTGTAACAAAGATGCATAGTGGTCTACTCACGATGCGGCTTGACTCCGAGTTGGAAGCAGTCTTGGCAGAGCCGAGTGAACGCAGCACCGTGAAAGCAGCTGCCAGGTGTTTGAACGCATCGGTCTCGGGGCCGCCACCAGCCACGTCGAACAGCTGTCTGAGAAGCAGCATCGAGGTGTAGGTCTTGCCCGAGCCACTCGTACCTGAGAACCAATCAAACAGTACTGACTTATTCTGTTTATAGCAACAATAGGCAGCGTGTTTAGACAACAGATGGCACTGCAAAAGTACAGACAGAGCCACCTAATCTGTGGGAAGGAAGCTTACCTTTTGGCAAGGCGTCCAAGTCGCTGCAGTTATATGTTATGTTGCTGCACATATTACGCATTATCAATTCTTAAAATTTACACAAGTTTATCTAATGATTATTCGCCTACAAAATATTAACAACAAAGTGTTCACAATTTCACTAAATCTGATCACAATATTAATTTGCGCGACTAAGTTCTGATTCCGAAATATTTTGAGTACATTTGTTGACATCTGATCGGTTGCTAGGTCACGGCCAATGAGAAATAAAACAGTTGACGATCTTCCCACAAATGTTGCTAATTTCTCTCACTCGTGGCGAACACTCGGTGCCTATTACAATGAAGTAACATTTCATGTTCGAGTAAAATATTTGACATTTATTGTGATCAATATATTTACTAATATTTTTATTTAAAAATAATTTAAAAGTCAATCCCCCATATCAAACAACTAAAAAGGAATAAATATTATTTTAAAAATTTCAAACTCTTTGACACCTGTAAAATGTGTCAAAGGTGTCCTATAACCTGTAAATCTCTGATCTGATACGCACATTTTCTGCAAAACAGTGTGCCTACACATAATCACAATTCAAAAAATACTTTATTTTAGGACACTGTGATAAAAAAACAGACTCGTTTGTATTTTTAATGTGGATAAACAACTAATATTATTTATAAAACACAACACATTTCGGACATTTCACATTTCGAAACTTCATTTGAATGGAAACCGCCATCTTTCTTTGTCACGGCATATTGGAAATTTTATAGCTCCGTCATTCCGCTGCACAGTCAGAGTAGCCCACGTCATACAGAAGGCAGTGAAAATCGAGACATCCGAGTGTCAATGCTTGAACAAAACGATCGGTATACCAGTGAACACCCAATCGAACTTTTTTATTGAGAATTTAAGACGAACGATTGGAAATATTTATACTACAATTTCTGAAAACATCAACTTTCGAGCGGCAAATTTAAAATATGGAATGTTTGTGAGTTTCGATGTAAAATCTATGGTAAAACGTACATTATTTTAAATTTACTTCAGACAGTTTCTGCTAGGATGACTAACTAAACTACGACATTTACGACAGATATTTTTAATATAAAAATTACTACTTGCGAGGTAAACTTCACCCTGTCTCCGCCTTTCCCCCACCCGACATGACGTCGACGAGGTCGTCAACTCACCTGAGAGGATGATGGCCTGAGGGTAGCCGGTCTCCGACTGCTGTCTCACCGCCTCCTGTACGACCTTGAGCAGCTTGGGACTGAGCGCCACACTCCTGGTGGAGGTCAGCGTCAGAGGGTTGCCCACGTCGTTGTAGGGGTTCACGGACAGCAGGATGGGGCCCACGTTCGTCTGCAAGGTCAAGGTCACATTCAAGAAGACATGAGTGGTGGCTATCCTGATTGTGGTACGACGTGATTTCATGGCAGAAGGTTTATTTGAGTCTAAAATTATTTTTTACAAACACCATCATTTGGCAAACAAGCAACAAGAGAAGACTATGCTAAAAGTACATAGAATGAAAGATAGTTTCTTCTTGTGTACACATTAACAATTTGTTAGATATCCATGAAAACGTAAAACAAAGCATCACTTCTTCACCTACATTTAATTCTATAGATTTGCCCTCCTTCCTACTTTTATTAGTATCATGCATCAGAATGAAAACTCAGTGACTTGAGAATGTAACAACAAATCAACCCGAAAAATTATGTATTTTCCCACAATACTGCCATCCTAATCCCAACTTATGGATTATTCTCAAAAAGAACACGCTAATTGTCTAGGTCCCCCCCCCCCCCCCTACAAGAGAGAGCCCTGCCCGAGGGAGCTTGACCATGACCCGGACGGCACGCCACTGGCGAGCGCAAGAATGCTGGTCCAGATGACTTGACATGTTTTGTCTTCACTTGTGATTAATTCACTCGTCCGTCTCTCTCACTCACACTCGCACACTCTATCTCTGTCTCACACACACTCACGCAGCTACAAACACGCACCGCCGCTGCCGCTGCGCATCCAATGGCCGGTTTAACTGGACCAGTGGCGCGCGGTTAGTCCCATAAGGTCCGGCTCATTTGTTGCTCTACTTTACTCAACAAACTATAGCCAAATCTGCACTGATGTTGTAGATATTGTTTTATTTTTTGTACTTTTTCTTTAGTTTCCGAATGAATTCAAATATTTTAGTTCTTTTCGTACTACATATTTTAATACTTTATTTATATTATTTTTACTTTTTCTTTTGATTTTCACTTAATTTTTTTAATTTTGACGTACATTTTTAAATCTTTACACACTAGTTTGACTCTTCATTTCGATAGCTTTTAGCGTCTTACACCTCTTTAATTGATCCTCTGCGTTGCTCTGGTGTGACATTATTATCAACTTTATTGCTACGCTCTAAGGGTCATATTCCTGCAGTAACTTAGCACTACAACTTGGACCTTATCGGTTGTCACTCACGAGGTATTGCGAGGCGCCGAACCTGGCTTGTAGACACTTGAGTATGGCGTCTTCTGTGAGTGGTCCAGCCAGATGGATGAGGTCCTCCAGCTCAGCGCAGCCCACTGGACGCAGCGCAGCGGCTTGCTGCGTGCTGCGCCCAGCCTCCTTGCTGCGCTCACAGTTGCGTCCATGCGCAGGCTCTAAACACATTGATTGACCACGGTTACTGGACATTCATTTTTTTTTCTTATAATTTTGTGTAATTATTGTACATTTTTGAAGGTTTCAATAATGTAAATTGCTGAATTTTTGTGTTTTTAAATGTTGTGTAAGTAATATGAAAAATCACTTTTTGCATTTATGTAAATCGCTTATTTTCTAACATTTTTGAGCAATTAATAAATTATTTAATTTTTGTGATTTTTAGATTCTGTGTATAGTTTATAAAGAATCGCTTTTTTACAAATATGTAAATCTCTTGTTTTCTTAAATTTTGTGTAAAGTATTTTAGTTTTTTTAATGTAAATCACCAATTTTTGTGATTTTTTAAATTTTGTAAGATTTTATTAATCAAAGTGCTTAATTATTTTTTGTTTGCTTTTGGGTTTGAATTTTCTGCTGGGTATTTTTTAATTTCCAAAATATAATCCGCTATTAAGTTATTATTATTTTTTAAACATTATATAAGAGATTCAAGTACACTCGGCCAAACAAAAATTGAACGTTGACCAAATTTGAATGACTGCTGGTCATGTCCCATAACCAAACAAAGCTTGTTATTATCATTGAAATGTGAGGTCACCTACTAGAGTGAGACAATGAGATCGCTTAGACTGACTTCTGATGGTGCGATTTTACATTTATCAGCCTATCAGATTTATTGAACGTTCAATTTTTGTTTGGCCAAGTGTACATCTAAATAAAATAAAATCATGTACCTACATATTTTTTTCTTTTTAGAGAGATAATATCTCTGCAAGTTAGGCCATGCATGTACCTTCTCTATTGGCGCTCTGCTGCTGCGCAACATTGCTGCGCGGCGACACCACCGGCTTGGCAGTCGGCTGCTGCTGCTGGTGCTGTGGCTGCTGTTGCTGCGCGGCCGTGTAGTTGACCGCGTCGCGGCTGTTGTTGCTCGCCTGCTGTTGCTGCTGCTGTTGCGAGGCCTGAGTCACATGCAGCCGGTTGCGCAAAGTCACTAGCTCTGTGCTCAGACTGCGCAAGCGCTGTTGCAGGTGCACGGCCTCGTTTGAAGAAGACGCATCTAGTGGACAAGAAAGACGCTTATTAGCATCACGACAAATGAAGAAATCGTTGATATTCAACATTGTATCTATAGAAATGGAAACAAATAGTAGGCAAGCTAAACTGATTTTCGAGATCACTTCAAAGTTAAGCCGCGTTTACAACAAAATTAACGTTCGAAAATTAGGAAAATTAACGCAATTTCAATTATCAAGCCCATGTAAACTTATGGATTGGTTCACAACGAAATTTTGTAAATTAACGTACGCCAATTTCACCTCAAAGTAGACCTACTTCCTACTTTCAAGTCGAACGTTAAGTGCGTTAAGTGGCGCATGCGCACGGACACTTCTCTCACATCTTACTAACAGCTGATCGCGCGGGTCGGCGCCATATTGTTTTACGTGTGTGTTATTTTTCTTAAGTAGTTGTGAACGAAAGTGGAATTGCGTTAATTTTGCAACGTTAATTTTCGAACGTTAAGTTGTTGTAAACGCGGCTTTACAGTTTTGTTTAATTAACATTGCGACCATACAGAAAAAGACATGCTGATATTTTCAAAAGTGTATTTATAGCTGCTTTCCCACCCATCATGATTTCTTTGAAAAACAACTATCGTTTATCAGTTCAAATATTTTATTCTAACAGTTTTAAATATACACGTTCCTGGATGGTTTACTGCTTTATTTCGATGTTTTTCCTTATAAAAAGTGCAGTTTTTCATATAAAATTGTGTTGCCATGGTGAAATGGCCTTCTGTTTATACCTTAGCCTTTATTTAGTCTAAGGTACAGCCGACTCGTAATAGAGGTACAGAATTACTGTAAGGTATGTAATCATATATTCTATTTATTCAAAAACCTTTACAAATAGATCTGAAATTGTCACGAGCTATTCGAGAAAATGAGGAACACAACTGACCTCTGGTGGATTTTGTGGTACTAGGTAAATGGCGGCTATCAAGGGCGCATTTGCATAAATATAAATACAAATAGTTGATATAGTTGTTTGTTATGGCCAAAAAAGTAAATTTATAGCTAAATATCAATTTCATTTGTTTTTTGTTTTTTCACTGCTTTATGGAAACACGAAATGTAAAAACAAACAAATTAATATGTGGACCTAATAGTAGCCATCTTGCCAGAAGTGGCTCCATCACGTATCACTTATTTGTGGGAATATAGATAAATATGTACCTCGGGGTATGTAATAGCACGCTTATGGAAACGTCAGACAAACATCCCTGTAGGACACGCGATCTAGACCTTGAAGAATAGGTACATGAAAAGTAAAAAGTACATATAAAGATGGCGGGCATTTAATTGCAATAACTGCACGTGATGCAGGTATAATATGGCTATGCGACAAAGCGTTTTCAGACACTGTGTAAAAAAGCTTTAAGTTTATGTTTAATTGCATTTTAATTTAGGCAAGAATATGGCCTTGATTGAAATAATTCCTTGCCACCCGGTTTGCAAGTAGAATTAATTTGAGGACAACCCTTCCACCTTACCAAATTACCTTCTTTTTAGCTCGATTATCTGCCCAGCTGAGCGTGAAACATAAAACCACCTGTAATTTAATTTCGACTAGGTACCTAGTTCGTGATTATTTAGGAACATGACGATGTAGTAATTGCCTAAATAATGAAACCGCCGCAAAGTTCACATCCCCTCAAGTGAACTGAATATATTAGATTCCCTTGTCCTGTGATCAGATAGCAAGACATATTGTTTCAAGAAGTTCTCATGAAGGTGCTAATCAGGCTCCAGCCACCGCCTCTGCATGCGCTAGAGCTGTGTTTTACGTGCATCTTAAAAGGATGTTGTAAAAAACACAAAAACTTCGCACCTTTGGTAAGTAGCGGAGGCAGTAAAGAATGGTTTATACCCAAACCATATTACTTTTGTTTATTTTTTATTGGGCCTAGTAGCAAGGTAGTTTTATGACTTTTAAGACATCGAACTCTGTGAGTTTGCTTCTGAGACTAGACAACAAACTAGGTACCTCAACTAAATTGGTTAATTTGTGGGAATACTCGGCTATTACTCTACAATCAGGTACCTAATTTAATTTTTTACAAGTCCCTAAATAATTTTCTTTATATAAAATTGTAGAAAATAATTATATTTTGATGTATTCTTCTCTTATAATCGTAAAAAATTACTCTGACAACGTGATGATAAGTAATAATTAAGTTACATTTTTTAATTATGAAAATACGTAATTGCACCAGAGATTGCACCACATTAGAGCAAGGGCTATCTTATATAGATGAGTAAACGATAATTATCCTTGTACTCGGTATATCAACATGTCACAGTGTTTATGAGAAACCTGTCGCAAACACCAAGAACAAGGTATTGAGTGACAAACTACTAAACGCCGTCAGAACACAATACTTGACTTGTGGCTAGACACACCGCAAAACACCACGCGCGACAAAACATTGTCGAGATGATCGAAACAGATGGAGATTTAAACGACGATCAAGACTGGAATATTGATTGACACTATCGGGATGTGTGACACGTGTGACGCGTGAGGGACGTGCGGCACACGTGTTGGACGTGTATGAAGTGTCGCACGTCCAACCGTGCATGCGAAACAGTCTCATACCTCGCAAACCTCGCAGGTGCCGTCTTCATCATTAGGACTGATATTGATTGACACTATCGGGATGTGTGACACGTGTGACGCGTGAGGGACGTGCGGCACACGTGTTGGACGTGTATGAAGTGTCGCACGTCCAACCGTGCATGCGAAACAGTCTCATACCTCGCAAACCTAGCAGGTGCCGTCTTCATCATTAGGACTGATATTGATTGACACTATCGGGATGTGTGACACGTGTGACGCGTGAGGGACGTGCGGCACACGTGTTGGACGTGTATGAAGTGTCGCACGTCCAACCGTGCATGCCAAGCAGTCACATACCTCGCAAACCTAGCAGGTGCCGTCTTCATCATTAGGACTGATATTGATTGACACTATCGGGATGTGTGACACGTGTGACGCGTGATGGACGTGCGGCACACGTGTTGGACGTGTGTGAAGTGTCACACGTCCAACCGTGCATGCCAAGCAGTCACATACCTCGCAACCCTAGCAGGTGCCGTCTTCATCATTAGGACTGATATTGATTGACACTATCGGGATGTGTGACACGTGTGACACGTGATGGACGTGCGGCACACGTGTTGGACGTGTGTCAAGTGTCGCACGTCCAACCGTGCATGCCAAGCAGTCACATACCTCGCAAACCTAGCAGGTGCCGTCTTCATCATTAGGACTGATATTGATTGACACTATCGGGATGTGTGACACGTGTGACGCGTGATGGACGTGCGGCACACGTGTTGGACGTGTGTGAAGTGTCGCACGTCCAACCGTGCATGCCAAGCAGTCACATACCTCGCAAACCTAGCAGGTGCCGTCTTCATCATTAGGACTGATATTGATTGACACTATCGGGATGTGTGACACGTGTGACGCGTGAGGGACGTGCGGCACACGTGTTGGACGTGTGTCAAGTGTCGCACGTTTAACCGTGCATGCCAAGCAGTCACATACCTCGCAAACCTAGCAGGTGCCGTCTTCATCATTAGGACTGATATTGATTGACACTATCGGGATGTGTGACACGTGTGACGCGTGAGGGACGTGCGGCACACGTGTTGGACGTGTGTCAAGTGTCGCACGTCCAACCGTGCATGCCAAGCAGTCACATACCTCGCAAACCTAGCAGGTGCCGTCTTCATCATTAGGACTGATATTGATTGACACTATCGGGATGTGTGACACGTGTGACACGTGATGGACGTGCGGCACACGTGTTGGACGTGTGTGAAGTGTCGCACGTCCAACCGTGCATGCCAAGCAGTCACATACCTCGCAAACCTAGCAGGTGCCGTCTTCATCATTAGGACTGATATTGATTGACACTATCGGGATGTGTGACACGTGTGACACGTGATGGACGTGCGGCACACGTGGTGGACGTGTGTGAAGTGTCGCACGTCCAACCGTGCATGCCAAGCAGTCACATACCTCGCAAACCTAGCAGGTGCATCAATAGGATTATTGAAACTGATTGAAGAAAACGATGTCTTGCATGAACAGACTACACCGTCAAAACTGAACTGGATTTTAGAAGACTTTTCAGGCCTTTTGTAAAATTCAAGCTGTTTTTATTTTATTTTTACCGTGAAATTGAGTAGTTAGTTTGACCTTGAAGAGTTTTTTAATCGATTTTCATCAATATATTTTACCAATGTACTTGTTAATAAAAACGAATCTTCAGAACAGTTCAAATTGAATAAAATCATAGCTTGGATCATTTTTATTTTGTCTTGCAGACGTTTAGTGCCTGAAAATTAGTAAAAAAATATGGCACTAAACGTCTGTAGGACAAAATAAAAATAATAACACATTCCAAGCTATGAAATTATTTTCATTGAACTGTTCTGAAGACTCGCACAAAGCCTTATTTTATTAACAATTACATTTGTAAAATATACTGGTAAAATGTAGTACTGAAGATAAGCTACTGCGTATCCTCTATCCATCTACTTCACCACTTCTCACACACACTTTTGAAGATCTCATATCGGTGTCAATCGTAGTTCATCTTTAGTCCATGTCTAAAGACCACGTAGACAACCCCCCCCCCCCCCCCCCCCTACACACCCAAGGGCTTTCAGGGACCAGGACAACTTGCTCGTAAACTACCGAAATTAATAATAGAGTAGATGGTTTGAAATAAGAAACCCGCGCCGGTTTCTATTTGTGTTGTTGCTCGTAGAAAAAGTCTCCCCCTCGGGCCAGCGACAAGTGCCCTTGTATTGCGGGCGGAGGGTTCAGGTGGGTCGTGTTACCTGCGCTGCACCTTGCCATCACCCTCCTCGCCTGTCCGGGCTCTAATTGGACGAGCAGCGAGTCGGCAGTGTCATCATGTCGTTGTGACTTCACGGGGTTCGAGATCATTCTCAACATTCAACCTTGATACGGTACAGAACGTCGCGCTGTCTGCTACTAGGCTTATGGAGACGCATGAAGATGATACGAGATGATAACGTAATGATGAAAGTGGAAGGAGGAGGTCGTAGCCACTAGCCTATTAGTTGGGAACCTTCCCAACATTCGCCTCAAACAACTTAATCATAAAATCAACATAATTCTTATCCAGAAAGTAAAATATACGCATTATGCCCCATCCATTATTAACGAGTAAACTATAAGTATTAAACTGCATCTGCATTTATTTATACTAAATGCGATAAAAGCATTCCTTGAATGATTTTTTATAGTATTAAATGACCAGCAGCATTTCTACCTGCTTTGATAAACCAAGAAGTGTCGATGTTATGTGGTATGGCGTCTCGAAACACTCTTCAAAACACAGCGACCATTTAGACTTTGACAACGACCGCCATCTCTCCATCGCTCTGGTTTTGACGTTCTTCTTCACCTACCTACTCGATGTTTACAGGCTCGTCTCTTTCACCTTGGTTCCCGGGCTAATGGCTCGAAGCCCCCCGCGGCAGTGTACAGGTCGAGAGAGTGGGCTGCGGGGGGTGGGGAGGGGGCCGGGGGGACGATGAAACTCATTGACAATGCCAGTGGAGACCCTCGGACCTCGGATCCTGTTCACACCAGATCGCTTCACAGGCGCCATCGCGTATCAATAGCGGGCTGAGTGACAACTGCATTGGGTATTGTGACGCTCTTTGCAAATTGCACCAAACAAATAAACCTGATCCGGTTTTCCGATTTTCCGATGATGTTATAAGTTAACGGCATGGTAAATAGTAGTTAAAATGACATCATGGGGATGTCGGTAATCAATTGGTAAAGTGGCTTTTAGTAATCGGTCTCATAAATCCGGTAGTTATCTCTCTGACAGATAACGAGCAAAGTAACAGCTTACTACAATCCCTATTATCCATTTCCACTACGAACACTATTCTTAATCGTGATTTTACTTATAATTCGACCAAATTATCTATAAATAAAATGGGTGCAAAATGTCGACGATTTACATGTTTCAAAAAATCATTATGATCGTATATTTATGGTTTCTATATCGACGTTTCCTCTGTTTTATGAATCAATAAGGAAATACAAACATATACTCTTATATTTCATGTTCTATTTCCCAAATGAGCTCCAAGATTATCATTTTCCTTTGGAAAGCCGCTTTGGTAAATGATCACAGTTGAAGTCGCAATTGAAACGTGAACCAGCTTCTCGCGCGTGTTTGAACCGAGAAGTGAATGAATAATGCACAGTTGCAGTGATCTTCGGATGATTGGAACTGATGCTGGAAATCATCTGTGAAGATGTCTATCTCGAAGATGAAAGGCGGAGGAGCAAGTTGTGGGCTCAACGAGGATGCATGAAAGTAGAGCACAAGGAGTAATTAACAAAGAATAATACAGGGGCATTAATCAGGCTGCGACTTGTATTTGTCGTCGGTTGAAATGACATGTAAAAGTGCAGTCTAGTTTATGCAAATGCGAGCAATTGTTGTCTGAATCAAATAGCATGCAATCATTATTCATTATAGAACTTGCATTTGTCACTTTATTTGTGCATGTGTGGTTACGCTTCGGCTATAGAAACCTCGTTTAATTAAATATATTTTACGCATTTTCTTAAGCGTTCAGCTCTAAATTTGAGGAAATATTTTAAACTTGACGTATCTTTAAATAAATTAGTAGCTCACAAATCGCTGAACCAAACATCAATTTTGACAAGGCTTTGACTACTTTATATGAAATCCATGAATTAATGACCACCTTATACGGCGTGGCTGGCCATAACGCGTCAATCCAAATCGTTTTCCTAGTTATGAATGATTGGCGCGGGCACCGACCTGCTCTGATTACTGTTCGAACCTACGCGGTAGTTTCGAACATAAAAACACCGATTTAACGAATCCATCATGAATAACGCTTCGTGATGTTGGTGCTCAATATTTGACTGGATGCTGGAGTGATGTAATGGATCCCTACAGCTCTTTACGGTTCTGTGAGCGGTGCATGTTCTACTCGCGCGTCGAAGTCTCCAAGCACGCGATTTTGCTCGCCTATTCCTGCGCTCAAATCACTGCCATCTCTACACGACAGGAGAGAAGGGGAATTCACATTAAATGATCCATTTCTTAGGGTGCTTTGACTAAGACGTATAAAAGCTCAGCTATTCACGTGTGTCGAACTTCAAGAGGATTTGTGAGAATCAGAGGATTTTAGAAAATCTTAAAAAAGCCATGAAATGGGGCTCTTTGATGTAGATTCTTTCCCTTTCTCTTCGAACGTATTGTCTTTGAAAATGGATTTAATATTCATTGTAACGATGAGAGTCCTGGAGGACACATTATCCTGGGTATGGAGGGAGGCATTTAGCAAACACGCGTTGTATTATTCAACAATCTATACGTATAAAACTACGTATCAGTAAAAATAATATGTAGCTTATAATTAATTATTATTTAACTGTAGGTAATTAATATTTTTTATAATTTTGAAGACAAAATTAATTATTGGTCGCTTCTAAATTACTAACATTTCTAATCATCCAACTTTCTAATAATGTGGATTTTTCAAGATTTCAAACATTTCCCACACAACCGTGTGAAACAAGTACCTAATTTAGTACCTATTATTAGAAACCACGTAAACAATAAAGTATAACATTCTTAGTTAAAAATATTAAAAGGTATAAAAACGAAAACAATTAAAACTAACAAAGAAAGTAATCGGAAATGTTTAATACAATTACCTACCTATGCTTTTCGTTATTTTCTATTTGTACCAGATGAAATACAGTTAAATTCTTCCATTATAATATCTGAGCTTTGTTGCAAATAGTCGTGATTATTATTTAATTCCAAATACCGAGAAAAATAAATTCCGCGTTGACATCTCATTCATGTCTTTCAATCTCACAAACAACATTACACCGTGCGTCATTAATCTCAATTATAACTGTAACTGTCAAAAAATCACACCACCAATCAGCATCTAATAAAACCCGACTGTCACGGTGGCGTCCCAACAATCAACTCACTAACAATCCGTCATTGAAGTGCATGAAGAAAAGATGCACTGGATGCAGCTTGCAGTGTGCAGGAATGCAGACGCGCTAGTGTGCACGGCACGTCAATCAATCAATCAATCAGCTCGGTGCAGGTGCACTTGCCACTCATTAGCGACGAGGGTGATGTGACACGAAGAACCACGTTCTTGACGACGATTTAGAAGAGTGCCGCGTAACTTTTAAACCGTTTCAGATATTTGAGATCGGAAAATTATCTGCATTGTAAATATGACGTTATAAAATGTATTATGATGTTAAAAACGACTATCCCAAAAATTTTGAACGTCTAAAACTCCAGAGATCAAATTTAAATAATCATCAGTGTCAAAGAAATGTTTAGTTCCAATTAGTCGTTCCATTTGTTTCAATATCAGTGATACTGTTATGTTTCCACTTTTACTTTGAGACTAAAATGAATAAAGATCTCAAATCTAACACCAAATTCTTCCAAATACCATAAAGTTTTATTATAGGTACATTACTATAATCTTTCGCTTGACTTCTTTGCTAGCGGCGCATTCTTTATCAAAGAGAACTTATTGCCTCATATACTTTGATAACAAATCGGTTATGCGCAATATTTTGAAACGAATGTATCGTACATGAATGAAAATGACAACCATTACTTTCCATACATAATTGTTCCGTCCAGTTTGTGCATGACGCTCTTAATATTATGACGACATACATTCTTAATACAGTCGTAATTACTTTCATTACCGTTGCATCTCAGGACGAGCCTTAATTAACTATTTTGAGATTACTTTGAGGTATACTGGTAATGGTTTCATTCATATGTGTAAAACTAGTTTGCGCATAAACTTGAACTATAAAAATTATGCAAAAATCTTCTGATAAACATTGTATGGAATTCTAGTTTCTAGTTCAAATTTATTCGGAGAACGACTCATGAACGACTTTAAAGCAATTGAGGGAAATTGCAATTCATTTCAACCGTTTGAAATGGATTCTGGTCAATCAAAATCATTTTTTATGTTCGCATATTAGACGTGTCTCATTTGTTACTGGGGATTGAAATGAAACTGTTGCTTTTCTAGACCGTGTAATTGTTGGAAGTAACATGAAACACGTGTTGCATTTCTTATGTCGTTTCAGACTTTTTACTCCTGTCAACGAAATGTAAGTATAATATTTAGGGTCAAATTGATTAATGAATTCATATATTTCATCAGTAAGGTAAACCAATCCGATATAAATTCTATCGGATTTACTTTCGTACACTTACCGACACAATATCTGCACGTTTATATGCCATAAGATAAGAGTGACATGTCAAATTTATGTAACTTTAACGTAAGATTTATCTACAGTCGATAACTAAAACCTACGACCGACATCACATAAAAATAATTTACTATATTCTGCTCTTCCATCGTACAATCTGCATCAATTAAAATGATATCAACTCAATTTTATTGTTCCCAGAGGGAATATTTTCTTTATACATTTTATGTTTTTTGGATTTGGTTTCCTGACTTATTTTATAAGTTACACTTGTTCGTAATGAGAATATTTTCGTAGCACGTAAATTGCCTCCAATTCCCCTAGACCTCCACGAATGAACTGTGCGAGGTCCCGCTGGGTTTGCAGCGAGAGTCCACCACCTCGCCAGCGGTCCAGCTTTGTCTTCAGTCTGCAGCATCAGCAGCAGGTCCGCAAGCATCTCATCTCATTCCCTTGCACCTCGAAGCCAACAAGTTATTGCCTTGTCCTTCGCCTCTCTTCTTCCTCAGGTCGGCGAATATGTCGGAGACAAAAACAATGCGACGCGGCGAGCCTTTCAAATTATAATAAGAGAGATACGTGGATGTGCATGGCTTCGATGCTATTATGTTTCCACTTTGAAAACATTCTGTGGAACGCAAGATGGAAGAATCTTTGTTTGAAAACGTCGATGATACAAGTTATCATGAATAACTGCGAGAGAAGGGGAATCGAATATACATAAATGAGCTCCATTTCTTGGAGTTCACACTCAGAAGTCCAGTAAACTTGATGGGTTGAATCTTAGCAATAAATTGATTCGTTTTATGTGAGTGAAGTACCACCACTGGCCAATCTCATGGTACTATTAGCTACACCTAGCCAAAGTGCCCCTATTCCGTAACTGTTTACACTGGTTATTTCGCATGAGAACTCAACACCGGCAAGATTAGCATTGCAGTAAAACGAAGAAAATGTATTGAATCAGGACCTTATTCTTGAAAGAATTCACATCATAACTGTATACACTCTTAATTTAATTGTGAAAATCACGTTAAAAATTGCAACGAATTAGAGCAAACTTTCAAAGAATGATCTCAAGTTTTCGTCCAACGAATGCTTTTGCCTCTTGGAGCTGAACTTTCGAGAAGCCTAAGAAACGACAAGGATATTATAAGTCTCCATTTGACAATAGGCATTCCTGTACTGTCTTTTATTTTTGTAGCAAACAAAAAGCTTTAAAATGATGCATTGTGTTCCCTTCACTGGTGGTTTGAACTTGTATCTTGCAATGTATCATCGTTTTGGACCGAACCGCAAGGCAAGTGTCGCCGATCAATTCAATGCGGCATTTACAAAGCTCATCACCAGTTCTATTAGCGGACAAATTCACAAGAAGTTACACCAGGAAGGCGGTGCATTCGATTTAAAAAATAATAGAATGTCTGTCAAATTAGTTCAAAATAATTTGATTTATAAAGCGAGTTTATAAAATAATTAATATCTTGTTAATATTTTAAAAGTTGCCCCATCATCATTGAAAAAACCCTATTAGGTATTTTGTGTCAATTTTCTCATGTGAATGAAATTACTTCCAAGAGGAGCGGCGTAATGAGCACTAATTGACAAACCACCTGGCCTTGTATTTCCTGCATTTCCTCCAGCTCCAGGTTTTCCATGTCCACGGATGTACCACGAACTCAAACTTAAATTCTCGAAAAACACGACTCTCGCGTGATCTTCCGTAATTAGCCGCCGTCTTCATTTCGATGACATCGAAAAGGCTTGACAAATATCCCACCATCCATCAACGTGCTACCTCCCTAGCTCTCCGACAAGATGAATGGGATCAACGTGTGACGTCACAGAGTTCTCACCATCGCAACAAGTGACTACAATGCCCACCGGTCAAGATTGTTCGTGACCTTCAGTGGGCGATACTTCGATCCCAGTGGTTAGCCCACACGGTGACATCGTGGTGTCCCAGGTTCGATATTATAGCCGGATGGCGGACGTTTTTATAGCCGAGGAAAAATTAACCGCAATTAAAAAATCCACATAAATTATTCGTTGGAATTGTACTCTGGGATCTGACTAATAGAGGCTACATTGTTATTATTTAGCTCTAACACATAATTAAAAAGAATAATGAGCAATCACAGTCACTGTTACATAGTACAGGACGTTTGAGAAATGCATTTTACGTCCATTCTGAATAAGAGTTTAATATTCAATAAAAACGAGTTGTATCATTCATTGATTGCCCAATAAATATACATCTCTTTTGGAACCTCACTCTCCTAAATGTTGCATCATTTCAGTATTTACAGGCCCCGTTATTTTGAACTGAGCATTGAGACAGAATTCAGTAACTTGCAAATGACCACAGAAACCTTTTCGGGATTAAATTTTACCAGAAAAAATGCAGGTAAATCTGAAAACGTTATCCTGACGCCTTTGGTCCTTGGGCGGTAAGGTCCTTTGGTCCTTTCTTCATATTCAATAAACATCTTTGTAAAAATAAGTTTGGGTTGTCGCTCAAAACTAATCAATCAAGCATAAATGATAACAAATAAAACAATAAATTACCCTTACGTTTTGAACAAGCATAATTGATAACAAATTCAACAAAATGTAACCTTCAACGTTCTGATGAAGCATATGATAACAAGTATAACGAAAAGTAACTTCTGAACGGCGTAAGCATTTAACTATACTGCAAAATAAGTTTGGGTTGTGGCTCAAAACCAATCAATCAAGCATAAATGATAACAAATATAGATACCTAACAAAAAGTTACCCTAAAGTTTTGAACAAGAATAATAATTGATAACAAATTCAACAAAAAGTTACCTTCAACGTCCTCAATAAGCATAATTGATAACAAGTACAACGAACAGTAACTTCTGAACAGCAGTGATAACAAATATCCCAAAAAGTAACCTCAAACACCCTCACAATTCTGTATTTTACCTTGCAACTTCTTCTCAGTCTCCCAAAACTTCTGCAACTCCGTGAAATACTTGTCCAAAATGAACACTTTGGACAGCCCTAGCGTCGCCATTGTCTCGTGTCCATCTAAAGCGTGTGTTATCACTGACACTGATAACACTGATAACTAGCACTGCACTGCACTGCACTGCGCACTGACATGGGCTGCACACTGCGCGGTGATCGGCTGCGGACTGACTGCCCAGCGCAGCGCTACAGCAACTTCACTACCTGCCCGCCAGGGCGCTAGGTGTGAGCTGGGTGAGGGCAACACCGATACTGCCGAATACTGGCAGATATAGGAACTCAGTCGTCAATATTGAAAATAATAAGTTATTCATAGCTTGCGCGAACTTCTTTTGCTTTATATCAGCAATGCAAAATGATTGAATTTTCCACCTGAGGACGGACATTTTGTTGGCTCGTTGACAAGTCTGATTAAACTTTATTGAGGTAAATCGATGTATTTTTGTAATGTGAGTGATTCCTCTTCGTAAAGAAAGCAGAGAATCACAGCTATTCTGCGTGCCATCAAGATGGTGGCAGGCAACAATGAGATGACATCAAGTGCAAACTATGAATAGCATACTTTTGAATATTTTATTTCATTATTTTTCCCAAACTTTACAAGATTTTCTAAAATTAGCCTTTTTATGGGATTCTATATTGCAATATAAGGAATATTTTTTTTGAGTAACTATGTCAATGTTTGTATAATGTAAACCGGGCGATAACCATGTGTATTTTTTTAGAATATGTATAAAATGGTATTTGAAATTAATTAATTGAATGATGCAAATTTGATTGGATCTTCTGATGAAGTCTAAGCTTAGCTAACGCATCATCAAATCTACCTCTTGTAGTATAGTTCTGATTTCCTTGATGATAATAATAAGGATTGATTGTCAAGGAACCTGACCAGCAGCCAATCCGTTTCAATCAAATTGAAATACCGTTTTTACTTGGCAAAGTCTGTATTAATTTTTTAGTACGACAGAATCACTCAGTCAAATCTCGTAAAAAATACGAAATAAATAGTGCAATTTTACATACATTTCCTGTCATTTTCATCAATTCTAATGTTTTCAGTCTATTTCTAAATTGTAAAGTAAAAGTCCCAGAAGACATAATTTCGTATTATCAAAATGTCTCAACTTTCACAAAGAAATACTACTTGACACTTATTTCATAATTTCCTTTCCTCTGATGAACAACTATTCTCCATTTCCCTCTGTACAAGTGCAACAGTGTTTGTTTTCATCTACAATGCGTCGTCTGCAATATCGGTGTTCTGCAGTCGTCGGTCACTCGAGCACAGGTCTTTGCTTTAGGAGAGAACAGGTTCTTGTGCTGCCGCAGGGAGGCATCGTTTTTACACGGGCGTTTTTACCATCGGTCCTCGCCAGTAGAATACATTTGCTTCGGCTGCTGTTGCCGTTGCCGTCCTCTTCCACGACGGAGATGTGGCTGAGGTGCCGGCTTCGGTCCCGGCTTCGGTCCCGGATACATCCATTCTGACCGCAACACCCAACAATACAATGCCAATTCCAATTCCGAGGAGAAGTGCATGGTAAACAATTCTAAACCACAATGTGTGATTAGAGAAATATTTTGTGAAGGACAAGTATCGTAACGTATCATCGAACTTTTTATGTATTCAATTTGAAATTCCTTTAATTAATTTCCCAAGGGTACATTACTCTTTTTTCAAAATTTCAAGAAAACAAGCGAAAGTACATGTAAACGCGAAAAAGTATTCCTTCAATTTGTATTCTACTAAAATTTGGTGGATATAAATATTATTTTATTGATCAATTTTGATCCGTAAGTCCTCAAAAATATTAGTTTATGAAGAAAATTATAAATTTATGTTGATTTTCAATATTTTTTATATATAATTATTATTGGTCTTATAAGAAAGTTACTATTTAAACTGCTCGAAGTCAAATTTAAATTGATTCTATCGTAGCGTTAGGTTCCCTTTATAAATCCAAGGTTAGACTTTGACACCTCATGTTGACAGCAACATAAACAGACGATGATCAAATCATCGCAACAATAAGAATAACCAATACGGCGCCTCAACTAGAATGTCACCTGCAGCTGTGATATCGATGAGTGTAGAGGATTACTGTTTCAAGTGTGTATTGTAATGATCTGGTCGCTCTGGGACACACGTTTACGCTGTTGATATTGCCGTGAAGTGGCGGGTGGTCTCGTAAACCTCCATGTGACCTCCCATGTGAAGATGACCCAGGTCGGATCAAGATGTCATCTCAGACACAATCCATGCAGGAGGAGCGACATTTGTTGGACATTTTAAGAAAACGTACTACTTTTGTCATATATCCATCACGTAATAACTAGCAGTGATGGTTTTAAAAAGTAAAGAAATTAAAATGTGACAGACTTGAAACAACTACGCGCTCAACCATCAAAGTTAAAAATTACTTAAAAAAAACAATTTTAGTAAAAATGCAAACTTTCCCCACGAAATTGAGCCCATTTATATTCTCCATCGCTCGTGGGGTTGTAATAGTACACATTTCTGTACCTCTCAGAGGTAGAAAGACCGATGTCCATTTTCTCAATTTGCATTGCACACTTTTGGTGTAGGGTACCTAATCAAGCTTTAAATTGCAATTTGAATGAAGTCAATACCCGAAGGATCTGGGTTCGATTCCCAGTCGGGGTGCGCGTTTTTATTTCGCAGGTTACCTCCAAAGTCAATACAGTTATATTGAAGTATTATCTTACAAAATAACTTGCGTCACTATTACAAGATGATATGAATGGCAGACTTTGTTGAGCTCCCTCAAGAACCATAAAACTAGACACCGAGCTCTTTACCTTTGAGGTAGCTATACAGATTTTGAATGCCTATTTTTAAATATTGTTTAAATAATTATCCTTCAACGAAAATTATAATCGCTCCAATAAAATTGTGCATTCAAATATTTCAATTCCAACCACCTTTAATTATATTTGACTACAAGTAAAAAATTTGGGAGACCGAGAAAGCAATTATTCCTAAAATCGCGTGTTTGTTCAAACCAGTGGTGGTATATGTGATCTGAGTTTAAATTAGGGTGATTTCTAACAATACCGTCCCCGTCTCGACAATTAATTGTGAAAAGGGTTAATCTTGGATGTGATCTGAAGAGAGTGCGACAAACCGTGCGTGAATGTGATCAGCGATGATAGCGTGTGAGGTGGTTTTCTGGATCACGCGCAGATGATGGCCCAGGTCCGGTAACAACCAATCACCGAACAGCATTCCATTCTGAGGACAACTTCCAGTCGATAGAAACACAGCCAGTGAGACGCGGATCTGACAAAACGTTCCATTGTGGGCGATAATGTTTAAATTCGGCCTCCTTTATGTCCAGTGATCAAAACGCGAAAACTTTAGTAGGCCGTGGAAATAATTTAAATATTCGACAGAACGTATTTTGGAACGTTTTGTTGAAGCACTTCAAATGCAGAAAACGTTCCAAAATTCGAATATTTAAATTATTTTCACGGCCTACTAAACCTTGTTACGAGGGAGCCGTGAAATTCAAATAATGGAATGAATTTATTTTAAAATTATTTTGGGGTCGATTATTGAATTTGTCCGCTTTACGCGCGGCGGGCGAAGATTTTGAAAGTATGGTCAAAAGATTGGAATGAAACCATAATTAATTTACGGTCCTATCAGCTGTATTTCTACAGATTCTGTCAAACCTGCCGTTGAGCAAGGATCCACCAACAAGAGAGAAGAAGAGAGAACGAGAGAGAAGGAGATAGAAACTAAATTACATTTTAATCTGTTCGAATGTTATAATAGGAAACGCGGCATTAGCATAATCCTGGCCCCTGCGTCATTCTTGGCCTATTAGTTGGGTCTACGACGTTGCCTTTAGCATGAGGATGACTGGAAGCTTCTTCAGGTTGATCATTTAGAAGGCGCTGGTTTAGGTTTTATAATGGGGTTTAACAAGACGCGAGACAGTGAGTATGGGCGGCGGTGGTGTTTGGTAATGGTGAGTGAATGATAATATGAAATTCTCTCCCAAGTTGGTTATCAGATTCTAGATAGAGAGGTGGGATTTAGACAAACATCGAGGGATAACCTGGATCTCAAATTCGAACATTCTGATTCTGTATAGTAAAAGGTGGAAAGGCAATTCAAATATAATTTTTATACAATGCTTTTCTCATTGAGAGTAAAATTGCGAAGATTTCACCCATTCATTCATCATGTTTCCTATACCTACTAGCTTTATGAGAGAATTCACTAAAGAGTTTACGTTTATGGGGAAAAAATAGTTTTATTACAAATATTTATTTTTTTAAAGTCGTAATCCGTTTCTTGAGCTTTTCTTTTTTCCTCCAAGTGGACTTTTGCATATACCTACTTGAAAAATGTTTAAGACCCCCCTTCAAAGTGATCATATTTATGCATGTGTTACATACACGTGTTTTCATACAATTTTCAACGTTTTCATTTCGCCCTTTTTCTTAGCAACAATACTCTGTGCAAAATGTTTTGGGAAAACTATCCAATATCCTGACCATTCTATTTCTCAATTCTGTTTAAATATTGCATCGAACATGACACATGTCTCCGGCGAGATCACCCAGAAGAAGACGAGAGGAAGCTGTGATCTGGACCATAGAGCCGCACCCTGCAGGATGTGAGAGACGGGATGCTGGAGAGTTCCTGGAATCAGTGTACCAAGGGGTGCAACACTTGGGGGAACATCTTTACATGTTCACACTCCTCGAATCCAGGGACGACGCTAGGATTTTTATACAGGGGGGGCCTAGGTAGGGCAATAAACTTTGTAGGGGGGGCAAACGTATTTTCACATGTATATTTTCATATTGTGGTGTGGGGATAATTAAAAAAACTGAAACCTTCAAAAACTTATCCCTACACTAATTTTTATGAACTGTCCTCCCACCATTTTTCGTCCCTTACCATTTCCCAAGACTCTCCTCTTTCTTCCACAGCCACCTTCACTCCACTAATCCACTTCGTTCGCGGTCTCCCTGCCTTTCTTTTCCCTCCCATTGCTGCTCTATCTGCCTACCTTCTCTGTGTCCTCACTTGTCCCATCCCTTTCAATCGACGAAACCATTTCAATCTCTCCTTTCATAATTTGAAACTTAGAGTCTCCATTCCAAGATCTTTCCTTATCCTTGAGCTCCTTATCTTATCCATTTTTGTCAACCCTGCTATACTTCTTAGGAACTTCATTATGTCTGTCTGGCAAACTAAAGTCGCCTATTTGCAAAACAATGTCAGCTAAAGTTTTATTTGATAATTTGAACAGTGAAAAAAATTGAAGAAAAGTATAGCACCACTGCCTTTCAAGATATTTATTTTCCCACATTTGGTTTGGGGGGGCCAAGGGGTGGCCGCGCAGATGTTTGGGGGGGCCGTGGCCCCCCCAGGCCCCCCCTTAGCGTCGTCCCTGCTCGAATCCGATCGAAACGCTCATTTTGACATTGGAATGTTGATAGCTTTGTTTTTTATTCGTTGCATGAGAGAAGCAAATTAAACATTCTCTCCTGATTGCATATTTATAAACTGCACAACCACAAGACCATGTACGATTTCATTAGTCCAGAAAAACTGGTTAAAAACAACAAATCATCTAAAAATATTATAAAAAATTAGTGAATCGAGGTTTTTAATTATAATATGAAAGTTAAATGAACTTCCAGATAAAGGCCCTGTATGGTCCTGTCAAATTATTAAACATTTCGTTATTTTTTTAAATGTATAATTCAGATATTTGGAAGTAAAAGCCAATGCCTAGGGCTGTTGTTAAAATCTTCGTGTAATGAAGAGAATGTTCGCCTCTATTAGTACCGTGATAAATAATTATAATAATTTATTTTATTGCATCCGTCTTTATGATCTTTCTTCACCGTAGAGCGCTACAATTACTTGAGATACAAGCTTCAAACACATTCAGTCTTAATGTCACAGAAGGTTCATATGCATGCGAATTGCCTTTATCTCATATTATGTCGTCTTTTACACCGATCAAAGACATTCGCTGCTATTAAAACAGGGAAATATAGACAGAATGTTCTGTAAGTGCAGAGCAATGTTCTGGAAATCATGTTCAGAGTTGAAGTGTTAAAATAATTGTCTTCGGTTCGAATACCGATGAAGTCAAGTCACTTTGTTTTAATAAATATTGAGGACAAATTTTTTTAATATAAAAATATGTAAATACCAGGGCAGATGCGTAATATTTCTCGGACGATTGAAAATTTCCGGGAGCAAAAATATCAAGATTCACGATAATAAATGTTAAAAAAAATACTAGCGACATAAAAAAAGTCTAGATTTTAGCCATTGAACGAGATCAAACTGCAGTTCGTGCAGATATTTCATAATTTCCAGTAATTATTCACTTAGCGATCTCACATCTCCTCTCCACCTAGCAGCAAGTATAATAACTTACACCGTTCCTCTGTAGGCGCCATAATTTGTTTCTAAGTAGCCACAAGCAATTATTCAATAATCTAAATAACTTGAATAAAAACATGTCGCTTTTAATTGTATAATTTCTCGTTAATTGTTCGGTGGCCGAGGCAGTCGAGGAACCTGTTTGGGCTGGTATTGCGTGTTGGCTGGTGCTCAGAGTGTGTGATGCTGCTTTTGATTTCTCGGAGCGAGTTTTTCAGTGTTTTATGCCGTATGTCCTCCTAGGATTCCTGCGGGCTCGGGCCAAGGTAGTCACGCCATAGCCAGGAACTGACCTGGCCCGATGGAACATTGCGCCAACAGCTAGAGAAGTACTTACTTAGCTATTATATTATAGCACTTGTCGACTTCTATTATATTGATGAAGAAGAGGTAGGAGGGATGCCAGCAGGGACGGAGGAAAGAGATTCCACGATGTTGAAAAATTACGCAGATTTAATAAGATTTCCAATGAAATTACATCACAATTCTAGCTCAAGATTTTAACTAGAATCAAGAATTTAAACTAAGAAACCATAAATTTTCGCCACACTAATTTTACTAGTAATCCATAATATCCATGTCAAAATCCATGAGTCTAAAAAAATATTACATATTAGCGCCCTAGGTTTGAATCAAGTGATGAAAATCCGAAAATTCAAAGCCCCTTGAAACCCATAGCCGCCTTTTACAGCCAAATGGATCGTCCGAGATGGATTTATACAAGTTCTCACCTATGCAATTTGCGTTTCAGGGCTGTTTACAAAGTATGAGAAATTGATCTCTATATTAGCTGGCAAGATCCTGGGGGTTCCCTACGACAAGCGTCTTCTTGTTATTACAAACTTTGGCCAACTTGCGCAAGTTTGAAGTTTGAAGTTACGTTTGAATCAAATGCAGGATACAATTAGTTTCAGGCCTAATTTTGAGTGGATTGGATCTCGGATTGGATTAGTTATCCATGACTAATGGAATTATAATATTTTTATTAATTTAAAATATTTCGATGGCGCTCTTGAGTCTTGTTCATGAAGAATAGTGTTAATATCTTGTTTCTACTCCGACAGTATAGGCTTACTAAGTCAATAATATTTGAATAGATATTTCGTTTTTATGCAATATTTATGCTCAATTTGACTGATTCCCCATATAGGTGCTACATGCATGTTACATTTTTATAATTTAAATATTACGAATTTTTTGTGCCTTTCTGAAATTAACTAATTTCACTTGAGATATTGTTCCCAACGCCCTCTAACAAAATATGAAGAAAATTTATATTTAAGTATCGCCTGCAGTAAAACCTATTCATGTTGATCATGTAGGTAATCATATCGGTATGGATAATGTATTGCAGAGTCCTAATATACGATCTAATCCGAGAGTATTCGCAGAAATAAGTCAAGGCCACGGCGAAACGAGCGAGGCGGATTGCTGAGCGAGCGGAACGAGCGCTCTCACGCTCCATTCACACATTTGCAAGTTGGCAAGCAGATTTCATCTTGATATTCTTACACACTTGCTATCAGTTCATGAAATACCAATATTAAAGTAGACAAAAGAATTTAACTCGAACCTGTACCAGAAACCGCAAAGCCCTTTTATGGTCCTAAAAAACATTCGAAAAAGTGTTAGCTACATTCTTTCTACTTTTTGTTACACTGTTCCAGAAGATTTAATTGATTCGTAGAAAGATGTCTACACTATTGTCTTTTTTACATCTCTTATACGACAATACCTTATAATAAGTGTGCGTTTAAAATATTGTATGTGCAACAACATATTTTGTATTCGAATTTCAGCTTAATAACGATGTCATAATAAAGAAGAAATAAAGATACGTAACTAAATAAATTGGACAAATATTACGCCATTTGAACTTGCTAGATCAGCTTTCCTGTGCCCTGGGACAGATTTGACTAATATCCCTCCACCTTTGGTTTTATTTCACTTGAGGCTTCGAATTAAGATAAGTGAGCCACCGTAGTCGGGCCCAAGATGGCTGCTGGCTGACGAGAGATTTCCGTCCCTCACTTAATAATTATAATAATTTCATCCCAGTTTTCTTTCTCATTTCTGAACTGTGATCAAAACTTTCAAATAAAGTGTCTTGACATTCTCGACAGGTTTGCAAACAAAATAAAGTGAAATAAATAGAAAATCATTGGACTGCAAACTTCTGGGAGGCAAACAAAACAATCCAGTTCAGTTACTTAAACAAAGAAGAAGACAAATTATTCCACTTCTTGTCTACTTCCGCAAGCAGGTTATACCTTTCAGGAGAGAAGGGGAGTAGAATACACATAAAAGGCTCCATTTCATGTGAGATTGACGCGCTTTTCCAGAAGCTCCAGCTTAGAAAATGTCAAAGCAAAAGACTTGACATGACTTCCCAGTTATGACAACTTAAAACTTGTAAATAACAAATAAAATGATAATTTCTTATTTTCTCGATAGGTTGATCAAATAGATTTAGGGAATTAGGGATTAATTGATTTAGGGCCAGTTTTTTTTATCAGTAATAAATTTTAACAGTGATTCAAGAAAGTCACATGGTTGTTGCTATGGCAATTAGTTCTAATCAACTGTTTAATTTAGCAGAGTATTGAAAATAAGAACCTTATTGACAAGAGGTCTCAAGATTGGTCCATTTCACTCAAAACAACCGCAAAAGCCACAACACATTCCTGCAAGCAACAATCTTCAAAACAAACAAGTTCAGCGGGCAATGAGAGCTCAGAGGGATGCAATCCGGATCCGATCTTCTGGATCATCTCGCGGACATCTTCAGATCATGTACATGACGTCATACGACCCCGCGGCTGCGCACAAGAGACCATAGAGAAGGATGATGAATGAGAAGCAATTATACAATACTCTTTGCTACCAACCACTGTCGCTGCGAGCCTATAGACACACCTTGATAACAGAGAGGTCGTTCACCTTGTAACCCAGCGTCGTGGCGGCGTCGACGACGCCTCACAACAGCGTCGTGGCGCCTTCGACGACGTCCTCGCAACAGCGTCGTGGCGCCTTCGACGTGGCCTCACAACAACATGTCGCCGGAAGCCTATAGATGCACCTTGATAACACACAGGTCGTTCACCTTGTAACCCAGCGTCGTGGCGGCGTCGACGACGTCCTCGCAAAAGCGTCGTGGCGCCTTCGTCGACGCCTCACAACAACATGTCGCTGGGAGCCTATAGACACACCTTGATAAGAGACAGGTCGTTCACCTTATAACCCAGCGTCGCGACGCTGGGCGCATCGTGGCGGCGTCGACGACGTCCTCAAAGAGAAACCGTCTCCTAGTGTGGGATGACGTCGTAAGTCTAAGGAGGTTGAACGACGATGTACAGAGCAAGATGGCTCAGGCAGATGTGGATTTACACCCCGGAGGACTGAGTTATCCTCGGTCGTTCTTCCTGACTGAGGTTTTTACTCGGTCGAGAGTCAAAATGCGGAGATGGTTCCCTACAATAAGCCACGACAGTCTCCTTCCCACTTCCTTTCTTCGTCATCTCCCAATCATCATATTCATTCTTCCTGCGCCATTGGCTTAGTAATAGAACAGCTCGAAGCTCAATAACATTTTTTTTAAAACGCGCATCTCTTGACAGTTTTTTGTCAATCGTAAGGAATAAGAGCCACGACCATCTCCTTGCCCTTTCTTCGCCGGCTCCCAATCAACATTCATTCGTCCTACCATTGGCTTAGTTGTAGAACAGTGCGACGCTCAATAACATTTTTTTTAACGTCGAATCTCTTGACAGTTTTTCGTCCATCTTAAGGAGAAAACCACGAGATGGTCGTAAGAGCCACGACCATCTCCTTCCCACTCTCCATCCTTGCCCTTTTCACCATCTCCCAATCTTCATATTCATTCGTCCTAACATTGGCTTAGTTGTAGAACAGTGTGACGTTAACTTTTTTTTAATATATAAAAGTCGACTGCTCTCTGACAGTTTGTCGTCAACCTGAAAGGGTCCCGAGCACCTTCATCAGGTGTTGTTGGAACTGGAAGCCGTGGCAAGCACCTCGAGGCAGTGAAGAGAGTGTACGAGCCCAACGCAATCAAAGTAACTGGCCGCTCCACCATTGTTTCGTCTCTGTTATGCTGGAGCGAGGTGACCCCTGGTGGCCGGAGGCGGTGCCAGTCATCAACACACTGACATGCCGCTAATTTATTACCTCTATACGGCTCCATCGATACACCTTGCTCGCTTCTTCAGGTGCAGGTGTGAGATCGGTAACCCGGTGTCTGGGGACCGTGCCCACGCTGCCTGTGGGAGCCATTCACCAGAATGTTCAAAGCAATTCTTTTACCGAGGATGTACCAATGGGATGTACCGACATTATAGTAAGTTCACAAATTATTTGGGCTGTCTAGTGTCTGTTCACACTTTTTTCAACTATAGAGGCGATGAATTCGGTTTTAAAAATTTATTCAATAATTGAAGAGCCCCCCGGAACAAGGCTGAATGTGACACATTAATCAAACACGTTTTTTTGCTTTAAAAGGATGAATATCCATATATCCGTAAGTTGTACCGACGCAATCTAAGTTAGAAATATTGAACCTTTCCCTCTAAAAGAAGAATTGAAATGTCTGGTTTACATTGGTGGTTTATCTGGTGTTGGGTAGTTTTTGGTCTTTCTTGAACAATAAGAAATGTCATATTCATCCTTGTTCCGGGGGCTCTTCAATTTGCTGATGTATCTATGCAAGTTTTAGATAAAGTTTAAAAAGTGTCAACATATTAACCAATAGGTCATTGCATTGATATTATCAAAGAGTACAGAACTAAAATATATTCATGAAAAATCTTTGGACCACTTCAAACTAATTCCGTATTTTGTCAATTTTTAATTATTTAAAAAAGCAAACCACAAAAGTGTAGTAGTATAGTATGTAATTAATGACGTGACGTCCCCTTTCTCCTTCTCCTATTCCTCCTCCTTTTCCTCATCATTCTTCTTCACCTTTACCTTTTCCTCATCCTTCTCCTCCTTCTCCTCCTTTTCTCCTCCTGCTTCTGCTGCTCCTTCTTTTCCCGCCTATTAAATTAAAAAATTACAATGTAAAAAACTACGTAATATTTTGAGATTGTCGTGTAGTAGATGCGTCCGCAAAGATGTAATCTCAGATCAGATACCTATGTAATCAAGGGCCGGAACAGTATGCTAAGCTACTCTAAGTTACTACATTCCAATGATTATCTTAATGACCTCAAATTACACTCGTATTTTGAAACACCTACGATATTTTTTATCGTACAATTCTTCATCATCTTCCCCGCAAATACTTTACATACCTTCATTTCCGGTGACTTAATTAAGAAAGAATGTTTTACGAGCAAAAGGTGGAATAGGTCAGAATCATTTCAAACCTCGCTCCAAACGTTCGAAAACCTCCGTTTGAAATCACTACTGACATCTACATACTGATATGTAAACCAACCGAGCCACCGCAAAGCGGCAGGTGGCGACGCCAGTGGCAACAAACTGACCTACAGAACACGTGACTCGACCCAAACAACGGCGCCTAATTTAACCGTCACAATGACAGCCATGACAACAATAAAATAATAATCATAATAATAATCTCCGTCTCTCTCACTTGCTCAGGTGTTACTAAGAATTCTTGCTGAATCACCGAGTAAAATAACACTTTTATTATTTAAGATTCATAATGTTGTGGAATTGTTGTGAAATACAAATGAAACTATTTCAATTCACTCTTGATTCTTCAACAATGGGATGGGTGGATTGACAGTCATGGTGCGCAATGCTTCTGCACATGTGTGGGAGTGGGGGACATCTTTGACCAAGTTGATGGGCGAACAATTCGCTGGATTGTTCGTAGCTTCGAATGGAACAGAATAAATAAATGTGTACTGTGTGGTTTTGTTGTGCCTTCACTCAGCTTTATAATGGGTAATAATGAAACACTTATAATTCCCGAGGCATAACTTCAATCGAAGTTTGTAAACATTTCAGTGCAGTACTTTAGATTGGGATTCCCGTTGGCTTTATAAGGGATGGAATAATTATTTATTATATTGCTCTTATGTTCAAACCCGATTAAAAACATGAGAATTACACGGGTCAATGTTTTAAATCAAATATTCAAAACACAAAATTTAATGGTGTTCTAGTGATAACAATTTTTTTTAATCACTCTATTTATTATCAGGCCGGAAAAATCCGGGAAGTAGAGATTTTGTTTGTAGGTAGAATCGAAATAAAAAATACATACAAAAAGAAAAAAATTGGGTTGTTGTTTTCTTCGCCTATTAATAACGCAGACAATGTGACCACATGCAAGTCTGTATAGAGTGATAATTGTGGGACTTATTTAAATCCCATTGAAACAGCAATATGAGGGGCAAATGGTCACGTGAGTTGTAGAATCACTTTAATGAGGAAAAACATTCTCACAACTTTGGGTGCAGTAGTTTGGCTAATTTCCTAATTTATATTTATGTCACGTGGTATCACTAAAAATGAGAGCAAGAAATTTAAATTTTCAAATGAAATGTATACATTAAAATATGTAAATCAAAACATTTCAAATCACAAATCAACAACTAAGACACCAATTATTAAATACGCATTGAAAGGAGTGATAAATTTGCTCATTGTGCAAATGTTGTGTTCATTTTCTGTCATGGATGCACTATAGGTGTGTTTGAACAGTAATGCCCCCCCCCCCCCATGGGTCCCCCCCCCCCCTTCAATCACATGATGTGGGAGTGGCCCAGCGCGTGCGAATTTGAACATTGTCTGTCGATATTATTGACAGTCACGACTCACAAATTAGCGAAACTATCTCCAACTATCAATCTCTCAACTGAAACCAAACTCGAGGGAAATTACATCCAAGGCCGCTATTATTTCTTATTCGTATCGTCAACAATATTTAAAATTGGTTCTAATAAAATGCACCTATGATTATTTGATTATAGAGAAAATGAATTACGAAAAAGAAAATAAGCAAAATTCTAAACGTAATGTCTAAAATTTGTTTTTTTTCTTCAGATAAGGATATATTTTACAGTCGACTGTGGGTTTATTTGAATTCAAAAAGAAAATGAAGAGTTTTTAACATAAAACTAAACATTTGTTAAAATAGTAAATAGCAAAAACTAAATAAATAACTACAAACCAAAGAGCAGTAGATTCTTGTGGCGTATTGTATGTGTGATTTTCAGTCAATATTGAGAATCATGGAAGCAAATGTTTCCTCCAAGATGTTGCAATGCAAATTACAGGACCTTTAAAGCCCAACCTGTCATAACTCATAGCTCACTGATCATAATCATAGAGCAGAAAGTCTTTTAAACTTAAACTCAGTCCCTTGTTGAGTGATGAATGATGACTCACAGATGGAGGAGAATATTCAAGATGAATCTCGGGATATTCGCGATTGCACTTAACACTTCGCCCACTGAGGGGCCAGGTTCGATCCCAGAGAATAACCGCCCATGTCAGGGCAGGGTTCAAGCTGACTGACTGATACAAATCTATTTTACTTGAGTTCAGTTTTTGAAGACGACAGTGTTCTGTAAATGGCGACGAATGAATGATATTATGGTGATTGGGAGATGATAATAGAATAGGTTAGGTGGGAAGAAGATGGTCGTGGCATATTAGTAGGGAACCTTCCCATTATTTGCCTCTAGACTAGGGAGACCAAGATAAAGCCTCAGTAGGGAAGGACGGCGATTTGTTCCGATTGTTAAAATTGTTCTCATTTCAATTTATTTACGAATCAGAATATTTCTTTATAAAATTTTGTCAAAAGTTAAAGTTTTCTTCCAGGATATATAAAGATTTTAACTCTATCATAAACATATTTTTCATTCACTTGATTTCTAAAAAGCAGAGCACTTAATTTTATTAAAAAAACTGTATACCTATAATTTTATGTGTATATTCATAATATTCTCTTTGCATTTTGCGGTATCGTATTTCTTATGAACTCTTTTAGTGCTCTTGAGAAATATCAGGAAATAAACACTGGCCAATAAAATGACCGTCCATTTGTAATAACCGAGTGTGTGAAATGAAACACAAATGGAATGTTTCCAGCACAAGATAAACGCATATCTTCCTGCCTATGTTTCGGCCGGTGCGTTTTAATTGCGTCATATTTAAATGTGCTGAAAGGTTCGGATTGTAGATTTGCTATGAGTTATGGGTCACGGTGGTCGCTCGCATAATATCTCTTATTCTTGCATCTTCAGATAAATTGCCAACAACAGTTCCTAGTTTTAAAACAAAATAACAAATAGAGAGACGAAAGTAACAAAATGTGTGAATGTTTACCAAATGACAATGTACAACTCATGAAAAAAATACAATTGTGAAAACGGTCAAAATGCAAATATATTATCATAATTTCCTCACCTAACAGGCTCAGGTAACGTTCTCAACTGACATTCCGGACTTTTCCCAAGACAAAGTTTATTTTGTACCTACCAGTTCCTTTTGCTGAGAAGGTTCCTTTCCTTATGACCACCTCCTTCCCACCATCGTCATCAAAATCATCACAATCGAAGAAAACGCTCTGTGTAACGCGTTGATAAGCGAGCCTTCGTATTGCATGCGAATTGATGTGCGTTTGCAAGTTTGGAAGCCGAAACGAAATGGGTCAAAGAAGCAAAAATAAAATATCTGAGATTTCCTTCAAAAAATTTGACAAATATTCCCAAACACCTATAAAATGTCCGTAAAATGTCAATTATTTCTGGAAGCGGATCAACAAAGAGAGATTCTACAGAATCAGAATCTATCTTTGTGGATCCGCTTCCTGAAGTTAGCTACAGATTAGTTTAAAAAAATTCAAAAACACCTAAATGTTGGTCCCATGCAAAATTTGATGTTGATCGGTCAAACAGTTCCAGTATAAATTTCAAAAAAAAACATGAGAGGATCCTGTTCAAAAACTATTCATGAGACCGCTTAGATTACATTAGTATGTGTGAAAAATTTCAGATGGATTGGTTGAACCGTTTGACCTGAGCACTGCTGGCAAACATACAGAAAAACAACAAACACACACACAGAATATAAGTGTCCATCATAAGAGTACGGTAGTGACGCTCGCTCAAGCGAACTGCATGGACGCCGTGAGGTGGGGGGGGGGGGGGGGGGGGGCATGCTTCCGGGGGCAGGAATGATTGTGGGATTGCTCCATCATTCCCAATCCCAACACCCCACATCCTAATGAGCTTATGAGTGGGATCTTTCCAAAGCAAGGCACATGTCGCCATTATATTGTATTAGGGAGGTAAAGGGGAAGGGTCATGCCCCAGGGATCAGGAATGAATGTGGGATTGCTCCATCATTCCCAACAACCCACAGCTCTCTAATGAACTTGTGAGTGGGATCTTTCCAAAGCAAGGCACGTCGCCATTATGATGTATTAGGGATGTAAAGGGGAAGGGTCATGCTCCAGGCGACAGGAATGATTGTGGGATTGCTCCATCATTCCCAACACCTCACAGCTCTCTAATGAGCTTGTGAGTAGGATCTTCCCAAAGCAAGGCACGTCGCCATTATGATGTATTAGGGGGTAAAGGGGAAGGGTCATGCTCCCGGGGGCAGGAATGATTGTGGGATTACTCCATCATTCCCAACACCCCACAGCTCTCTAATGAGCTTGTGAGTGGGATGTTCCCAAAGCAAGGCACGTCGCCATTATGATGTATTAGGGGGTAAAGGGGAAGGGTCATGCTCCAGGCGACAGGAATGATTGTGGGATTGCTCCATCATTCCCAACACCTCACAGCTCTCTAATGAGCTTGTGAGTAGGATCTTCCCAAAGCAAGGCTCATGTCGCCATTATGATGTATTAGGGAGGTAAAGGGGAAGGGTCATGCTCCTGGGGGCAGGAATGAATGTGGGATTGCTCCATCATTCCCAACAACCCACAGCTCTCTAATGAGCTTGTGAGTGGGATCTTTCCAAAGCAAAGCACGTCGCCATTATGATGTATTAGGGATGTAAAGGGGAAGGGTCATGCTCCAGGCGACAGGAATGATTGTGGGATTGCTCCATCATTCCCAACACCTCACAGCTCTCTAATGAGCTTGTGAGTGGGATCTTCCCAAAGCAAGGCTCATGTCGCCATTATATTGTATTAGGGAGGTAAAGGGGAAGGGTCATGCCCCAGGGATCAGGAATGAATGTGGGATTGCTCCATCATTCCCAACACCTCACAGCTCTCTAATGAGCTTGTGAGTAGGATCTTCCCAAAGCAAGGCTCATGTCGCCATTATGATGTATTAGGGAGGTAAAGGGGAAGGGTCATGCTCCTGGGGGCAGGAATGAATGTGGGATTGCTCCATCATTCCCAACAACCCACAGCTCTCTAATGAGCTTGTGAGTGGGATCTTTCCAAAGCAAAGCACGTCGCCATTATGATGTATTAGGGATGTAAAGGGGAAGGGTCATGCTCCAGGCGACAGGAATGATTGTGGGATTGCTCCATCATTCCCAACACCTCACAGCTCTCTAATGAGCTTGTGAGTGGGATCTTCCCAAAGCAAGGCTCATGTCGCCATTATGATGTATTAGGGAGGTAAAGGGGAAGGGTCATGCTCCTGGGGGCAGGAATGAATGTGGGATTGCTCCATCATTCCCAACAACCCACAGCTCTCTAATGAGCTTGTGAGTGGGATCTTTCCAAAGCAAGGCACGTCGCCATTATGATGTATTAGGGATGTAAAGGGGAAGGGTCATGCTCCAGGCGACAGGAATGATTGTGGGATTGCTCCATCATTCCCAACACCTCACAGCTCTCTAATGAGCTTGTGAGTAGGATCTTCCCAAAGCAAGGCACGTCGCCATTATGATGTATTAGGGGGTAAAGGGTCATGCTCCCGGGGGCAGGAATGATTGTGGGATTGCTCCATCATTCCCAACACCCCACAGCTCTCTAATGCTTGTGAGTGGGATCTTCCCAAAGCATGTCGCCATGAAGATGACCTAGCCAAGGTGTGTCGGGTGTGTCGACAAAACTACATGCAAACTAACCTGCTTTTCATTGTAATTCGACGTGTTAATGTATGTATTTTCCTTGCCACCTATGTATGTCCAAACACATAAATTATATGGAAATAATACATTGAAATCATAGATAATTTTAGATAACCTGCTGTTACTGAAAATTCTGATGGTGGGAGGGGGGGGGGGGGGGGGGAGGCAAGTCCCTTGCATGCTTAGCAGGGATTTGATAATAAAACTGAATTTGGGATGTTGAAATGAACACTACGAAAATATGTAAAATGAGTGTCTGGTCATCAATTTGGGTACATATATGGTTGGTCTGTGTACAAGCGTGGAAATTAGGTGATTAAACTCTATATCTCTCTGCTCCATATAAAACCATGTTTCTGATATGGGTCAGAGAGAGAGGCAGAGTTAAGCCATCTAATTTTCATGACTGTACACTTAAAATTCTTATAGAAGTCCATTGTAAGGAAATTTAGTAAAAGGGTCGAAATAAATTCTGTACCTCAGAGGTAGAAGGCCAGAAGTCCATATCTCGATTTTGCCTTGCTCAGTTGGCATGTAATCAAGCTATCAATTTCCAATTGACTGATTGCGGTTTTGAGCTCACATTAAGAATCATTGGAATGGACTTCCTGCCTTCTACCTCTGAGACACGATGTCACGTGTGTCCCCCCCCCCCCCCCCGTGCACCACGTGACCACGCCAGAGGACCGGGCCATCATTCACCTGAGTCGGCTGTCACGAGTAGAGTCGACCCGATTGTCCTCGCGTCGAGCCGGCCATTGACAGCGCATCGAGCAGTAGCCGCTTTTACCCCGTTGTCGTCGACAACAATCTCCTCGCTTCTTGCATCGCGAGTGTCTTTTTTGTTCCCCGCTCTCTGACGGCCACAAGCTTATCGACGCGCGGGTTTTCGTGAAATTGAATCTTGTGAGAGATTCCGACGCGATTTTGGTACAGCCAAGAGAGAATGGCGTGCAACATAGTCGGGGGTCGAAGTCAAGACCCGACCGTACAAGTAAGAAGGAGTTTAAATGAAAGAAAGAAATAAAAATATGTGACTGAAAATAATATTGACTGTGGTGTTCTACGATCTCTAAAAACTAGAAGGCCAAATATGCTAATTTTCCGGAATCACTCGTATAGTTTTTTGGAAAATATACCTATCGATTATTGGAATTTGGCTAAAAGTCATCACCCAAAGAGGAGTACTCACCACTTCCCCGATGTTCAGACGCCGTCTTCCTTCTCCCCCGCCTCCCCGCCCGTCCTTCCAAGGACATGTGCCCCGTCGTGATCTGCAAACCCCCGTCTGCATCTCGTCCAGGCAGCATCTTCCGGTCACTGACATCCTTACAACTTCCGGCTTTCCACAAGTCTCCTTTCTTACCCGTCGCCTGTAGCTCTTGTACACTCCCAGCGTACCACAAGGCTGCATTCTGTCTCCTCTCTTGTACATCTTGTATACTTCCCGGATTCCAGAAGGCGTCGTATTGTATCCCGACGGGTTCCAGGGAGCGTTGGAGCGCCATCTTCTCGCGATATCGACAGAAGAAGTCGGGACGGATGCGATGTTCTGTGAGGAACTCGTCGCAGAGTTGCATGATGCGGTTCAACTCTTTGGCGTTCGTCGCGCCTTGCTCGTACGTCTGATCGGGAAGCAGCATCTTGGCGACGCCGCAGGTGCGCGTCATCGCAGACGTCGCGACGCCACGCCGGGGTGGAGGTTACGTCATCACCTGTAAAAGACATGATAATTACAATTAGAGAAATGTATAATTTTACTTTTTAAATACGGAAGCGTGGCCGACTGACGAGCTCATGGATGATGTCCAAAGAGGTGTTGGAAAAGGATAATTGAGACAATAGGGTGGAAAAAGTAATTGTAAATTATAAATGAACAGAAGGACAGAAAAACCTTTCATACTTGCATCATCTTTTTGCTCTCAAAAATTGGAATTTAAATTCCATTCCATAATTCGTCATATAACTGATGATCTAATTATTTTTATTTTATGAAATAGTTCATTCATTCATTTTGTGTTCAAATTTCTTAAAGATGATACTGACTGTATAACCAGTTCATATAATTTGAGTGAACGAATTATCAATTATCTGATTATTTTTTACCAATTAGGTACCTACAACGGATAGTTCCGATGTCAAGTAAGTGGATTTAACCAAATGATTCGAAGAGTTCCCGTACATTCAATAAACTATTTTCACCATAAAAGGAATAATGAGTTCCTTTACACTTACGCCGCTGTTGTACGTGAGAGCCTCGATTGGTTTTCTCTCACTGCCGACTTGGAAAAACATGAGTTTCTTGTTGGCTCAGAATATACCTCGGACATTTTTACTGAGAATCCCAAGTTACAAGTTTTTGAGTCAGTTTAGCGAAATGTCATAATTATCGGTTAAATTATTATCGTACATTCGTGGCGGAAATTTTCTGCTCTATACAAATACGCCATTATTAATTAGTAATTGTTACAATTCCAGAACAGTTTCTTGATGTAGTTTAATCAATACCTACACATTCTTGGAACATTTAATATCTTCAAACTTTATTTATATATATTTTTTGTCTGGGGCTTAAAGTCGCACTGTTCTGCATAATGGCGACGGATGAATGATTATGAGGATGATTGAGAGATGATGGTGAAGAGTAGGTAAGGCTGGAAGGTGGGAAGGAGGCGGTCGTGGCCTATTAGTAGGGTACCTTCTCAGCATTTGCCTGACGACTGAGGGAAAACCACGACAAAACCCCAGTCAGGAAGGACGGCCGCGGGAATCGAACCCGGGCGTCCGGAATACAAGTTCAGAGCGTTAACCACTCACCCAACCTGTTCCGTACTTTATTTATATTTTGTTATATACTATTCTGTAGTGGACTACATTGGAAATCGTATAAAAATGATTGATAGGTAAAATACAAAATCAATTAGATAAATAAAAACATCCAAGTATGATGTATTGATTCGAGAAACGAACATCCATTACTGCTCTTGATGATCCTATAGGTATGTGTAAGAACTTGGTATTTTTTCATGACTAAGTGCTTCTGCAGCTACCTTTCCTCTATTCAAATAACATACTTAAAACAACGTATCATAATCCAGCTCTTATTGTGCTTAAAGTGATTTTATATTGTATCTACTTATTACTACTTGCATTACAGGTATGCAGTTAAGTGCTCGTGTTATGCTGTGGATGATTTTAAGTCAATTACTGTTTAGAACTTCTGTTTCGTTATTTGTTCTTATGGTGTCAATTCCTGCTTTTATGTAGAGAAAAGTATTACTTTTTTCTTCTTTTCTTTGAGATGACAATATATTTTACAGTTATTACAGTCATATATTATAACTGTATAATATACAGTTATATATAAAATATTATTTTTTACGATTCTTACGATTTTTTTCATATTATAAAATTAATGATAAGCATTGGCATCTCCATTTGTAAGGACACGTAAATTAGAAAGATATTTCATTATGTCTTTGTTCAGTTATAAAATGTCGGTAATCCTTTTTTATTTCGTCTAAACTTAAAAATTTGAATTCAAGAGACACATTTCATTCACCCATTCTTCATTGACAAAACGAGATCGCCTGGAAATTGTGTGAAAAGTATTGTGGCAAACACCTTCCAACAAAGCGAACACTTTAATAAAAAAAAAAATGAAAAATCGTGGAATAATTCTATCAAATGAAATACATTATCAGTTATTACCCCAGCGCAATAGTTTGGCCCAATATCGTATTTTATATTGCTTATAGTCACGTGGTATCGCTCGAAATTAATTATTCCATGATAATTCCGAAGCTGTCCATATTTGAGAACGTCTTTCTCTTGCTTTATGTCATCTTTGTGAGATGTAAAGTCGTCATGATAATACAAATAGGTAACATGAAAATTGAACAAACAGAACTTGTTTTAACGAGTCTCATGTTTTATGCTATGTTGTAAGAAATACAAGTTTAGAAGAATGCAAACGGATATACGTCAAAAAAATTACATCACACATTCTTCAAATTCCTAAGTCACTTTGAAGGAGTACGATTGGGATATGGTAATATATTCTATAAGGGAAGGTGGGAGGATGAGGTCGTGGCCTATTGCATTGTAATCATCCCAGCAAAGCGGGCAAAAGTGACTCTCGAATAATAGTCGCAGGAGAATTGTAATGTATGGAAGTGTGGATTATAAAATTAACATCAATACAAAATAAATAAGCATTTTACCCTGGCGAGTAGTAAAGGAGAATCGACTTAAAAAATCTTCGGAAATTGGACCAACTCGACGCTATGGAGATCAATCAGCAGAGAGGTACATAGAAAGTTCTAAAACTCAACCCCCCCCCCCCCCCCCCCTGGCCCCTATGAGCTCAGCATAAACGAATATATTCGCCTAAAATCATCATCTGACATGTGCCCCCCCCCCCCCCCCCCGACCCTTGCCAGGTCTCAAACCCAAGACCCTCTCGCTCAGTGTTGGGATTAGATCATTTTACTTTTATCTAGATAAAGATAAAAATAACACGACAAAAATTTAGCTGGATAAATTTCCAAAAAATCATCTATACAATAGATAAAGATACAAAATAATTATCTAGATAGGTAACTGTAATAGATAATAGATAAAAAAAAAATACCAAAACCTTTTGTTCCCTAATTATTTTCGAATCCTAAATTCGGAACTCGAGTTTTTAAAAATTAGAGTTTTCATATCATCTGACATTTGATGTTCGTGCATGCTAAAGACACAAATGCATTTTAAATTTAATATTTTTTATCTAGATAATTGCCAATAAAAGATAACAATATTTGTATCTAGATAAAGATAACCAGTTGTTATCTAGTTAAGATAAATTGATAATAGATAATAAATAATTATCTAGATAATTATCTATCTAGAATGTCACAACACTGCCGCTAAATGTCGCCGATTTCATTCTCAGTCCTGTACCACATCGGCCGAAAAGCATCCCATCATGAACAGACCGAGGACGTCATTTTCCAAGCCAACTTTTTGAACACAATGAGTCCACTTCTTTACATTCTCGCTGAGTTTATAGCGCAAGAACGAAGCTAGCGACCATTGTTGTGGACAAACAGCCGGCGGCGAGCGCCTTTTTAACTGCTCCAAACAGACCATTGTGCCGAGGCGACAAAGAAACTGGAATTGGAAATTAGTTTATTAAAATAAGTTACAATCAACGTGCTTTGCTAGGAGAATGTGCTAGTAGGGGAGAGGGGAGGGTAAGAAGTATAATGACCCGGTAAAGATGGAGTCATGGAATTCAACACCTCATAAAAAGTTTTATATTCGTGAGATTTTCGGGAGTCAGAGGTCACGTGACCGCCCACGTGAATGAAAAACTAGTCGATAAGGGGATTTAATGGGAGAGCGAGGAGAGACGGCCATTACTCGATACATTGACGTCTCAACTTGCCCCTGAGATGAAATAAATTAAAAATCAACCGAACAGATTTGCATGTTTTCAATAAAATGTCTTGATAAATTTCATCACATTCCATTGTAGCATTACAATCTACATTTCAAGCCAAGAAAATGTACTATACTGTCAAGTTTTCTATAACCATAGCGAATGTCTAGGGTGTAAATTCTAGTGTTTTTTAAGTCAGTGTAAACATTACAATATTTTGATATTTAAGCATTTTAATTTATTATTACGAAACCAAGAATACCGATGTATTTAAAATAAGTGGAATGATTACGCAAAGTGCTGAATGACCTTTTAAACATAAATTTTAAAATATTACAAATTTATTTTTGGAACGTAATAAATTCTAAAACTGAACAATGGTACAATGGAATGTGATTTTCAAATTAAATTTAGAACATTTTTTTTACAAGTCCTGTTTGACGCATGCGCATTCCAAGAGGAATCTCATAGTGTAGAAACTGGCTGTTACATCATGGTGCAGCAGCTGTCTCTCTACACACTTTATCATTATGTTTATTGGGTGGTGCGGAGGGCGGAGGTGGTGCGGAGGATTTGGTGCTGTGTTCTACATGGCGGCTATACGTTTTAATAAAATATTCCATCAAATTTATGACTTTATGACCGGGAGAAAGTGTTAGGTTTTAGTCTCTTGCACCTCATTAAAACCCTATATGAAGGAACGTTTGCTTTTTGTTCATGATTTTATAGGGGCAAGGAACTGTGAATTCATCGCATAAGAGAATCACACTTCGCACTTCCTTCATTTTCATCCTCCATGGGAAAACATATCTTCACACTAAAAAAAATATGAAGTACCAATTATCAATGGAATTATAACAAATATGAAATATTACTACCAATTTTTAGTAAAAGCTTAAAAAATTAAACCCCGGCTGGGAAAAAAAAAATCAATAACGTGTTGACAAGCTAGACAAAATGACATGTACGCAAAATAATAGCTGTCTTTTTGACAGCAATAGTCAAAATATTTTTGATCATTTTATCCATGAATGACAAGTATATAGGTACAGCTGCTCGATGGGGTTGAAAAAATGAAAATTCAAAATATACCTACCGATTTTATGAAAATTAAAAATAATTAAAATTACGAACTTTCTGATTATGGATCTCATGATTTGATTAGACCATTTTAATTTTTCAACCCTAATAATTGGAGTGGGTCTGGAATTGATGTGTGTGTCAAATGTCATATTGATCAGAGAACCATAGTAAATGCCACAGTGAAAATTATCTAGACAACTATGTGATCAAGTCTTGAACTTATCTTGTAACCAATAAAATATAACATGTCGTTTTAATAGAAATTCTTCACTTAATGTTGCTTCCAATCTTTATATAATATACTTCGCTTGATGTTATTCAATTATTGTTTTATCTTAGTTGTCTGTTGCAACGTTATGTCTCTCTCAAAACCCTGATCTAGGAGCTTAAAATAAAAGTCAGTAGTGAAGCAAGAAGTCCAGTGACACAGAGAGAGTAATTGCACCCCGTCTGTGACCGGTTGCACCACTGCATCTGCACTGCACTGAGCTAATTGGCAGAGAAGAATCCCGGATAGTCTTTACGTCGAAATCAATACTTCGGATCGCAAATCACGCTCTTCCTCTCCTTCTTCTCCTTCTTCTGCATCGACTCACTGATTTGAATCAATTATAAACATCGAGGTTCTGCGCTTTCAACCATTTCTACCGTCTTCCATTCTATTGAGAATTCAAGACAAGACTTTGCTTTGTGGACGCGGTTTGACCAAGTTTCAAAAGTCTTGTTTCAGGTTTTATTTTAGGTTAAAAGGATTTTGTTTTATTTGAGAGCCTATCTAGTTTTGATGCACAATCCGCACATTTTAAATCTTTTTTGAGTGCTACTTAAAATAGTTGCTACAAGTTTGAGCAAAAATCGGAAAATGGAAGGTTATTCAATTCATTACGTTCTCTTCTAAACCATATCTCTGTCCAACTAAACAATATGATCAATCGCATTGTAGGTACGTATACTAAACTTAATGGCGTGCAATTAGAAAAAGTCCATGAACTTTCTAACTGCACCTTAAGGAAACGATTTTTTTTCTATTTAGAAGAACATTCGCTAACATTTTACTATCATCACAAAATGGAACATTTGCTTTTGGAAACAGAATTTATGCACAAAAAATATATTTTTTTTAATCATATTTCTCACTAAGTATCTTTTGACGATGATTGGGCGATAATGACTAAAGATAGCAAGGAGGCGGCCGTGGCCTATTACTATCAGTAAGGAACCTTCCCATCATTTGCCTCTCAACTGAGGAAAACCACGACAAAACCTCAGTCAAGAATAGCGTCCGCGGGAAACGTATTTTTTGGTAACACAGCATCATTCAGTCTTTAAAAGTAAATGTAGAATTCTTTAGAAAGGTGTTTCCATGTCATATAATGGTATGCCTTCTGAACATCTATTTTTCGATATGGCAAAGATTGTCAACATTGTCAAACATTGTCAATGAAATTGTGTTTAATATTCAGCAAATAAATTGCAGCTACTTTATTTTTAGCTACTTATTTCCCAACTGATGTCAATAAATCAATCACGATCACATTAAATCATTTCAATTAGTCTTAAGTTGGACAAAAAAGCAGTGATTCTTGATATGTACTTCCAGGGACTTCTTAATTGCCATCCCTGCATTATAATCCCAAGCTCATGACATGTTCAAGTTATTGTTCGACGTAAATCATAGCTGAAGACTTCGCTTAGCACGACATCACTTTAGGTAATTTCTCGGAATGAGTGAAATGGACCTACAGATTATTCAATATCTGTCTGTGAGAGGAAGGGAATAGAATCTACATTAAAGTGCTCCATTTCTTGTGACTTGTAAGCGATTTTCTCTCGAAGCTTTGAAAGTAATCTGAACACGATTTGTTGATATTTTAAGGTAGGTAACCACAAAAATATCGTGGTATACCTAAACTTTTTATCTTCTTTCTGTGCATATCTTCTTTTTGTTCAAAGTTCGATAACTTTTTTGTTTCGTATTTTGAAAGAAATGATAGGTATTATTATAAATTCAAAATGTACAAAAAGTAAATTCATGTCATATTTCAATTTTCACAACCAATTTTAATAGAATCAAAATGTTTCAAAATGAGGGAAATATTGCATTTCCAAAATAAATTTACATTATAATTTTTGATTGACACCAAAATTCAAACTGTACTACAATTAATAATAAAAACGTCATAATTTCCGAATATCTTCTTTTATCTTCTTTTAATACGGAACAGGTTGGCTGAGTGGTTAACGCTCTAAACTTGTATTCCGGAGGCCCGGGTTCGATTCCCGCGGCCGTCCTTCCTGACTGGGGGTTTTTCGTGGTTTTCCCTCAGTCGACAGGCAAATGCTGGGAAGGTACCCTACTAATAGGCCACGACCGCCTCCTTCCCACCCTCCATCCTTACCTACTCTTCACCATCATCTCCCAATCATCATCATAATCATTCATCCGTCGCCATTAGCCTCGCTGCAGAACAGTGCGACGTTAAGCCCCAGACAAAAAAAATAACTATACTGACTGTTATTGAATTCAAATAAGGAGATAAGTTCTGTGACCAAAGAAGGATTAAAACACCTAAGTTACACTTTCTGGATGTCATGCCAACAAAACCAGGTTGACTTTTACTCAAACCTGGATCTCACCTCCATTCCACTGTTCTACATCTAAAGAAATAATCATGAATGATAGACGTGCCAACAACTAATCACATCAATACAAAAGAACAGAGTTTAACTCACGGTTAAGTCTTAACTGCGCATAAATCAGCAGTTTAACCGGCCGTTAAACGACGCAAGAAACTGTACTTGCATCTCCAGATTGTTGGTATGTGCTCTAATCTCATTCCATCATTGTGAAAGCAGACTCAAAATTTGTAGATTATAAATTGCTTCATAAATAATATTGTTCCAAACCAGATTTTTGTATAAATTCTCTCTTTAGTTACTTCGACATGTAGCGAGTGTCTTACAAATTGGTCTTAAAATGTAATTAAATAGAGCCGTTTGTTTTATTCGAATTTCATTAATCACACATTTTTCATATGTGATTAAAATGTTCACACTGAAAGCATGGCGGAAGAAGGAAAATGAAGAAATTATAACTGAAACTGAAGTAATTACTTACAGTAATTTAATTATTTTAACTCAAAAAATATTCCCCGTCTGAGAAGTTCAATTTATTATTACAACCACGTATTTATAGTTTATATCTCAAAACCCCACTCTAGGTTCTACCATGTAGTATTGACTAAGCAAAAAATGTATATTCTCTGCCTTGAATATTAGAATCGTGGACAACGAACCTTCATATAAAATTCAGTAGGATTAAGGAAGCTTACACAACAAATTAAAGCGAGAATTTACATCTGCCTAATACGGAGGGCTTAAACAACCAATTAAATTAATTCGGACGTAATCCCCAGAATACTACACTGCAGATAGTACGGATTATTTAAAACTACAATAAAAGATGATTCAATTACTTATTGTTTAATAATTATATAATACAAACACGTCTAACTAATAAATATTAAGTGGTAAGTAGTATAGCAGTGTAAGTACTAATTATAGAACAATGACAGAACGGTTATGTGACATTTGCTAATAAATTTCGAAATTATTTGTAAGATTATAATATTTAGAGATCTAGCAGTGTTTTCCAACTACTATCATGAATTTAAATACAATAAAATGGAATTAATGTTGCTATAAACCTACCATGGGTGCCAGAGGTTTGGGGAAACTTGCCCCCCCCCCCCCCCCTCTCCCAAGATCTAGAATTTTAAATATAATTAGCAAATTTGCATATTTTTTAAATAAAATATCTTATAAATCAACATGTGTCCAACAATGTCTAGGTTAAAATTGTGTTAAAATCTTTGCTCCCCAAATTCTTTTCCTATCCAACAAACCATACAACTTAGAGGCCACAGACCCCTCTTGAATAAATCGTGATAACTCTCTATAAAATATCAATCTCGAGACCACTTCCTGCTAAAATCCTCCTCGTTATATCACATTCCATTTTCATTTCAAACTCCGAGCACTTGCCCCTAACATTTCCCATGAAGGTGTTATCAAAATCAACTTGACACTTCCATAGAGCTTGTCTGAGCGAGCGTAAAACCCATGTCCGTGACAAAACCGTCATCATATCGCCTCTACAAGCGACGAAGTGGAAGAATATTCAATTCAATCTTCTACTTGTGATAATCCGGTGAATTAAAACCCGGCTCGCAGGAGATTTGCATGACATTAATAGTTCTTTAATTTAATGCCATTCCACACGAAGATAACAGAGCTAACTAGCTCGTGGTGTGGTATTCTACGGTGTTGTGATGAATTATCTGAAGGTATAAAACATATTTTCACTCAATTAGTTAGTGCTAATGTTAGTTTGTTATGTACGCAAATTAGTTGTATAAGAACAGTGGGACAAGAAATAGTGTTATGTATTTGAATCACGATAGAAGGCAGATAGAAAAAAATTGTTTTTGCATCAAAAGCCCACTTGAAATCCAAGTAAACTTGAGGATTTTTATTTTATTTATCGTATGGATTTTATTGGAATACAAAGTCTTATTAAATATTAATCACATATACTTAAAATAAAATTAATTGTTCTAAAAAATCTAAATTTTAACAATAAATTACAAATTTAAAGAGGTCAGCCAATCAATAGCTTCGCCTTTGAGGACTGAGCATATAACTCTGTAACTGAAACCCTGTTTGTTACTTTTTATTTTGTAACTCTGAGAGGGACCAGAACGGTTCTTCTAAGCGTATTTTTGTAAATTACAGAATTTTCAAAACTATATGAAAAATGCTTCACTGGAGTATGTCTTTTAGCACTTTGAAGACGTATTTGAGGTCGTAAATAGCGTAGGTGCTCAATAAGTGGCAAAAAGTGCGTACACTATTTTATTTTTTAATATTATAGTGTGAAGAAAAATCACGAAAAAACACTTTGATGCTGTTAAAACGCAAATCAACGAAATGGAACATTTTGTGTGGATTATCCCTCTTCGCACGTGGTACAGTGTTGCATATTTTTTAAAACTAGTTTGCCTAATTGATTTTAAATGATATTGAAGATGGGGCACGCTGAGTTAGCTTTTAGCCTACGATCCTTTTTTATTACCATGATTTTCTAAATAATTACATTTCATGCAGATACCAACATTCGTAAGGCACAGGCCCTATCATTTACTGTAACCACGAGAGAATGCTATCATGATGAATATTTAAACGCTTTTACAGCTTTTAAGTCGGCCAAAGTTGTAAGTGTAAATGTATTTTAATTCGTTCAATTATGTATTGCGATCTTGAGTATTAATTCAAAACAATGTTACATAATATTCCGACTTCGTGGCGTCAATTTCTAGTAGCAAATACAAACATTATATGAATCTAATGCGATCTTTAACAGTAGAACAAACTGCATCGACTCTCCAGCAAAGTGGTTTCATTAGTTTGAATGCAACACGAAAGCACCACGTGGTGTAAACTAATATCTCTATCCAAGCGCACGTTGAAATGTGTCAAGTAGTTAACGAGTCATGATCAGTGATTCTGAGAATAAAGACTCATATGAGACAATTATTCTACTGAAGTATCCCATATTATGGAACGAAATAAAGGGGAAAACGCACGAAAAGATCAACCAATTATTTTGAAGATTTGTTAAATTATAATTAATTTTTGTAGAAGTATCTTGACAAGTAATAACATTCTTTTTTACAGACGTCTGTAAATTATTATAATGATGATTCAATGATGTTGATGAATACATTAGAAGGATTGAAGGAGGGGTTTTACAACGAATAGTTTTGGTATACTCATGATTTCGGATTTCCAAGACTTCCGAAGAGTTCCCAGATTTCCAAAGAGTTCAATGATTTCAAAAAATTTCTAAAGATTTTCTGGGATTTCCGCAGATTTTCCAAGATTTCCAAGATTTCACGAGATTCCCAAGATTTCCAAGATTTCTTGGAATTTTTTAAAATTTTAAAAGATTTTAAAAGATTTATTAAGATTTCCAAAGATTTAAAGATTTCCGAGACTTCCAAAGATTTTGATAGATTTCGTAAGATTTCCAAGATTTAAAAGATTTCCAAAGATTTATAAGATCACCAAAGATTTTCTGGCTTTAGTGTACACCAGATTTCCGGAGTTGTTAACCCCATGAGATCGAAGGTAGGAAGAAGGAGCTTGTGATGTCCTCGAAATAAGAAAAATTGTCTCCCTCAATTGAGGAAAACCGCTCAAAATACTCTACTCTATTTCTTACTCTATTTCTTACTCTATTTCATAATAAAAGCGTGAATCGGAGCTAAGGGGCCATATTACTATTAGTTTAATCTTCAGTTAAGTTAAGTTGCACTTCGGGAAATGTGGTGTATAAACCAACTGCGGCATAGCTGTAAAAAACAGCAGTCAATGTAGCATGAGGTTAATTTAAACTGAGGAAATAAGCTCCGGAATTAAATTGCACATCGAGTTTTCTGAAGTGGAGTTTAAGCTAACTGTAGCTTAAACTAATTGTTCGCGCCGTTTTTCGTTCTCATGTTTTCGTTTATCATGTTGGCAAGCCGCCAAGCAACTACCTTTATCCGTTTGACCTTCCCCTCTTTCACTTTGTCTAGAACCACCCTCTAGGACGGTCAGTGTTGTGCCAGTTTCTGCCATGCAGACAGTTCTAATTCAGTTAGTTTAATTCGTGTGCATTAGCTTAGTGACAGCCAAGTTGGCTAATGGCTTTCTATCTCTCTACTTGTATCATTTCATTATCATAATCCTCACCCTCTCCACGTACTGCAGTACCATCCTTCCTTACATCAAGACCACGTGTTCTACGCATGCCGCAACCAACATCGAGCTGCATTCGAGAACGAAGTAAGTGTTACTGCTTTCTTACCCCCCTTCATACAGTCCGCTATTAACCCTTTTTTTTCTTTGCGTCTTGGCGCAATCACTAATGTTAATACCGGCCCCAAGGCCTCTTGACTTCAAACCAACACTTCATCATCCTGGTAAATCCTCATTTTGCCAACACCATTCAATACAGCTAGTCAAAAAACAGAGCTTCAGGATAACAATATAGATGAATTAAGGCGTTCGCTCCGCTCGCTTCTATAAACGATTGAACACGGCTGTGGTTTTTGTGCAACTCAATAGTGGCGCACTCTATTTAATAATCCAGTCCTGTCCTCTAAAACTGAACCCAAATCGAGATAAAACCGAAATAAAAATATTCTGTTATCTATTTCATAGTTCCAGTTGTTAATTGCAGTCAAATGAGCTGGATATGATGTGGAAATATCTGTAAAAGCGGCGTTTGAGAGAGTCAATGATGCGTGACGAGAACATGGATTGGAAAGCTGATTGAAGAGGCTTTTTAGTCGGATAAATGAAAGCAACACGACGTATCGGCTTTGCTATGGCGCTATTGTTGTGGAACATCCACGACACTTCTGTACGTTCGAGTATCAATGAGAGACTATATGATAGATGTGGAGAGATACCTAATGGGTTCTATTTCATAGATTCCGTCGGCAATAGTGATTTTATGTCTTTTCATTATGTTCGCTTATTTTGGAAGATCTCAACACAACATTTATGTATAACATGGGCATAAAACTATCTGTTCCTCAGACGTAGAAGGCCCGATGTCCATTTTAATTATGCTTGAAACAAGTGAACTCAAAACAAGTAAATTATTGGCGTTTTCAACTGGCCGCTTTCAACTGCACTCAGTTTGAAATTTGCACTGAGTTTTGTGGTGATGTAATTTCAGTGCAACCCTAGTGAGGCCAGTGAAAAACGCCATAAGTTTGTAATGGTGAAACGAATCATTTTGTTTGAGAATACTTCATTATAAAGTGACTGATTGACTTATCATTTTTACATGGTTCCAAAAGTGTACAAGGTAACATCGAGAACATGGACATCGGGCCTTCTACCTCTGAGGTACAGATATTATAGAACAAAAACACAAAGCATTTCTAAAAGAAAACCTTTTAGAATCTAAAAATATGAAGATAAGGAAAACTTGTAGTGAAAGATCAGGTACTGAATTACCATACAAATCGAATAAAATAAACAATAAATAAAAATCGACGCCACACTTCAGTATTCCATTCCAATATCTACATATTCATATTCCATAAAATAAGCCATATTGTATCAATTTATTAACATACGTCCATAACCTAACATATTTATCGACAATTTTCTCAATCTCAATAAAATACTCTACAACTTTGCATTAAACCGTCCTACAATCAACTTCAATTACATGCATAACTTCGCTATTCGATCACAATCTCTAGCTGTCACATCGCTGCTTCCCAACACATGACGCGATCTATCTGATTGCCATGGCAACCGATACGACAAGGTCATCACACACGCGGCACGTAGTTTGACAGATGTCACATTCCTCTCTTCACACCGACCATCCAGCGTATGAGATGCAGTTAGAACAGCTCGTGCATTCAATTAGATGCAAGTTGCAACTGAATGGAGCCGATTTACTATCTTGTTTTCAAGTAATTGGAATCCTACATTGCAGCAGTTGAAATTATTACATTGGCAATAAGGTGTTTACTTGATTATATTACAAACGTTTGTGAACATTAATTAATGTTAACAGACGTTTAAATAAATAAACGTTGTTTACGGCGAAGGAGAGGTTTTTGTTAGTTGAGAGAATGCTAGAAAGCTCACTTAGGCCACGACCACATCCTTATCAATTACATTTTTATTTGTAGGTATATCTGCATTTTCTATATCATTCTACATTTTCAAAGTAAGAGTTACACAATCGCCCGTAAATATACTCTACAGCGAAACGGCCATTTTATTGGTGGCGAAGAGATTTCATATAAATTTTGAAGTGACATAAATTTTCCTCTTCGCTTCAAAAACGTTTCCATGACGTCAAATCAAAATGCACTCCACAATATGCAGCAGTTTGCATCAAGGAAGTCGTAATCCAGTCTTATTTCAAGTTTAATGTGTTACATTTATTATAAAATGTATTATTATTTGTATTAATATCATTATGAGATTCCTACGAAGTTTATTATTTCATATTTGGTATAATATTGTAGTTTGATGGAAATCGAACTGCAGGAGGAAACTAGCGGCCTCCTGGCAAAATGATAGTTGTGTATTTAACTTGACAGGTTTTTGTTGTTTATTGAACAAAATTGACGATAAAAATACGAATTACTTATCAGCAAATTATATGCTCTTTTCCAGAGTATGAATTTAAGCCCATTTTACGAAATAAAGACGTTATCCTGAATGCTATTGCCGGCCAAAGAGCAGCAGCGCTATCTATGAATATAAAATGTGAAAATTTACACATGTAGAGGGCGTTATGGCGTTATCAATCAGCTAAATCATAACTGTTGAGATTTTGAATGGTTTAGCCGCAGGTAATGTTATTTGAAGTTCGTTCTCAGCGAAATTTCGTTAAAGTTCATGGCGTTCGTTTAGCGAGCCACATTTTCAGCAGAGAGTACTCTTATATTGGACACATCAATTGGCAATACCAATTAATTGCGTTGATTGATTGTTTGATTGATTGATAAGTACACTTATAACAAATAATTTCCAGAAGTTGGGATGTTATAGAGGGATGACAGGGAAAAATAGAAAAAAAAAGTTTTTGCATAATCCTGTATATTATGTTGGTTTGTGATACTGTATACACCTTAGAGTAAGGTTCTCCTTTCTCTAAGGTCTAACTTCTCTCGAATTGCAAATAACATTTACAGCGTAAGCCTCCACCTCCCGCGCCGTCGAGTAATTCGTCAATAAACGATCGACAATCCTTATGGGAGAATAACATTGACACGTCATAGTCGATCGAATACCAATGTCGAGTCAATGCTAATCTCTCAGTCACATCAGTTTTCGATCGACCGTCTATAATGTTACACGATCGCGATGCAGGTTGAAGGGTCGTCACACTAACCCCCAAACAGCCCAGTATGGTAGGTAGTTCAGTGTAGATAGTAAAACCGAAATTTGACGGCTGAGTAGTGAGTTTGACCTTGAAGAGTTTTTTAATCAATGTTTTTCAATATCTTTTACCAATGTATTTGTTAATAAAATAAGGTTTTGTACGAGTATTCAGAACAGTTCAATGAAAATAATTTCATAGCTTTGAATGGTTTATTATTTTTATTTGTCCCTCAAACGTTTACTGCCTGAAAATTAGTTAAAGTATGGTACTAAACGTCTGTAGGACGAAATAAAACTAATGTCCCATACCAAACTATGAAATTATTTTCATTGAACAGTTCTGAAGACGCGTACAAAGCCTTATTGTATTAACATTTACATTGGTAAAAGATATTGATAAAAATCGATCAAAAAACTCTTCAAGGCCACGCTCACTACTCAGCCGTTTTAATTCAGTTTTATACGTTATAATATCTGCGGATGTCTTGTGACGTATGATTGGGAGGTGTTTGTGGAAAATATGGAGGCCTGAAGAGTCTACGATACTAAATAAAATACATGTTTTACGAAGCACAAAGAGCCGGCCCCTACTTTTTTCTAAACGGCTTTACCGATTGTCTTCAAATTTTTACAGGTTATAGATAAAGAGTAGATCTGTGTCTCTAGTAGACCCAAAGTTTTATTTTTTGTTTAGTTATTTCAGGGCACAGGTGCCAAAAAGACTAATATATTGCCCATATTAGCACTTCCTCAGAACAAGAAAAAACATTTTTTATTATTTTTGGATTACTATAGACACAGATTTACTCTTTATCTCTATGCTGTTAAATTTTTAAAACAATCGGTCAAGCCGTTATGAAAAAAGTCTGGGCCGCCTTTTTATGGTTTTTTGTCCCTGTTCAATATTTGAATTAAAATAACTTACTTCACAGCAGTATGCAACATGCAACACACGATTAAATGTCACAAATGTCACGTACAACCCAGAGCTAATGCATTTTCATGCATTTCAAGGATTTTTTTTTTTTTACATCGGAATCGAAATTTTCTGCGAGTCCTGTCGACTCTGAAGGAGGAAGTCGTGGCTAAGTAATGATACTGAGGGATGAAAGATGAACGTCACAGCCTCTGGAATGCCATCGCCTCGACTCAATGACTGTATTCAATCAATTATTTCCGAACGCAAGAACCGACTCATGTCGATGTGCAGGAGCAGAATGACATCTGAATCAACTCAATTGATTGAGTTCGAATGTGGAGACATGGAACTGTTGGTCCAGAATGCAAGATGCGATCGCATGGATAAGATTGTCTCGGCGACATCTCAGAGACTTGTTTGAGAGATGAATGAGAGTTAACTGATGCAGGGCAATGAGGGCTGAGAGGAGGAAGTTGGACTTGAAAGCAGTTGCTTGATGCAGGGCAATGAGGGCTGAGAGGAGGAAGTTGGACTTGAGAGCAGTTGCTTGATGCAGGGCAATGAGGGCTGAGAGGAGGAAGTTGGACTTGAAAGCAGTTGCTTGATGCAGGGCAATGAGGGCTGAGAGGAGGAAGTTGGACTTGAGAGCAGTTGCTTGATGCAGGGCAATGAGGGCTGAGAGGAGGAAGTTGGACTTGAAAGCAGTTGCTTGATGCAGGGCAATGAGGGCTGAGAGGAGGAAGTTGGACTTGAGAGCAGTTGCTTGATGCAGGGCAATGAGGGCTGAGAGGAGGAAGTTGGACTTGAGAGCAGTTGCTTGATGCAGGGCAATGAGGGCTGAGAGGAGGAAGTTGGACTTGAGAGCAGTTGCTTGATGCAGGGCAATGAGGGCTGAGAGGAGGAAGTTGGACTTGAGAGCAGTTGCTTGATGCAGGGCAATGAGGGCTGAGAGGAGGAAGTTGGACTTGAGAGCAGTTGCTTGATGCAGGGCAATGAGGGCTGAGAGGAGGAAGTTGGACTTGAGAGCAGTTGCTTGATGCAGGGCAATGAGGGCTGAGAGGAGGAAGTTGGACTTGAAAGCAGTTGCTTGATGCAGGGCAATGAGGGCTGAGAGGAGGAAGTTGGACTTGAGAGCAGTTGCTTGATGCAGGGCAATGAGGGCTGAGAGGAGGAAGTTGGACTTGAGAGCAGTTGCTTGATGCAGGGCAATGAGGGCTGAGAGGAGGAAGTTGGACTTGAGAGCAGTTGCTTGATGCAGGGCAATGAGGGCTGAGAGGAGGAAGTTGGACTTGAGAGCAGTTGCTTGATGCAGGGCAATGAGGGCTGAGAGGAGGAAGTTGGACTTGAGAGCAGTTGCTTGATGCAGGGCAATGAGGGCTGAGAGGAGGAAGTTGGACTTGAGAGCAGTTGCTTGATGCAGGGCAATGAGGGCTGAGAGGAGGAAGTTGGACTTGAGAGCAGTTGCTTGATGCAGGGCAATGAGGGCTGAGAGGAGGAAGTTGGACTTGAGAGCAGTTGCTTGATGCAGGGCAATGAGGGCTGAGAGGAGGAAGTTGGACTTGAGAGCAGTTGCTTGATGCAGGGCAATGAGGGCTGAGAGGAGGAAGTTGGACTTGAGAGCAGTTGCTTGATGCAGGGCAATGAGGGCTGGGAGGAGGAAGTTGGACTTGAGAGCAGTTGCTTGATGCAGGGCAATGAGGGCTGGGAGGAGGAAGTTGGACTTGAGAGCAGTTGCTGTTTACTTTAGTGACTGTCTGCAACTATAGGCTTATGGCGAGTGCATGAGGAGGCACCTTCCCAGCATTTGCCTCTCGACTGTGGCAGAGTTGGGTAGTAACTTAAAGAAAGTAACTGTTAAAGTTTAACTAAAGTTAAAGTTTAAAGTTTAACTTTTAGGTTTAATGTTAATTTGACAAATATAATATTTTGGTGCTTCACAGTCTTCAAACTCCATAGGTATATCTGGATTTTCTGAGAGAAAATCAAAATCCAAACCCAAGTTTTATTTTGTTTACATTTCTATCAGACGTATAATATTTACTAGGAAAACGCCCAGTGTAACGCGTTGGTGAGCGAGCACGGGGACGTGCAAATTCTCGAACCGGAAATGCGTACACAAGCACAGAAAACATATACATCCATATTGAATTGAAATATGATCACTCAATCAACACAACATATTATGCTTTTCATTAAAACTTGAAAATAACATCTAAGCATCCTGGTAAATATAGCAAATCAGATGCTATTCAATAGGCCATTTAAGAAAGTAAAGATACATCTGTTGGTGAGGTGTGGTACTAATGTTATAACGCATGCGCAGTGCGCACTTCAATGGACTCGTCGTGACGTCACTCCACCCACAGCCTTCTCGAAAACAACACGTAAATATATGACAGACACTAAACAGATACTAGTCACTACATACTAGACGGCTGTGGACCTGTCAGGCTTTATCGCATGCGCTTTGACTTTCTTAAATGGCCTATTGGCACTGGAAAACATTAATTTTCATAATTACTGACAGATATTAAAAATGTTAATAAGTTCATACGTTCTTAACTGATTGGGATGAAATTTTGTTAAATAAGAGACAATGTTGGTCTTACTGATCATGCAAAATATAAGTTTGATCTGAATTATCGAAGACCGTTTTCATTTTTCAGCCTATCATGAGATATTTATTTAAATTTTAACCAATGAATGGATTTCACAAAAAATTATGGTCTGCAAACAGAGAAGGTTGGTTTTACATGTGTGCAAAATTTCAGCTCGATCAAAGAAAATCTCTCACCTGTATAGCCAAAATATGAATTTGATCAGATTTATCGAAGACCATTTTCATTTTTCAACCTATCAGGAGATGTTTATTTAAATTTTAACCAATGAATGGATTTTAAAAAAATTTGGGGCCTGCAAACAGAAAAGGTTGTCTCTACATGTGTGCAAAATTTCAGATCGATCTAAGAAAAACTCTGACCTGTACAGCCTCACCCAAAAGAAAAAAAAAGAAAAACTGAGGTCCGTGCCAAATGAGCCTAAAGGAGACGCTCGCTACGCTCGCTCAAAAAGTTGAAAAGTAACTTTAAATTAAAGTTTAAAAGTAAAAGTATGAAAGTAAAAGTAACTTTCATTTTTTGGTAACTACTCAGTTATACATACTTTTCAAATCTTATCAAGTAACTTAGTTCCTTTTGAGATCAGGTAACTTACCGAGTAGACTTTTTACAAGATACTTTCCCAAGTCTGACTGAGGGTAACCAAGGGAAGGTCAGGGAAGGTCGCGCGAATCGGAATAAGGACCTCGGAATGAAGCGTCACTGCCTGAGCCGACTTGCTTCGTAGCAAGTGTTGGAGTGAAGAGAAACTAGGAAGAATTCAGAGGAACCCTTCCCTTCCTCCCCCCGCCACTACCCAAATCACAATTTCAACCTCATACGATTGATGATTGATTCAAATGAAGGATAGGTAGGGTCGTGGAAAAATGTGTCGATCATCCCTACGCTTATACCATCCCGCCATACAACGGAGCGCTGGTATACCACTGTACGATCTCCGTTGTATGGCGGGAGGGTATAAGCGTAGGGATGATCGAGATATTATTCCAAAGCTGTACACTGAAATAACGAGACATGTTAAAATTTGGAGAAAAATTAGGTAGATGCCTGGTAGTGGTTTGTATATAAGCGTTTATAATGTTTCCTCGGTTTGTATAGGAACTAATAATAATAATTAATACCTTAAAATAACTGCTTAATTATGGACTGCCAATGCATGCATAAGACTTGCACTTTTCAGACGCGCTTCCTCGAACTGTATAATAATCGTGACTAGTATCGTTTTTCCCCTGTTTCCCCTGTTGGAAATTTCCTAACAAGTTAGTGAACAAAATTCCACAAAAGCTACGATTTTGAGAGAATATCATCGCTATGATGACTCACATACAACTATATCTGAATATTCTGAATATTGCCCCTAGGTCTCACCATTTTCTAGATACGCCACTGCTGGTAAGGTCCCCACTAATATACCACGACCGCCTCCTTCGCCTGTGTTCCTCACTATAATCAACCTTAATTCATTCTCATCATCATTTACAACGATCTGAAATTATCTCCAGGTGTCAAGTCTTCGATAAACAAAAACACAAGAAACTAATGAGATTTCACGGCAGCGGTGTAAAATACGTATACATAAAACAATGAAGAATGGTCCATTTGTAAACAACATTATTACGTGCCATCATCATACGTAAAATCAAACACCTTGGCAACGTCCACAATATAGACAGTAACGAAGTACTTACTTGCAGAATACAAATGTGTTTACAGAAATACAAACGTGAATGACGGAAAACTTTATTTTAACTTTTATACCTAAGCTGCCTACAATGCAATCTTTTGGAAAATGTTAAATCATGGATTTTCCTAAATATTGTCATAACTTTTGTTCCATTTAATTTACATTTTTTTTAAAATAAATACCATAGCTAATATTTTAGTTGATCTTAGCAATATTAATGATATTTAAACACAATATGTGTGCCTATAAACTCGTGAAAAATCTTCCAAAAGATTCTTTCAAATCTTTGAAGATTTTCCACAAACTTGGGCACAAATATTATGTTTATAAGTTGGTATTGGCTTAGATCGACTTAGCTAATTGGTTCTCGCAACACTTTATTGGAGACAGGAAGTTTTTGTTCTATCTGGTCAATGTGTATAGATTCAGCGACATATATTATTTAGGGAAAACGTCAAAACGCGTAGGTATGAAAATCAAATATACAATCATTTGAAGAAGTAAGCTTTGATGCATTTATAAGTATTTGAATTTCGGACTTCGTTCAGTTTCAGTGCAGGCTAATACTGAATTCTACCACTTTTTAATAGCGAGATGAATATTACAGTCTCCTTCACATTCTCTCTCATCACCATCAACAACAAGAACTAAACAACAACACGAATTACCTTGAGAATCCTGTATATCCACAGATAATCCTTTGAGGTACACACACAATCCTGTACTCTAGTCTTCACGAACACTCACACGGTATCGGTTACACAGTCTCACACCAAGAATCACGCTTTTCATTGGAAAAACTATAAGAAAACTCGTCAGTTGTTGTGATGTATACACTGTCAAAATCACTCGTAAAGAAAAATCACTCGAATTTTATTTTGGAACGTTTTTGAAAGAACGTTCCATTTTTCAAATTTGAAAAATGTGGAATCTCACACGCCGGACAGTTCTACTGCGAGAAATGTTCGAACACGTGACTGCAGTAACACGTGTGACAGCGATGCTGGAGCCTGACGTAACAGGTGATGCTAGTCCGAGCACATGGCAACCACTGAGCCGGCGACGGCGTCCACCACGGCCCCTCGGTCTCGACACGGCACGGCAGTCAACACCACGGCCCGGTGCGCGCGCATCGGCACTCCCACGCATCGGGGATGACTCGTTGGGGTTTTAAATATCACGTGAATATTACTTTGGAATTTTTCCCAAAGATTTTTCCCAAATGTTCACCAAAGGTGAAAAATCACCTTTTTGGTGAAAAATCTTCACCAAAGAGTTTTCACGCATCGGGGATGACTTATGGTTGGGGTTTTAAAAATCACGCCATTTTTCACTTTAAAATGTTTTTGATAGGACACCCACTTTTCGTTTTTGAACAGACCCTGGTTCCAAATATTTTGGTTCAGGGAAAAGAAAATATCATCATTTAAAATAATACTGCAAGACTGTTATAATAAACAAATAAAACAAACATACTTATTTAGTTTTTCATGGAATTATTTGTATGTAGATTATTTTAGTTTTTGAGAAATCACCAACGTGGCTGGAAATCCCATTGACAGTTTTCTTTCTTACGTGGCTGAGAGAGGTCAAAAAGGAATTTGTCGCACTTCGTAATTTCTCAGACCTCGAGGTCAAGTACCTAATGGAATTTTATCTAATACTATCTAGATAAGTATCACGAGAGAAGGGTAAAATAATATAAATAATGATGATTCATATATTGGGGTAATTTACGTTTGAACCTACTGTTGACAAAAGTCCACCCATTTTATAGAGCTCCAATCATTCAGCAGAGTTCAAAGTGTTCTTTTGACAAGTTACTGCTGTGAAAACGTACACATCCTGCTAGAAATGGAGCATATTTATTTAGATTCTATTTCCCTTCTGTCACGGTACAGAAAGTAGGATTAATATAATTTATAACTTCTGGTAAAGACCACTACGAAAATAACAGTGTTATCTTTCTCGCCTATTCGTGCATCGAACTTCCCAGTTTGCCTCTTTTATACGAGATAAATATAGTGTTTACTATCAATTTGACAAAACGCTGTACCATTTTCAAATCAAAACTAGGTGCTTATGTATACTATTGTCTGTGTATACGTTTGTTGCATTATATAAATGCATTGCATTGTTCAGCAAACATTCAACCTCAATTATCTCAGAATATGAAAATTGAAACAATTTACAGATGTCGATTGAGCAACAATAACAAATTGGTCGTCTACTCTAACTACGAGCGAATAAAATGAACAGAAAAGGGCTCCATTACTTGGGATATTTATGCATATTATTGCATAAGCTTTCAGCTTTGAAAGCTTACAGCTTTCATTTCATCAAAAGTTCACGAGTCCAAAAGCTCAACGTCACGACCGGACTTTTGAAAAGTTGAAAATCCACAAATACCCTTAAATGAGCCATTTCTGTTGATTATATTCCCCAAAAAAACCAGTTGAATCCCATGTAAGTTACTCAAACACTGGGGGGCTATTCTATAACGAAAACGAAATATTTCGGCCTGGAATCATTTCAGATCAAAGTTATCCTAATGGCGGTGAAATAATTGAATAAGCTAGAATAGGCTACCTGCACTGCGATCGTCTAACTTTGCCCGACGAACGATCGAATTGGCATTGACTCGACTTTGTAATCGATCGACTAAAGTTCATTCACGATTAGAATAGCAAGCCGTAATGGCGACTTGTACTACCGTAGTCAAGTGAACGTATACCTAAACATGTAAATATCAATATAATAATCAAAAAATGTGTATAATACGGCTTTAGATAAAAATAAATCAATTGTATTAAATTTTTATAATATTTACTACTATTAAAAAGTGTGTATTTGACATAATTTATACAATTTCAATAATACAAAGAAGAAAGTCTTGCCATTGACAGGGCAGTGTTCAAGTGACTGACCAATGAACGACGTGATCGACTAAAACGTCAGTGATATTCTTATCGTGAACGAACTTTATGACGTGTCAATGTTTTCTTCCATAAGATATGGGATATATGACAAAAGTAATACGATCCAAGTGCTGGCAATGCTTCTGTACATGTAAGTGTAACACGAACGCTGTTCGAATGTCTGCAATGTATAGACAAGGCTGAGTAGGTACTCGATGCCACGATGTTGTACTCAAGTACTCGATGTAAACGTCCAAGGGATGTTCGTGGGAACAACTTGAACAACACGAGAACAACACGTCCGAGCAAGTCCAGTGAGACGAGAGAGAGAGAGAGAGAGAGAGAGAGAGAGAGAGAGAAAGAGAGAGAGAGAGAGAGAGCGAGAGATAATTATATGATTTTACTGAGTGCAAGAGATTTGTTGGTCGAGTGGGCGGCTGAAGGCAGTGGCGTGCAGCAAGGTTCAATGAAGAGGGGCGAAGTGTCTTCGATAGTTGTTTATTTCAGTGGTGTTTAACGTCGCACTGTTCTTGAACTAGGCTAATGGTGACGGATGAATGGTTGGGAGATGGTGAAGAATAAGTAAGGATGGAAGTTGGGAATGAGGCGGTCGTGGCCTATTAGTAGTGAAACCTCAAAAAAAGGATAAGGATGGATGGATAAGGAGTAAGGATGGATGACTGAGGGCTTTTTGTCGATGTGATTGATGCGTGTAAAAATAATGAAATTTTAGCAAATCTTAACTTTTTAGTTTTTACGAACTTATTTTTATTTGAAGCTCCTATTATTATTTAATTATTTGAAGAGATAGGGGCGTGGTTTAGGCTTCTCCAATGACCGTGAGAAAAGAAGCTGGGCGGTATGGTGCGGGGTGTGGTTGGTTGGGGGGGGGGGGGGGGGGGGTAGAGATCCCGAGTACTTCATGGAGAAGTTTCATGTTTTCTTTCAGTTTTGTGTAATACTAAGTGTAAGTTTTAAATAATGTGTTGTTTTACACTTGTAATATATTTTAGTTCGTATTTATTAATTACAAAAATAAAATAAAACAGTGATTTGATTTGCATTTTAGCATCTGATTAGTAGGGAAATATTTACTAAACAAATTGCCTAAAATAATTGAAAATTATTAAAGTGTTAAATGAGGGGAAGGACCCATGGCCATACATATAAAGATTTCAAAGTGTGATAATTCTACTTCTGGGGAAGGAATAGGTTAATATTTCAGATAATGCATGCAATGAAGAGGAGGGTGGGGGGAGGGGTTACTTCTTTACTATACGTACGCTAATCATCTAATAAGTGGTCATTAGAGTGCACTCCTAATTGATTTTGATAATTTTTAATGATTTTTGTTTATTTTAATTTTTATGTATTTCGATGTAGGTATTTATTTTATAGTGTTATAATTGTTTTCGTTTTTATTTTTGTTTGGTACCTTTTGCATTTTATTTTATTATTCGAATCTAAAGTTAGAATTTATGTACTTTTTCGACTTCTTTCGAAGAACGATGATTTTTTAGTTGTTCACCCCTCGCACATAAAGTAGTAATATAAGTTGAAGAGAGTCGTGATTTACCTCCACGACAGGACACGGAGATTGTTACTTAGAACCGTCTCTCATAAACCACTGAGAGGCACTTTTACAGCACCTAATCGATACGGAAAACATTATTATTAATACAACATTTTATTCCTTCTCCGGGACATCGGTTCTCACAGACAGGAAAGTGGCAGATGAACTTTCCATTTCATGAGAATTTATTAGTTCCCAGTCTTTTGAGACATGTCAAATTTACTAGATTTATATAACGAGTGATTTGTAAAACAAAATGATAAAATTTAAGTATATGCATACGATTTTGTTAACACACTTTTGTCATAAGTCATACGTCAAGTTATATTCAATGACTGTCATGTCAACAACACCTGGAAACAACTTAAACAGCCTATTAGTTAGTTAATCAATTTTTTAACAAGGTATTGCAAAACTGACTTCTAACAACTTAAAGATGATACCTCCCCAAGAAATCGAGCATACTTATATATTTGTCGCCTTTTTGTATCAAAAGCAAATGAAGATAAATTGATTAAAATTGAATTAAATTTGATTCAATTCAATTCCTTGGCTATTAGTATTACACATTATTCAATTACAATATAACAATTTTATTCATAATTTATTTTTCAGACTTTCATCCTTGAGTATGAACCTCATAAAGACTTTCATTCAAAACGCAATTCTTTGCTAAAAATTGAAACTGTCCAACTTCAATTGCATGCTGTTATAAATTGGCTTTACCGATTTTCACACCGAATTCTACAAATTAAATGTAATTTCACACTACTTTTTTTGCCCCTATCACGAACTGAAAGGCCGTCTCTAATGCCCTGATAAGTCGTGATATTCAAGTAACACGACGTGCTCGGCGCCTCGCCCACACTCGAAGACGACACGGGTGCGCCACTGACAGCGCACGCTATCTATCAGAGATCACGACCAACAACACGCAAACAACAATGGACGTTCGACCTCTCTTCGAAGCCTATAATTACGCGGGTCAAACGATTCGCCGTGGCTTGGCTGGATCCTCGTTGCCGATACACCTGCGAGACAGCCGTGATGCAGTCACTGCCTCCTAGATGAGACACTTCATCCTGCAGGTAGTTTTCACTGCCTTCTGGTAGCTCGTCACTGCCTCATGAATCCTCTTCACTGCATCCTGGATTCTATTCACGGCGTCCTGGATTCTCGTCACTGCCTCCTAGGTGAGACACTTCACGGCGTCCTGGAGGTAGTTTTCACGGCCTTCTGGTAGCTCGTCACCTCCTGGATCCTCTTCACTGCCTCCCGAATTCTCTTCACTGCCTTCTGGATTCTATTCACGGCGTCCTGGATTCTCGTCACTGCCTTCTAGATCCTCTTCACGGCGTCCTGGAGGTATTCTCTGCTTTCTGGTAGCTCGTCACTGCCTCCTGGAACCTCTACACTTCCTCCTGGATCCTCTTCACTGCCTCCTGGATTTTCATCACTGTCTCACTGCTTTTCATCACTTAGTGGACCTTGGTTTTCACTGCCTTCTGGACGGTCATCGAGACCACCTTTGCCATGGAGATCAGTGGATAGCGCCCCTTACACCCTCTACAGTTCTCCCATTTTAAAGGTATCAAGGGTTTTACTTTTAATGAATCAGGTTACTAAGATAGATCTGTTTTGCTCGGAGTAGATCGAACTTTTTTACCGCTTCGTTTAGGTAAACGTCGATCTCATACCTGCAATTTAATTAGAGCTAATAAATGACCATAACATAAAATGTTTGGAGGTGGGCGGAGTGGGCGTAGAAGTACTGGTAGGTTTATTAAAGATGATGGTTTAAAAAACTTGCTAGAATATGAACGTGCTTAGAGTTCTTCTACATAATTTAAAATTTTTTATTGGAAATTGCGATACAAGGTATAGAACCTGTGGTAGGAGTAGGATGAATGGATACAAAACTTGTATTAAACGAATTAAACGTGTATTAATCGTGTACAAAACGTGTATCATATTTTGTATCATTTTGTGTCGTTGAAATTATGAAATCATAAGAAGCTATTATCAGGATACCTCGACCCTGGCATCAAACCCGGAGCCGCAAAGCAAATTCCTACAGATGTTTTATTTCATCCATGACAGATAATTTTGGAGAATTTCTATTAAAGTATTAAATCATTCTACATCCGGGTTTTATGGTCTCTATTTATCACGTAAATAAAATTATACCTTGAAGAGAGTCTTAAACAGGAAATTTGTCATGGTCACCAAAATTCTACACGTAAAAAAGTAATGAAAAATAATGAAAATGACAGTAGAAATACTTTTGTGCCTCTTTTGGACGTCGAACTATGCCCTCGTTACTTTTTGTCATGATTTTATTGTTATTGTCTAGTGGGTAACATTGACTCACCTCATTAATGTCGAGATCCAATTAAAGTTTTTTACAAGAGTACTGCCGCATACGACTAAAGCTATTGTTCATCTTGGAACAGTTCTTATACTTCAAGAGACGGTCATTACAAAAGACAAGACAGGGTGATGGATTGCTGCGCACCGGGAAAACTTATTACACCACTAGTGGTCTCTAATTATTAAAACACAATCATATTAATCACCCAGTTCCTAATTTAGTTAGTAATTACTATCTCTGCAGAATAACTATGTTCTTCTGTATTAATTATAGTTATTCAGAGAGAATGGGATGGTGAATATAGAATGGTATTTTAATTTTATGTGCTTAGTTTCCTAGGTATCTCAAAATTATATATTTATTAATGCAGCAAATTGTTAATATGTTAACTAAATTTACGTTTACTATTTTTAATTAGTACGTTTATTGAATTTAAACAGGTTCTACGCTACGATCATTCCACGTTGTTTCTATCTTCCCGCTCTGAAATGCACCGCCTTCTAAGTTGCGTTGTGAGTGGCGTATGAAGAGCGAGAGCGGAGTGAAGTGACAGTTTGGTGACAGTGACAGCTAAAGAATTTCAGGTTTTATCATTAATTAAAATGTCTAAAACAAATAAAGATACTAGTGTTCGAAACAGAAAAGAGAAATTAAAGGACGGTGGTAATAAATTGAAAGCGAGTGATGAAGTGGCCGGAGAGAATCAAGCTGATAATGATGATAAACCAAAGTGAGTAATATTATTTTTAGGTTATACCTGTTTGGTATTAGCAATTTTGTAAACAATTTAATTCTTGTTACTTATTCCTACCTTATTCTTCTAGAACTCCGAAATATGGGCCTCTTCCGACAATTCCATACCACCGTATCTGGACCCGTGGAGTCATGTTCCTAGGCGTACTTGCTATAATTTATTTCAATTCAAAGGACAAGCAACTTGTGACTTTTGCTCGACGCAAAGACGTCTTAGAGCGAAGAGCTCAGGACGTTCCATGCTCTGATGATTACAAAACTGAATTGCAGAAATTCGCAGGTAACACTGTGGGGAGACTGTGGTAACACTGTGGGGTCATAATATGTCGAGAATCCTACGACAAACCTAGAATTTCTGTATTGATTTTTACAAATCATATTTTAATTTTAGGTTGCGTTCCATCTCGCTGCGGCCGATTAGTCACAGACATCCTAGTCTCGGCTAACGAAGCTGAGCAGATGTTGAGGCTTGCCGAGAGAGGTCTTGCCATTGGCCAAATGGGAGGCTCGGCCGCGATACTCGATCTGCATTCCGGAGCTCTGTCTCACGGCACAAAATTCGTCAACATTTACAAGCTCGAAGTGGCCAAAGATTTATTTAAAGCTTCAGACTTTGAGCTTTATAGGTCAGTGGAAGCAATGTTACACCTAGGCTAAAATAACACTTTATCTCCATTTAAAAAATATTAAAAAATATATATTTTACATACCTAACCTAAATAGCATTTTTAGTACCTACATTTTTTTCATTAACTGACACATTCTATTATTACCTGTTACACATAGAAAAATAAACTCCATGAAAGGCAGCGTTTTGCTTCACCGACTGAGAACTAAATTTGCATTAGGTCTGCGTAATAGCTCAGAGATGGCAACAGAATAATTTTGGTTGAATTCACTGGTTGAATGAAAAGGCTGCAAAAGGCAGTAACTTTATGAAGATCTAAAGACAAATTTAATTCGCAAATGGCAGTTGTGGCAAGTTATGTAAATACGAGTTAACTGGTATTTACATAACTTTCATTTGGTTTACATTCTTAACTCATTATGATAAGAAAGCTTTAGTAGCGTTTATGTCAAGGTTTCCAGGAAGCAGAATCAAATGAAATGAAATTGCAATGTTCATGCAAGGAAGACATTACCTACATTGTATTGTCCTGATTCATACTTCTTGTTTCAAAGTGGCATCAAGAATAAGATCCGAGACTCCGTGGCTCATCACTTCGGAATTGACAAGGATGTCCTTCATCTCACTCATCCGACGTTCTTCTCTCGACTCACCGGGAATCCACCCTTATCGTTGCATGATCAATACTGGCATCCTCACGTTGACAAGGTAATGAAATAAGAGATGGGCGTTTCATGATCGATTATGTCAATAATCTATTATTTTCTTCCGATTAATCGATTATTTGCAACCGATTAACTGATTTTTTAAATCGATTATGTCATTGCCGATTAATCGACGAATCGACTATCAAAAATACCAATTTATGGCGCCTGCCTAAAATAAAATGTACCTACAGTCGGGGCGCGGAGTGTTTGAACTCTCATCAGAATGCGCTGTTAGGCAGTTTTTCTGCTAGGCCGAGAAAATCATCATTGCGCGCTCACCTTGCAAGTTGCAATGACGTCTTTCTCCGCCTAACAGAGGTGGTGACGGTGGCTCCATCTGGTGAGAGTTCAGACACTTGGCGGACTGTACAGTTGAGAATGGGCAAAATAAGATCTTGCATGTAAGTTTTTTACACAGATAATTGAAAGTTGGCTCTTGATCATCATGAAAATCAATTGTTTGCTTTTTATATATCAATTTTTTAAATCGATTACGTCTGTTTTGATTAATTGTTGCATCGATTAGTGTCTTATAATAATCAAATCGATAATCGATAACTGAAGTAATTTCGCCCATCTCTAAATAAAATAAAGTCACTCGAAGGTTATTTGGCTCTGGCCACACCACAAGTGTACCAACTTGATATTTTAAAGGGGCAGTTAGCCTGGACTGGAAACCATATTTTTTTGCCTCGGACACTAATCACTACCTACCATTGATGTTATTAGTTTTTGTTTAGTGATAAAAGGAGAATGAAAAAAATATAGAATTTTATAAACTTGAAAAATATGTTTGAAAATAATATAAGTTCGTGGTGCTCAAATATCGAACATGAATGATGGTAAAATTTTGAAATTTGAGTTCACTGCCCCTTCAATCAGCTAATTAGAAATCAACACACTCAATCACAAATTCATGCTCAAGTATATCAGCTTAAATATGAAAGTTATCAAATTTTTACATGTTCTAGTTTTATTTTTAATTATTACTTAGGAGCACCGATTTAAGAAGACTCGATAAAAAAATAACACAATTTTTTATGTTTTATCTTTCAGGAAACTTACAAATCTTTTCACTATACTTCATTGCTCTATTTAAATGACTATGAAAATGATTTCAAAGGAGGTCGGTTTGTGTTTGTTGATTCGGATAATACAAATCGGACTGTCGAGCCTAAAAAAGGTAATAAGCATTATTTTTTTATTTTTTGTGCATGTATTTTAATTCATATTAAATATTGAGATTCTTTAGTTTAGAGTTAGACTAATCTAATCTCTTTACTGTGGTTTTAGGTCGGGTTTCCATGTTCACATCTGGTTCAGAGAATGTGCACTTTGTTGAACAAGTGCAGAGTGGTGTGCGATATGCAATTACAGTCTCTTTCACTTGCGATAAGAAGCATGCAATTGCAGATCCTACGTTGGTACCACCTGCTGTCACTTCGTAAGAATTGCTCTAACCGCTAGGTATGTCTATATACAATACTAATGTTTATAAATGTACCTATAGTCACAATTAGCAACATTAGCAACTAGAGTTCGTAATTTAATGTGATTTTATGTGATTGTAAAGGTCGGGCCTCAAATTATCATTCCAGTTTTCATTATGAATTTTGCAAAGTGCAGCTGTTGTTTGAATTTTGGAGCCAAAAGGCCTATTCCTGCGAAATTTTACGTTTAGAAGGCTGTGCGAGAATCCAAGATGTCTGCAAGTTCGGGGAACAATCCTTTCGTTGTATAAAAGAAATATCGCAATAATTATCAACGAACCATCTAAAAACGACTTCAACCACAAACTAGTAATAAATATAAGTTATCTTCTTATCTGCAAACATTCCTTTTGCTTGGGCGAGGAGAGTACCTGCCCGTTTGGAACGATGACCAGACGGTTTGAGGTTATTTGGTGCCTCGTCATATCTTAAAATACTAATTATCATCATCTACCAGACACTTCACGGACCGCGCGTAAGAAAATGTACTGTCTACAATGGCTCATTCCAGTTTTACTGATACCAAAACCTGTAAATCCTGCGCTACTCAACACCCATGTCATGTTCATGGTTTTGTACTTGGTCGGATTTTTTCTGGAACGTAAACCATGTACAATATGCAGCCTTGTATTTATTGCTGCTGTATTTTTGATTTGCTACAGTGGTGTAGGCAATTGTTTGTTTTGGAGCTTAAATGACACTATGCGATGCGAAAATGGCTAGAGTATTGATGCACATCTTCCAGTGAATGAATTTTATTGTTCCAATAAATAATGCCATTTAACTACCTTCTGCATTAAACGTGACAAGAGTTATTTGGGTTGTGTTATTTACTTACGTTTAAAAGGTATTCTTTGATGCCCCTGTTGTAATGGTACTGGATTGGTACCAACTAATAATTAGGTACTAGTCGTATTCATGAATATAAATCAATACGTATCAGCATGTAGGTCTGGCTCAAAAGTTAGTGCATCTTCTGCTGACACCATATTATATATCAATTTCTTGTAGCTTGCTCAACTGTGCCAGATTTGTTAAACACTTCTATTGGATAACATTATCATTGATTTCATGTAGTAACATTAAGTTGTATTACTTACAAACAGAAAGATTTGAATATTTTGGAGTTTTAATTTCTTGTTCCAAGTCATGGGGCACTCAAAATGAATATTGTACCTGAAAATGGAATGTGTATTATCACAATTAATTATCATGTTACCTGTGTTCTATACTTTACCTGATAATATTTATTATAATGAATGTGTGTATCATAACAATATTGACAAAATGTATCATAATGTTCTTTCATACTTACCTCAATAAAATGTGTCATGTTTAATCAACTGTATTTGAGCAATTCACATCAAGTATTTTGTCCTTCAGTCTTCATAATCAGCCTCATGCTCAAAAGAATTTCCAGATTTATTGACGCAAGTGACCAGAGTCTACTGGATTCAGTTCATAAGATTATTAGCTCACGGTCTTGTGGTGTTGAGGACTGACACCCGCAAATATCTACTTGCGGACGCAACTTCTTTTGAGCATGAGGCTGAATGCTAGCAATTTCATGCCATAACGAACTTCACACAATCTAGGTCTAAATATTTTTGTATTGATGTGGACTCCAAATAGGTAAAACGAACTTCAACTATTAATTTAAAACTCGTTGTGAGTGTGCTTAATCAGGAAATTCCTATTTTTATCTAGTTATAATAATAACTAGGAAAACGCTCTGTGTAACGCGTTGATGAGCGAGCACGGACACGTGCAACACCTCGAACCGAAATTATGTCTATCGAAAATATCATTAAAAGCCAATAATTCTTGAAATTCGTCAGACTTGTAGGTATAAAAATCTCCAAATATTCCTGAAGTATTAGTCGCAATAACCATGCAAAGGTTTAAGTTGATTGATTGAACCTTTATGATTAAAATGTTCTTTGTTAATATTCAACAATCATAGGATCTGTTTAAAAAAAATATACCTGGGATCACTCATATGATAAAAGTGTGTGTACTTATACAATATTAGACGATCTGTTGAACGGTCATATCAGTTTCATACGTTTGAAAGTTGCTCTAACTACCTTGGAACTATAAAGAGTCGAAGTAGCCGTGATCAACTTTTTTGAGTAATTTGACAGCCAACACGCAAAATGTCCGTAAAATGTCAATAACGTTTTGATTTAAACACAGATAAGTCTGAAAATTGTCAAAAATACAGATAATGTTGGTACCAATGACCACGTGAAGTTTTAAGTTGATCGCTCAATCGGTTCTAGTTTAAATTTCAAAAATCATATGAAAGATTTTTTAAATTTTAACCAATGGGAGGATTTGGCTGAAACTTTGTATGATTGGGTACATTTTCGAGCCTGATGAGGGGTGACACAGTTCACTCGAAACGTCGCTCAAAATAAATACAATTAGAACTCATACCGCACTGTTTATTTTAAATTGGGTACAATGTTGGTTGCAATGACTTTGCTAAATTTCAAATTGATCGGAGCAACCAATCGAAAGATAATTTTTTTAAAACTTGAACCAATCACAGGAGCCCGTTCAAAAATGATCCCAGGGACCGCATAGATTACGTTAGCATATGTGCAAAGTTTCAGATTGATTGAATGTGCGGTTTAACCTGAGCTGTGCGGACAAAAAAAAACAGAAAGTGCCATAAGAGTACCGTGGTGACGCTCGCTCAATAATGGTTCCAATATATTTTTTATTTACAGTATTATTAAGCACATGAGCCTATTTTCGAGATCGTTCGAGTGCTCGTATTGGAGCGTAACGTCACATACCCAACTGAATATCATTCAAGCTACCAAATCGGTTGATTATTTTGTTCGGTCAGACGTTGGGAGGCTGTGAATCCCTATGGAAGGCTGTCCAATGTGCGTATGAACTTGCGTTTCAGCTATATTACATTACGTCTTATGGGATGACTTTGGATTTGATATCCTAGTTTAAGATTTATTTGTTGTGTACTGGCTTTTTAAGAAAACGTGAGAAAATGCAATTGCCTTTAGAGAGATGTGGACTATCCTGAGGACATACAGTTTGTTCAAATCTTTACAATGACTATGGTGGCGAAGATAGCAACGAAAATGATGTATACTACGCTAGCACCAATACAACAAAATGAAAATCAGCTAGAACTTAGGTGGCACATTCATGTTAGCGGATTCACTTTGGAAAGTTTAGGTTGGCAAAGTGTGAATTCAGGTGGAAGGTCTGGATGGTGCTGCTTAGTTACACACCCTAGCGGCGTTGTAAGCGTAAATTGAACAGCGTAAATTGATTAGGTACTTGGCAGAAGTGAAAAAGTACTCTAAATTTCACATAAATTATGTATTTATTAGAAAATATTCATTAAAAATATTCCACGTTCAGCATAAACTTCAGTCTTGTCTGCTGTCGAGCAAGATCAAGACGTAACTTGTTATTAAAGAGGGCACTCTCCTTGGTTTTGAAGACACCACTCAGGTTGCATGCTGTTTGGCTGGAAGCCACGATTTTGCATTCGTTCGCGCTGGTACAACATTCGAGTCTCGGCCAATCGCCAGCCTAGAACAACAGAAATTAGTATGATACTTCAAACACAAAATTGTACATTTGTCATTTTTATAGTGCAAACTGTGGGAATATTTTAAATATCTCTACTCTCCACAGATAAAATTCCTTAACGGAAAAAAACATTCATAAGACATGATAATCCCAAACTAAAATATTAATTCTTATGAAAGTGATAAAAGATAATAATTTTCATGAAAATAATCTGGGTAACAGCTACCTATTAGTATTTTGTAATTCTTAGCTATGGCAGTTGTAGGTAGGTAATGTTTTTTACATTTTTTTATACAGCCGAATGTTATGAAGGAAAGTTACCTAATTTTCACAATATTGAGAACTTAATTTGAATTTAACCTAATCAGAAAATTATAAAGATATTATATATTTCCGTAATAAGTTTTAAAGAAGCAGCGTTACAGGCAATAGGATGTCTTTGACTTGGGAGTACAAATCTGATCAAACGATTCAACAAACCATAGAGATATATAACTGTACTTCGTACAGAGAGGGGCATCTTAAAACGCGCGCCAGTGACGGGGGCTCGGCCGAGGCCACTCCCACCCTTCATCTGACAGGCGGCCATACTGGGGAATGAAATTGTGTTGACATCAGTTTTACACATGTTTCACAGGTCAACAATCGTAGTGATCTCTTGTTTACTAGATTTAAAACTTGAAATATGGAGAAAAATGAGATGAATAAAGGTGAGTTTATTTCAATAGACATTAAAATAAACACCTAGATTATTTTTAAACGTTATAATCCTTGAAGTATGTTTGACAAGTTCTTGTAATGTGGGGTTAGGAACCTTGGCTAAGGAACACATTTTGTTTCATTACTACTATGTAATTGAATAGGTATTTATTTGAAAGGACTTGTAAATAAGTGGGTCGTTCTCAAAAAAGTTGTACTTTTCGCGTCCGAGACTTTGAGAATTTATTAAAGCTAAAGAAATGTAGATAATATACTTTTACGCAGTCCATTTAGTTAAATATCAGGCCATTTTTTGTGCAATTATTATCTTTTTTTAGAAATTCAGGAAGATTGCTGGAGAGAGGCCTGAAAAGCATGTCCCAAGGCAAAAGTACTAACAGTTAAATTAAGATTTAAAATATATACAATTTTATTAATGTATTTTAATCTGTGGATATCCACTCTGAATAGTCCCTGTTATCATATAATTTTTAAATGTAAATTTTTTTTCTATATCGTATTATTTATTGAACACTGAAGTAATATAATAAAAAGTATTATTAGACATCAAATATTAACATACTTTTAGTCCAATAGTCCAATATCACTAGGTACCAAAGATTAGTGCAATTTTACTTAAAATATGAAAAATTAGAATTGACCACTATTCAGAATGAATAGTTAAAAGATATATCAATAAATTCAAGCAAATTTTACTTCAAAATATTAGATTTTTTTGTCTTTTTTGGAACTGAAAAGTACGATTTTTTTGAGAACGACCCAAGTACGTAAGGAATAAGTAGGTTTATTAATCAAGTAGAAGTAAGTGAAGTAAACATCAAGTGAAGTAGTTAAGTAGTAGATTTTAAACAATTGCCGATGTTCATATAATGAAGATAAATAATCACGGCATGGCTTTGGAAAGGGTAACAAAATGATGTCTTCTCCGACATCGCGAGTATTATTTGTGCACATTCCAAGAGCACAATAATACCGTTTTATCAATTTTTTCGGTTCGCCAGTACTCTTACCACGTCCTGGAAACATTCTGACAACACTTTGCCTTACATATATCTTTTAAATAATGAATACACTTTAATTAACACCGTTAATATCGACAATACAGACAATATATCTCAATTCATTCAATGTGGACTGTCAGAAAAGTTTCCCCAATATGGCCGCCTCCCATAGTTCCCTCTGTTTCGGCGGCCATTTTTTAGAACTCTGTCGTGGTCACATGCATAACCCGTACATGCCCCTCTCTGTGTATACATCTCTATGAACAAACTCACCGGTCATTGGATTAGACCAGACCCTCTCTGCCAGAGCTTGCAATCGAGGCCAGAGTTTGCCGTCGAGTGTTGATTCATCCGCTTGCTCGGTCCAGAGTGAAGCCTCGGCGCCGAGAACGAGGCCTTGAGCTGCTGGAGAAGTGATGTTTTGTGCTGCCAGGAGACCGTAGAGGTCGTTGGAGTAGATCGTATGCCATCCGACGTACGGTGAACACCAGTTGTGGCCGTCGGTTACCCAACCAGCGAAACTATTTGTGTAAAACAAAAGTTGTCTTAGTTGCAAGGCGTAGTAGATGGCTTTTGCTTACTGCTTCCAGGCTCCTACATCATGCAAATATTTTAAGTAGTAACAAACTACCTACCTACCTACATTACCTACTTCATCTGTAAATATTCAAATATTTATGAAGTTAAAAATGTTCATGTAGCTGGAATTTATAGGATATTTCATAGGTTTCATGACATGAAGAATAAGTAGGTATTTAATTATACTGACAGGATATCTGATCAGTGATCATCATTAATATTTATCTGAAACTTTTTCACATAGGTGCCTACTTGTTTCACTAGTAGCTGTTTAAGATAGGTACTTGTTAACTGGTGTTACTAAATGTGCTTGAATTGAAAATACAATTCCGCGAATGTGGTAAGGTACCTGTTGATAATGTAACCCAGGTAGCTATATCAAGTAGTACCGTATTAACTCGTGTATAAGACGCACTCGTGTATAAGACGCACCCTTGTTTGGAGAAGTCTATTTTAAGAAAACACTTAGCATGCGTGTATAAGACGCAGTAATTGATGAAAGACAGTGTTTGTTTGTATACATGATATCCATCTAAATGTTGGTTTTCCAGCTAACTGAGCTATTTGAATGAAAATCACTGCCAACTTGTTGTAAACAAACAGTAATTTTCTGCTTCTTAGAAAGGGGGGAGGGGAGTCTCTTCCCAGCAGCTGTTGTTTGCTCTAAGAGGCGCGCACCTGCCTTTCCTCTGCATTCCAAAACAAACCAAACTCCCCTCCTCCCCTTCATTAAGATCGCCATTCAACAGTGTTTAGTCTATTTTATGCCTGTCAGAGCAATGTTTTTCAGACGTAAACATATATTTTGTCTCCTGATCTAAATGCAAGGGAAAACATTTTATTGCACAAACTTAATATGTTAATAATGTTGTGTCTAGACACAGTATGAGTAGTCCAGACAGAGTGAGAGGGAAAGGCAGAGATAGACAACATGTGGCAGTCGACCACAGCTCTGTTTACAAACATCCACCTTGGATTTACTGGGAAAAAAGCTTGGTATGCGTGTATAAGACGCAGGGCTGTTTTCAGAATCAAAATATTGACATATAATTGCGTCTTATACACGAGTTAATACGGTAGGTAGCAAATCAAATTGCAATTTACAGCAACAATGATACAACGTCATCACTCCTTTCTTTCCAATGTAGATCTGATTTCTTTCTACAAAAAGTTTTTGCAATTTATTCTAAATTGCTATTATTTTGGTTTTCTAGAGAAACAAAACATTCCATTGATCGTTTGCCTTCACTTTCCAAAATCCCACATTAGCTGAAAAATTACCACTAACCCACAATCTAGGTAGAGAGCATCATAGTTGGTGAAGATGATTCGGTAGCCCTTCTCCAGTAGCTCTGCAATGATGGGGTCGTCGCCCTTGGTCCATATCTGTATGATGTAAGTCTCCTTGTCCAGATACTTGTCCACTTCCCCGCTCTCCGTCAGTCCACTCGTCCACAGGATCACGGGCAGCCTCTTATCTAGCAACATCGCAAAACATTGTCATCGGTTATTTAGTTTTGTAGTCGCACGAATCGGAAGATTTGTGATTTTGATTTTGAATAGGTACTCCCATTTCTGGCAGATTACGTCCGTTTTGCAGTTACAGAATCGGGCTCCTGATCATTATTTTTATTACGTACCCTTAGCCAAATTTTGATGGCATAATCAGACAAAGTCTATGCTAAAGCGGCATCTAACTCTAGTAGGCGAGCTCTGATTTCATTGATAAAAACAAGGATTGATTGTAAAGGAAACTTATCATGATTCAAGAGTCAATCCGTTTCGGTCCAATACCGTTTTTACTTTGGCCATGACTACATATTTTCTGCTCACATTAATGATTTGCCATCATAATTGACATGTATTATCAAGAATTATATCCTTTAATCAAACTTACTTCCGTTGGCTTCAACAACTTTCTCGTAAGCACGTTTCTGGAACATGTCCCAGAGATCCAGGAATCCGCTCTTCGTACGATCGAAACCTCTCTCCTCCATCGCTTGGATCACTGGCAACGACGTGTTCCAGCAGTTGATATTCACCTGAAACAAGATTGTCAGACTTATCTCAGACCAAGTTGCTGCACCGATGATTCCTTACAGAATTTACCTTGATACATGGTTAGGTAGCTAGTTTAATGTAGTAGGTTTTAAAAATAAATGCAAACATTTTGAGTTTGACTCAAAGGCTCTTGACTCTTCAAATCATAAATCACCAAATGTTCTATACTTCACTCACAACTGCACAAAAAGATTTCTTTCAAATTCCCATTATCAGAAAGAAAATATTTACAAATTACAATCTTAAAAATAGATTTTAAACACAAGCTGTAAAGATAAAAATAGAAACATTAGGAACTTTGTATGGATTTTTGGCAAAAATAGGTATTGTATTTAGTTAGAAGATGGCATTCAACTCAAGAAATAGATACGTAAAATATTTTTAACATTTCAAATAATTTGAATGGTTCAAGCGTGAAGACTTCTGAAGAGATGATATTGAGGAAATATTACAGACTGTGAAAATGCAGATAAGTCAGGGTCAGTGTTGATAAACATCACAACTTCATTATGTGACCTTACATATTGAATGTGAAAGGAGGAAAATGTCAGGCCTCGCAATTGCTTGTTTTGTACATAAGCTTGCGACACCTAAGCACTCTGACCCCGATTTATCTGCCATTTTGCATGAAGTAGTTTTATTACGTCCAGAGCAAAGATGTACAAACTATGATTCCTAAACAGTAAACATTAAAAAATATAGCTGCAAAACTATTCCGAGCAACAGATTCTCACCTCATCGCCTCCCATGTGGAAAACGTCGGAATCAAACAGCCGCATCACGTCTCCGTAGACGTTGCCCAGAATGTCGTAGACTTGCTCCGCTCCGGGGTTGAGCTGGCCGCAGGGAGGTTCCAAACAGAATTCAGTCCACGGCTGTGCCTTGAAGCAGACCACGGTGCCCTCCTCGGTCCACTGAAATCCCTCGCCCACGTGCGCAGGCGCGTCGATCTCGGGGATGACGCGCACACCGCGCACGCGGCCGTACTCCACGATCTCGCGCACGTCCGAGGGTCGGTAAATCTGTGCGCAAAGTTTCAATATTCAACCTTCTCTTGCTAAAGAAGTCAAGAAGAATCTGAGACTTAGAGTTTTGAAATGATGTCAGATGAGTTCTCTATTTAGAAGTTATAAATGGCACCGGCTAATTCTCTCAGTTCAGAATGTAAATGTAAGTCTAGTTCAATATTTACTCTGAAAGCCATTATATAATTGCCAATTGGTACAAATTGTTCAGTGTGAATTTTCAATTTTTCGGTAATATTTTATTATCCTACCCTATTTTTTTGTGAGAGAATAACAAAATTACAATCTTAAAACAAAATAAAATACTACCTATGTGTACCATATTTGATGTGCAAATAGACCAGTCTAATCTTAACAAAATGTATCCAATGACAATAAATGAGTAAATCTTGAAAATTGCATTGCAATGTTTTTTACTTAGTCAGCAAAGATTTTACAAAGCTATTATTTCTCAGATTCCTTCGTACTCCAATGAACTTTAAAACACGGCCAATATTTAGTCACCTGAGACGGGGAGTAAGCTCCGTACTGACTCATCTGCGGCAAGGACTCCGAAACAAACGGCCAGCTGTGAGAGTCCGTGATGTGCCAGTGCATCGTGTTGAGTTTGTTCATCGCAAGCCCCTCGATGGTGCGCTTGATCGAGGCGACGGAGAAGTAGTTGCGTGCCGTGTCCAGATTGAGACTGCGGTGAGTGAAGGCCGGGGAGTCGACGATGCTGGCGTCTCGGAATATCGTCAGTTCGGAGTTGACGCTGTCCGGGACAACCAGTTGGGTCAGAGTCTCGAGAGCGTGGCGGGCTCCGAAGAATGTCTGTGCCGAGATGGTTGCTAGCAGCTGCAGAAACATACGATATTCACTTCAGTCAAACTTCCTAACTTTCTTGTATCCTGTATTCAGATAAAAATTGATTGCAGATGTTGTACGCTGCAAATATCCGACCAAACCCGGTTCAGTTGGATATTTTTCACAACGCACATCCCTTCAATCATCCTGACTCCATGGAAGTTTTCCACAGAAACCTATATTCTCATTATCAAAATTAAATAACCACCATTCAATTCGACATTATACGTGTTAGTATCATATTTGAAATTGCTACGAAGAACTCACCTTTTATCAAGGTGACCTGCGGGGGATTTGGGGGGACAGAATGACACTAATTATAAGTAGGAAGAGAAAAACCCCTAGAACCGCGCATTGACTCACCTCGCCTTCAGTTATCTGTTTGATATGCAGCGAGTATCCTTCAGGAGTGCCAATCTCCATCCTCACAGTGTTCTGCATATCGATGGTGATTTCAATCTGCAGCTGGTTGCCGCCCTTGCCCTCCGGAACTGCCACTTGTCGAGCCAGGTCGGCCAGAATGCCATCGAAACGAGTTATTGCCTGGTGGAACAAACGATTTCACATCTCAACGATGCCCATATTTATTCAATTAGTAATGATTGTCAGATGTAGCAAGAGCATTTTTGTAAGCATAAAAGCAACAAAATTTGCTCCGAGAAAAATGATAATGAATAATGATTGATTCTTATTTTTGTTTTGAAGAACATCAGAACATAATTTTTTGGATTAAATTCAACTGTTTCAATCATTTTGAAGTATCTGATTGGCACTGCCGATATGAATTTAATCCGGCATGATTTAGTTTTGGTAATACGGGTCCTTGGGTACACTGGGGTGAACTACTCACTTGAGCCAGCAGCGCCTTAGCTGGACCAGTGACCGTCGACGACTCTGCTGTCACTCTACTTATGTCCAGCGGAACCAGCACTTTCCCGAAGGAGCTCCCCGCTCCCCGGGGAAGCGGCCAGAGCATGGCGTGTGGATCACACAGAGCCTTGCACATTTCAATTCCTGTCGGCTCCACCTCGTCCCTCGCTGCCAGCTTCTCACACACTCCACTCTGACATTCCCATGTCCACACGGGCCTGCGGGAATCAACAGTCGTTCAGGTTCACAGCATTCTAAATTACTAGGAAAACGCTCAGTGTAACACGTTGATGAGCGAGCACAGACACGTGCAACATCCCCAGCCAAACACGATACGACACAATACGATTTTCTGTGCAAACCCTCCATATAAACACTCTGGATAATAACATACATTGTGTTATGACTTTACTACCTATGTACTTTTTCCAGAAATCTCTTTTGACAACCCATACTAAACTCTTAAAATGACAATAAATACTTGACTGATAGCCGATAGGGCTTAAAATGTGTAAAAGTTTAGATAATGTTGGTCTTTATCACCATACAAAATTTGAACTTAACCAGAAAATTTTGATTTTCGACCAATCATAAGATATCATTTAAGCTTCAACCAATTGGGAGGATTTGGCTAAAACTTGGTAGGATGACTTAGGTCGCAGAAATTAGGTCATTAGGATAATTTTTTTAAAGTTTGAACCAATCAGCGGATTTCAAAAAACTTAGGATCTGCAACACCCAGAGATGGTCCCTACTTGTGTGAAAAATTTCAGCTCAATCGAAGAAAACTGTGACCTGTATACCGGCAGTACATAACTGAAAAAAACACCCACAAAAAACAGAGGTCCGTGCCAAAAGGAGTTGTTTGCTCAATAATGGATACTTTCAATATAGGCATGTATAATTTATGTTTTGTGTTACTAGTTGTGTTTTAAAATAATAATAAGATCTCACATTATACCTAACAAAACAAAAAGTTTAAGATTATTTAAAAATACTTCCAGATTAACAATAGTAGGTATTGATTGTTGGCATTGAAAGTTGATCTTTCATAATAAGAAAATCAATCAATTTACTATTATAATCCTTCACAAGTCTAAATTTTATCCAGAAAACAGGTTTTATCAAATAATCCAACGTAATTGCACCGACAATGCCGAACACATGTTGTTATCTTATCTTAATGACATAATTGATCTTGTACTTAATCCATTGTTTGTTTATTGTTTTACCATATTCTCATATCTTTATAATGGGTACCTGCTACAAAAAAGTAAAAGCCCAACAACAATCTTCAATCCCCATTATAGCTAGTTAGAGCTAGTTACAATTTCCTACCTCTCATCTGCCCTTGCAGGTACACATCCATCAACACGGCACACTGTCAATGCAAACAACAAGGAGCAACTCACTGCAACCCATTTCATGGACACCACCATTTAGAAACCCTGCAAATTACACACATTTGTAAATAAAAATAATACAAAATGCAGATAGTAATGCTAAAAAAATTGAAGAAGTGGCAATCAAGCAACACAATTTGTTGGAATGTTCATTGTCTTTTAGAGCTGTCAATCTTTATAAAGCAAAAACGTATGTAATGCAAAACAGATATTTCTATCGTATTGTTAATTGAGTCACAATTCATAATAAAGTTGTAGACTGATTCAAGCTTCAGCCAAGTTAGTATTCTGCAGATTCAATATGAAACTAGGAAGTAATGATACATTTTGTACACTTACTCTGACCATGCTCTGACTATCTAGATGTTTAATTTAACTTTGTTACTAGAAAAGCAAAGTGTGACTGGACTGTTCATTCACTCACCTCTCTCGTTTGATGGTTGCTGTGAAACTGGTATGCTGGGAGAGGAGCAAGAGTTCATATGCCTTCTCCCCTCTCTTGCCCCTCAATGAATGGCCCTGATAACTGGTGGCTTGTAGCACCAATACCAATGATCAATCAATGTGATCAGGGGACAGGGATAGTGATCAATTACAGAGGTTTTAAAACCGGCTCATTTTAAAACCAAACGACTAGTAACCTCTGTAGCTCCTTTTATGCATTTCTCATGACTTTTTTTTTATATAAATTATGTACCTACCTATCTACTCTGTATTATGAAATATTGCAGAAAAAATAGTGTAGGGGAGGGTGATTCTTTGTGACATTATTTTTGAATGGGCGACATGTGTAAGTGCACTCATTGCCCTTGAATTCCTACTGGCAAGGTGCGAATTAATGGGCGGGCGGAGATTTTCCCTCCTCTGGTTTGTCATCCTCAAAGCATTCTAGGGGGGAATAAATAATTTCCCCATCTCAGTAAAATGTTGACTTTTAATCTACGAATGCATCGCGCTGAAGAATGTCTGTTACTTACTCGAACACTTCCAATGAAATGTAAACTTTTTGAACTTGTGACTTGAGTTTATTTATTAAGTTCATTAAAAATATTCCAAGGTTCAGATCAATGGTCATGTCTGCTGTCATTAGCAAGATCAAGAAATGTTAGAGTAACTCGTTATACAAGAATAGGACAGTATCCTTGGTTTTGATGACACCACTCTGGTTGCAAGCTGTTGGGATGGAAGCCACGATCTTGCATTCGTTCGCGCTGGTTCAACATTCGAGACTCAGCCGTTCTCCAATCTAGAACAACAGAAATCAATAGGGATTTGAGTATTTGGTACTTCATCCAAACATTAAAAAAAATGTGCAAACTGTGGGTCAATGGAGCCAGATAATAGCAAGCGTGTAGCCAGTTCAGCAAAAGCTGTGCAAAATTCAACAATGGGCTTAGCTTGTAATCCTGAGTGTTTTGACGCATGTCCGGTTGTAAATATCTATCAACCACGGCAGGTGTTCGGGAAAGGGTTGTTTTGTTGTGGTGCCAAATATCTTTCAATGCAGTCGTCTTTTAAAATTCAAGGAAAGTTGTTTAAAATGGCAACAGTGTAGGTGGAAGGGGTGGCAGGTCATCACTCGGGTTGTATCTTGTCAGAGCTTAACTGCCAAACAAGGGTTGAACAATACTGCTCGTCTTATGAAAGGAAAGGCTACACGCTCGCTGGGCGTACAATATCTCTTTACTCTTCATAGATAAAATACCTAATCAGAAAATTGCATTGATAATGATAGGATATAAAATCCAAAAAAAAACATTATGTACCTAATAATTAAGAAAATTTTAAATTATAAATAACTAGAGATTATTATCAATTTTTCAGGATAAATTTCTACTAGTAGTTAGTAGTAGTGTTCAGCGATCATATAATAATGGGATAGTTCAAGCTTTTATCTAAATCCTCGCAGATTTTTTCTCATTAGGTCTATTTTATTTGCATCCCCTGCTATCACGACCAGACCAGCTAGTGCCGGTGTCTGTCTGTTGGCGGAAGTTTTGCGGGCGATGCAAATAAATAGACCTGTTGAGAAAAAATACGCAGAGGATTTAAACAATCCCTGTAGCATAATATGATTACTGGTACTAATATTCATTTTGTTGTAATTCTTAGAGATGGAAGTTGTAGGTGCTATGTTCTTTTCTAATGAATGTTATGAAGGAAAGTTGATTACCACAAATTTGAGAACTACATCTGAATGTTTACCTCATCAGAAATATTAGAATATTATTTCGGTAATTTAATGTTGTCGTAAACACAGCGTAGCAGGCAATAATATGATGTCTTTGACTTTGAGTACAAATCTGATTCAACAAACTCACCGGTAGTTGGATTAGCCCAGAGCCTCTCTGCCAGAGCTTGCAATCGAGGCCAGAGTTTGCCGTCGAGTGTCGACTCGTCCGCTTGCTCGCTCCAGAGTGCCGCCTCGGCTCCGAGAACGAGGCCTTGAGCTGCACGCGAAGTGATGTTTTGTGCCGCCAGCAGACCGTAGAGGTCGTTGGAGTAGACCGTCTGCCAGCCGATGTACGGTGAACACCAGTTGTTACCGCCGGTCACCCACCCAGCGAAACTAATGGCATTCAACAAAACTTGTGTTAGTACAACAATTTCTATCTCATCCAGAACACATTGTTTTCAGAAGAATAATTTTAAATCAACAAGAAGAGCAGACATTTGAAATAGAAGTTACTTATCAGGAAATATTCAATCATTTTCAGTCCAGCAAGTAATTTATAGGAGATTTTAAATTTCTGAATGTAGTGACATGAAGTTTTTTCTTTAAATGGCGTTAAAGGACTTGTAGTCCTTCTGCCGCATCGGCAACTTTTACTCCATTGACGATGCGCCATTATATAAAAAAATCAAGATCCAGATACAAAAACTTATCATTGATCATTTGCCTTCACTATGCAAAATCCCACATATGCCAAAAAATCACCACTAACCCGCAATCTAGGTAGAGAGCATCATAATTGCTGAAGATGAGTCGGTAGCCCTTCTCCAGTAGCTCTGCAATGATGGGGTCGTCGCCCTTGGTCCATATCTGTATGATGTAAGTCTCCTTGTCCAGATACTTGTCCACTTCGCCGCTCTCCGTCAGTCCACTCGTCCACAGGATAATTGGCATTCTTCTATCTAGCAACATCGCAAAACATTGCCATCGGTTATTTAGTTTTGTAGTTGAACGAATCCAAAGATTTATGTCGTTTTAGAGTATTAATACTTCCATTGCTGGCAGATTACGTCCGCTTTGCAGTTATAGAATCAGGCTCCTGATCATCTTTTCTACTTGTTACCCTTAGCCAAAGTAAAAACGATATTCAAAAGAAACTGATTGATCGATGAAGATTTGGTGGCATCATCTGATGAAGTCTATATTAACTCGTCATCTAACTCTAGTAAGTAAGCTCTGATTTCATTGGTAAATAACAAGGATTGATTGTCAAGGAACATGATCAGGAGCCAATCCGTTTCGTTCAAATACCGTTTTTACTTTGGCCAACTGTTCATTTTCTGCATACATGTTATATTTAATAAGCTTTATTGTAATTGACATGTATTATCAAGAATTTCAGCCTTCAAACTTACTTCCGTTGGCTTCAACAACTTTCTCGTAGGCGCGTTTTTGGAACACGTCCCACAAATCCAGGAAACCGCTCTTCGTACGATTGAAACCTTTCTCCTCCATCGCTTTGATCACTGGCAACGACGTGTTCCAGCAGTTGATATTCACCTGAAACAAGATGGTCAGCTCAGACACAGGTTGCTGCACCGATGAAATACAATGGTTATCAGTTAATTATGTAGGTTTTAAAAATAAATGCTAACATTTTTAGTTTGACTGTCTGTACGTATCTCATGATACTAAACAAGAGCCACTAAATGTTCTAGGTACCTACCTACCTTCTAAAATAACAACTGCACCAACCAAATGATTTCTTAAAAATACGCAATGTCAGAAAGAAATTATTTACAATCATAAAAAAAATATCACGGTGAAAAAATCGAATATTTTAGAAGTCGATTTTGATCAAAGCTCACCTCATCGCCTCCCATGTGGAAAACGTCGGAATCAAACAGCCGTAATACGTCTCCGTAGACGTTGCCAAGAATGTCGTAGACTTGCTCCGCTCCAGGGTTGAGTTGGCCGCAGGGAGGTTCCACGCAGTAGTCGGTCCACGGCTGTGCTTTGGAGCAGACCACGGTGCCCTCCTCGGTCCACTGCCAGCCCTCGCCCACGTGCGCAGGGGCGTCGATCTCGGGGATCACGCGCACACCGCGCACCCGGCCGTACTCCACGATCTCGCGCACGTCCGAGGGTCGGTAAACCTGTGAGCAAAGTTTCAATGTTCAACTTTCTTTTAAAACCAGAATATGAGACTAGATTTCGGAGGATAATGTCGGATGAATTCTCTGTTTAGAAGATAAAATATTCACGGTTAATTTTCTCAGTTCAGAATGTGTTTGTAAAGTCTAGTTCAATACTCTGAAAACTTATCGTCAATTGGTACAAATTGTTCAGTGTCAGTTTTCCACAATATTTATTATTTTGTCGGTGTTTTGCCATAAGGGCCTATCTAGGTTTTTCATAATTGTTCAGGAAAAGGAAAAAAATATGTGTTTTGAAATATTAGGAGTATTATATATGAAAATTCATTAAAAAAATCATTTGTTTCAAATATGTATCACTTATTATTAATTATTAGAAACATTTGTCAATTTTTACATAATGCCCTTATGGCAAATAAATAGTGAAAAACAATTCAGTATCACAGCATATGGATGTTAAGCAAGATAGGCCCTTTTGGCGTTCATCTTGCACAGAGCTTAAAGGCAAGATAGGCCCTTTTGGCGTTCATCTTGCACAGAGCTTAAAGATAGGCCCTACGATAGGCCACGCTATTAGTCTGTGTAGAGATAGGCCCTTCTGGCAAATCAATTAATTATAAAATTGACTTTTTCCAATTTTAAAACAGCTCTACTGGCCTCAGTTTTCACTTCAGAGATATGCCCTTCTGGAATATCATAAAGTATATCAAACCTTGCAGGAAAACACCAAAAAGTGAAATTTTCATTTTTGTTGAGATAGGCCCTTATGGCAAAACACCGACTTTAATCATGAAGATGTACCTACGTTCTGTTCAGTATATATCTCCATGATTTAATAATGGTTTATGAATGGCTCCATGATTTAATAGCTTATTATAAGAGAAAAACAAAATTACAATCTTATGACAAAATAAAAGTAGACCAATCTAATCTGCCTTATAAAAAGTATTCAATGCCAATATATTAGTTTGTATTTCAAATGTCCTAAACTTGAAAATTGCATTGCACTGTTTTTCACTGCTTCAGCAAAGCTTTTAGGAACATAGAAGCTACTTTTCTATTCAGATTCATTTTTCTAGTCACCTGAGACGGGGAGTAAGCTCCGTACTGACTCAGCTGCGGTGTCGACTCCGAAACAAACGGCCAGCTGTGAGAGTCCGTGATGTGCCAGTGCAGCGTGTTGAGTTTGTTCATCGCGAGCCCCTCGATGGTGCGCTTGATCGAGGCGACGGAGAAGTAGTTGCGGGCCGTGTCCAGATTGAGACTGCGGTGCGTGAAGGCCGGGGAGTCGACGATGCTGGCGTCTCGGAATATTGTCAGTTCGGAGTTGACGCTGTCCGGGACAACCAGTTGGGTCAGAGTCTCGAGAGCGTGGCGGGCTCCGAAGAATGTCTGCGCTGAGATGGTTGCTACCAGCTGCAGAAACATACGATATTCACTGACAAACCTACAGATTTGCATTGAGAATATTGGCAACAAACCATGTTAGGTACCTAAAAAAGTAATGAAGGTATAATGTATGTGGAGTTAAAAAGTACTTTTTGATGGCAGGTACACTTAACCAAACAAAACTTGAAGATCTGATAGGCTGATAAATGTAAGATCGCACCATCAGAAGTCAGTCAAATCGATCTCATTGTCTCACTCTAGTAGGTGACCTCACATTTCAATGGTAATAACAAGCTTTGATTGGTTATGGGACATGACCAGCAGTTATTCAAATTTGGTCAACATTCAAGTTTTGTTAAACCGAGTGTACATAGCAACTGGCATGACTCTTAGCCTATTTCACACTAATCTTGACCCATTCAATTAAATAAATTCACCAAGAATTTAGCAAGTTTGTTGAACAAGATTGTATTGTTTAATGTTTATGTAGCATTATGGACACTCATAAGTTCATAACAATATGTACCAAATTCCAGAAATGTGAACTTTGCTCTGGTTGTAAATGCAATGTCCACATTTTAATGATTTAATACAAACTTCTAGATTTGACTATAAAAGTGACGATTCTAAACAAAAAAGAGTAGATAATATTATGAGCAACCTCTAATCAGCATGAAATCCACATTTTGGTAAGCAACACATTGATGACCTGTACGAGTTCAAAATCCAATTTTACATTTCCAATATTCAGATTTAAATTGATTGCAGACGAACGCACCAAATTGTTAATTCATCAAAATTTAAATTACCATTTGATTCGACATATCACACAAATTCAATTTCAGAGAATACAAGTGTCAGAATCCTATTGAAATAGTTACGTAGTTTTACACATTGACGAAGAGCGGTGCTAGGACCAAAAATGTGGGTGAACACACAAAATTTGTTGGAAAACACGACCTGCGGGGGGATTTGGGGGGCAATACAGAATGATACTAATTACTAGGAAAACGCTCGGTGTAACGCGTTGATGAGCGAGCACCGACACGCACGACATCGCCAATCATAGCACGATCCATTCAATCAAAGATAACTAACTATACATTATTTATTACCAATTTTCCTTGCAACTTTTCATAAACACTCTGGATCAATTAAATAACAGATTATTGTACTGATATTTTTCCATCAATCTCTTTGGACAGATATTCAAACACTTAAAACAGCAATAAGTCTGTAATTCTTGACCGATTGGGCTGGAAATGTGTAAAATATGATGTTATCTAGTCAAAACGTCGTTCTCATAACTGTGCAACACAATCCATATCGTAAAATAAATTATTTTAGATAAGGTATACCTATACCTATGTATATGAAATACCTACATTACATTTTGACTACATTATGTATTGCAATATGATCAACTAAGAAAAGAATCTGTCTTACTTGATATTGAGAATAGCCATCTATAAACTTTGCTTTGCTACATAGAGCAACCCAGAATGCAGTGGAATTTCTGTTTTGAAATGTCATTTCTGACAGTTATTAAAACTGTCAATAAGTGCATTTATGTTCTTGACTGGTAGGGCTGAAAATTTGTAAAATAAGAGACAATGTTGGTCTGAACGACCATGCAAAATATGAGTTTGATTGATCAGATTAATCGAAGACCATTTGATAGGTCAAATGGTGGTGTGGCTATAGGCCGTTTTAAATTAAGTATACAAATGAAAAATATTGGTGCCAATCCTTGCTAAGTTTTAAGTTGATCGATTAAACCTTTATGATTGAACGGTTCCTTGTTAATTTTAAAAAATCACAGGATTTCGTTCAAAAAATATACCTGGGACCACCCATATGATATGATATGTAGTGTGTGTACACAATATCAGATCAATCTGTTGAACGGTCATTATTAGTTTCATATCGTTTAAAACTTTCTGCTCTAACTACCTTGCCTTGTAGATTCGAAGTCGCCGTGAATTTGACAGCCAACACGCAAAATGTCCCTAAAATGACAAAAACTTTTGAAAATAACGACAGATTAGAGTGAAAATTAGCAAAAATACCTTAAATGTTGGTACCAATGACCATGCGAAGTTTTTAGTTGGTCGGTCAATCGGTTCCAGTTTAAATTTCAAAAATCACAGGAAAAATGGTTTCAAATTTGAACCAATTGGAGGATTTGGCTGAAATTTTTTTTGATTGGGTACAATGTTGGTTGCAATGACTCTGCTAAATTTCAAATTGATCGAACCAACCAATCGAAAGATAATTTTTATAAAATTTGAACCAATCACAGGATCTCGTTCAGAAAAGATCCCAGGGATCGCATAGATTACGTTAGTATGTGTACAAAATTTCAGATCGATTGGTTGTGCGGTTTGACCTGGGCAGTGCAGGCAAAAAAAAAACAAAAAAACACACAGAGAAAGTGCCATAAGAGTACCGTGGTGACGCTCGCTACGCTCGCTCAATAAGCAGGAAGAGAAAATCCCCTAGAACCGCGCCTGACATTGACTCACCTCGCCTTCGGTTATCTGTTTGATATGCAGCGAGTATCCTTCAGGAGTGCCAATCTCCATCCTCACAGTGTTCTGCATATCGATGGTGATTTCAATCTGCAGCCGATTGCCGCCCTTGCCCTCCGAAACTGCCACTTGTCGAGCCAGGTCGGCCAGAATGCCATCGAAACGAGTTATTGCCTGGTGGAACAAATAATTTTACCATCTAATTGATGCCTGTATGTATTTGTTTGTATGTATTATGACACAATAAGGGACATGTATGAAGACCAGGAGAGTGTGGTGAAAGTCGGGCAAAGGATATCGGATGTATTCGGCATTACGAAGGGTTTAAGACAGGGTTGTTGTCTTTCCCCAACCCTCTTCAAAATTTATGTCAACAAAGTAATTCAGGAATGGCAAGAAAAATGTAGGCCAATGGGAATTGATGTTAATGGAGAGTTTTTACACACACTTTTATTCGCTGATGATCAAGTGATTTTGGCCGAGGATATGGACGATATCCATTACATGCTTAGGAAATTGACCGAAACCTATGGAAAATGGGGTTTGACGATAAATTTTGAAAAGACTAAGTATTTGGTAGTCGGAGGGAAGGGATGTGATCTTGATGTTAACGGTAAAGTGGTGAAGTCTTGCAGGGAGTATAAGTACTTGGGGGTCATTATAGGGGAGGATGGAAGCAGCAGGAGAGAAATTGACAATCGGATAGCGCAAGCAAAGCAGGCAACTCAGAAGTTAAATTCTTTGCTGTGGTCCGAGCAGCTACATAAAAAAACAAAAAAAAAATATATATAACGCAGTAGTGAGGAGTCTTCTCACTTATGGGTCCGAAGCATGGGAGTTGACAAAGAGAAATAAAGAAAGACTTCTTGCAACGGAGATGGATTTTCTGCGGAGGAGCTGTGGAGTATCACGGCTACAGCACATACGTAATGAGGAAATTAGAGAAAGGATGGAGAAGAAAGACACGGTGGTACAAGAGATTGAAGAACGAAGGTTAAAGTGGTACGGGCATATGAGAAGGATGGACGCGAACAGGTGGCCACAGAGGATGTGGGAGTGGGTGCCACCTGGACGGCGGTTTAGAGGGCGTCCGGCCAAGGAATGGCACTCCGAGGTTAAGGAGGCTATGGAAAGTCATCAACTGGAAGAGGACGAATGGAGGGACAAGGGTTCCTGGCGTCTAGGATGCGAGACACGGCCACGGCTGTAAATCACTCGCAATATATATATATATATATATATGTATTCAATAAGTATCAAATTATTGACAATTATGAATTTTGTAAGCAAAAGAAACAAAATTTCAACAAGTAAAAATGTTTCGTACAATTGATTTTTTATTTAAGTGCAAGTGAGTAATGGATGATAAAATCGTTTATAAAAAAGGAATGATTTTATCGTTCTTGAGCATCAAGTTAATGAATAATTCAATTGATTTGAAAAGCGCCAGAAATCCCAATGTGATCAACTTATTTATAATAAAAACAAATCTATCTGTAGCAGTCTTCAACCAATTCTCTAACAAAAAATTAATGTAAAATTAAAGTTCACCCAAAGCTATAATTTTAAATACAATCGCTTGCAGACTAGAGCCCAGGTGCAGTAAGGTTTTTGTTATGATGGTGTTATGATGGATATAAAATCACTTAAACTAGCAACTCACTTTAGCCAGCAGTGTCTTGGCTGGACCAGTGACTTTCGGTGACACAACCGTCACTCTACTCATGTCCAGCGGAACCAGCTCCTTCCCGAAGGAGCTCCCCGCTCCCCGGGGAAGCGGCCAGAGCATGGCATGCGGATCACACAGAGCCTTGCACATGTCAAGTCCTGTCGGCTCCACGTCATCCCTCGCTGCCAGCTTCTCACAAACTCCACTCTGACATTCCCATGTCCACACGGGCCTGCGGGCAAGAACAGCCTTTCAGGTGCTGCAGCGCGAGCGATTTTACCGTTGCAGGCACTTTTTTGGATACGATTGGAGACGAAATGGGTTGACGAAATGATTTGAAATTTTAATCATGTTTAGATAAAAGACTTTGTACATTTTTATTTTTTTGCTTCGTTAATTAGCAAGAATTATTTGATTTTTGGTGAAAAATTGTATATTTTCTTGTCTCATTGAGTGCCTTATGAAATTTAATTTAAAAAATGTGCCAAGTGAAAACCCTAAGTTTGTCTTTTATCTAATCATGATTAAAATTTGAGATCAATTAGGTAGGCATGGGGTTTGGTCTCCAATCGTATCGGAAATTTCATCGTTTTGCGCGGTTTTGTTGAATAACCAGTGCCTAATTAACAAGGTACGAAGCAAAAATTAAAAAGTGCTACTATTATACAACCAGACTGATCATGTGAACATCCTAACAAAGTTCTACTCACTTATGAAACAATTTTTCTCTCTAAATTTGCTAAAACGGCCGAGCGCTGGTGGATACTTTGAAGATAATATTATTTATTTATGTTTTGTTGGTAGTTTAAAAAAATAAAAACCTCACACGACATAAATATGAATTAATCGTATTCAAATTGCAATCTACATTTTAAATTAATAAAACAAAGAAGTTTAAGATAATTTAAAAATAATTATAAATTAACAATATTGATTGGTATTGAAAGTTAATCTTTGTATGAATAATACAAAATCAATCAATGAATGATACAATTAATCATTCACAAGTTTTAATTTCACCCAGAAATCAGGTTTTATCAAATAATCCAACATAATAGTGAAGTCTTGTTAAATGTTATTGCAGTAAATCTGTGAGTAAAATAAAATAAATGCATTATAATAAAAAAAAATGTTTCTACTATCTAATTTTCATGAGACTTCCCTATTGCTCAGATAATGCTGAAAAAATGTTATCTTAATGACTTCGATCTTGCACTTAATCCATATTGTTTGTTTACTGCATTTGCATATTCTAATGTCATTATAATGTGGGACCTGCTACAAACAACACAGAAGTCCAACAACAATCTTCAATCACCTGGAGCTAGTTTATCACCTACCTCTCATTTGACCTTGCACGAGCACATCTCTCTCCACGGCACACTGTCAATGTCAACAACAGGGCGCAACCCACTGCTACCCACTGCATCGACACCATCATTTAGAGACCCTGCAAATTACACACATTTGTGATAAAAAAAAAATTAAAATGACGATAGAACAAATGTTAAAAAATTGGAGAAGAGGCAATCAAGGTATATACAATTTGTTGGAATGTTCATTGCCCTTTATAGCTGTTGTCTAGCATTATAAAGCCAAAACGTATTACAAAACAGATATTTATTTTTATCGAGTCACAACTCGTACTAACGATGTAAGTGCTATTGTTGATTCAAGCTTCAGTCACTGGTATTATGCACTACCAGTTATGATAATAAATAATTATGATAATTATGGAGGATGTGCTGGAGAGAGGAGGAAGGTGGAGTGAGTTGGAGGCTGAGAGACAGTGGGAGGACAGAACACGGTGGAAGGAATTTGTGGAACAGTTAGAAGTGGAAGAAGAAGAGGAGGAAGAAGAGAAGGAAACGCCTGGCGTGGCCAGCCGGTTTCCAGGAGTCCTGCGGCCCTAGTGTTGGTGGGAACACCCACCCCCTGACCCATTGAATTGGAACCAGGGATGGATTATTATTATTAATTATGGTATGTCATTGTGATAACTGATAATAATATAAAAAATTTACTATTTATATTCAAACAGTTCAGTACATTTTTTTGTGATTCACAAATGACTCTGACGAGGTACCGGTACCAGTGTGCGAACACTTTAATTTTAAATGCTTGGAATTAGGAAGTATTATTGTTTCAAGGTTTCCTATAGAGTAATAAGGCATAAGAAACCTGCAAACAATGAAAGAGCATCTTATTTCTTAATTCCAAGCATTTGAAAATATACTGTCCGCACACTGGTACTGGCACCCTATCACGATGTTTAGGTAATTTAACATTGTTACTAGCAAAGCAAAGTGTAAGACTGTTCATTCACTCACCTTTCTCTTTTGATGGCTGCTGTGGAACTGGTATGCTAGTAGAGGAGCAAGAGTTCATATACCTTCTCCCCCCCCCCCCCTCTTTCTCCTCACTGAGTGGCCGTGTAACTGGTGGCTTGTGGCACCAATACCAATGATCAAATCAATGTGATCAGGGGGCATAGGTAGGGATAGTGATGCATTTACTGCCTTTGTTTTGAAGATTTTTGTGATGGTGTCCAACTGATCTTCATTTCATTTTCAAGAAAATATTCATTTTGCACAAATTTTTATTTCATGAGTGAGTACCTACCATTTTAAGGCCTGTTGAAAAATTTCATGAAATATTATCTAAAAAATTCAAAATAGGTAGGTATATGTAAAAATGTTAATATTTTTTCAGATAAACTTTATGTTTGAGACAGGTATCCCCTGTTGTGACCATGGTACTGTATTAGAAATTCAAATTGAAACTGGCAAATTTTGTCCAAAAAATTTTACCCACAAAAATCTGTATTATTTGTGTAAATTTCCATTCTTTACAATGGACCAATGGTGATGGGTGGAGTCAATGTAGAATAATAGTTCTCTTTACTCACTCTAGAGCAGCACTGTCCATATAGTGGGAGAAAGATCCAATCAAACATTTGGGGGAAAGACAGTTGAATTTCCAAATGGATCCATTTGCTATTTGATTACTATTGATTACTGTGCTGTCACAGCCTTCTTGATGGTCACAGCCCACATCCTTCTGTCATCTGTTTTATTCGTGACGTCACATAGCAAGATAATGACTAGTGGTCCATTCCAAATAAGTTTCTAAAATGCATGACTTTTACAACATAAATTACGGTGCATTGTCCTTTTGTGTGAAAATTAATCGAATTCCAAACATGAAAAATTTCATCAAAATTTTCATGATAATTTTCAAAAAAAAAATATCCTAACACTACTACATGAGTAGGGCTGAAAAAAATGGCATATATTGCGAGATATTTTATGCACTCATTGCCCCCTGAATACCTACTGGGGTCATCAACCTCGAAGTCTTAAGTTTGAATCTTGTTCCACCTGTTTACAGGTCCTTCAGCTGTAAGCAGAACATGCACTGTCCTTCAATAAATGTTGCATCCACTTCTTTAATATCCTAGCTAGACGTTTGTTGGAAGTTAGATTTCAAGGCTGGATCACCTTGGATCATGTTATTGAACTTGATTTTTTTTTAAGGAAGTCACACATTTATTTTTTACTAAGTCTCCTCACATTGAATAGTTTTACGAAATTCATTGAAATGATTTTGGGACCACCCAAATCATCTACATGATTTGCTACCTAGAGGAATGATTGATTTAAAAATAAGACATTAAATGCAGTAAGACAATTTATTCTAATGAAAGATAATAAACATACACGTACCTTAGCTTAATTAGTTTAAGTCACAAAACAAACTTGACACATTAATAAATAATTATTAATTAATCATGATGATCTCTTTGATGTGATGAAAACCATAGAGCATCAGCGAAGAGTTTGTCAGATGAAATCCGGCGGGCTTTAATAAACTCCTCGCATTATCAACACATTTGGGAATTAAACTACCTATCAAATTTGTAAGCCTCACATCGCATTTTTAGCCTAAGTTGTACTTGTAACCACTGCTGCTGCGAAAAATATAAAACTTATCCATCTCCATAAATATATAATAAATTAATAATCCTGATCTTTCTGAAAAAATCCAGGACCTAGGTTCCATTTTTTAGTTAGGGGGTGCAGCCAACACAATCATGTCGGACTGATGTCTATATCTAATATGCCGGCTAAAAATGACTACGAATTTGGAATTTTGAGGCATTTTTTTGTCTATGGATTGTGACTGACTTTTCCTGTAATTTGTCAAGATTCAGAATACCTACTGAAGTGTCCACTTCTTTCACCCCAGTTACATTTACGCCTGAACAAAGATTTCGAAAAGTTGCCAAGAGATAAGTATGACGTAGAAAGCAATGTCAGCGGTTAAAGAACCATAAACAACTAAGATTTCATGTTGCCAGTGGAACTAATATGATGAAATGATGCCAATGTTACAAATCACAACATTAGATCAGATGAAGAAGATGTACATACTTGTAAACACTGAGTTATTGCAAAAAATATGTAAAATTACATCGTCAGATCATGAACAAATTGTTCATTACATGTTGTTCGAAAAATCGTTGTCTTGCAATGCAATGTTAAAATCAAGAGTATTCTCACTCATGGAGGTATAGTGGAGTTTTTCTCTCTATACCTAAGTCGGCAAACGCGGTATCCAGTCAAAGGCCATTCATCCATTGTCAATGGCTCAAAAACATGACATTTTCTAACAAGCTACATGCTCGGCTACAGGCCGTGTTTTATGATCTCCAAATCCCAACTTTCCCCTGTTGTCAAATATGGTCAAATGTTTCTTAAAATATGGAAAGGGGAAGGACATCTTTCTAAACCTCTCAAATGTGTGGTATTTGGCATCAATGCACAGTTGTAAAAATCGCCCTCCCTGCGCCTGACTTGATACCTGGCTCATCTCTATAAATTTACAACCTGCCAAAACAAACACTTGTTCCTAGTCAAGCTCCATTGTGCAAATTCTGAGTGGAAATCAATGGAAACTTTCAAATAGGTATAGAGAGAAAAACTCAACTTTACGTAGTACTACTTGAGTCAATTCAGAATTCCTCAACAAGACACGAAATAGAGTTTCTTATTGGTCGATTGGCGTTTGTCAAACATCAAGTACAAATTGAATTTAGTTGGTAGGGTTATAAAGTTTTAGATTATGTTAACGGTCTTTCATCTCCTCGTATCGCTCGGTATTTCGTCAGCTCGTTGGGGAAAGAGTTGTTCAACTCAACGAGGAGGTGCGCTTTGAATCTTCGGTACGAGTCAATCTTTCCCTTCACTTGTTCATTCTTCGTCAACGCTTTCTCAATGCAATCTTTGGTGTAAAGCTGGGGGTTTCGTCCCTGATCTATGTAACTAAAGGGTAAAGAGAAAGTGTTAGCGCACTTCATGGCTACATAACTACAAAGATCTAGCGGTGATTGCTAAATGCTACTTACTCGAATACTTCCAACGGAACGTGAACTTCTTGAACTTGCGACTTGAGTTTATCCACTTCTTGAAGTCCATGTATTAATCCTTGACTGTAACAAATGCAAGAATTCAGAACTCGATAAAATATAAATAGGTACCTACTAGTAGACCAGCAGGGCGATTGTTTAACTTTCTTAGCCGAGATAATGGATCGTTATCTAATTGATGAAAGTTAACTATTAATATCATTGTTAACCATTTGAATTGTGCAAAAGCTGCGAGGATATGAAATATAATTACATTATTTATCTCAGGAAGTCGACTTTACGCACTTTAAATTGCTTTACCTTCTGATAGGCTAAATTACTTTCATCAATTGGTATCGATATTCGATAACCATCCATTATCTCGGCTAAGAAGTTATACAATCGCACTGCAGGTATAGAGATGTAAAAAGCCAAGCAACCTACTTGAGATTGACAGTTATGGATTGGCAAGTCTGAGTGGTACAGGCACAGATATTCGAAAGAATCTAATTTACAGCAGTTAAATTTCCCTCTAGGTGTAGGTACGCTCAAACCAATAAAAATCGGTAGGTACTCGAAAACAAAAGGATTGGCTGATTAAGGTTTGATGGCATCATCCCACGAAAGCTGTGTTAATGCATCATCAACCTCTAGCATTGACGTATGCCTCTAGTAGTGAGCTCTTATTTCATTGATAATAACAAGGATTGATAGTCAAGGAACCTTACCAGCATCCAATCCTTTTCTTTTCGAGTACCAATTTTTATTGGTTTGAGTGTACCTAGGTGAAATTACATTCCATTTATATATGCAAAATTGATTGATTGGTCAGTCGCGTTGATAAGCGAGCCGTCGTATTGTATGCGATTTGATATGCGTTGGCAAGTCACTGCTCTATAGGCCTTGGACCTGAAGCATCAAGATGGCACTGATATAATAATTGAAATTATTGGCATAAATTTGAAATTCAAGATTATACCTAGAACAAAATGTCCCTTATGACAATAACTTTCGAAGATAACAACAGATTAGGCTGAAAATTGGCAATAATACCTAAAATGTTGTCCCAATTACCCTGACGGTTCTAGTAAAATTGAAAAAAAATCACAAGATGGATTTAAATTTTAAACAATGGGAGGATTTGTTTGGCTGAAACTTGGTAAGATTGGGGACAATGTTGGTTGCAATGACTTTGCAAAATTTGAAATTGATCGACCTACCAATCGAAAGATAATTTTTGTATAAATTGAACCAATCACAGGACCGAGGACCCCGTTCAAAAACTATCCCAGAGACCGCTTAAGCTGGGTTCCCATACTTCGCATCGAATTCGCTTCCGGTTTGCTCCGCTTTCGCAAAATGGCTACCTTTTAACAAAGGAAATCATCCATGTTTACATTCGCATGTTCGCGTGTTTCGGTTTCGTTAAAGTTGAGCCAATTTTAACTTTGACGAAACCGAAACGAAACCGAAACACGCGAACATGGGAATGTAAACATGGACGATTTCCTTTGTTAAAAGGTAGCCATTTTGCGAAAGCGAAGCGAACCGGAAGCGAATTCGATGCGAAGTATGGGAACCCAGCTTAAGATTATGTTAGTAGGTATGTTTAATGTAAATATAAATGTAGATATTGTAGAATGTAGATATTAAAGTGGATGAAATAGTTTTGGGTCGTATTTACAGACCAGCAACCTTTTTTAATAGTATTGTTCCGTACATTGAAATAAAAAAGCGCCCGGCGGGGCATGATTTTCTTCATTTTTACATCATTTTTTCATTACGAACAACAGATATTTGTGCGTTTTGGCCAGGGATGTCATTTTGGTGGTCTGTAAAGTTACGATGTAAAGTTGCGATGACACTTTGTAGGTATTTATCATCGTAAGTGATTGCGTGAGTTGTAATTCGTGAGTGTGCATGAGTCCTGAGATTTCCTGCGCAAGTAGGCGTGATCGTGAGCGAAATGCATAGACCGCGTGCGTGAGTGAAAAACGTGGCCGCGTGACGTGACCGCGCGAGAGTAAAAAATCACTCACGCGCTCACCTCTAATAGGTAGGTACAAATGTAGAGGTGTTTATAATCGAAAATAGGTGTTTTTCAGAGTGACCCTAGAAAGGTTAGGTCGATAAGGTGATCAATATGTTGTGGTCACTAGAAGTGTTAAATAAAGTAAAACATAATAACTTACATTTTCTGGTTTAACACATTTTGTCCCTGCGGTTGAAAATCCCCAACAATTATGCGAATCTGCCTTACATTTTCGATAAACAATTCGAGTTGAGCCTCAAGGTTTTCTAGAGACGACGCCATGTTGGTTCACTGACTTGACTTCCTTCGTCCACTTCGTCGACTTCGGGCTTCGTCGTTGTTCTCGTTGTTCTCGATTTTTTTATTGACCTTGACTTGCATGAGAACTTCCTTTTTTAGAGATGGTTTACACTTCCCCTCCCTTGCTTTTTTGGGTGGGGGAAACTACAGACTACAGAGACACAACCGGAACCGGAAACTTACGCGATATTAAGGCATTTGCCGCCTTTTTGCCAAGTAAGTTGACAATTTCCTGCTATTACAATTTAATGCATTATTATTACTAGAAATCCTAATTATTATGCATTAATTATGTACTAACAACTTATTATCACTACTAATGATGTAATCAAGCAGGTTTGGCTTCGAAATTATGACAAATTATTAGTTCTAGATGGTGCTGAAGAAACATAACCCCACTTTTTTTGCTGCACATGTAGAGGAAAACTTTTTAGAGGAAGCTAGATGCATGGTAGGTAGGTAGTACTAACTAGGATGAGGTACTAATAAACTACTAATAAACCTACCTACCTACTGAAAAGATTAGTACGAGTTGAAACCGCACGCGAATATGTTCGACTATTTGTGTAGTGGCTCATTTCCGCATGACGAACATTTTCAACAAACTCGAGAATATTCATCCTGGCTTTAAGATCAGATTGCTAATAAGTTTGAAAGTGAATTAAAAACCTGTAAGTGAAGATGTAGAGTTGAAATTTCTTGTCAGATGGTTGCTATTTGTTCACTTGTTGGGGTCACCACTTTAGAGGAAGCTTGATGCATGGTAGGTAATAAGATTATATTTATTGATAAAAAGTACATTGAATATAAAACACGTCTGGGTCGATTCAGTCTCGAGACCGAACTAAGTAACAATAGATAGCTTGTCCTCTTTCTCTATCTTCTCTA